>OX439390.1:0-1200000 GCA_949319315.1 Zelleria hepariella | reverse complement strand
CTTTATTTTTTTTCTACTATCGATTGCTTTGGCCAAGCGTTTAAAAAGCCGCCCGTGTGTAGCGTCTGGATCAAAGACCGCACATTGACACCTCCGCGTCGTTTTATCTGATTTACACCTTATCCGCGCACTCGCATTCTTTTGTCTGGCGAATTTCCGTGGAACCCATTTCTATGGAACTAAGGAATAGAAATGGCTGGAGTAGTTGTATAAAGGTGGTAAAACTCTACGTGTGGCGTCCGGGTTTGGCTTTGATTTCTCTTAGGTACCTAATAAAACCTAGTCAGTGACTAAATCTAAAATAGAGCTTATTTGCAACTACGTTTATTTTTTTGCACATTAAGTACCTACATAAACGTTTAAGATTACATGCCAGCCGCTGAAACCTGTGAAAGATTTACAGCGTTAGCCCAGGGGCACCTTCTCTCACACTAGATGCCTGAAGAGACCACTCGGCGCTGCAGTGCCTTTCAAAAGTAACTAATAATGGTTCGAAACGGGACGAATAGCGGTTATTTTGTAGCCTGCCTGTGACCACGGCCGTTGCAACGCAGCAGAAACATCGGGATAATAAAGGTAATTCATTTATCTACAATAGGTACAACAGCGATTCGTTCGACACATTTTGAACTAAATTATTTCCAAAAGCTACTTTACCTATACGAGTACAGAAAAACTAGGAAAACCTTACTGGAAAAATTTAGGGTTAGGCCGGATTTGCGCTGATGGCTTTTTAGTTTTCTTAGGCGGACTTACGTCAGTCAGGGTTAGAGTTAATTTGACATTTCTATACAATTATTGACGTTAACTCTATCTAGAGTTAACTGGCTAACCCTGGTTAGCGCAAGTGGACGTTAAGATGATAATTATTTTCTATTCTTTAGCTCATTTATGATGAATTCTCCTTTCAAAGCTCATTTCGACCTATAACCTGCATCCAGCGAAGCCTTTCGCAAGTAATCCAACAAAGCGAACCCGTCCCTTAAAACTCGAGACATAATGAGAAGAGGGTTCCGAAGGGTCTTGAGGAATTAATATTATTCAAAGCTAAGGTTTCGTGTGCGGTTTCGCTCGGGGTTTGTTTGGATTAGAATTTAAAAAATTGGGGAGAAGGTGTTAGCGTTTTGTGGCACACGGCGATCACGCTCAGCATGTAGACACTCCAACATTTTCTAGACGTTTATTTTATACATCATCAATCTATAATTTTTGGAAAAAACTTTTATTTTGCTTAGCTTAACACAAATCTAAAAGTGTAAGACAGTCTTATACCCTTCCATACAAAAAAACGCAGAATTTGCATTTTATTACGCACGAGTCGTTTACTTCATACTTCCGAATTTCGAAACCGGCCGTTAGCGGCTTTTTTGCCAAAATGGCGCAGCAAATCAAGGGTTAAGAGGGAACGCGGGTAACCTCAACTCCATACAAAAGGGGAGACCTGTTTCCTCCCTGGATAATTGTATTAGAAAAAATATGTTTATGCCATTCAATCTATATTTACCTCTGCCATATCCCTATGTTTTCTTTTTTTTATTATTTTAATTATTTAAATAAATGTTATTAAAATAATTAAAACAATAAAAAAAGGAAAACATAGGGACATGGCAGAGGTACATATAAATTGAATGGCATAAACATATTTTTTCTAAAATAATTATCCAGGGAGGAAACAGGTCTCCCTTTTTGTATTTTTTGTATGGAGCAGCCGGCTACCCGCGTTCCGTCTTAAGAGTTGTCCTCTTGTCCGTGATGCATTCTCCATGCACTTCGATCACAGGCGAGTTCCTTCGCAGCCTGGTACGTCACGACATCCACCTTCTCTTTAATTTAGTCAAAGTAGCTTCTCCGTGGCCTTTCTCTACCTCTCTTTCCTTCTATTATATTAGGAATTTGTCGTGACGTAGCAAGTGGCACAGCATCTTTCCTCTTCTGCATTCTATACAGAACAGACAAATCGACGTGATGTTTTTGCTCAATAGTGAAGCAGAATATTTAGTAAAAAGGACCAATAGGAGTCTTCCGGATCATTCACGTGTAAAATTGAAACGGGAATTCGTCGACGGTCGAACTCGTCTCGAGGGGGCGCAATTATATTTTTTTCGCTCAGAAATCTAGAGGCAAGTTTCCACTTTTTGGCACTAAGAGTTTCGGTGCCAAAGTATTTCTACTATCAGCACTTTACAAAGTAACAATATAATAATTACAGACTACATGAAGGTACATGGTATTTCAGAAAGGTCCTGTGTAAGTAGGTATCGAATTTTAGTATGGGACAGCTAATATTTTCAACATTTCGCGCTTGGTCACATAGTAAAAGTTCCTTTTATTGGTAAGTTAAGCTTTCAGTGTTACAGGGCCTTTCCGATATACCCTGTATATGCACCTTGACGTCACTGGGTGCTGTAATGTATGTACAAGATATTTATTTGCTTTGAACGTGGTAGTTACATTTCAGATGTTAAGTTAGTTGATATTTAAAAGCTCAGCACATTCAACCTATTTATTTAGGTAATTTGTTATCTGTGTAGGGTAACGTACGTAGCCCATTTTCTTTCCGCTTGAACTTTCTTTCTAAACTCTATTCTAGGTTAAATATATTACGACAGCTTCACTTCACGCTTGAAACAACACCCCCACGTCAATGTGACGTCAGAACTTGATGAGCGTGACGTCATTTGTACGTCACGGTTTCGTCAAGATGGCTGCGGTAAACGCGAGGAGAAAAATACCTACCTAGATCTCGAGAATTGGGGGAATAGAAACAAGAAAACCTACTTTTCAGAAAATATTTCCATACAATTCAAGAAAATGCACCAATAGCTACCGGTCGTTTTCAAGTTCAGATGAAAAAATTGATTTGATTTGATTTTTCTGGAGCTAAGGGTAAATTTTTGGATGTGTTTTTTTGCTAAATGATGCCGTTAACTATTTTTAGAGCCGCTGCCAAAAGATTAGTCCCGTCCCGGCGGGACTAATGAAAAAATAAGTGCCTTCCCCTTCGCCTTACATGATTTTTTTTTTAATTAAAAAACACTAAGTCCTTTGCATCTAGAACAGTTGATTCATCCAGCGTCCACTAGTATCTCCACTCACACTAGATGGTTGGACTGACTAGGTATTCGTAGTAGGCTCCAGACTTCAAAGCCCAAACAAAACATCAAAAGTAAAACATCTTAAGTATAATGAGTTAGTGGCATTTGGTGCTTCTGGTAACCATAATAGGATATGGGTGCAAGGTTAGAAGAGTTTCAGAGATTTGAATATTACAAATTAAGTAGTTCAAAAGTCGAAAGAGCGCTGCAAAGTCGGCTTTAAAACTTTGTTATTAAGATCAGGTTCTGTTCTACGAGTACTTTTCTCTCGAGTACTTTGCAAAGCACCTTTTAGACTAATGCAGAAGTTTTGCTACGATTCATATTATCTACTTTATAAGAAGCTACTTATGAAGTACCTACTTTTTAGTTGTTTTGTTGGAAAGGGGACGAAATACGCGCTACCTCTGCAGGAATATTTTTTTAAGAAACCTTCAGTCATTAAGATTATTTTCTCAAAGGGTCTACAGTGGACCTTATTACTTAGCCTACGCCATCCTCCATCATCTTAAGGCTGGAAGATAGCAGCGTGGCAGGAAATTCAAAAATTTCACAGTTTTTTACATTTTGTAGCTAAACTGAGCTATTTTTGTTCAGCGATTTTTCGTTCGCGGCAATAAAATAGGTATTCTTTTCATTATTGTAAACAACAGAACAACAATAATTCAGCTGATAATGTCTTCTGGTCTACGACAAGTTTTTTGGGCAGTGCCAGTGCTTAGTCGTTTGTACGTAACAATAGCTCAGTTTAGCAACAAAATATAAAAAAAAATGTGAAAATTTTGAATTTCCCGCCACGTTGCTATCGTCCACCCTTAATGGCGACGTATCTTATCAAAAAGGCATATATTAACAAAATTATTTTTTGTGGGCTCTACAGTTGCCTCCTTTAATTTTTTTGATTTTTCTAAAAAACACGAATAAACAGATATTTGACAGGATTGTTTTTATTCATCGATCATGTTGAGTGTAAAGGTAACGTTTTATCGTACTTCCCTGACAAAACACCATTTCAAAAAGTTTAGAGGCCTTGTAACCTTTTACCGGTTTTAAAAATGCTAGCCCTAAAATTCTATTGCCATCTTATATCTTCAGGATTATACCATATTGGGAGCCCTCTGCAGCCGTAGAGCGGCTTTCCTGTTAAACTATCAAAACATTAGACGATTATCGTTTGTTTCCCAGAGTTTTATGGTTATTGGCGCGGAGGTGCGACGCTACTAAGTAGTGTGGATGCGGTATCTTCGTAACTCCTTTCCTTCCATAAAACTTGAGTGATTATGAATATTGAACAGAACTACAGTAAAGATGATTTAACTCAAGGGAATCCATTAATCGTATTATGAATAAATAAATATATATTTTTAAGACGTTTGACCAACTATTTTGGTAAACTATCGCATGGCAATGCAAAAGCTTTGGCATATTGCGGCATTTATTGATTTAAAGTTAATGGACATTTTGGGGATACATTTAGGTACTTGACATAATAATCAAGCCTGCAATATTCGGCCTATGAGTTGGCAGTGTGACGATAATAAACACAGAGGTAAACAAAATTGTAAAACCTTATTTTGACAATCGCAAACACAATTAGCTAAATAGAATTTATCGTCACAAATAGCTAATATTTTTTAAAAAGGAAGATGAAAACTAAAATAATAAGGAATTAGTGATAGATATTACCGACAAGAATGGCAAATATTGAAGAACAGAAGTACACCACATCTACGCAGGTAAAGTTTACAAAATGCCTTTGTAATATTTTTATGGTACGGTCAAGTGAGATACAGTCCGCGTATTGTACAAAGAACCCGCCTGAAGATAGCTGGGGTCAAGGGTCAAGGTCAAGGGGGTCAAGCGTTCAAGCTAAGTCCGACTAACCAGCCAATAGCAAAGCAACGCAGTGAGGGACCGATGATCTTTGCCTAACTTCAGACGGGTTCTTTTTACAATACGCGACTGTAGCTCTTATCGCGCGAGGGAGATGAATGTCTCTACTACTAAGAAAAATGCCGCATCCAAGTTTCGTAACTCGGCGTTCCAATATAAGTTTGCCAGTTAATCTGGACATAAACGAACTCATCTCGGGATGTTTACGGATGGCAGCCATTTACACGAATGTAGGTACAACGTAAACAAGTGTACAGGCGGCGGAATAACAAGCTAGTAAAGTTTTTGTGCACCTGGGAGTAATTTTTCTGTACTGACCCTGAAGCACGTTTGCCGAGATGTTTTTCAGGGTCATGATTTTAGCAATAGTCATACAAGTCATCAATAAAAAGACAATTGACTATGCTACCTTTGTATAGACAAAATACTGCAGGCCTTTATTCCATTATTTTAAATTACCCATATAATATCTATCTAGGAAAGTGCGTATAAAAAAATACCATTATATCTACCTAGAAAACGCGTTAAGAAAAATACCTCTAACCCTACATAATATGAAAGCGTGTACAGTAAAGTACCATTATTTCTACCTAGGAAACGCATATAGGAAAATACATCTATATCTACCTACATTAAATTTATCTAGACATTTCTATAGTTTAAAAAAAAATCGCAAAACACTGCCAAGAAAACAATTTATGTCGGTACACATTTCAATCGTTGTATTAAATTTCTAAGTAAACGCTAAAAACGCACAAAAAAAAAACAGAATGAAATAGTTTTGCAAGCCCTGACTGTAACTGAAACATGGTACACACGACAGCACGTAGACGCTTACACGCGTGAACTCTATTCACTTACGTTACGGGCGACTTTGCAACAAAAGTGTACACTCTGATGTGCTGTCGTGTGTACCAACTTTTTGTATTTTCTAAAGCACTAACACGTGCTAGGGAACTTTATAAAGATTTTTATAAGGTTAAAAAATTCGCTCGGGACAGGGATTTGAACCCGCTACCTCTTGCATTGCGTGCAGGCGCTCTACCAAACACCAAACACAAAACTAAACCAAACCAAACTTTCTTGATGGTACCAAACACTGTTTTAATCCTATACAGCTAACTACTTTGTACAGACTGTACTTTCCGAAGCAATAAAATCGAATGTGATGTTCCCTAACTTAACGGCTGGAGTTGGCAGTTAGTTGCGATAATGTCCGGTTAGATAGGATGAGATCCGGTGTAGGTAAATGTCTAGGCCCATCAGGTACTTAGGGCAATCAGACAGCTTATTTGAAAGCTAATAATGATAGCTGCCTTTCGGTCAATAATTAATCCTGTTTTAATATTATTCTATGTACAGAAAACTTTTTTGCTAGCCCGGATTGCTCATGCAAATATTACCGAAATATCCTATCACTTGTTTGTTAAAGTTTTTCGATAATTATTAGTTTTGAACATTGGATTAATTAAAACATACCTACTATATTTAAGGTGTAAATAAAAGCGTATAACCTTCAATCACATTTAATCGCTTGTGAGTTAGTTGTGACAGACATAATATCACAAAAAATACGAATGTAGAGTTTCCTACGAGGCTCGGTTGAGTGACCGAAGTCTGCTTGACCTACTCTATGTGACAAGTCCTATTCGTGCACAGGACCGCTAGTGGCAATAATATCTGAGCGCTTCCGTGCTTCGGAAGGCACGTTAAACCGTTGGTCCCGATTGTTGATCCCCTAAAAACTCCAGGGGTGGCCACTACCTTATACGATTACCTACACAGGATCTTAGCCTATTAGAGTTCTAGTTTAATCCTACTTATTGCTGTTAGATATTAGTTACGTTTTGAGTCGAAATTGAAATACCACACAAACAAGTAAGGGGGGCATAGTGATAGAGAAGGTAGAGTTTTGAAGCAACTTTTCCAATCTTTATTTTATAACTGGTTACACCAGGTGCACGTTTCATGTAACTGACATAAATATTTTACTATGACAATTCGATATAGATTGCGTAGTCGATTTGACATGAGGTTACAAAAAAGGTTGGTTTACAAACCGACCTATCAATGAACATCGAATTGTCATAATAAAATATTTATGTCAGTTATATGAAACGCGGGCCTGGGGGGTTACCCTTGACGCTATTGAGATCAAAATGAAAAAGTTAAAAAATTAATTTCTCTTTGAATTCGCATAGTAATGCTTTGATTTTAAATACTTTATAATGTTTATTCAAAGGTAAGGCTGTTTTATACAATAAAAACACAAAATGCGTCTTAATTTGTAAAATATTGAATTTTGTAAATTGCGCCATATTGCGGTCGTACTGGAAAAATGCGTTAAGGGTAGAGGGGCAGCTAACAAAGAATAATAATTTGCTTTTTAGTTGGTAGTACTGTAGTAGTAACAGTGGTAGCGCCTGGCACAGGATCGTGAGAGATGGTGTGAGCATGAACAGGCCCTTGCTCAGCAGTGGTTGTCAACAGGCTGACCATTGTTTCTAAAATAAAAAATAAATTACATGTTGTAATGATAATCTCAAACTTATTTTAAATACGGATTAAAAGTCAAATAAAAAAAATCAAATACAGACAATAAATTGCAGATCTTATTGTTTATTTTACAGCTACTTATTACCAGCAATCAGCGTTTTTGCTTACACGTAAAAAAGGCTGTACAAAAGGTATCCTGCGACCGAACTATAAAGATCGAGTACTGCATCAATACTCCTATAATCCTATTTATGTTGATGATGATGTTCGTTCACGGCATGTTCTTGTTCACATTCATTCAGACAGCTACAAAACGCTGCAAGCCTTCAATAAACTTTACACTGAAAACCTAACTTTTGCTCGCAAAATATAATATCTTTCGTTCCGGAGAATTCTTCAGAACATTTAGCACGGAACTGCTAAGAGCGGTGTATTCGTCTGTGAGACCGTAATATTTTATCAAATTACGTCGCTTGGCTGCACACGATATAAAGTTATACAAAGTCGAATAATGCCCTGATGAGGGCGCTTTCATCGCACTTGGCAAGGCCTTGTTCATAATGAGATACCTACTCTACTTAGTACAAAATTATTGAACGAGCGAGCGAAGCGAGAGAAGTTCTCCGAGTCTACTGGAACAATCCGGCGTTTGTATGTAAAGTCGTGCAAAGCTAACTTTGCAGTGGAGTATCCGAAATAGTAATTTCCGTACGTTGCTTTTGTATGTTTTCACCATATTTTCAATGTATTGCACAAAACAAAATTGTAACAGACGATAACTGACGTAACATGTACCTACCACTGAAAAATGGTGAAAACGTACAAAAGCCACGTACGGAAATTACTATTTCGGATGCTTCACTGCAAAGTTAGCTTTGCACGACTCTATTGTATTAATAATAAATCTTTATTTCAACCAATTACACAGTCATATTGGGTGAGATACATTGAAATATTGTTTGTTTGCATAACTTGAGTAAATTTAGTCGGATCGTCATGAAATTTGTAGGCGGGTAAATGAAAGTAAAATAATTTTAAAATTCGAACATGAGCCAAATCTTAAGAGGGGTTGCCGAGATAATGGAGTTGTAAAGTTTAAATTCAATGCGCGCGCGCCTGCGCGAATGGTGTAAGCAAAAAGTTACACTCGCGAGTTCATAGTTCGGGGCGAACCACTAGTTAAAAAAATCTAGAATTAATTTTCAAGATGTACAGTCGGCCACACGCTAGGATAACCCTTTTTGCTCGATTGGCGATTGGCTCTTATGCCGCGCGCGGTAAGAGCTGGCATGTGGTATCTGTGACTGTGGCCGACAATACCTAACCGATACAGATCAAAGCTTCTGAATGTGTACCACATTATGAACACGCCCTAAGGATTTCCGCTGATCCGACGCAGCCCCGTGTGAATGCCCTTAATTCTAGACGGTTTGCAAACAGTTTGCTGCTGAGTCGTCGGTGTGCACCCTAATCACCCTGCCATTAGTATTAGTGCGGGGTCGCCCTTCGCTAGGTTGATTGAATATTATTTATTACATTATTACAGCCGTGAGTTGAACGTTGGACACACAAGCGTGACGCGTAAGTCGTATGAAGTGGAGCAATCAACATGTAACCTGTACTGCATTGAGAACATAATTTTCCCTGAAAACCCACAAATAAAAATAATATTCAAAAAGGTTGCCTGGTAGAGATTGCGAGATTGATATTTAGTTGTAAGTAAAATCTTTGTAATTCTTCTTTATTGTATGTACAATAAAGAGTATTCTATCTATCTATCTAAAAAGTGCCACCAAAATTAGGTAAAGCATAAAGCGTACAGCGAAAGTGTAAAGCGTACACTGCGTAAAGTGATATGCTCACAATACAACATTATTTCTCTTTTAAGCTATTTTCCATTTACACATAAACGGAAAAATATTATGGAAATCGTAGCACCTTAAATCATTTAAGTATTTTATTCCATATACAATATTTTAAACTACTCGATGCTATAAATATACAAGCTTCCAATATCGCATCACGTTTCACGTATCATCAACAAAGGAGCCAATTTACAGAAAATGCGCTTTATTTCTCCCGTAAATCATAAGCAAAATGTCAAATGATAGAAAAGTACCGAAACGGGCCTGTGCTTCCGAGCACCTGCCGCTTTATGTTATGAAAATTAATTCATAATTTTGACTCCATGACACAAACTGCTACTTTCACCCTACGTGAAATGCGACACAGCGTAGAAAAGATCTAAAGCATCAACTCTGCATACCGTCAAAAGCGAAGCTGGTAAGTTTCAAATGAAACTAGGCTGTGGTTTTAAAGTTGAAAATTTATCGTCCGTAATAAATTCTTATTGATTCTCATGGGAATATTCAAATATTCGCTTTCGGTTAAAGGTGACGATGTAAAAGCTACCGAATCCGATAGCGACTGACAAATAAATGCTCACTAATCTTAGTTTACTGCCATATTTTTGTATAATGTAAATGGTAAGAGACCTCCAATTCAAATGTAGAGTCGTGCAAAGCTAACTTTGCAGTGGAGCATCCGAAATAGTAATTTCCGTACGTTGCTTTTGTATGTTTTCACCATATTTTCAATGTATTCCAAAAAACAAAATTGTAACAGACAATAACTGACGTAACATGTACCACTGAAAAATGGTAACTCTGACATGCATGCATGAATGAAGTGTTCAAACACGAAATTTCACTTATATTCTCATCTGCTGTAACCACCGAACTAAATTAGGCGCAAAATCGGCCATATTGAAAAACTGTTTTGAGAGCCTGATTATGGATAATAGAAAGATCGTTGACCGAGTAAGAGGACATCATGGAATACTCTAAGGTCCACTTGCGTCAACTACAGGGTGCACTCTATGACGATAGCGGAACTTTAAGTAGGCTGTCCACTGATCACTACAAATAACTTGTACTAGGTGGCGAAAAAAATAGAGCGAAAAAAATATCAGCTGTTTCATACATTTGGCGCAGTACTGAGTTGACCTTTTGTATGGAACAGCTGATATTTTTTTCGCTCCATTTTTGGCGCCACCTAGTACAAGTTGTTTGTAGTGATCAGTAGACAGCCAACTTAAATTTTCGCTATCGACTTAGAGTGCACCCTGTAGTGTCAGGAATTTAAGAATAATTGTATGGAAATGTCAAATAAACCCAGAGTTACTTGGCTAACCCTGCTTGAGGCAAGTCCACCTAATTAGTTAACTAAATAAGTACATTGACCTTATCTTAATTAGTCCAAATCAAGCAGAGGAGTTAGGCCCGGTTTCTGAGTTGAGAATTTTGCTAAGCAAATGGGTAAGTATCGTCCTGTCTCTGCAGATTTCTCACAAAAGAGCGTGACAGAGCGATACGTAAAGTATGTGCTTAGTAAAATTCTCAACTCAGAAACCGGGCCTTACTGCCGGTTTCTGAGTTGAGAAATTCGCTAAGAAAATGGGTAAGTATCGTCCTGTCCTCCTGTTCTCAACTCAGAAACCGGGCCTTAGTCTGCGACATAATGAGCGTAACACCGTTATGTCCATTCAAATCCCTAGAATAGCTTTTGCGCTTTGCTTATCTTTCTTGTGTTCATTTTGTGCTGCGGTCCGAATAAAAATGTTTTGATTTTATTCGAAAACGATCAAATAGGTAAAGCGAGTTGTTACAAAAACCTGAGCGTAGTGAGGTATTCAGATTCTTGCTTCCGTGCGAAACACACAACTTTTCATCTCACAGAGCGAGGAAATAAATAAAAACAATAGACAACTATGTACATAAAGGTTGGTGAATAGATTTTCCTTTTTCTTTGCTTTGATGGAAGAGTCAAAGAAGTTCCTTTATTTCAAATTTCAAAGCACGCACAAATGCACATAGTTTAAAATAGACTTTTCCACGATCGTATGATACTAGAAACAGCATACTTTCCGAGCCTGGGAGATGAAAAAATATATTTTTGTGTTCTATAAAGTAGAGAACACTTTATCCATCCATATCGTATAGTCGCGAATAAAATTGCATGTGTGAATATCCCCAATAATCAAAAGTTAGACTGTTTTCCGGTTTTATCTTCCCGTGGCAGCAAATACCGCCACTCTCCTCTACCACCCTCCGGAATTTATCAACAAACTGTCACAGAGTTGGACACAATACGTAACCGATTTCATTTCAGCGGCGGAACCGCGCCACATGAAACAGGTTGCCGGAGTCTGGACACGGGTTTCATTTCCTGTGCCGGATCTGATACCTCTGTCTGCATGGCAAGGGTTTAGGCTAGTGAATTATGTGCTTGTTACATGTGAAGTTAGGTGTAGCGTTGTTGTGATATCAAATTAGGTACGGTCGGCCACAGTCACAGATACCCCATGGCAGCTCTTACCGCGCGCGGCATAAGGGCGCCAATCTAACAAAAAGGGGTATCCTAGCGTGTGGCCGACTGTACCTATGTGTATTACACTAACGTGTCGATATTGGATGAGCCTCTCCACCATTCCACATGTAGGATCCTCGAATAATCAGCTAGGGGAGCACAATGTCACGATAAAAGTTTTATCCCGTTATCGGCTATCGCCATCTTGCTTTATTTCACCGTGTGAAGCGAGACGCCGCTACCCGATAGTGGGATAAAACTTTTATCTCGAAGTTGTGCTTTCCCAGCTGGTCACATTTCCAGAAAAGACAGTGAAAACCTATTTTTTTAGATCGTCACTGTCTTTTCTGGAAATGTGACCAGATTATTCGAGTGACAACCTAAAAAAATAGGTTTTCACTGGCAAAATCGACGGAAAGCGACCAAGAGGAAGATACCCGACATCATAGACTTAATTCTATACCCGACACGTTGGACAGACCAAGTCCGTTCCATGCTCAACACCACAGCCATACCATACCATGCACTTGGCCTCAGATAGGAACAACTGGCGACGCATCGTACAACACAGATTGCTTTGATTGAATAACCACGACCCTCAGTGACGAGGATTAGGGATAGGGATTGCGACTCGATTTTGAATGATATTGAGTGAATAAAATAGCAAAATCGTTCATTCAATTTGTATGGCGTTTTGACTCATTCGCTCTGTTAGCGACTGTGATTTAAAACTTAGACAATTCCATTCTAAAGATGCAATCACGAAACCATTGGAACCATCGAATTGTCTAACTTTTGAATCGATAAATTCAAAAGTTAGACAATTCGGAACGCATAGTTTTTTGTTCGAAAGTCCGTTATTGGCTTAATCTTATCTTTAGACAATATTGAGAAACTAATTTCAATACTTTTTATTTTGGTTCAGTAGTTTGGATTTTACAACGTTTCAAAGATACGGTTTTATGACCTTCACGCGACGGTCTGCATACTGTTGGCGGTCATAGGAACAAAACATTTTAGCGCATAAAAACAAAACTACTGAAGCAAAATAAACAATATTGAAATCAGTTTCTCAATATTGTCTAAAGATAAGATTAAGCCAATAACGGACTTTCGAACAAAAAACTTTGCCTTCCGAATTCCGGGTTCCAAAGAAATATTTCAAACAAGATTTTTATTCCCCCGTAACGTCTTCACAAATCAAAATAATAATTTTAAATAACAGCCCACTTCCTGCGGAGATATTGCGGAAAATATATGTGATCCTGGACCGAGGCCAAATATCTTTTCGGGCCCGAGATACACCGCCTATACCGTGTTACGCGAGTAAGTTTGCATCGTAAAATGTATCATATTTTTACTTTTGGACTGGTAATGATCACTTTAGATTTGAGGGGCGATGATTCATAGCATAATACAAAAGATTCATAGCATATTATTTCAGAAAGCTGACTTTTCTATGCTGTTCTATCTGCCCATTTCAAGTTAACTCAAGTTTATAAAAAAGTAAGATGTAGCCTGTACAATTGGTACTTGTCCCACTAGCTGGGCAAAGGCCTTCTCTCAGAGAGAGAGTTCGAGCCTAATCACCACGCGTGCTCAATGCGGGTTGGCGATTTTTGCGTTGAGGGTATAATGCCTCATACGCTCAGGTTTCCTCACGATGTTTTCCTTCACCGTCAGCGAGTGATATTGCTACTACAAATTCACAAATGTACGTAACTTTGAAATTAGACAAAGTCATAGATACATGCCAGCACCGGGAATCGAACCGAGGACCTTTCGCTTCAGAGTCCACTGTTCTACCCACTAGACCACCACCGGTTCAAGTTTATAACTAAAGTTTAATAACTCAAGTTTGAAATCGGTATACCTCTACATGTGGAAGGTCCAGAATAAACCGAAATTATTGAAAACACGAAAATTTTAAATCATAACCCGAAATCTGAATACATAAACGGCAACATTAGCGAAGAGCGTTTCGCTCAAGAAGAGATTTTATAAAACAACAAATAGCTTAATTTAATCGGAGTCTTAATACTGTCGTTATCCGACGTCGAACAAAGGTTGAAGATATTGGTAAGACAATCTTTCTTCAACTTCAATCTCTTAGAAAAAGAATTAATCAAATACCTTTAATCGTTATACCTAAAAGTTAATGTTATTTTTCTCCTAACGAAGTGCTTGTTGACGGTCATAAATATACGGTCGAATTTTTGGGAGCTTGTATTAGTTACAAATGGCTAATAAATTGTTTTTAATTACTGCTCCGGGATAGAGGATGTTGTATTTATAGAACTTACTAACTGGGGATTGGAATCAGTTTGGTGTTAGTGAAGTTGTATGTTTGTCAAAGTGGAAGTGCTTGAAATTAGCATTTGACTTTTCTGAGATCACCTACTTGAGTTCGATCTTAAGTCGACGACTATTAATGCCACCCTTAGATGTATCAATTACTACTCTTAATACATTGTCACAAAAAGTGTTTTCCACTTTTCTCATAAGACTTTCTACAAAGCGATCCTATAGCATACCGAGAAAATCCGTCCACAGGATCTTTAAAAGTCAACCCTTAAAATTTAAGATCAATAATACCGGAAACTTTACCTGCGAAAGAAATAAAATAAAAACGTCACAACTTGCAAAAGGAAATGCTTCGTTCTTTTAATATTTATGACTATTCCTTAACATTTTAGCCCCCTTGTTTTTATAGTGAAATTGCTACGCTACCCTCCCTAAAATATATACATATACAAGTGTATAAATAGACGCATTAAGTAAACTTTCCTTTCGCAGATAATTCGGTAATAAAAAGATGCATTATTAAATTCGGCACAGCCGTTTGATGTGCCGGGGTAAATTGATACAGTTGGGGTTGAAGTTGTCGTGTTTTGTGACGTCACTTTTAGTTGCTGAATTTTATGAGGCGACATCTACGATGTTCGCTTGAAGAGGGCTATAACTTTAATAATCTTCTTTATGTATTATTTTGATGATGGTGAATCATAGTTTGGGTCACGGCATTCTACAACCTTCTAAAATATCTTCTCTACAGACCTCAGTAGGTAGGTACGGTCAACAACACTGAAGGATACCCCATGGCAGCTCCTTGCCAGGCACGATATAAGGGTGTGAATCTAACAAAAAGGGGTATCCTAGTGTGTGGCCAACTACTTCAAAACCGTAAACTTTTGAGTGATGTCAATTTTTGAAAAATTCATGTATTCATAGGTAGAGCATTTTTGGAATCTTTGTATTTTCTTAAGAAGAAGGTGTCTTTATTTATTTAACCTTAAAATTGTCTCACTAGAACCCTTTAGTCACCCTATTCTTGCTTGCTTGCATATTAGCAACACGATAAAACGCTTAGGCGGACTTGCGTCAGTCTAGGTTAGCCAACTAACTCCGTCAGTCTAGGTTAGCCAACTAACTCCGAGTTTATATGAAATTTCCATACCATTTTTGATGTTAACTTAGAGTTAACTGGCTAAGCCTGGTTGGCGCAAGTGGACCTTAGCGGACTTGCGTCAGTCATGGTTATCCAACTAACTCTGAGTTAATTTGACATTTCCATGCAATTATTGACGTTAACTCAGAGTTAACTGGCTAACCCTGGTTGAGGCAAGACGTCCACTTGCGCCAACCAGGGTTAGCTAGCTAACTCTTAGTTAACGTCAATAATTATATGGAAATGTCAAATTAACTCAGAGTTAGTTGGCTAACCATGAGTCACGCAAGTCCGCCTTAGACACGTAACAAGTAGCTAAGGCCTTTGCATCTACGTAATGAGATAATTTATGCAGCGTCAAGTGGCACCTTCACCCACATTAGACCACTCGGCGCTGCAGTGCCTGGGACATGATTGTCTATTGTTCATTATGTATTGTCGGACCATTCAATTTTCCCCCACCAGAGTTGCCCCACTGGTAGGGTAAAATGGAATAATTGTATGTGTGATTTTGATTTCATTTTTCTCTACCAGTGGGGCAACTCTGGTGGGGGGAAAATGGAATGGTCCGTATTGTCTTTCCTGTGGGCTAGGCCGACTAAGCTGTCAGGATGGTATAGGTGCTGGGCAAGCCTACTCAATCTAAAACAAGTAGCTAGGTCCAGTGCAAAACGGCACAATAGCCTCCTAATGCCCAGGATTATCCCATGGGCTCGGCACTGTGCGACCTGTGTTCGAGTCCCGCCCGTAAACACCATGGTAATCTCCGGGCGGCGCACGCGCTTACATCGCTTGCTACTTCGATTGTTGGACAGGGAGGGGCATGGAGGTAATCGGCTTTTTTTTTTAATGGGGTTTTTCCAGGCATCAAAAATAGCCCGAATAACTGTCAAAATCAGTCTATTAATCTGTGGTTTCCATACAAACCACAGATTTAGTTGCGCGATAATTCGCGAATCGCTGTCAGATTTGACACTTGGAAAAATCCCCATTGCTTTTGCCCGCGAATTCGTCCACGCAGACTTTTTTTTTTCCCGTGAGTTTTTTCGTTGTTTTAATGGTTATTCTGCTATTCGGGGCAGAGAGAAATCCAACAAATAAAAATTCATTAAAATCGGTCCACCCGTTCTCGAGTTATAAATGGTGTAACTAACACGACTTTATTGAACGAGCAAGCGAAACGAGCGAAGTTCTCCGAATCCACTGGAACAATCCCGCATTTGCATGTTTGTATGTATGTTTGTTTGTATGTATACAGGGTGTTAAAAGACCGCCGACAGACCCGAAAGGTACGCATACTGGACACCAAAACAAAGTACTTTTTCGATAAATAACTGCTGGGAAATGATTTTGGTTTTTAAGGTTATAATTTTGAAAAATATTTTATCACGCAATGGACGTGTAACGCACAGAAGTCATATTGCGCAAGCGTAGGTATAAGTTTATGTTACTTAAGCTAGAAGTGCCGATGTTTAGAATACATTGCGGGTTGCAATTTTAGCGTCGTTTTTTGTAAGAAATATTCATAATTTTGATATGGCTTCTTGAGAAGATATGTTAAAAACTAGATACTGAATACATTTCTGCAAAAAAAAATTTTGAAAAGTCCAACTTTGAACCTCATTATCTCGGAAACCGTTGATTTCCCAGGCATAGTTCCTTGGGCAAAAATGTTCCTTATGATGATGAGAATACGTGGTTTCCCGCTTTGTTGGCGGTCTTTTAACACCCTGTATATGTTTGTGTGTATGAATGTTCGTTCGACGATAACTTGAGTAAAGGTCGGATCGTCATGAAATTTCGTAGGCGTGTAAATTATTTAAAAAAAATGTTAAGTTCGAACATGAGCCAAATCGGTCAAGGGGTTGCCAAGGTATCGGGTTATTAAGTTTAAATGGGGTCGCGAGTTCACAGTTCGGGACGAACCACTAGTATATTCCATTTAAGTACATATATAAAAAACACGATTCATACTTAATCAAAAACCTAGACAGAGACAGATCTATCTCTCACGCCACCCAGGTTGTTGTAGTTGTAGGTGAGCTTCGGTTGGCTCTAAGTAAAGCTAAGCAAGACGATTTGATTGTACCCCACAACTTTACTGCGCCCACTCTACCCCACCCCTGTTCGCACAACGGATATCAGGAGCGCATTCGTCCGATCGCAGCAAGGGTGCTCCCATCCATTAGCGAGTTTTGCACACGCTCTTAAACAATAACATTAATGCGCGAGCAAATAAAACGCACGATGTAATCTAATCTTGTTGGGTTTATTGTGTTAAGCCGTAAGCCCGAGCTTGTAACTGCGATTTCATCACGCGATTATTACAGAAAAGAGGTAAAGTATTATTTGTATTCGTTGGTGTACAGTAGGGTGTCCCGAGAAATTGCCTTTTTTAGATTTTCAGAACGCCAGACACCTTAAATTTTCCGTAATAAAATATAAATTATCGGAAAAATAATAAAAAAAAAAATATTAAAAAGTATCTTTAGGGCTCTACCGAGCATTGAAATTTTGATAAAAAAGTTCTTTAGGAGGCGATGATTGACGTTTATTTCTTAAGATTATTATAACTTGTGCAAATAAAAAACATAACAATTAGGGGCTTGTGGGTAGGTAATTTATTTAAGTAAGTACATAATTATCAACGTTACTCATCGCCTCCTGAGGGCATTTTTTAATCTAAACTTAGATAAACGGTAGAGCCCTAAAGATGTCTTGTTAATATTTTTTTAATTATTTTTCCGATAATCTATATTTTATTACGAAACTTTTAAGGGGTCTTACGTAAAAACGCTTTTTGACGGGACACCCTAGTGTACAGTGCTAAATGTCCTTTAGGTCCAAAAGGTCAACTTCCCAAAAGGACCACTTCCAAAAACGTCCACTTTTGAAATATTTTAAGTCTCAAAACGTCCACTTCCCAAAAGGTCAACTTTTCGATTCCTTGTGTTTTGTGAAAAAAAAAACCGGTCAAGTGCGAGTCGGACTCGCGCTCCAAGGGCTCCGTACCACGGTGGTTTAATTTTACGTAAAAAGTGTTCACTGTTCAAAGTAGACACAGTCAACAAATTTATTGATGTTAACATCTGCTTCCTAACTCTAAGTTTAAAAATAATAATAAGTTTTAAATAGGTGTCCTAGCCTGGGAAACGAAACGAATAATTATGTTGTGTTCCTGCTTTACTATGTATTGAATGAACTATGTACCTATACCAAGTTAATAAAGACTTTTAAAAATCAAAAAATCACCACGGTGGTTGAAGGGCGACAAGCTAGGACGACTTTAGAGGCAGCGAGTTCGCAATGAATTCGCTAGTGTGGTAAGGCTCTAACCATGGTATAGTATAGAGTGTTATAAGCGCTTGGAAAGCCTACTCCATCTAAAACGTCCCCGGCACGGCACTGCAGCCTCACTTCGTATTTCAAGAAGGTCAAAAATATTTTGATTTTTCCAAGAAAACAGTGTTAAGTGTTTATCGAGTTTTATAATAGCGTGGCGATTAACTTCATAACTCTCGTTTGTGGGATAGTAACGGTGAACGAGAAAAACATGGAAGCATTTCTTCAAGCTAACCCATCCTCTAAAATCGGCACAACAGACAGCTTTATTGAACGAGCGAGCGAAGCGAGCGAAGTTCTCCGAGTCTACTGGAACAATCCGGCGTTTGTATGTATGTATGTATGTATGTATGTTTGTATGTTTGTATGTTTGTATGTTTGTATGTTTGTATGTATGAATGTTCGTTCGACGATAACTTGAGTAAACTTGGTCGGATCGTTATGAAATTTGGTAGGCAGGTAAATGAGGCAAAGAGAATTTTTAAGTTCGAATATGAGCCAAATCGGTCGAGGGGTTGCTGAGATATGGTGTCGCTGAGATTTGTGGTCGCGAGTTCACAGTTCGGGGCGAACCACTAGTTAAAAAGTAGCTGTTCATCAGGGATAATGTCGGCTTCTAATAGTAAAAGATTTTTTCAAATCGGTTCAGTAATTTCGTAGCCTATTCAATACAAACAAACAAACAAATAATCAAATCTTTCTTCTTTATTGAACGAGCGAGCGAAGCGAGCGAAGTTCTCCGAGTCTACTAGAACAATCCGGCGTTTGTATGTATGTATGTATGTATATATGTTTGTATGTTTGTATGTTTGTATGTATGAATGTTCGTTCGACGATAACTTGAGTAAATTTGGTCGGATCGTTATGAAATTTGGTAGGCGGGTAAATGAAATTAAAAGAATTTTTAAGTTCAAACATGAGCCAAATCGGTCGAGGGGTTGCCGAGATATCGGGTTGTTAAGTTTATATGGACAGTTGAAGCCTGAATTTAAGCACTCAGATCGGGTTCGGAACATTTTTAATGAAAAAGTACTAGGCTTACATAAGGTGCTAGGAGGATAATCACCTCAGTTCTCACATCATTTTGTTCCTAACTAACCCCGCGTAATGATTTGAGAAATGAGGTGGGGATCCTTTCACCTTATGTAAGCCTAGTACTTTTTCATCAAAAATGAATTGATTTAACGCTACCCTACGCTTCGTCTTGATAAAACACTATAACTAGTGGGACTTATTGGCTGTGCTTAGCCTTTGTTACCTGCGCAGTGACATGAGACGCGAGGGCAGATTGCCAAACGTTGGTACACGGGGCAAAACATTCAAATATTTTTATTAGTCTCCTCATAAATAAGATCGTAGGGAGTTTTTTATCCGACTGTACAAAACAGCTTTATTTGTTAGTGTCCGAGATGTCGCCTCAAAAATATTAAAATAATAAAGCGACATTTCGGACAAAGTGTCCGAAAATATTTTGTCCGAGATGTCGCCTACTCAAAATATGGTGCGCTGCAGCGTAGCGGTTACGACAATCGCACTACAGGGTGCACTCGAATTCGATAGCGAAACTTTAAGGGGACATTCTTTAATGCGAAATATTTTTTGATGCGATTTTTGTAACTTTTAGTACTGATATCGTTTCTTTATGATTGACTAAGGTAATTTTTGGTATCAGAAAAAAAAAAGTCATCTCACCGGGATGCTTTGAGACCACTACTGTGGGTTTCATAATCATGATTGGAATGTCCCCTTAAAGTTTCGCTATCGAATTCGAGTGCACCCTGTAGAAGTTACCGCCCGTTTTAAGGGTTCCGTACCCGAAGGGTGCCAAACGGGACCCTATTTCAAAAAATCCGCTGTCCGTCCATCTGTCACCACCAGGCTGTATGTCATGAACCGAGATAGTTAGACAGTTGAAATTTTCACAGATGATGTATTTCTGTTGCCGCTATAACAAAAAATACTGAAAAAACAGAATAAAATTAATATTTAATCTATCTTGTATGATCTTGCTGCAATGAAAATATTGATTGAACGAGCGAGCGAAGCGAGCGAAGTTCTCCGAGTCTACTGGAACAATCCGGCGTTTGTATGTATGTATGTATGTATGTATGTATGTATGTATGTATGTATGTATGTATGTATGTATGTATGTATGTATGAATGTTCGTTCGACGATAACTTGAGTAAATTTAGTCGGATCGTCATGAAAATTGGTGAGCAGGTAAATGAGGCCAAGAGAATTTTTAAGTTCGAAGATGAGCCAAATCGGTCGAGGGGTTGCTGAGATATGGGGTTGTTAATTTTATATGGGGTCGCGAGTTCATAGTTCGGGGCGAACCACTAGTTTAATACAGTTTACTGGCCTATGAAAAAAACCCTTAGTGTTCAAGACCTACTTTCATTAACGCTTCGAATGTGCTGTTAGGCATAAATTGTATTCTTATTATTGAACGAGCGAGCGAAGCGAGCGAAGCGAGCGAAGTTCTCCGAGTCTACTTGAACAATCCGGCATTTGTATGTATGTATGTATGTATGTATGTATGTATGTATGTATGAATGTTCGTTCGACGATAACTTGAGTAAACTTAGTCGGATCGTCATGAAATTTGGTAGGCAGGTAAATAAGGCCAAGAGAATTTTTAATTTCGAACATGGGCTAAATCGGTCGAGGGGTTGCTGAGATATGGGGTCGCGAGTTCATAGTTCGGGGCGAACCACTAGTTATTATTATTCACTGCCAAACAAAAAATCCCTTCCTCAATGGAAACGTACATAATACCCGTGGCCACTAGACGCACACACAGTGAGACTCATGGCCTGAGTCTGTAACGCAATGGTGCCAACATGGGCTCCCAGTTGACGGCTTTTATCAATGCCGTCGGTCGTAATAAAGATTTTTTTTTTGACGTGATAACGTCTTTAAAATCGTTTTAGTCGGGTGACATGTTCAGAAACTTGTGTCACACCAAAACCTCACGAGCGCGATCGCAGGTATAACGAGAGAGAGACGGACCGATCTCCCGTCTCATCTCGAGCGCTGCCAGTCATTCCGTGAAACTTGTCACGCGGAATCCTCACGAGCGGAGGCTGGCATAGCGTTCGAGTGAGTGGACCGATCTTCCGTCTCTCTCACTCTAGCGGCATACAAACGAATGGAGATTTTCTCGTGCGGTTAAGTTTTCAATAAGACGTTATCACGTAAACATCTCGTTCGTAAACCTACTTTACAAACAACCAATTTTTTTTGTAGTGCAGAAAATAATATTTTGATTCTAATTCTAGAGGATTAGTTAGCTGGTTGTAGGAGAAAACCGAAGAAACCCCGGTTTTGTCCTTCTACTGGGACGCCATCGACACGCCATTGTGTTACAGACTTAAGCATTCGCCGGCACGTGGGAAATACTAACAGCAGCCATGCGGGCGTATTTGTCCCTCCTTCCATGCGCGTGTGTTGTAATAGTTTCGGGTTACATTTCGTTTTAGTGAAAACAAAGTCTGCGTGAGTTTTTACCACCGAACTAAATCCCATAGAATCCGCATTACGTATAAAATCACAATAAAAACTTGTCCCCACAGAAACAAATGATATCAGCAATAGAACAATACGAAACATCATTTCGACCATACGTCTAATATTCGAATGTCAACCCTATTGCATTAGTGTACAGTTTTACTTTAATTGCATAGACTACGAGCAAATAAGCTCCCAAAGGCAGTTTGGGCATCTATTTTTCCAGACACATTTCAGAGTTCTATGTTGTATCTAGTTTTATCCTTGATCGAAGGTTTTTACAGTCATGCGTAGATGTGCTTCCCCTCTTTCTGATGCTTTCGATTCTCCATTGGTGCAATAATACAATTCCAAACAAAATCAATAAGCTTTGTCATTAAATTTCTTAACATTTAAAGTATGAAGGTATGCAAATGAATTTATGGAGGAAATAATAATAATTGCCCAGGTGAATAAATATTATAATAAAAAAACAAAAAAACATTTACACAAGACAGCACGTCGACCCTTAGGTACACGCTAGCACTCTACTCGGTTACAAGTTTACAACAAAAGTATTCTCAATCCTAAAATGTGTTCATATTTTGCATGCATGTTGTATGACAAACCTCAACGCATACCTACAACGTTATGATCTGAAAAATTTATATAAAAACAGACTTTTAACCTTATAGATCCAATAACCCTGTATAATGTTTTAACCCTTTGTTTCGGCTTTATCTTTGTTTTGATCAAACAATCAATTGCGTCGTTCATTACGTTGAATGTTTTTGTAATATACCCCTATCGAATTAAATGACTACTGTGAATGCGAGGCAAACAACTCCAGCGTAGGAAACCTAATACTACAATATTTTAGTGGAGTAATAATTAGTACACACGACAGCACGTCAGAGTGTACGGTTTTGTTGGAAATCACCCGTAAAGTAACCGAGTAGAGTGCTAGCGTGTAAGAGTCAACGTGCTGTCTTGAGTACGTTCATTTTGATCGATTTGAATAATTAAAAGTTAATTTGTTAGTTATAAACATTTATAATAAGTTGAAAAAATTCACTCGGGACAGGACTTGAACCCGCAACCTCTCGCATACCGTGCAGGCGCTCTACCAATTGAGCTACCGAGTCAAGTAACTGTCGATGCGAAAAAACAAAAAGTTGTTAGTTATAGGAAAACCAAGCAACCATTTTTTTTTTATTACCTAAATTAACATTTTCTTATCATCATCACATACAATAATGACGGTATGAACAGTTGGTATATTACAATGTAGTGTAGGATTTATTTACACTTGATATTCATTTTAAGAAAAAAGAAAAGAAAGTTTTGGGTTGCAACTACAGAACAGAGAGGAAAAAATCTTATTCTGTCGCTGCAGCAGACAAAACGAAAGGAAACAATTAAAACTAAATGCAGCAACATCGGATTCACACCCTTGAGTCAAGCTCGAGACAGATATCCGTCCGTAGGTACAGGCGAGAGCAAAAGAAGAATAAAACCGATCCGGTCGGTATTCGGTCATTTGTCAAATCAAACGTAGCGAGTGTGTGCAGTTACATCAAAGTGCAGTCGTTGTGTAAAGCGTCTCAACGTTGTGCTTTTTTGTAAGATTTATTTGTTTTTGTACTTATCTTTAGTTACCTTTTTTACTGTGGCACTTATGTCACGCGCAGTAGGAGCTACTAAGGACTACCTTAGATTGCTAACCGTTCAATGTTGATCATATTTTACAGGTACTTAATTTAAAGTTAAAAACACAAAACATTTATCATGTTGCGCAATGGGTATTTACTATTTACTAAATATAAGTTAAACATAAAGGAAAATAACATAATAATTATTCAAACTTTGTTGCTTTTGGAGTTTTATTCATACACAGATTGATGAGCTTTTTTCATGATTGTAACTTTAGTTGTCAATTGTACAAGCCACACAGAAATTGACTGCATTTGTCACTCACCTCAGTTTAATTGGTAGCGAGTGCGGTCACTTTTGAGCGCGACTGTATCGTGTTAAAAGGGCAGAGGAAATGAAGTGAAATTGATATTTCTGTAATTATCTAGAGCTCATTAAAGGCTTCTTCGAAACAGATGTAAAATGGTGATTGTTTTTATTTGCCATAGTTGTCCAGCCGACTTCAAACTTATAATCTTCTAGATTCTTGGTATTTTCCAGTGTAGTGTCTGTGATGGGTAAAGTGATTACTCAAGTGACGTAGTTTTATTTTCTAACCAAATGGCACAGTTACTTTTTTAATAAACTCACCAAGAGCACTTTTAAATTCATTTTAATAATCGGATAGGTACCTACCTAAGTTAATTAAACAGGAATCATTCAGCGGACGAGGCCCAAGAGAGAGTTTGGCTGAAAGTTTTATTTTTTACCAGCCCTTTCCTGTATTTGGGTGGTACCATGAAACTCGACGCAAACAAGGTAAGTAAATATACATATTTATTCATTCTAAAACATAATTACATGTCAAAATATTAAAAAAATAGATATATCCACCGCTAGCTTCGTCAAACAAGGTAAGTAAAAACGCACACACACACACACACATACACACACACAAACACAATAATCTATATATATAAAAGGCTTAGGTTGACTGACTCATCACGCTACAGCCCAAACGGCTGAACCTATAAGTATGAAATTTGGACAAAAGTTGCGTTATATGGTGGAGGGTTCATTTAAGAAGCGATTTTTTTTTATTTAACCCTTAAGTGGGTCAAAATAGGGCTGAAAGTGTGTATGGGAAAAAATTTTTTTTTGGTCTTTTGTTCTTAAATCTTGATTTTTTGTACTTTTTTTTTTAAATGACTTGACACCTATTTCAGATTTTTTCTCATTTCTATGTTCTTAAGGGTTAAAATGGGTGCCAAAGTTTTTCGATTTTTTTCACCAGTTACGATCGATGCTGGAACAAAACCGCTAATGCCAAAACAATGAAAATTTGACAATAGTTGTAATTTGTAGACAAGCTACGGGTTAAGACAGATTTACTTCAAGTTTAACCCTTAAAGCGGTAAAAATGGGGTCCAAAGTTTGTATGAAAAAAAAAAATTTTTTGTCCGGATTTACTTGCAACTAAGAATTCGTATATTAACCCATTTAAGCCCGCTGTCCCCATTTGAGGCCACATGTGAGAGTACCCTCAACTTTTTATTCTTTTTAGCAATCCTTTCTTTGGCACCTCATTCGGTATAAGAAAGAGCTTATGTTTGCCGTTGATAGTGATAAATACGAAAAATCTGTTATAAAAGGCTGTTTTTTAGTGGTTTTGTACTTATCTTTGAGCAGCCTGGTGACTGACCAAAGGTAAGCTTATTTACTTTAAAAAATATTCGCAAATCATATAATTTCTTTATGGGCTTCACATACCTATAGCTTTTACTTGTCACAAATGTTATAATGTTAGTTATTATCTGAGTTTTGACGATGTAAGGCGATGATAAACGTAGGTGTCCCCAAATGGGGCCAATGGGCTCAACACTAAACTTTTATTTTTTCGTAGATTCAGTTTCAGCATGGCTGAAAAGACGTTCAACGTTGTCAGAGACTGCCAAAGACTTGAAGACGCGACAGATCATATCTTGAGTGAAGAAGGCAAACCTTACGTCAGTTATAATTGGGTGGCCATTCCTTCAGACCCAAGTATTCAGCGGATGAAAAAGAAGAGAAAGAGAATTTTCAGCAAGTAATGTTCCCAAACAATAACTCCGGAAGAGTTGAAATATTTCAATCTTGATGTGGATGAGATAATAGTGATGATGAGCCATTACAACAGCGCAAGAGAGCTGAAACCTAGGGGCCAAGGTGTCGTGAATTTGACGGTAAACAGAAACAAAACTTAGACTTTGTACATCCCCTGGGAAACGTAAAAAGATGGGGCTCTACAGAAAGAAAGAATGTGGATGTAGATATTCCCTCTATCTTCCTGGATTATAACAAAGGGATAAGCTGTGTTGATCAGTCTGACCAACCCATTGCACTTTTCAGGTCAGCTATACGAGGGAAAAAATGTCAAAGGGTTTTATTCACCTACATGCTCGATTTGGCAGTTTCAAATGCTTGGCATCTCCAAGTCCAACCTGCTGATGAAAAGCTGGATTCACTCCGGTTTCGGCGAAGTATTGCTCAATTTTATCCGAGTGAGGAGTGAAGATACTGACAGAACAGATAAAAGGCGCCGTAAATCTTCCTCTATAGTGCCGAGTTTACATTCAGAAGGCATTGAACAGTTCCCCAAGAAACGTACCTGCCATCTACGATGCGTTATTGCGTCACAAAAAAGTTCGCTGGATATGCAAATAATGCATAATTACATTGTGTCTAGAAAAAAAAATTTTTGAGCGATATCCTACTTGAGCCCATTGGCCCCAATTGAGGACACTGAATTTATTGGTATAAAAACATTAAATAAAAAAAATTTTTTTTCGTATAATATTTAGTTCACCCCTACCTGATACGCCAATAAAGTTTTTTTGAAAATTCTACTGGTAGTTTGTATTTGGGTCCAAATGGGTTAAATCAAAAATAATTTAACACCTGTTTTAGCTTTTTTGTAATTTTAGCAGTTTAAGGGTTAAACGAGGTTGAAATGTATGAATATTTTTCGTGATGTAGTGTCAACGTCGGGCCCAAACCGTTTAAGCTACAACTATGAAATTGAAACTGCAGTAGCGTTTTGTAGCAAAACTACCCACCATGAAGAAAAAAATATAATTTTAACCCTTCAAATGCCCAAACCGGGGTTCAAAGTTTGTATGAAATAAAATTTTTTTTTGGTCTGCATAACTTGAAACTTAGTATTTGTATATTAAATAAGAAACAATTAAACACATGTTTCAGCGTTTTTCAAAATTCTGCCCACTAAAGGGTTAAAAGGGGTAGAAAAGTTTGAAGATTTTTCCTGATTTAGTATCAATGCCAGGCCTAACCCATTAAAGCTACAATTATGAAATTGAAACTGCAGTAGTGTTTTGTGGCAAAACTACATACCATGAAGAAAAAAATATAATTTTAACCCTTCAAATGCCCAAACCAGGGTTCAAAGTTTGTATGAAATAAATTTTTTTTTTGTCCGATTTACTTGAAATTAAGTATTAGTATACTAAATCAGAAAAAAATAAACACGTGTTTCAGCGTTTTTCTCATTTCAGCCAATGAAGGGTTAAAATGGGTGGAAACGTTGAAGTTTTTTTCCTGATGTAGTAGCAATGCTGGGCCCAAACCATTGAAGCTACAACTTTCAAATTGAATGTGCAGTTGCATTTCATAGCATTACTACCCACCATTAAAAAAAATATATAATTTTAAGCCTTCAAATGCCCAAACCGGGGTTCAAAGTTTGTATGAAATAAAATTTTTTTTTGGTCCGATTAACTTGAAACTTAGTATTTGTATATTAAATAAGAAACAGTTAAACACATGTTTCAGCGTTTTTCAAAAATATGCCCACTAAAGGGTTAAAAGGGGTAGAAAAGTTTGAAGATTTTTCCTGATTTAGTATCAATGCCAGGCCTAAACCATTAAAGCTACAATTATGAAATTTAAACTGCAGTAGTGTTTTGTGGCAAAACTACCTACCATGAAGAAAAAAATATAATTTTAACCCTTCGAATGCCCAAACCGGGGTTCAAAGTTTGTATGAAATCAAATTTTTTTTTTGGTCGGATTTACTTGAAACTTAGTATGTGTAAATTAAATAAGAAACAATTAATTACGTGTTTCAGCATTTTTCAAATTTTTGCCTACTAAAGGGTTAAAAGGGGTGGAAAAGTATGAAGATTTTTCCTGATGTAGTATCAATGCCAGGCCTAAACCATTGAAGCTACAACTTTGAAATTGAATGTGCAGTTGCATTTCATAGCAAAACTACCCACTATGAAGAAAAAAATATAATTTTAACCCTTCAAATGCCCAAACCGGTATTCAAAGTTTGTATGAATTAAAAATTTTTTTTGTCTGATTTACTTGAAACTTAGTATTTGTACATGAAATAAGAAAAAATTTAACACGTGTTTTAGCGTTTTTCAAATTTCTGCCCACTAAAGGGTTAAAAGGGGTAGAAAAGTTTCAACATTTTTCCTGATGTAGTATCAATGCCAGGTCTAAACCATTAAAGATACAACTTTGAAATTGAATGTGCAGTTGCATTTCATAGCAAAACTACCCACCTTGAAGAAAAAATATATAATTTTAACCCTTCAAATGCCCAAACCGGGGTTCAAAGTTTGTATGAAATAATCATTTTATTGGGTCAGATTAACTTCAAACTAAGTAGTCCTATATTAAATCAGAAATAATAATTAAACACATGTTTCAGCATCAAAAAGGGTGGAAACATTTTAAGTGTTTTCCTGATGTTGTATCAGTAACAATGCCGGAACCATTAAAGCTACAACTATTCAATGAACATTTAACTACAGTTGCGTTTTATAGCAAAACTACTAAGCATGAAGAAAACAGTAATAATGATAAACCTAAAACGGCCAAAAAGGTTCAAAGTATGTATTTTTTATTGTTGGATTTTTTTTATCTTTACCAATTTGGTCACACACACACAATACATACACTTCCACGCTGAAACTGCTCGACGGATTTCTATGACATTTGGAATAGAGATAGCTTACACAAATACACACCCATGACTCTATTCATGCTAATTTGATAATGGTGAAAGATGTACCCAGGCAACTTCTTATAAGTCTTCGCGGACGAAGTCGCGGGCGAAAAGCTAGTTATTAATAAAACAACAACAAAAATCTAATGACATAAACACAAGAAGATAAGATTTGTTCAAGTAAAGTTATAAAATTCTTCTTGAGATATTAAGTAGCTTTTTAAAAAAAAAAACCAGATCCGCTTTAGAGAGAAAGAGTAACAAATATACATACTGATAAAATTTAAACACAATTTTTAACGGATTAACACTCGTTTTATTAACTTTTTACATTCAAACTCACTTATAAACTTTCACATGAAGTGTAATTTAATATTATGACGTGATGTGTGATGTGTGTGACTGACAGTAACTTAAATCCTCTTCGTAAAACAATTCTAGAATGGACAGAGATAGCTAGCGTTGAAGAACTGTTTCGCTTGGCAATGAACAGAAAAGAATATGCTGACGGCCAACCTCCATTAGTGGAGATCGAGGCACGCCAAGAAGGGAAGAAAGCCATTCTAAACATTATTGAGCAAATAGCACTTGATGGCAAGATAGTAGAAAAGAGAGGCCTCGGAGAAGCTTCTTCGATCAAATTAAAGAGAAGGTGGATGTCGGGACGTACCAAGAGGTGAAGAAACTGGCATGTGACCGGAGTGCATGGAAAGTGCTGCACCGACAAGAGTCTAACTCTTAGGGTGGTATTCTAGAACGCTACTTAAACTCAGTTTAAACAGAGTTCAGACTGTCGATAAAACAGTGCATGTTTTGATATGAAGGGAGGGATATTCAAATCAAAACATGCACTGTTTTATCGACAGTCGACCCTACTAAACTCTACTTAAACTGAGTTTAAACAGAGTTCAAGTAGCGTTCTAGTTTGAACTGAGTTTAAACAGAGTTTAACTAGCGTTCTAGTTTGAACTGAGTTTAAGTATCGTTCTAGAATACCACCCTTAAATGTAATGTTGATGATCAGTGCTACAAATACTAGGAGCGGACGCGGAAAATAAATGAAAAAATTAAAAAAGGCCTTTATTTAAAAATAGTGAAGTAACATATTGAAGATACATTGGTGGCCCCCACACTTAGGCATGCAGGCCTGTGTTGTGGGTGCCGAATAAAATATTTGAAAGAAAGAAAATAATAAAATAATAATAGGCACTTTATTCGACAAATACTCAGTGGATGTTCTAAAAACAATGGTAGTCAGTTCCAGAACGAAGCAGTGGTAGTGCCCAAAAAACTTGTCGTAGACCAGAACACATAATCGGCTGAATTATTGTTGTTCTGTTGTTTACAATAATGAAAAGAATACGGTTTTATTCTCGCGAACGAAAAATCGCTGAACAAAAATAGCTCAATTTAGCTACAAAATGTAAAAAACTGTGAAAATTTTGAATTTCCCGCCACACTACTATCTTCCAGCCTTAAAAGCGACCACTTCAACATTATTTTTGCCATAAAAGCTTCGTATATGGAGGAGAAACATTCAAGAGACCATCGAAGATGCTTCTCCGCTTTCATCTTACAGTCCACTAGAAGATCAAAGTACTTACGCAAACAGTTTTGTTCCAGCGTCCGATTCACTTCAATTCAAACGTTTTGCTTGTGTATTGGGTAACACCCTGCTCCGGATTGAGCGCTAGAAAACGTTTCACCTGAGGGCGGCAAGGTTGCTTTGATTTACGATAGATATCATTTCAATAGCTGGCAGACCACCAGCCAGATGGTCCGACGACGTACCCCAAGTAGCCGGAAAACAGTGGTTGCGCCTGGCCTTCCAGCTGTGATACTTCCAATGTGGTCCCATAAAAACATGATCAAAATCTGATGAAGAACTTCGGAGATGGAGAACGGAACTCCTCAACAGACAGCAGAAAATCAGTCAGAATCAGTGCAATAGCTTAATAAAGTGTACCTTTTCACCAGTGAAGTCGGTAATTTTTTTATTTTGTAAATTTTGTATCATCTGTTCTGTTAACGCCCCTCAAGTTAAGTATAAAGGGCTCTTTTTATAACTTTCTGAAATCTCTAAAAAGCCCTTTAGGTACAGGTACATGATACAGGTTTCTTCGCAATGTACGGTCGGCCACAATCTCAGATACCCCATGGCAGCTCTTATCGCGCGCGGCATAAGGGCGCCAATCGAACAAAAAGGGGTATCTGAGACTGTGGCCGACTGTACGCTCACAATGTAGAGTCATGTAGAGTCACAATGTACCATGGCACTACTAAGACAAAGCTTACCACCTGCTAAGCCAGCGTAATATCAAGCACTTCAAAGTTACTGAGAGTGTCCACAAGCATTTTACGTGCATTCCTTTATATTGTATCCTCAATCGGTTGCGATTTTCCACTTTACGCCCTGGGGTCAAAGTCGTTTATGGTTCGACGACGACCCGGCTAGTGCTCCGTGACGTTTCCATGGTAACCGGCGCGTTATAATTTGATAGGAATTACTGGCTGGATACTAAAGGGTGTGTCAAAGGAAGAAATAGGATTTAGATAAAAGTAGACCATTATTTTATTGGATTCTGTGTGTATATATTTTTTTCATTCATACCAATTCTTATTTTGTTCTTAATTTTGAAAGCAACATCTCCATTATTGAACGGTTGCATCAAGCGTGTCTTATAAAACATTAGCAAATAATAAATGGTTATTTCTTTATATTGTGATAATGCCTTGTTTAAGAAAAGGTTTCAAAACAAGATAAAAGTTACTGACTGCAAAAGAATACTTACGAAGATAAAGGTGTTGTTTCTCAATAGTATGGGGCTCAGGCTAAGACTGAAATTAAACAAGGACCAGAAAAGATAGACTATTATTTAAATTATAAACCATATTTTAACAACCACTCCTCAATATCTTTATCTGTTTCCATGTATAAAATGTTTTGATTTGATTGCAATGCAACACACACTCTACACTGACAAAATGGCGAACTCTGTGGTGAGCCGTGTGCACAGAATAGTGGAGCTATCAGCTGTCTAAGTCACAGACTCATCAACACACAACAACATGCACCCCACGCCAAGAACGAAACACCACAGATAAAATTCGCAACGGAGGGAAACATTCCAAAACCAGAAATTACAGGTGGCGCGTTAGTTAAAAAATAAACTTCTGTCAATAACGCAACTTACGCAAATAAATAATGAGGGTCTATGTCTCGAATGGCAAGTTTTACGCTCTATTTGAATGATGTTATGTTTGTATTTTGGGTAAAAAAATATTGTTTTAAAATAAAAAAAAGCATTTACCTCGCTCATGTAAAGCAGTATCTGAACGCCTATAATGGAACTTTCATGAAAACAAAAACTGTTCGTACACGAAAATAACACTGAAATAAAATCTTTTAGGCAGCAGATACTGTTCAGAGGATTTTTCTCTTTGATATTGGGGGGGTGATAGTAAACTTTAAATCTATTGCAAAATATTAAAAAAAAATGGCCCAGAAAGAAACGAAACCTTTCTCAAGTTCAATATATTCAGCATTTTAAAAAACATATTCGAAGACGTTCAGTTATGGGCCTACCACACGCACAAGCTTCACAACAGTTTTGCATGCGCAATCCAGGCTTGTTTAGTGAACACTGCGCGTATAGTTGGTAAGACGGTAGCATGCGCCAGAGTGTGGACGCACAGTGTTCAGCGTACAAGCCTGGCTTGCGCATGCAAAACTGTGGTAAAACTTGTGCGTGTGGTAGGCCCATTAGTTGGACTATTAGTCAGTCTCTACTTCTAAATCAGACCCTCAATTCTGACTGTCTTACATGACTTAGGTAAATCCGGTTATCCCTCAGGAGGGATATATTGTATAGGGGTCGAAGAAGTGTTTTTCCACTTGGGACGTTCTTCCGAAGTTGGTTCAAGGTCGTTCCAGTCCAGACCGTTCGGCGCCACGTGGATTGGGGCGACCCACTCGCTATTTGCCCTCTGGCAGCCAGGTTAGCACCTGCTTGGTTGGGTAGGTGTCGTGTCTCCTAAATGTGTGTCTGAGCCAAGCCCAATTTCTAAGGATGATTTAAATTCTGAGGATGATGATAACTTAACAATGGTACTCCAATCTCTATTCATCACGGTAATAGGCGCCATGGGAAGCGTGTTGGATGGATCACCCCGCTGCCTGTTTTAGGGCATCGGATCAGCGCTTTGGTGTTCTGCCTCTCGCCCGTCTGCCTTGCAATGGCCCGTTTTCAACTGACAGTTAAAAGCTGAATTCAAAGCCCTTGGTACATGGCGCTCTTAGGCTTGGCCATACAAGAACTGGGATGTGGCTGTCAAATTTCACTTACACAAATTAATAATATCTTCAGAAAAATCGAAATTTGACAACCGTGAAAACAGCTCATTGGACCAAAATGATCTGTTTTCCTAGACTATGCCCAAACAGCGTAGGAAACTCTGGCGAAAGACTGTTGGCAGTCATTTCGTTATTCTGAGCTCGTTCAGTACTGGCAAAGTGAGTCAAAGTAGAGTATTACAATAAAATAAAAATAGTAAACTTATTCTAAACCCTTCAAAGTCAGACAGTTCCAGGTGACACACGCAGAGAGAACTCACGCATTTTTCCATAAAATCCCTACCGACACAATCTAGTGTGTCGAGCAAAGAAAATAAATCCGAGGGCCTGTCTTCGACACGCGGGTAAACATGCCATGAGAGGTCGAATTCAGGAACCTTCGGTATCATCTTGTTACGATACTGCGACATCGCTACCAGTCAGTTTTTGGAAAGAAAAATATACATACAGGGTGTTAAAAGACCGCCAACAGACCCGAAAGCCACGCATACTAGACACCAAAACAAAGTACTTTTTCGATAAATTATTGCTGGGAAATGATTTTGTTTTTTTAGGTTATAATTTTGAAAAATATTTTATCACGCAATGGACGTGTAACGCACAGAAATCATATTGCGCGAAGGGTAGGTATAAGTTTATGTTACTTAAGCTTGAAGTGCCGATGTTTAGAATACATTGCGGGTTGCAATTTTAACGTCGTTTTTTGTAAGAAATATTCATAATTTTGATATGGCTTCTTGAGAAGATATGTTAAGAACTAGATACTGAATACATTGCTGCAAAAAAAAAGTTTTGAAAAGTCTGACTTTGAACCTCATTATCTCGGAAACCGTTGATTTCTTAGGCATAGTTCCTTGGGCAAAAATGTTCCTTATGATGAGGACAATACGTGGTTTCCCGCTTTGTTGGCGGTCTTTTAACACCCTGTATAACTATATTCAAATCTACAAAAACGATTGATACCAAAATCAACAAGATTAGTTGATATTTATTGAGGGGTAACAAAACTGTTATTTCGTCTTCTCCGTTTGTATGGCCGAGAGCACGGCGGCGGAGCCCGCGCTTCACATTTGGAAATGCAATTCGGTTGGACCGTTGTTTCGACTATTTTATCGATCGATAACTTTTTTCCACCATCTTTGAGTTATGGAATCGGGGGGCAGACGACAAGGCGTAAGAACGGGGATAAACTGAGGCTATTTGCACAATGTTTTATACTAGTTTTATTTTATGGAGCGTGCGAGACTGTGTGGGGGAATTTGCATTTTTCTTTGTCTCTGCTTTCGGTTTAAAGTTTTATTGGCGAACATCGGTCCCGGTCTGTTGATTTAATAGGATATATTTTTTTTAAGTGCTTCACTGATAACTTGACAACAATCGATTATAATGTTATGGAAAGATCCTGTCAAACTTAAGGGGTCCGCTAACTAACTAACACTTTTCTATAGGGTCAATTAAACTACATAAATCTAAAAAAAACCCATCACTTCATCAATATTAAATATTAAGGCTGGAAGATAGCAGCAAGGCGGGAAATTAAAAAAAATCACAGTTTTTTACATTTTGAAGCTAAACTGAGCTATTTTTGTTGACCGATTTTTCGTTCGCGGCAATAACATAGTATTCTTTTCATTATTGTAAACCACAGAACAACAATAATTCAGCCGATTATGTGTTCTGGTCTACGAAGCAGTGGCACAGCCCAAAAAACTTGTCGTAGACCAGAACACATAATCGGCTAAGGATTAAGGAGTAGCTGATATTTTTTTTCCAGATTTCACAGTCCGATGGTAAAAGTTGTTTAAAATAAGTGAAGTTAAGGAATTAAGTTTGACTGAACCTTTCTGTAACTCCGTGAAAAATTATGAAATCGCATTGTACGATCGGCCACAGTCTAGGATACACCATGGTAGCTCTTACCGCGCGCGGCATAAGGGCGCCAATCGAACAAAAAGGGGTATCCTAGCGTGTGGCTGACTGTACATTCAAACGCCATTATGTCTAAATAACGTGAGTCAGGGTCAGCCGTGTCTAAAATGTCATAACACTGTCAGTAGTAGTCTAAGAGCCACAATCATAATTCACTTTCAAAGTTGAGCTTTAAATAACACCAAAGACAGTCGTACAGAGAATATCAATAAAGAATAACATTAAAAGATACTAAAAGCCACCGAAATACGTACGCAAATGGACTAGACTATCATTGACTTTATAGTGACTGGTAGACCACCAGAATTTTATTTGTATGAGGGCCAACTCGGCTGTGCACTTTAAGAACCTAGCTAGAGCCATTTGTAAAATTTTAGAGGAAAGCCAAAATACGGTTTGGTTACGTTGTTTCGATGTCCTGGTAAAACTATGAGACTCAGCTGAATGAGAGTAAGCACTAAAACACTAAGTTCTTTCGTAAGTATGTAGGGGGTAATCTCCAAAACTCCTCATCCGATTAAAAAAAATATTTCACTAATGGGAAGCTACGTTATTGCTGAGTGCTAATAGGCTATTTTTTATTGTGATAACGGGGGAAAAAACTAAGTCTGCGCGGAAGAAGTCGCGGGCAAAATCAGATAAAGAGAAGCCTACGTCTATAATTATTAATACGTGACATGTCGCTTGCTAGGTTTTGAAATTGCACAGCGGAACTATATTTATGTCGCACAGAAGCACTCGTGCTTTCTGGGAAACATCACTCAATCGAGACTCTGACGGTTGGTTTGACGTTTATGAAGAAAATGACCACTTTTATGAATGCACCGAAATAAGAAGAAAAGTTAGCCACTCATCGATGAATGTGTCGCGGATTGCCGGCTTGCGGCGTTGATTACTGTGGTCAAACGTCATTCTAAATCTAAGCTCTGGGTAGGTCTTGTTTTTACTTTCTTGTAATGGTGGAGATGATAAATCGAGATATGATTACCTGTAGGTTTTTTTACTGGAAAAAAAGGAAAATTCACCTTTCTAAACCAAACCGAATTGGGTTTCATTTAGTTCAGTGTGCGCAAATTGTTTTAGCACAAAGCTATTTGTAACAAAATAGTACGGGAAATTTACGTGCTGCATAATATAGTATATTTCATTACAAGTGTGGAAAGGCTGTCATTGCAACGAGTTCCGACAAATGGCTACCCGAGCCGAGGCGCAGCCGAAGGCGAGGGTTGACAGTCGGAACAAGTTGCAATGACGGTTCCGCACGTGTACTGAACGACTATTTTTAATACAGTTGCGAAAAAATGAAGCAATTTAATAAAATAATAAAAACACAATAAACTCAACTAACCTAACATTTTTGACTTTTCCGGTAAAATGTTCTCCGAAGCATTTTGTGCAATTATACTGAGTTCCGGTGGCGTTAATTAAAAAAAACTAGGGTCGAAATTACTCATTTTGTGCAACAAACAACTAAACTCGCGAAGAAAATTTCTGAAAAATCAAAATGGCGCCAACCGTAGAATATAAGCAGAGTTTTTTTTTCTTCACCCATTCTGGTAGGCAAAGGCAACTATGCCCATACAGCCAAGTCTTCAGTAGAAGTTTTTTATTGATATGAAATGAAAATGAAATGTAATGAGATGAAATGAAATGAAACCTAACCAAACTCATTCAATCAAATCATTAAATCTGATATTGAAACAAATTAGTAGCTTCTTTTTAGAAATATACGTATTTGCATGAATCATAAAAACTTTTTTAGTAAAAACTTCATGGTTGGTTTTTCTTTTTAATAGACATTATTTTGACAGTTGGGAAAGAGAACGCACGAGTGCGGGAAAGGTAAAAAAAAAGCACGCGTGTGTAATAGCCCACATCCCGAACGCTATACGTCCCTCCAATACGCCACTTTTTGAGCAACTGTATTAAAAAAAATATTTCTAGCTTCTGTATTCGTTGCAAAAGATGATTGTCGCTTTCACTATGAACAATTTTGAAACATTTTTATATCATTTTTAATTTTGATACACATGTTTTGGCAATTGTCAGCGAAAGTGAAAAGTTAAAACTTCGTATTAGTAACTTAGTATTGATCTGCTTTTCTAAGCCACAAAGAACCCAAGTGAACAGCCAACTTTACACCGAGCACAAGTCAGAGTGAATTTAATGTAAATGTTTTACGACAACACAAGTTGCTGCGTAAATATTATTTATCGTACACTTCATTGACTATTGCAGATGGACAGTGAATGTAGCCTTTGTTCGCTGTTGTTGGTACAGTCTACCACAGCTGGTTTACGGAGAAACTACAAAGTTCATCAAAATCTCCGCTACCCGGCGACGGGTTTCCTCACGATGTTTTCCTTCACATCAAGCGAGGCACTATAGCGACGTCCTAAGGTACTGCTGCGTCCCAGTGTGAGTATCAAATAGTGTCAGTGAATATGACACTAAAAACTGAGGCCTTGCATCTTCTACGTAATGAGATGATTTATACAGCGTCCATTAGCACCTTCACTCACACTAGATGGGTGAAGAGGCCACTCGGCGCTGCAGTGCCTAGGTCATTGTTTTAGATGGAGTAGGCTTGCCTAGCACCTATAACATCCTGACAGCTTAGTCGGCCTAGCCCACAGGAAAGACAAGGTCAATACGTGTGTAGCCAGCTAAGCCGCAGGTTTCCTCACGATGTTTTCCCTTCACAGTTAGTTAGTGGGTCAAGTGGTAGCAGTGGTGGCCTAGTGGAATAACACAATGGATTCGGAAGCTAGAGACCCAGGTTCGAAGGTGACATGGACGCTGTATAAATCATCTCATAACGTAGGTGCTGGGCAAGCCTACTCCATCTAAAAACAATGTCCCAGGCACTGCAGCACCGAGTGGTCTCTTCACCCGTCTATTGTGAGATTTGTGAGTGAGGGTGCCACTGGACGCTGTATAAATAATCTCATTACGTAGATGCAAAGGCCTTAGCAGTTTACGTAGATGCAGAAAATGTCTAAATTGTTACTTCCCGTGACTTCCCACGAGTCAGCTCCACACATAGCTAACTGTCGCTAACTACTAACGTGCGAACTGTCTCCCACCATATGGTTTGGCCGTCAGCATGTCACCTCTAAATGGCGATTGTAGTTGTCAAAGCTGCCATGTAGGACAGAGGAATCATAGGATGGACACAGTGGGATGAGAACATCTACGAGGTATCAATTACTGTGCCACTGGCTAAGGACGCGGCCATTAGATCAGCGGAAAGGGCTTCAGATATCTACCTAAAGATTGTATACAGGATGTTTCACTGGTTTGGTGAAACCGGGGCCTATAACGCTTTATTTTCCCTTGGTGGGGTCCACTTTATGTCACTACTAGCTTTTGCCCGCGACTTCGTCCGCGCTGACTAAGATTAACAGTTGCAGCTCTATTTTTCCCCCGCCATCGAAGTCAGTCAAGGGAAAAGCTACTTAGCAATTTATAGCTAGTGCCCACGATTCATTCACGTGGATAAAAGAAAAAGGATAAAAGTTTGTGGTGATTTAGCAATTGTACCTATAATTTTTTTACCACCTAGGTAGTATTAAATGTACTTATAACCGACCCCCAGCGCTATCAGACTTTGCTCCCGTGGACCATGCGTTGTTATCTTCTTCTTCAAAACTCAACGGAGTAAAGATGCAGATACCTACTGTTATCGGCATCTAACTGATTGAACGTGGGTTACCTACATTTCAAGACACACTCGAATATTTCGACTCTTATTTTGAGTCCGCTAATCTGCTACTGGTTTCTGCAAACTTTCAGTCTGGGTTGTCTCTGTTTAGTTGGTCTCGCCTCAAGTCTTCGTGCCTTCGTTTCCTTGCACAGTTGTGTGAATGAATATATCAGCATTCAGCATTCGATGCAGTAGGTACGTCACAGGTCTCAACATCTGACTGGCATTCTATAAAACTGTAAAAGATCTCCAACAGAGCTAGTTAGCGTTACCTACTCGTATTACAGGCACGAAGTTACTTAACAGAGAAAACTATATGAAAATTCGTGTAGTTTTTTTTATATATTTTATTTTGCATCATGCTATATCAAAGACAAATCATAATATCAGAAAAACTTATCCATATTATGTCTATCACATTGAATAGTTATTTTTTTTCTATGGGCTGCCCTTCTGAAACACCAAACGCGTCTTCTTAGCGTCTACGATACCATAGTCTGAAACAACGGTTTTAAGTCGTCGGTCTTATTCTTCTTTCGTGTTGAAAGAGTCACACTTTGCCGTCCCAGAAACGCGCTAACTTGAGCGCGCTGGGGTCGCCTCCAGGAGATCCTATCAGCTGCACTGTGGAGCATCAGGACAGTTATGACGAAGCGACCTTGTCGGTACAGCTTAAGATTGGAACGGAACACGTCTCCTGGCTCTATTCCTCACATATCTTTCAAGCGGGCAACACCACCACGCAGGCGGTTCGGGGATTTTCACATACTCCAATCTTCTCGTCAGTCTGAACTTCTGAAGTATGTGGAAAGCCTATCAGAGTTGTCAACAATGAATAGGCGACTATGATATTATGTAAAAAAAGTGCCCCTGTCTAGTCCTTCTAGGTACTCAATACGTACTTAGTGGAAATAAAGCGGTCATGTTGCTCATGTTACACCATCACTGGCTGATTTTATGCGCCTTTGGTCGCTCAAGACTCTACAATGTTTTTCATACTTGCACAGTACACTCAGCGGCTTTTTTTGGTCAGAACATCGTATCTTTAGTTTTCTCCGAGGTCTGGTGCATCCTTATTCTTCCCTGAATAACCAGCAATCAGCAATGCACTGAACGGACATTCCATCTCGTCTGGCCAAGAGATCTCAGGACGGTCGTCGGACCTCAACTTTGAAAAGATCTTTGATAAACACTGCTGGATGAAAAGTTTTTAAAGTAAGGATTTACTTATTGGCTCTTTCAGTTTGTAAGTAGCTATCACTGAAACAATATTTTTTTGCCTATTTTTTATAATAACACAATGTTGATTTCTGCTGTATTGCTTTCTTGATACCATTTTTGTGACAGTGACGGATGACAGCAATAATTAAAAACAACTTCTTCATTGTTGCCCATCGTTTGATTGTAATGCATAGTTGCGGCATATTTCGGACTTTTTGGTAGATCAAAATTCACCGTTATTCAGTTTTCGATGGATTTAGGAAAGTAAATAGCTCAACGCTACGTAATGACAGAGGGTCTATGGTAAATGGTTTTGTCGTTCACTTTTATACAAATGGCCACTATACGATAATCTTTGTGTATTTGCTTTGCTCCTAAGCGCCAAAGCGTGATAATATGTAGCCTATATGTTATTCTGATGTCTCAGCTATCTTCATTCCAAATTTCACCCAGATCCATCCAGCGGTTTCAGCATTATAAGGTAACAAACACACTCACTCACTCACAAACTTTCGCCTTTATAATATAAGTAGGAAGTAGGATTTTATTAAATATTAAAAAAAGAGCTATTTTTCCGCAAATAAACCGATTTTTACGGTTGACGTATGATTTTTTATTGAGAATAGAAGTGCATAAACCACTTGCTAACGGTGAAGGAAAAACCTCGTGAGAATACCCGCGGCGTAGTTGGCTCCACACGTAGTGATTTGTCTTTCCTGTGGGCTAGGCCGACTAAGCTGTCAGGATGGTATAGATGCTGGGCAAGCGTACTGCATCTAAAACAATGCACTGCAGCGTCGAGTGGTCTTTTCACCCATCTATTGTGAGTGAAGGTGCCACTAGACGCTGCATAATCTCATTACTTGGATGCAAAAGTCGGGTGTCTCTTTACAGAACAACACCTTATGTATCTAGCTATATTCTTCCATCTTCATGGCCCCAGCTGCAAGTCGGCGCTGCAAAACGTTAATTAGCAAGCCCCAGCAATTTGCGGGCCTCAAATTGTCGTTAATTCACCGCCTCGAGCCGAAAGAGTAATTCTACCGTCTTATCCCCGAGACTGGAGGATCTGGAGTAGTGAACGGGGAAATTACGTCATTTTCTCGTCGATTTGTAAGAAAAGTTCACATAATTTTCTTGTTTTATTTTAGGCTGGCAGGTTGGTCCATATCTTCCCGAACCGATCAACCGATCTCTTCCCCTAAAATTAAAATAAATACATTTTAGGGCCAGATGACCGATACTTATAATGATGGGAAAATCGCTGGCAAGAGACGTGTCGGCCGCGGCCGAAGGAGAAAATCCTGGCTAATCATTTGATAGATGATTGTAGGTAGCTCTTAAACGGGTGAACCGATTTGGATACGTAAATGGACTGGGATCGCGAGAGCTGCCCAACAATTTAGCCTCGCGGGAAACAAAGAAAGATTATCCGGAGCTGACCGCCAACCTTCGCTGAGTCGGAGAGGCACCCTAAGAAGAAGAAGGTGGTAGGGTAGCATCACAGATATTGTCTGTGGATAGCATTATTTTGTCTTCCTATAAAACAGTATATTTGGCCTGTCGTACCCAGCACACGTAGTGTGTGAGAAGCCGCGACTGTGACAGAATCGATGCTTTCGAGATGTGGTGTTGGAGGAAAATGCTCAGAATCCCGTGGACCGCCTTCAAAACCCATATTTCATTCCTAAACGAGCTCAAAATAACGAAGCGACTGTCAACAGTCTGTCGCCAGAGGGCCTTCAGCTTTTTTGGGCATATTATGCGATCACCACATTATACTCTGGAAAAACAGATAATTTTGGGCCAGATGGAAGGCAGACGGGCGAGAGGCAGAACACCAATGCGCTGGTCCGATGCCCTAAAGAGGGCAGCAGGTGGATCCATCCAGCAAGCATCCCACCGCGCCCATAACCGCGACGAGTGGAGAACCATTGTATATGGTCACGATCCTCAGAATTGAGGGACCGATCAGAAGAAGACCCAGCCCAAGTTCACAGTCTACCCCTTTGTTTCAACTAAAGACAAACTGTCGACAGAAACGTCTAGTTACACAACTGTCGCGAAAACTTTCATCACCTACCCTAACTTTCATCACGAAAAAAGTAACTCACATTCACGAACTAAACAACGCATAGAGACAAAAACTAAAAACGTTTTTCCGACTAGCAAACAAGGGACGATCGTTCGAGGTTGAAGCCGTCGTATGCATTTGATGTCACTGTAAAGGACATTCAACCTTATCCGAAAGCGTTAAAGGTTTTAGAATATTAAACTAAGGTTCAAGTTACGATGGTGACGCTTTGCAACTTTATTTCCATAGATCTGGGTAGAGAAATATGAGTTTTACGACGAAGAACATAAGGAGCTAGGAAATATCGAAACAAAGTTTGTAAGGCATTCTTTATAAGCAGTTTTTGTCATGAATGCAACTGAAAGCATGCAATCCGAAGCGTTTAAGTGCCAGCATTTAGGTTGCACTTTTGTACCTACGTGTACTGGTTGAATGGAAAATGAGGGGAACTCGAAAAGGTACTGTTGTCTGGAAAAACCAATCTAGCATTTCCGTCGAAAAAAAAAACGACTCAATGTTTGGCTGTCTAGAATTTGATGAGTAGAAGACAGATTTTATGGAAAAAAAAATCAATTTTGAGGTTATAAAATTTAAATTGTTTTATTTTTCTTTTAGTTTTACAGAATTGACATCCTGTTGACCAGTGGTTTACACCCTATAAAAAGAGTTAGGCTGTTTTGTAACCCGTTGTATTGGTATTTCTGAACCAATCAAATTCAAAAGATGAGCTCTGTCCATTTCTCGGTACGCCGGCATAAGTCCGTATAATCCATGGCAACTGCCCATACAGAAACATAAATGCATTTCCATTTATCTCAATATACAGGGTGCCGCAAGGGCACTCGGGATGGCCCTCCACTCCACTCGTTCGGTGGGAGTGAAGTGGGAAGGCAAGTGGAGAGGGGAGTAGGAATGAAGGGAGAAATGATTGTTGCAAATCCTTGTGAGGGCTTGGGCTGGCAATGAGCATTTTTGAGAATTTCAAATGTTACTTAGATATAGTACAATAGCCTCTCTATCCTTGACGCGATTCTTCAATATGGTAAAAGTTATATTAATATATAATATGGTAAACATAAAAACAATATTTAAAAAATACTTTTCTCCCGCCACAGCGTTCACATTTTATTAATTTCAAAATCAACGGAAGGTCTTAGAGCAAAAAAATTATTAAATTTGTGATCCCTATCACCGGTTGCTATAACCCTGTAAAAAGAGTTTTTATTACACCTTATATTATGTAGACTCGCTATATTCCTTGTGCCCAAACATTTGCACCTATATTTTCTAAAGCACTAAGCCGTGCTAGTCTTTATATGTACCTTTAGTTGCTGGCAGTTTTTCCAAAACCGACCCAAGCATTTATTTCCAAGGATATTGCATTACCAGCAAGGAATTCCGTACAGGCGGAAACAAAACAAACAATTTCAAGTCCGATCCATCAAGTTTCTTTAGAAAACCCTAATTGTACCGAACACAAACTTTCCATTTCTCTGACATACCCCTCGCAAGACTATTTCTTACTTTAACTAGTCTTTCAGACATTCCAAAAGCATCTCTGCGTCCTAGGTTTTAAGATACAAAAGAACCTAGTCGATTTGCACCTTCATTGCACATAGATGCCAAGTTAAGAAGTGGGGATCAAAAGAGCATTTTCAACCCTATAGACGTAGCTATAGAAGTCCAATGAACGTATAGTTGAAATGGTTCGGTTTACCCTAAAATATATTGTCAAGATTGGCCACTAATCGTGTGAACGTAGCCGCCGATTTCTCATATGCTAACGGGCTATTTACACTTGACTGTAAACATCCTCCCAGGTGTCAAAAATGCATACAACAGAAGCAATTGTCAGCCGTTAAGAGTCGATTAGCAGCCCGACTGTATGAGAAATCGGGGTCACATAAGCAACTACTCGTATGAATTCAACTGTATGACGCCTGATCATATCACAGACAAAAGATTTTTTTAAAGGAGAATTAATTAATCACCTGGCCTAAATATTATAAAATTTCGTTGCTTTTGGTGTCGCTTTTGTAGATTTTGATCTATGTTGGAGTTTTTCCTTTTTTTTATTAAAAAAAATATAAAAATACTTTAAATTTAGTTAAATTTCAAAAAAAGAAAAAAAGATAAAAATCTACAAAGCCCAAGTTTGTATTGATGAGTAGAGAGCCCGCTCAAAAGTTAGCGAATATAGATTCACAGAAAGATAAAATACTAGCAATAACTTCCATCCATTCTGGCGAGGTCCACACAGTGAGGGGTCCTCGAAACCTAGCGTTTTGTAAGAATGTCGCTGCGATTTCGGATGTGTCAGTCGCGAGCCACGTGAACTGTCACGTCAGATACGGTCGAGGGGCGGCGGCCGCGCGGCCACGAGAGCAGCGGTGATCGGAGCGGGAGAATATCCCTGCTCATATTTATTTTGGATAAAAAAAAATCGTGGGCTCCTTCATGGAGGGTAAATTACGTTCTTGCGGCCGTTTTTTCTTGTCAAATTCAAATTCACAAATTATTTATGGTAACAAAAAAGTTTTTAAAAATGAAAAGGCATCCAATACAATTATTATTATTAACATTTTAAATGGAACTGTTCGAAGTATTTATTCTAAATATCTGTGCTAGGTAAAGACCTGCATTGAATGAAAGTAAACGACACGTTACTCGGCCTCGGCCTTGCCGAATAAATATTATAGACAAAAAACTTAACTCAGCACACGATGTTGTTTTGACAGGTTACGGGTTCAAATCCTGTCCCGAGCGAATTTTTTAACCTTATAAAAATCTTTACACCTAGATTAAAGATAACTGACAAATCATTATAAAAACAACCACCAAGGTAACGAAAATATTAAAAACTAGAAGAAGAAAAAAATACCTAAGCCGAAAAGTTAAAAAACAAACAAAAATCCGCTACCGACCTGTTTCGCGACGAAGGACATATTAGTCCTGCTGTGAGAGGGCGGACGGACGCGCCCCCGTCCCTTCCCCCGCCCCTTCCCCCGCCCCTTCCCCCGCCCCTTCCCCCGCCCCTTCCCCCGCACCGGAACTGTCGGCGCGCGCGCGGCGCCTAGTGACACGCAGTCTGAGACTGGCCACGGCGTCGCGAGGGCCGTCTCAGCTCTATGATTAAGGCCTCCGAATGAGAACCGAAACTAGTCGGCTACACCGACATAATACAAGTAAGTTTAACCGTTTACGAAATAAAAAAATAGCAGTGCTTACGAAAGTTTAAGTGTAAAAAAAAACCGCTAGTTTCCTGGCCCCACACTAACCGCCCCATCCATTCGCCGATTGCTCCACAGCAAGGAGGGTAGATTGAATAACGCCTTGTTTATTTTTGCTCCGTCAATCTGTACGTAAACAATGCTCCTTCGCCTGCCTAGACCACCAATTCCTGCTGGTCTCCAGATATACAGGGTGTTAAAAGACCGCCAACAAAGCGGCAAACTACGTTTTTTTGTCATCAGAAAATGTTTGCTGCCATTTTTTTTATGTCTGGGAAATCAACGGTTTCCGAGATACCCAAATAATGAGGTTCAAACAAATAGGTACGTAACATATTTTTTTTTGCATAAATGTGTTCAATATCGAGAACTTAACATTCATCTTAACAAGTCATTTATTTTCTTATTGTATTTCTTACAAAAAACACGTTAAAATTGCGACCCGCAATGTATTCTAAGCATCGGCACCTCGAGTGTCAGTAGCATAAGTTTATGCCAACGCTTTACGCTTGAGCAATAATTATGACTTCTCTGCGTTTTCGCTCATTGCGTCATAAAATATTTTACAAAAAATTATAACCTAGCAATAAGTAATTTATGGAAAAAATACTTTGATTTGGTGTCCAGTATGCGTGTCTTTCGAGTCTGTCGGTGGTCTTTTAACACCCTGTATATTATAGCAAGGCGTATAGAAGCTCAAAGAAGGATGGTGCGTATTATAAAGTGCACAGGGGAGAGGCTGTCTTGTCAGCCAAACCGATAGACGGTCGCCATTTTGAATGTTTATGGAGGTTGAAATTGTCTTTCAGTTTAACTTTTCCGGAATAAAATGAGCAAAATTATAATTGTTGTCATCAGCCCATTAGTCCCTCCACCCCAGTTTTAAAGTCACAGAGCTTTACCGTAGTTTTTTAGAGAATAAATATTATTTACTTATACTCCGTGCAATTTTAGTGGTTTTAAAGCCGAAGGTATTTTGTTGCACTGGTGATTCTGAGCCCAATTACAAAATTTCATTCCAAAACTCGCGAAAACAAAATTCACTTCTCCATACAAATGGTGTCGATTGGCGTTAGATAGGTATTGGGAAGAGTTTTTTTTTTGCTCATTTTGGAGTAAAATTTTGGAATTTGGCTCAGAATCACCAGTGCAACATAATACCTTCGGCTTTAAAACCACTAAAATTGCACGGTGTATATTTCACTTACCAATACGCATTTTATATTTTTATTGTAAACAATAGCCTTACAATGCGAATTCAAAGAAAAATTAAGATAGCGCCGCCAATGGAAAAAAAACATAAAAAAGTGGCCACTATTGGCGAGAATCGATTGCATTCTTAAGTTCTAGGATCAGGAATCCAAACCTTAGGTCCTAAAAATAGTCAAGCCTCGCGTTGAGAAATCGCAGGAGCGTTTTTTGCTAAAAACAAATCCAAAAAAAAAGATATGTTTTTTTTTTCCATTGGCGGCGCTAGTTGTAAGACGTATTTCAATGCAGACGTGAGACGTTTCAATATGAGACGTATTTCATTGCAATCGATTCTCGCCAAAAGTGGCCACTTTTGACGAGAATCGATTGCATTCGTAGGAAATACAATCCTGGAACCCAAACCTTAGGTCCTAAAAATAGTTAAGCCTCGCGTTGAGAAATCGCAGGAGCGTTTTTTGCTAAAAACGCATCCAAAAAAAAAGATATGATTTTTTTTCCATTGGCGGCTAGTTGTGAGACGTACGGCGTCTTAATTAAAAATCTTCGTCAATATAAACGCAATAGCATCAACAAGGGTAACCCCTCTGGTGATGATATTAGAAAGTACTAGGCGTCTACAGTGGGCAGAATGAATTTAAAGACTGCCAGATTTATTTTCATTGTGCTTTTGGAGATTGGCAACCATGGCAGTAACCAAAATGTATGCAATAAAGATCTGATATTTTGCTCAAACTATTGACGTACTTACCTAAATAATCCAACAAATCAAAAATCATAAAAATCGGTCCACCCGTTCTCGAGTTATAAGTGGTGTAACTAACACGACTTTGTTTTATATAATGAAGAATGCCCATGGGTCGGTTAAATCACTTGAAACTGTATGACCGTGTAGCCTACAAGTTTAGAAATACGCCCGTTTTTGTTTAATTCAAATCGAGCCAGTAGTTTTAAAGTTACGACGGTTTCAGTTTCCGTCCCTTTGGAGTTTTTCGCGCGAGCGCGGCAAACTCGCGTGACGTCACTAAACAGCTGGCACCCGTCACATACACCGTAACACTCATTCAAAGAGCTGTATCTTTGGAACCGTACTAGGTAACGAGTTGAAATTTTCTGAGATTATGTTTTATTATAGTGGATTACCAAAGAAATAATAAAAATAAAAAAATATTAAAAAATAAGAGGGGTTACCATACAAAAAACGTTGTTTTATACTTTTTGCTCTATAGAAAAAACGGTAAGGCCTACAAGCATCAAACTTGGTATGATTACAGGGCTTATTCCATAATATAACAAAAAAATATAAAAAACGCTCAAGCGCGACTCAGACTCACGCGCCGCGGGCCCGTATAACCAGTTTTTTTATTGTATGGCGGTACGGAACTCTCAGTGCGCGAGCTCTACTAGCACTTCGCAAGTTTTTTTGTCTGTTTAGTCAGTGTTACAGTAGTTTTAATATAATATTACTTATTTATAACGTTAAAAATTCGCTAGGGACAGGTTTTAAAGCCGCAAGCTATTCCTTAGCACGGGTTAGTTAGTGCTAGAAAAATAAAAATAAAAACGTATATTATTACTTAGCTATAGATGTGGATGACGGCTTTGAAAAATGACAATCAGATATAGCTTTATGATAGAAGTAAATTAATATTAATAAGTAATAAAACTAGTATAACCTAGGCATATTTTTACTCATAAAAAAAATTGTGGGCAACCATTAACTCGTCTGTTTTAGGTAAGTTATCGGATTGTAATTTTTCAAAGCCGTCATCCACATCCATATCTAAGTAATAATATATTTTTTTGTTATTTTTAAAGCACTAACTTACCCGTGCTAGGGAATAAATAGCTTGCGGCTTTAAAACCAGTCCCTAGCGAATTTTTAACGTTATAAATAAGTAATATTATATTAAAACACTACTGTCACACTGACTAAACACACAAAAAAACTCACGCACTGAGAGTTCCGTACCGCCATACAATAAAAAAACTGGTCATACGGACCCTCGGCGGGTGAGTCCGAGTCGCGCTTGACCGTTTTTTATATTTTTTTGTTATACCATGGAGTAAGCCCTATAATCGAACCAAGTTTGATGCTTGTATGCCTTAGGGTTTTTTATATAGAGCAAAAAGTATAAAACAACGTTTTTTGTATTGGGACCCCTCTTATTTTTTAATATTTTTTTATTTTTATTATTTTTTGGGTAATCCACCATAATAAAACATAATCTCTGAAAATTTCAACTGGCTACCTAGTACGGTTCCAAAGATACGGCCCTTTGAATGAGTGTTAGGCGAACGCTAGACGACAGTAAATATCTTGATCTGTATCGTGATACATATCACGTATCTTGGGCTGGATCACAGCGCACCCTAGACATAAGATACGGATCGCGTCAGTACTGAAGCGTTCTTTGTACGAGGTAGACGTGATGGACCCTAGACAGAGGAAAATTAGAGCTTATGTGGCAATAATTATTGCCCTTTCTTTAAACAAAGAGTGAAAAGAAAGCGATGCATGAATAATTGGCTACAAAAGAGAGAAAAGTACCTACTTATTTTTTTTTTAAAGGACGAAATTTTGCAATCGACGAATACAAAAATTATTCTCGGATGCCTGATGTCTATTTTGATAACCTTTTGGGTAACGCCATTTTTAGGGTTCCGTACCTCAAAAGGAAAAAACATAATAGGTATGTTGGTGACCCAAAAATACGGACATGTAACGTAATAAATTAGAGGAATTTTAATTATGGTGGCCAGTTTTTGGAGGTATATAAGTAAATAAAAAAAATTGTTTTCCAAATATTATATTGTGTGGCATAACAAATGCCCCATTTTAAGCATTACAAATGTATTGTTTTATTAATTTACGGAACCCTTAGTGCGCGAGCTCGACTCGCACTTGGCCGGCTTTTATTACGTAATTTACGGAACCCTTAGTGCGCGAGCTCGACTCGCACTTAGCCGGCTTTTATTACGTGGTAACGTCCTTTATTACTGCCGTCTCGCTGCTTAATGACGCGATAAATATCGACGCGCGAAACTAGACGCAAGATATGTATCACGATCCAGGATCTCGGATCGGATCACAAGATTTCCGGAAATGCAGCGATAAATATCCTGATCCGTCAATACACTACTCTAGACGAAGATAAATATCCTGTTCCGCCAGTATAGACTGACGGATCAAGATATGGATCTTACGTCTAGCATTCGCCTTACGGTGTATGTGTCGGGTGCCAGCAGAGCTGTTTAGTGACGTCACAGCAGCTGACGACCGCGCGCTCGTCGCACAGCTAGTTTAAAATTAAATATCTCGGGAACTATAAGACGTATCAAAAAATTTTTTTCACCCATAGTTTCCATTTTTAATAGAGTGTATGGTAAGGTAGAAATCAAAAGTTGATGTTATTCTTCATTATACAGGGCGTCCCACGGCTATGCCACATGGAGGGAAAGTACCTTAAATATTGTAGATAGAACATTTTACTGAAAGAAGACATTATTTTAATTTTAAAAACAATTTAAACTGCATTCATAGATATTGAAATAATTACATGGTTGAACCGGGAATCGAACCCGTAACATGAGAAAAATTATTACCCTGTAGTTTTATCATACCGATCGAAAGGCTTCATGATAAGGATTATTTTTTGTTATATAACATAGTGTCAGAAATAAAAGGAAGACCATGAATTTTTACATTTACCTGGTAGTATGCAACAAATCGAGCCGTATCCTGAGCCGAAAGACGCGTAAAATTTTATTCATCGCAATGCAGCTGACTGATTATAAAGAAATAATTCAAAAATGTGTTTCATTTTAATACTTTTAATCTTTTGTTACTGTGATTTTCATTGAAAAATTGATTAATGTTGTATTAAAAATTTAAAAATTCATGGTCTTCCTTGTATTTCTGACACTATGTTATTTAGCAAAAAATAATCCTTTTGATGAAGCCTTTCGATCGGTATGATAAAACTACAGGGTAATAATTTTTCTCATGTTACGGGTTCGATTCCCGGTTCAACCATGTAATTATTTCAATATCTATGAATGCAGTTTAAATTGTTTTTAAAATTAAAATAATGTCTTCTTTCAGTAAAATGTTCTATCTACAATATTTAAGGTACTTTCCCTCCATGTGGCATAGCCGTGGGACGCCCTGTATATTAAGATAAGTAGGTAGATACTTATTATTGATAGTAACTACTATCCTTGTAATCATAACTCTACAGAACTCTATTTTACAACTCTATATTGGCAAAACAAAACACAAACGACAAATTGATTTCTTCGATCGACTGATTCAATTGATTGACGAATTCTTTGATACAATTAATTATCTTATAAATTCAAAAAGTATGTACGGACTGTATTATCTCAGGCAATTTTCAAAAGAACTTACCCGGCTTCTTCAGTAAAACATTTGACTAATTATACCTCCGCCCATCAATGTCTATCCAAGCGCAAACACCCATCACAACTACGTCACCCCATCCCCTAATCAAATTGCATTCACTGTGTATAACTAAATCTATTCACTAACAAAGTAACGTTGTAACTTCAAAGTCATCCAAATCACTAGGTATAACATAACCGCTCCGACCGCTGTCTATTGGGGAAATTATGTCGCAAAATGAATAAGTAAGATTGAAGAACGGAGCTGTTGTAATTTGTACAAAAGGTATACTAAAAGATATAAAGGTATCTATAGCCTTGAAAAATATGAAATTACAGTGGGTATAAAGAGAAGAACTAAAAAACTAATGAGATAGATAACAATAAAAGATTAGAAAGATTTTTTATTGTGTGCCGTTACTTAGCCTAAATTTTTGAAGCTTTTTTTTAAGACGCAATAATTTCCATTCCAAAAATGAGTTGCAAAAATGTTCAGTATGATGAGGACAATGCGTGGTTTCCCGCTTTGTTGGCGGTCTTTTAACACCCTGTATATGATATAATTATGATCATAATTATGATATGATTTTTTTTCATTGGCGGCATAGTTGAGCGTCCTACTGGGCCTTAAGTGGGTTAAAAAGATTTGGGCTGTTTCTATGTTTATCATGTTGCGTATACTCTTGCGCAAAAAATATGTAAGTTAGTAGATGCCAATATCCATGAACGTTAACTTCGCTGAAGTTATCCTTCTACTCATTACCGCTTTAGCTAAAGTCAAAATAGCGCAGCGCAAACCATAATTCACCATACCCCCCATGAAACCGCCCCTACAGGGTGCTCCCTCTCGTTTTCTATAGAGACGAAGCCCCAGACGCTGTATCTAGCAATTTTCTCTGTAAAACGAACATGTTATTAAGGTTGCTTCGTGCGCACTCTGTTAATTAACCGCGGCGTTCCTAGCACGGAAGAATATAAGTTCCTTAACATGTCCTGAGCAGGAATAAAAAATCCCACTGGGTCGAAGTTTCCCGGGCTCTCAGCCTGGCCCCATACTAATAAGATAAGATAAGAACGGCTGCAATGTTTAAAAATAAACAAGCCCTTTGCATCTACGTAATGAGATAATTTATAGAGCGTCCAGTGGCACCTTCACTCACACTAGTTGGGTAAAAAGACCACACGGTGCTGCAGTGCCTGGCATATTGTTTTAGATGGAGTAGGATTACCCAGAACCCATGACATCCTGACAGCTTAGTCGGCCTAGACCACAGGAAAAACCAAATGCTTACGAAAGTTCAAGTTTGTAAAAACATATCATGGTTTTACCTACATCTTTTTGTGTTTTGTCAAAAGGGCTACCAAAAAACTTGTTTGTTTCAATGGCAGGCAGAGAGAGCAAGCAATATGAAATGCAGCGTCAAACAAAACGCAGCGTTTTTTCATACGAGCGAGCTTTTCAGACGCAGTCGATGCTTATGAATAGCGATCTAAATGAAGCCGGGGTGGATTAAAAAGAAAACAACCTATCTAAATATTTACTGCTTAAACTTTATGAACAGTTTTCATCATAATACATTTTCTCCCCAGAAAAAGATTGGTCATTCCGTTCTGAAGATAAAACTCTGACAAATAAATTGAGGAAACAGATAGAATAGGCACTAAACATAAACCTACAACAAAGTATTGCTAAATAACCATGACCTAAAGCGAATTCGTAGAATTTAACAATAGCCAATGTCGAAAAGAAACTATAAAACGTCTCGGCAGTAAATATAACCCCTTTTCCGCTTTCCCGGAGGTAGCTAGTCTGAATGGTAGGTAGGTAATCGTATGAGGTAGTGTCAGGATGTTTTAGATGCTGGAAGGCACTGCAGAATGGTCTCTTCACCCATCTAGTGTGAGTGAAGGTGGCGTACGTAGATGCCTTAGTTTTTTTTTTTGTGGCCACCCCTGTTGCCAGAGTTTTTACGCCGCCCAAACGGCCTCTGACATGGCTTTAACTGGGACCAAAAGTTAACGTGCCTTCCGAAGCACGGAAGCTTTCAGTTATTATTGCCACTAGCTGTCCATAGACTGATTCATCCGCGCCCGATTTTGCTTAATTTTGTCAATCTATTTAGGGTGTATTTAGGATCTCAGGTAGGCGAACTCAGAAAAGTCAAATGCTAATGTCAAGCCTTGGCTATGTCAAACTTGAGTAGCTGTCAGCATATAAATAGACTAATCTTGATACTGTCATTGACATTAGGCAAGGCTTGACATTAGTTAACATTAGCATTTGACTTTTCTGAGATCACCTACTTGAGTTCGATCTTGAATTGACAACTATTAATGCCACCCTAAGAATGACTAGTCCAACTAGGCTGTGAGCGCTTTGTCTGAATGAAATTCACAAAATGTTGCATAGCAAAAATTGGTTTGGTGCTAAAATGTACACTATCCATCTAACCAATTTTCAACTTTCAGCAAACTTCAAATGCCGCGCTAGCACGACTTTCGTGTCAACAGCAAAGCAAGCCAGAAACAAAGCCTTAAGCTAAATCAAATTTACATCGTCCACAACTTTTTTCCTCCGTTCTTCGGTGTTTCAAGTAGATTAGTGGTCATGATTTAGAAGGTCGACTCGATACGAAAACATAAGAGGATTCAGTAGCTAGCGAAATTTTTTGTGTATTTTTAGCCAGCTATTTCTACTATAGATTCTGATTCAATTCTTGTTTAGACGTGTGAAATTTAGATTCTGATGATCTGGGGGTCTACCGGCTAAGAAAAGGCCGATTACCATTTAGCAAAAATCGAAGTTCGATTTTTGAAAAATGTACTGCCACCCAGTTCATTTTACTGCCACCCAGTATTTTTTTCATAAATCGAACTTCGATTTTCGCCACTGGTAATCGGCTTTGTTTTAGCCGTTAGACTCCCAGCTCTAAATATTATGAAAAAACATTCGCGCTCCCAACCAGCTTGATCGCGCTGGAGGTCGCCTCCAGCACCCGTAGCACAACGCGCGAGTTCGGTTGCCACGTGTTTTATCACGCACAACACAAGTGTCAATTCGCGACGTAACACCCATTTTAGCCGTTTGTGAGGACGAGATGTACGAAGTCGCACAGCTTGAACAGTGGCGCGCCTATCGCAAAGTCACTTGCGCGATCGAGCATGATAATACACCCGAGCGCACTTTTCTCGTGAATTTTGATGTTTGTAATCAACACGATCTCACGATAGTCAGCGAATAGTCTGCCGATCGCTCTGTAAAGCCTTGTTCTGTGTCCGGGGTAAATATCACGACACGGAATGGAACAAGCGTTTCCAATAAAGCACTAATTCTTCCGCTTTGTCCCTTTTCCCGTTTAATTCCCGGGAAAACCAGGAAATTAACTTTCGTTTGTCGCGTGACTGCTTTATTAAGAAGAGGTTTTTCGTTTTTTTCTTATTGGGTTAGGACTGTGTTCCTCGCGATGTAAAGCAAAAAGAGCTTGCTTGTTTATTTCTTTGTCTGGTACACACGACAGCACGGTAGAGTATACCCTTTTATACACGTAGTAAAGTCGCCCGTAACATAACCAAGTAGAGTGCTAGTCAACGTGCTGTCTTGTGTACCTATGTTTCTCTTATGAGTACAAAAAAAAAATGTCAGACTTGTAAATCGATTCAAAAAGAGTAAAAAAATTATACTTGGGGCAAGAACGGTGAAGCAATAGACTGCGTTGTTAATAAATTATGTAACTAAACCAAATTACTTTACGTCGTTTTAACCCGTTTCGAAAACAAAATAGTATGCGTGACTATTGCAAAAGTTATGTTTTTCACAATACTAAAAAAACTAAGATTAAAATTTGTATAGATGGGTGGAGTCGCGGTCAAAAATTAGTAAAAAAAAATGCTTCAATTTTCCTTTTTTTTCTCGTGAATTGGCAATCAGTGTCAATCATTTACGTTTCCTGTTCGTTTTCGTTGACGAGCTATTTTGTTTTGTTACGCTTATCATGCTCACGATGAAAATGGCGAAAACCAATGGAGAGAGAAAAATAAATGGGCATAATTTTTTTCTGAGTAGAAGATTTTGAAGGATTCTAATGTATTTCATTATTTTGTATTTCTTTGGACTCTGGAACAGCAATGGTAAATCCAAAACTGTAACCTGGATAAAATAATAAATGGGCTTAATTCTGGCTTATTTTTGAAAAAAATAACCTTAAAAGCCTCATAACTTCTAAACGACAAAAAATGGCTGAACATACATGGGGGTGATTCGGATAGCCCTCGGTGTCAGCTATCTAGATTTTCTCGCTTGACGTGTATGTTTGGGCCACCCTGTATAACGCCGTCGTTGTCTTACAGGATTTAATTTTTTAATTTTTTTTTATTACTTTATTTTGTACTCTGACTTTCAGACAAGATAAGATAAAAACTCGGCGCTGTAGTGCCTGGGACGTTGTGGAGGCCTAGATTGACGATAAAGTTTAGACATTTTTTTAATAGAATATGGATACGTTAAGGCCACGGAATCTCAACATTTTGATATTGCCATTTTAGCCAATACTTATGTACACATCTGAAGTGACATAAAATATGCTCATATTCTTTAGGAGTGTGATGAATGTAATCGCACGCCAGTCGTAAGAACTTACAACAACATTGTAAGGCATTTTTTACCTGAAAACCGTACCTACTTTTACACCCAGTGTTCAATAGCCATTGTGTACTGCAATAACACTGCAATTTCACACGTGTAAAAACGCGCGTATAATGAAGTACTGCGCGCTTGTCAGTTTACTACAATGTCTCTGTTGCTAAGAGAAGAAGCTTGTCTGTCAATTTGCTTGGCTGATGGTGCCGTGGGAAATCATAGAAGTCATAGAATGTCATAGAAGTGTCGCTTTATAGCTTTTCTTTTATTTCATAGAGCTATTGGCCCTTTATGTGCAGCACACACACTACCCGGCGTTCTTCGTTTTAGAGTTATTCGTTCCGCGTTCTTTCTAATTTATGGGGTTACTTGGAACCGTTTACACTGAAGGTTAGAACGCGGAGCTTTGGTGAAAAAAATTTGAGAACTCTGAACTGAACAAACGGCAAATAAGCATCGAATTACCAAACCAAAAACGCTCTTTAAAAATATTAAGACCACAGCTAAATATTACTGACATACGTCTTCATAAAACTTGCAAATATTTGACTTTCCTGGTGACCCTAGACTAACACTTAAAGTTCCACCAGTTATCGACCACAACAAATATGCAGCAAAACTGCTTGATTCTTATCTCAAGGCAGCATAGGTCAATTTGGCTGGCTAAAGCGGCTTGATGGAGCAATAAAGGCTTAATTTACGCGCGTAATTTACAGTCTCAAATAAAAGATGTCGCTGCCGCGTTGACGCGACGTTTATGATGTCATAAACGGTCATTCGATATTTGAATTTTAAACGCGAAATGTGGTGGCAGTGACCTTTTGAGACAGACTGTTTTTTTATTAAACGGTTTTATTTAGCTCACCCCGTTTGTTTTATTCTTTATTCTTTCTTGGGTCAAATTTAGTAATTCAACTTTCACCCTCTTCCTGTCAACCGATTAATCTGAAATTTTGTATACACTTTGGATTTTGGTGACAATACAATTATGTTTATTCATTATCATTATAAATCCAAGATGGCGGCCGCTACAAAATGGCGGATAACGTAGGTTTTATCAATCCCATCAATATGGGTATCAAATGAAAGGGCTCAACAAGCAAAATACAATATACTATAAAAAAAATTAATCCAAGATGGCGGCCGCTACAAAATGGCGGATAACGTAGGTTTTATCAATCCCATCAATATGGGTATCAAATGAAAGGGCTCAACAAGCAGAATACAATATACTATAAAAATTGAAATACAAGATGGCGGCCGCTACAAAATGGCGGATAACGTAGGTTTTATCGATCCCATCAATATGGGTATCAAATGAAAGTGCTCAACCAGTATAATTCAATGTACTATATGAATTAAACAGAATGCGAAATAAAAACTAAAAACTAGAAAATAAAAATAGGTAAAAAAACTTTTTAAGTTAAACGGTTTTATGTTAAACATACATTGCAATGTTTAAGATAAATGTACTAAAAACCAAAAAATAATAAAATAGATACAGTCGTGGGAATTATAAACATATGCATAGACTAGACTAAAATAAAACCGTGGGGCACGTCAACTGCCTAATTATAGTGTAACATTACAAAACAAACATTTTAATCAACGATTGTAGACAATTGACGTGCCCCACGGTTTTATTTTAGTCTAGTCTATGCATATGTTTATAATTCCCACGACTGTATCTATTTTATTATTTTTTGGTTTTTAGTACATTTATCTTAAACATTGCAATGTATGTTTAACATAAAACCGTTTAACTTAAAAAGTTTTTTTACCTATTTTTATTTTATTTACAAGTTTTTTTGGTATATAAACAAACTATTTGAAGATAATTAAAATGGGATCCTCGAGTGAGAGATTCTCAAGGAATTAGATCCTCAAGAAAGAACCCACCCAACCAGTATGCAAAGAAGGTAGAGATGGCCTATAAACTTTATAACATTTTCTTAGGTATCAATATTCACACCACGGCAAGGTCTTAATTAAGGAATCCTTACATCTTTCCTTGCTTACCCTTCTACATCGTATCAGTTTATAGAGAGTGAAGCCTATCAAAATATCCAAGATACAATACCTATTTAAGGTTATCTAGAGAAGGAAAAGGTATTAATGGAAAGTGTCTTAATAACAGGGAAAAGTAAGAACAACTGTAGCGTCATTTTGTAAAACTTTCAAGAAGGCTTCATTGTAAACACCAAAACTCAGTTTTTTCGAGTTGAGGCGCAAATTTTCTCAATAGCAGGTAAAAAAAGCCTTTTTCGACAAATTCTCGTGTATTCATGATACCTACCAGAGAAACTGATAACATTGATGAGGTTTCGTGGGTCACCATTAAAAACGCGTCCCTAGACGTAGTGGGCAAGTTAGTGCTCTTATGACGTACCTAAATCATAATACGTAGGTATGTTTTCTAAAACTAAGGTCTTTGCATATACGTAATGAGATGATTTATGCAGCGTCCAGTGGCACCTTCACTCACACTAGATGGGTGAAGAGACCACTGGGCGCTGCAGTGCCTGGGACATTGTTTTAGATGGAGTAGGCTTGCCCAGCACATATACCATCCAGACAGCTTAGTCAGCCTAGCCCACAGGAAAGATAATTCAATTATGTTTTCTACTTATTCACCAATTGTGAGTTAGAAATTCCAAACAATCCAATTAGAAATGCTCGTATGCCATTGACATCGCGGATCCAGCACGTAACTAGTGTATACTCGCAAACAAAACACTCGAATGGATCCCCGATCCTATCTGTTCCTATTATTCGCTCTACACATAAGTACAGTTAGCAACGAAATGTATTTACTCGAATAAAAAGCACCTTTACAGCACAGTTTCTACGTAAGATAGTCTATTGAGTATGATACTGCGACAGAGTAGGTACAAGAAAAAATAATACATTATAGATAATTTTCGGGTACTTTCCCTCCAAAATAAAAATAACTAGGTAGTAGTAGCTAAAAAAAAAACAAAATGTTCTAGCTAGGCCTCTACTAACATCAGTGGATCGTGAATATGATATGGATAGTGCAGCGCCATCTAAACAAGATTTTCTTAAACAAAATGCACAGAAACGTCCGAATCTTTTAACACTTAGCACCGGAATGAACGAATTAAGTAAATTGCCGATCATGAAGATTTGGAGATCCTTTCTTCGAGCCCTAATAAGAGATAAAAAAGTAGCCCTAAAAAAGTAGCTAGATACTTAGTATTAGATAGTAATAAGTATCTGATTTATATACATTTTTTACTTTCGATAATTATTTTGACGTTCAATGTAAATAATTTATTTATGGCATATTGAATAAAACATTTGAATCTGAATCTGAATCTGATAACAAGACAACATAATTATTATGAAATGTTAAAAAGTTAATCTTGTCCGTCTAGTCTATTAATTAAATTTTATTGCCGACTGTACGGTCCAGTGTACACTAGACAACAACCGACAAACAACAGTTGTCAGTTTTGAATTTGGAACGTTTCAATTGCGAATGCGTTTCGATTACAATCGCGAGCGGATCGCAAACATTGGCGGCTCGTCACGTAATTGACTTCAAGCTTCAGTCACGCAAGTTGGGTAAACAGTGTTTATCGATTTTTGGTGTTTTCGCGGTGATTGTCAGAGTTTACACTTTTGTTGGAAACTCGCCCGTAACGTAACTGGGTAGAGTGCTAGCGTATAAGGGTCGACGAGCTGTCGTGTGTACACCGATTGGTAGAATAAGGAGATATTTGGTAGTTTATAAACATACATATTTTAAATACGTCATAGTGCAGGCTCTAAGATCGCTAAATCTGAAACATTACCAGCTAATTTCATCTGGTGTGTATGCCATGCATGCCCAGCCATACGCAAATGGATTGTTAATTAATTTAATGTATCCATGTTAAACAACTTGACGTGTAATTTAAAATTATTTAACGAATAAATATATCTATGTCTATGTCCATATCAACGTTTACAGCTACACTATGTCCTATTTATAGATGTACGCTATGTACAGATTAACTGTACAGGGTGTTAAAAGACCACCAACAGACCTGAAAGCCACGCATACTAAACACCAAAACAAAGTGCTTATTCGATAAATTATTGCTGGGAAATGATTTTGGTTTTATAGGTTATAATTTTGAAAATTATTTTATCACGCAATGAACGTGTAACGCACAGAAGTCATACTCATATTGCGCAAACGTAGGTATAAGTTTATGTTACTTAAGCTTGAAGTGCCGATGTTTAGAATACATTGCGGGTTGCAATTGTAACGTCGATTTTTGTAAGAAATAATCATAATTTTGATATGGCTTCTTAAGAAGTTATGTTAAGAACTAGATACTGAATACATTTCTGCAAAAAAAAGTTTTGAAAAGTCCGACTTTGAACCTCATTATCTCGGAAACCGTTGATTTCCCAGGCATAGTTCCTTGAGCAAAAATGTTTCTAATGATAAGGACAATAGGTACACAAGACAGCACGTGAGACTGTACACTTTTGTTGCAAAGTCGCCCGTAACGCAAGTGAATAGAGTGCACGCTTGTAAGGGTCTACGTGCTGTCGTGTGTACGTGGTTTCCCGCTTTGTTGGCGGTCTTTTAACACCCTGTATTTTCAATGTTCATACCGTTCTGGACAGTTCTGGAGCACGATGTGAAGGTAATTGGATTGTTTTTTAGACATGTAGGTACCTACCTACTCCTCACTTTTGGAGTATGACCCTTATTACTAGTATCACCAATGAAAGTACAACAAACTAAAAGTTTTAAGACTCTTGGTTAATGATCTAATCAATGACAATTTAATTATTACAGCAACTAATAAATGACTCAATTAGAACAATGGGCGATCAGAAGAGGAAATTAATGATTTGTTTTCGTTGTTAATTATGGAACGGGAGTCTAGTTAAGCGGTGAAAGCTGACAATCGATCTGAGCCCGGAAATAATTAGCGTTCAAATCGATATTTCAGTGCCAATAGGGTCATATTTTACATGTTATTGTACTTATTAATTTGTGATTCAAACTAGCCGTGCATAACGAACGAAAAGACACCATGTTTAGTTCCGTAAAATTTTATTTGTGTTGATGAGTAACCGAATCCTACTAAAGTACATAATAACAAGATACTTTGCTATAGGATGTAGCTCATGAGCCACTATTTGTTCGTGCCTCTAGCTGTAGAGACTATGGGGGTATGGGGGGAGGAGGGGAGGGGTTTTGAATTGGTCGGCGCTTAAGGAACCGGGGCTATGACTACCGTTCCGGGGCATACCTGGCGCAGAGGATTTCCATGGCGGTGCAGCGGGGGAATGCTGCTAGCGTCATGGGTACCTTTGTGTCGGGTGTGATGCGGGGCGGTATATTTGGTTAATGTTGTTTTTGTTTTGAACTTTTTTGTGTATGTACTTGTGTGTGTTTATCTTTTTTTTAATGCCTTGCCCAATTTTTTGACGAAGCTTTGTGAATTTTTTGTATTTTATTATTGCATGTAGCATTAATACCACAATAAACGTTTTACCTTAAGCTTATCCTTGATGTTGTACCTCCCTACCTACATAGTTGTTTATATGGATTGCAGTATTTATTGCCTAAACATGTCGTCTAGACACGAGGGAATCGGCTTCAGAATGGCATTCGATTGAATCAAGATATGGTCTCGCACGATTCAATTCCGACTGGAAGCGTGGCTTGCGGTCCAATTTGATTGTTTCTGGAGTTGTAGTGGGAAAGAGGTTGGAATCTGAATGAGCTGTTTTCAAAGAAAAAAATCAAAGCAGTTCATAGATGGCGTTTACAGGCGTGGCCAAAAAAACGGAATACGGCTGTCAAATTTCGCTAAGCACAGATTAATTTTGACAGTCGTAATCCGGTTCTTCTATGGCCACGCTATCTATGAACTGCTTTGTGAATTTGTGCTGAAAAAGGTTATAAGCTATTGCTATTATCAATAATGATGGCCTTATGACATAATGACATGGTACAAACGACAGTACGTAAGAGTGTACACTTTTGTTGTAAAGTCGCCCGAAACGTAACGGAGTAGAGTGCTAGCATGTAAGGGTCGACGTGCTGTCGTGTGTACGTCGGCAGGAATGTAGGTAGTATTGGCCACACGATAGGGTTGTGTAAAATTTTTCATTTTTGTTGGAAAAATTCTGTAACGTAACAAACTTCACACATGAAAAAGGTTAACATGCTGCCGACTGTACAAGCACATTAATTTTAAATAATGTTTAGTCTTACGTACATGCCACCACCGTTAATAGCAATAGCATAAAATAAGTACCTACCTACCTACCTATATGTATAAGCCACCAAAGATAATTAATAATTGTATGACCTCTGACAATCCGATACACATTCATCGCAATTAAATCAGGGGAGGAAGTGAGATGTGCTGCTCTATTGGCTCAATTTCTTTGCTCTATTGAAGTGAGCGGTCATCTAAGCCATCTAGGATCATCTAGGATTTCCACGACCCGAAAGGCTTATCATAACTCCTGCCATATATTAAAACCGCAGAATCCCCAAGTACGGCAGGCCAATATTGAAGCTCTAATCGTCTAACTTTAACATCGATCGAGCTACCTTTTAATTTGACACTTGAAATATGGGCATAGTGAATTAGCCCTCGCGCAAAGAAAAATGCGCAAAATCGATTCCTGTATCAAAAACACTAAAAAAAATCGAAAATGTTCACATATCAAATCCTAGAATTAGTTGAGACCTATCTAACACAGCCAGTTTCATGTTGATATCCATAACAGATTGCAAGATATTTTGCTTGAAAAAAAGTGCGCCGCCTATTTTTTTTTCAAGCAAAATATCTTCAAAACGTTTATGAATGTCAACACGAAACTGGCTGTTAGATAGGTTTCACCTAATTCTAGCGTTTGATATGTGAACATTTTCGATTAGTTTAGTGTATTCTTAGTGTATTTGATACAGAAATCGATTTTGTGCATTTTTCTCTGCGCGCGGGCTATTCACTATGCCCAGCGCCTTAAGACAGCATATAACTAGCATGCGCCTTCATTCGAAGCAATAGGTACCTATAACGTTTATAGTCGACAGCAAGTAGACTCTTACACGCGTGTACTCTATTCAGTTAAGTTACGGGCGACTTTTTAACGAAAGTGTAAGTCCACGTGCAGTTGACTGTACCAATCGTTGATAGTCAATAAAATCCAAAATATTGCCAGTAGGTATATTGAACCATCAGTTATTTTGATTTGGAAAGTTTTAGACAAAAAGATAATTTTAAAGTCCTAACTAATGCAATGCATCTGAAAGAGAACGAGAAAGATGTTGTAATTTGATAATCAAACCTCTAGTAATACGACTAAGCTAAGACGTTGAACCTAGGGCCCGACGGAATGTGCCCACGAACAATGCCCGAGGGGACAGCTACGCTAGGAAACGTCGTAGAGTCACTTGGAGCCATAAAATGGCGCTCCAGTTTTACGGGACTTAAAATTCTCACTAACATCCTTCGTTTTCCCGAGCATAAGTAGTAGAAACCAATTTTAACCAGTTTTAAACTCATACTCGTTTAAACTGGCTAGACGTAGGCACCGATGGCAGACGGACAAAGTCTATTGCGGAGTGGCGTTCCCTAGAGGGGAAGAGATCGGTTGGCAGACCAGCAGCCAGATGGTCCGGCGACATAGCCAAAGTAGCCGGAAAACAGTGGTTGCGCCTGGTACAGGATCGTGAGAGGTGGCGTGAGCATGAAGATGCCTTTACTCAGCAGTGGGTGTTAACAGGCTGATGATGATGATTGAGCAAGTCGAGAAGATCAATGAGAATGTGTATCAAAGTAGGTCGATTATTTTTTAACTTAAACTAAGTGCAACCCAAACCTTTAAGGGAATCGGAGCTGAACCTGCGTCGTAAAGCAAGATGGTACTACTCGATAGAAGGACTATGTTAGTAATCAAATTTTAAGACCTACAAAAATCTGGTGCGATCCCCTCCAGGGATCCCACCAGCTTTTTCAAGCTGAGTCCGAATTGTGACGCTTTCGACACGAGAAAAAAAGAAGAGCATCTACAAAGCGCCTTCTTAGCGCCCCATAACTGTCGATTTCCAAGATATTCTCGTAGCACTCAAACCGGACATAATCCAGATCTTCGGGTCTACGCGATTTGAATTCAGTTACTAGCTCTCTGCATACCCGGGACATAAAAGCACGCGCGCCTGCTATGCGGGAGTATCCACGTTTCCTAAGAAGATATCTACAATACAAAAACATGCACAGGGTGCGCCGTAATTCAACGTCAAGCGGTAACTGGGTGAAAGGGTAGGTCTTAACAGTACTGGGAAAAATTATTTTAAAAAATCCTGGTCGCTTCGTTCAGAAGTTATAAACAATATTTGAAATTTTTAAAATGTTCACCCTAGACTACAAATATTTAGGTTCTTTAGTCGCATTTTGCCGTGATTTTTTTTCACATTATTCTTAATAATCAAGCTATCAAATCGCATTGATAAATCAAACAGTTAACCACTTTAGTTGACTTAAAAAAATAATTATGGATTCTTAGTTTGAAAAACAATTTTCGCTAATTTTGATACTCCATCGATAAAAAAAAATTATATGACATTATCCTTGGCAAGTTGTCTGAAAAATTGGCGCATTTAGTCAAAATATGCGGCCACAGTACCTCAATATGTGGTCTAGGGTGACCATTTTTTTTAAATGACTATAATTTCTGAAAGAAACGACTATGATTTTTTAAATTATTTTTCCCACTACCGTCATGACCTGCCCTTTCACCCAGTTTTCGCTTAACGTTGAATTACGGGACACCCTGTATATGGGAAGTTATGGAAACATTTCGAAAGTTTAGGAAAGTTTCCGGAAATATTGCCAGGAGCGGGAATGTTTCCGAGCGTACAACACTACACTGCTATCTGAGATACGACGAAGGGAATAAGAACTTCAGTCCTGGGTTCTCGTCCCGTTGCTCACTGCCTTTTGCGACTACAAAACTGAAAGAAAGGATTTTAGGAATATCCTTCTCTAAAGCGGTAAAAGAGAAAACGGTTTTTTTTCTGCGACCCGCGTGCTTTGAGTTTTTCTTCCAGAATAATGTGTAATGTTTGGTATAGAATAAAATGCTTCTATGTATCTTTCTATTTATCACTCTAAAATATTTACCATAACAAGTTTGTATCCACATAGATACAGCCTACTAAAGCGACCATACGTCCCTGATATGACAGGTACAATTAACTAATTAATATGCACCCGGTCTGGCGCGATCGTTGTGTGGCGGATCTGAGTTACGGTTAAAGTGCGAGAATCAGGAATTCTACAAAACACTACATGATACAAAGCAAGAAAAAATATTTTTTCAATTTTATCAAAACAGTTTCCGTCTTACTACAAAAACTTGGGGAACACTGGTCTAACATGCGTTTAGCTAAACGCTGTCTAATCTGCTAAACACGGGTTTGACAAGTGTTCAAGGGGTTTTAAACAATGTCTAAGATGTTGCTAAGGCGTGTCTATGTCACAATTACAGTTTTGTAGTAACGATACTGGTAAACACTGCTCAAGTATATTTTTCTTAGTTTTGATTTCCGCTACGCTTTGCGAGCTTGGCAACCGAAGAAATAATAAGATAATTTTTGTCACTGATTTTTACTACAGGGTGCACTCTAAGTCGATAGCGGAACTTTAAGTAGACTGTCTACTGATCAATACAAACAACTTGTACGAGGTGGCTGTCGCGAATGATCGCGATTCATGTATTTTATCATAGTGAATGTGGGTAGAACGCACAGTTTTTATATAGCCGGCCGGCGGCGGGAGTCGGCGGCGCGGCGCGCGGCAGACACTTGCAAGCGAGCAACTGACCGAGTGTGTAGTGTTCAGTGGAGCTCAGGCTCATCTTCAGTTTAGGCCGGGGGCCAAGGTGTAACAGTGGAGCTCAGGCTCATCTTCAGTTTAGGCCGAGGGCCAAGGAATAACAGTGGAGCTCAGGCTCATCTTCAGTTTAGGCCGGGGGCCAAGGTGTAACAGTGGAGCTCAGGCTCATCTTCAGTTTAGGCCGAGGGCCAAGGAATAACAGTGGAGCTCAGGCTCATCTTCAGTTTAGGCCGGGGGCCAAGGTATAACAGTGGAGCTCAGGCACATCTTCAGTTTAGGCCGAGAGCCAAGGTATAAAAGGTAACAGTGGAGCTCACGCTCAGAGGCCGTTTGGCCACGTTTACGCTCAGAGGCCGTTTGGCCAGTACAAACTCAGGACCCTTTGGTCACGCTCAAGCTCAGAGGCCGTTTGGCCACGTTTACGCTCAGAGGCCGTTTGGCCAGTACAAACTCAGGACCTTTTGGTCACGCTCAAGCTCAGAGGCCGTTTGGCCACGTTTACGCTCAGAGGCCGTTTGGCCAGTACAAACTCAGGACCCTTTGGTCACGCTCAAGCTCAGAGGCCGTTTGGCCACGTTTACGCTCAGAGGCCGTTTGGCCAGTACAAACTCAGGACCTTTTGGTCACGCTCAAGCTCAGAGGCCGTTTGGCCACGTTTACGCTCAAAGGCCGTTTGGCCAGTACAAACTCAGGACCTTTTGGTCACGCTCAAGCTCAGAGGCCGTTTGGCCACGTTTACGCTCAGGGGCCGTTTGGCCAGTACAAACTCAGGACCCTTTGGTCACGCTCAAGCTCAGAGGCCGTTTGGCCACGTTTACGCTCAGAGGCCGTTTGGCCAGTACAAGCTCAGGACCCTTTGGTCACGCTCAAGCTCAGAGGCCGCTTGGCCAGGTTTACGCTCAGAGGCCGTTTGGCCAGTACAAGCTCAAGACCCTTTGGTCACGTTCACGCTCAGAGGCCGTTTGGTCATGCTCAAGCTCAGAGACCGTTTGGCCATATACAAGCTCAGGACCCTTTGGTCACGTTCATGCTCAGAGACTGTTTGGTCATGCTCACGCTCAGAGGCTGTTTGGCCATGTACACGCTCAGGACCCTTTGGTCACGTTCACGCTCAGAGGCCGTTTGGTCATGCTCACGCTCAGAGGCCGTTTGGCCCTGTACATGCTCAGGACCCTTTGGTCATGTTCACGCTCAGAGGCCGTTTGGTCATGCTCACGCTCAGAGGCCGTTTGGCCATGTACACGCTCAGGACCCTTTGGTCACGTTCACGCTCAGAGGCCATTTGGTCATGCTCAGACTAGACCGTTGGGTCATGCTCAGTGCTCAGTTTCTCAGGTACCTATCAGATTGCTCAGCTCAGTTGCGAGGCAAGGGGTCGCTATAAGGGGAGGTTGGAGGCGACAAGGAGACGTCTCAGCTCAGCTCAGTTAAAACATCTTTACGCGTATTGATATTCAGTTCAAATCGAAGTAAATTACATGTCATGTCTCAGATCTAATGCATTCGCATAGTACCAATAATCTCAGGATTTCGTTTTTAAACTATACCTACTCAGTGGCTCAAGCAGAAGACGCATCAGAGATATCTACCTAGTACTGTATCATATCGCCCATAGCTAAAGGTTGACGATACTCAGGCAAAGTGATGCAATGTGGCGACATGGTGGAGGAGCTGGGATCCTTCCTCATTAAAAAGAAATAATTTCCACATTATTTTTTCCCATCATGTTTTTTCCACTCTCAGTTTGCCCAAACTTACAATAAAACAGAAGGCAAGCTCAGAGTATCACGACACATAGTCGTTAGAAACTATACAATGTATTGTTTGTTATAGTAATAATCTCAGTTCATGTTTAGGTTGACATAAGTATATGTAATTCATTGCTAATAATATTTACCCTGATATTTAAAGCGGTTCAATTTTAGCCAGAAGCACAAACTTCTGTCCTTTTATTCATTCCGTAGTTTGTATTTGAAGTCCAGACCGGCTTGACCTAAATTCAATATTACCCACCAAACAGAATAAATTAATGATGTGCAAAGGTGAACCTTATTTATTAGTCACTAAGAACTTGGTAAATCAATTGATGGATATTGGTCCTGAGTAGAAAAGGTGAAAATATCAACTTTGTGACAAATAGACAAAAGAAAATTGCTCGATAAAGGAAATTAATAATGGTTCTTTCGAGATACTAATACAGATATACGGACGGATATACTGCATTATTTTTGTCTTATTTTTTTTAATGACATATTTGACAATAGTCAAGTACCTTCACGCGCAGAACATCGAAGGGGGCGTGCAGGGTTACAGATTGATTATGTTTTTAGTATATTCGTGTCAGTGTGTCGAACGTCTAGTCTCAGTGCACGGACACTACTGACATGTTTTGAGTGACTTACCGTCCACAACAGCGCGGATTTTCTCACAGTGTTTTACCTACTTTTAAAAGTTTACATACCTAGGTGCTCAAACTCAGATTACATCTCAGACTCAAACTCAGATTCAAACTCAAATTCCATTTCAGACTCAAACTCAGATTCGAACTCAGATTCAAACGCAAATTCCATCTCAGACTCAAACTCCGATTCGAACTCAGATTCAAACTCAAATTCCATCTCAGACTCAAACTCAGATTCAAACTCAGACTCAAACTCAGATTCCAAAGACCAGTTTGAAACTCGGTCGGACAGTACGCAGGTACGGTAAGGTAAGGTAAGGTCCCATGCCAACCCGATCGAACGACCACCAGCTCAGACTGACGCGAGCATCAGCTCTAAGAGCAAAGGAGAAGATGCAACAATGGACAGCGCAACTATTTTGAAGTACCTACATAGATCCTCCATTTGATTGATTAACTTATGAGATTATTATAATCAATATTACTTCTTGTGTTTTATTTATAACACATACAACATGCATAATTATATATTTTGTTGTTGTGGGGAGTGTCGCGAATGATCGCGATTCATGTATTTTATCATAGTGAATGTGGGTAGAACGCACAGTTTTTATATAGCCGGCCGGCGGCGGGAGTCGGCGGCGCGGCGCGCGGCAGACACTTGCAAGCGAGCAACTGACCGAGTGTGTAGTGTTCAGTGGAGCTCAGGCTCATCTTCAGTTTAGGCCGGGGGCCAAGGTGTAACAGTGGAGCTCAGGCTCATCTTCAGTTTAGGCCGAGGGCCAAGGAATAACAGTGGAGCTCAGGCTCATCTTCAGTTTAGGCCGGGGGCCAAGGTGTAACAGTGGAGCTCAGGCTCATCTTCAGTTTAGGCCGAGGGCCAAGGAATAACAGTGGAGCTCAGGCTCATCTTCAGTTTAGGCCGGGGGCCAAGGTATAACAGTGGAGCTCAGGCACATCTTCAGTTTAGGCCGAGAGCCAAGGTATAAAAGGTAACAGTGGAGCTCACGCTCAGAGGCCGTTTGGCCACGTTTACGCTCAGAGGCCGTTTGGCCAGTACAAACTCAGGACCCTTTGGTCACGCTCAAGCTCAGAGGCCGTTTGGCCACGTTTACGCTCAGAGGCCGTTTGGCCAGTACAAACTCAGGACCTTTTGGTCACGCTCAAGCTCAGAGGCCGTTTGGCCACGTTTACGCTCAGAGGCCGTTTGGCCAGTACAAACTCAGGACCCTTTGGTCACGCTCAAGCTCAGAGGCCGTTTGGCCACGTTTACGCTCAGAGGCCGTTTGGCCAGTACAAACTCAGGACCTTTTGGTCACGCTCAAGCTCAGAGGCCGTTTGGCCACGTTTACGCTCAAAGGCCGTTTGGCCAGTACAAACTCAGGACCTTTTGGTCACGCTCAAGCTCAGAGGCCGTTTGGCCACGTTTACGCTCAGGGGCCGTTTGGCCAGTACAAACTCAGGACCCTTTGGTCACGCTCAAGCTCAGAGGCCGTTTGGCCACGTTTACGCTCAGAGGCCGTTTGGCCAGTACAAGCTCAGGACCCTTTGGTCACGCTCAAGCTCAGAGGCCGCTTGGCCAGGTTTACGCTCAGAGGCCGTTTGGCCAGTACAAGCTCAAGACCCTTTGGTCACGTTCACGCTCAGAGGCCGTTTGGTCATGCTCAAGCTCAGAGACCGTTTGGCCATATACAAGCTCAGGACCCTTTGGTCACGTTCATGCTCAGAGACTGTTTGGTCATGCTCACGCTCAGAGGCTGTTTGGCCATGTACACGCTCAGGACCCTTTGGTCACGTTCACGCTCAGAGGCCGTTTGGTCATGCTCACGCTCAGAGGCCGTTTGGCCCTGTACATGCTCAGGACCCTTTGGTCATGTTCACGCTCAGAGGCCGTTTGGTCATGCTCACGCTCAGAGGCCGTTTGGCCATGTACACGCTCAGGACCCTTTGGTCACGTTCACGCTCAGAGGCCATTTGGTCATGCTCAGACTAGACCGTTGGGTCATGCTCAGTGCTCAGTTTCTCAGGTACCTATCAGATTGCTCAGCTCAGTTGCGAGGCAAGGGGTCGCTATAAGGGGAGGTTGGAGGCGACAAGGAGACGTCTCAGCTCAGCTCAGTTAAAACATCTTTACGCGTATTGATATTCAGTTCAAATCGAAGTAAATTACATGTCATGTCTCAGATCTAATGCATTCGCATAGTACCAATAATCTCAGGATTTCGTTTTTAAACTATACCTACTCAGTGGCTCAAGCAGAAGACGCATCAGAGATATCTACCTAGTACTGTATCATATCGCCCATAGCTAAAGGTTGACGATACTCAGGCAAAGTGATGCAATGTGGCGACAGTGGCTATTAAAATGGAGCGAAAAAATATCTGGCTGGAGTGCACCCAGTAGTTATTCTGAATGATTTCTGAATGAATACTTACGAAACAATACAACAAAATAAGTTAGGATTCATAATTTTCCGCAAATTGGCAAATAAATACATCTTAATTTTTACCTGTAAAAATCAAATTTCTGGTTAGTATTTGAAAGGACTGATATAAGGGATTCCCAGTAACATCTGTCCAAACACTCGCTCAGAGGAGCAATGTTTGTAGGTATGCCTTCTACTGTATTTGATGTGTCGGAAATAGGGTAGTAATACTATTGTGGTAAGTGCTATTATTACGCGAAGTAGTGATTCCTCCCTGAATGGTAATATTGTAAAAGGTATTCTGGGTATTTGGATCTGCCAAGCCACACATTTTGACTAAGGTGTGTAGAGTTTGTGAAGTTAGGGCTTGTAGAGTTAGGGCGTGTGGAGTTAGAAGCTTGGCTCAACATGAGATCTGATAGCTTTTTGACAGTGCGAGGTGTACGGTCTCGTCTTGGCAACATTTTTTACATTAAAATGTTTTTGGGGGGATATTATAATCTTTGTGTATTTTGAACTCTGACTCTAAGTAGAACTTTCATCTTTTCAGGATCGATGATCAATCGCTGACTTCAGGCGTGGCTTCTAGCGAAATTCAGTTGTTTAATGAAAAGGTAATCTTAATTTCAATTTCAATCAAAATATGCCACTTATCATGCCGTTGTTATGCTAGTATTCTGTGATATAATGGTTCCCCAGCTGCCAAGCGTCTTTCTTTTTTTATGACATGTCCCTTTTTTTTGTCTGGAAAAGGCTGAGAGCAAATGCGTATCACGCTAGATCCGCGGTGCTATTAAATTTTAAATTTTGCTTTTGTCCAATTTTCTCTGAAATAACACTGCAGAAAAATCTTCGAGTTCTTGTGTTCCTTGAAGCTCAATCTCGAAACGTTTTTGTTATTTCAGCTTCAAGTTAGGTATTTTGATATATTGTCCATTCTACTAGCTAGACACCTCACACACCAACGCGTCAATATTCCGAACTGCTCAGCCAAAACAATTAGCAATTTCTCCACCAAGGTGTGCGGAACCTGCCTCAGATTGCATCGATAACCAATAATAGTCTCAGCACCATTCCCAAAGGGAAACTAGCTAACCAATCAATCAATTAAATCAGAGTCTGGTAAACCTGCCAGTGTTGTGTGTTCGAGACCCATCTGTCATTTGGTTGTACCCCCAATGACGTAGGGAATGCGTATGGTATACACAAGGATATCTGGCGAATGTTTGGAAAGTAGTCTGGAAAATGACTGTGTTGGACTACCTACTCTACAGTGACATTGTACCTATTCGTTGGAAGGAGAGTACAAATCGATGACAGCAAAACTATCCTTTAATTATTTTTTTTCAATATTATAAGTGAACGGTACTAAAATCTGTACTAAAATTTGCCTGCATAAGACTTTATCCTTTAAAAAATGCGTAATAAATAATAGTACCTACGGAACCTTTTGAAGCAGACTATCACTTGACTGTGTGTTTTTTTATTTGAAACTAGCTGACCCGGTGAACTTCGTATCACCTGAAATAGTTTGACTCTCCTCGTCAAAAATGGCGATTCCAATACAAAATGACCAATTTTTATTTCTTCCGTTTTTCAGCTAATCCTTTAACTTTTCCCATATTTCTTTGCTTTTAAACCTACCCTGAACTATGGTGAACTAAACAAAACAGTAAATATGCAAATCGGTCAAGCCGTTTCTTAGTTTTAGCGAGACTAATGCACGGCGATTCATTTTTATATACTCGTATATAGATTATCGTACTTACTTGCCTTTTGTAATTAACTACTTACGTGACTCTTCAATCGCCTCGAAGAAATATAAGGTTTTGTCGGTCTATGTTTGTTTTTAATAATGGTAGGGGCGTCAGTTATATTTTTTCTTTCAGCTAGTTATGTTTTATCGTTGCTAGCATTAAAACCAATGTATTTCACTTCTGTCAGGCTATAAAAACCAGGCTGGCTGGAAGAAAAATAAGAAAAAGAATTGTGTTTCCAGCTCACACAACGTTCAACTTTCGATCTAATATCGAACGCAATAAGACGGCCAGCAAAATGTAGTTTCTTTTTATTTTCCTGTAGGTACACTTTAGTAGGCAAATTGTTTCCAGCTTCCTCGAATCAGCAAACATGTTATTGTGTCATTCCTTTTTGTGTTCCTCCTATTTCTGTTCTTAGTAGTCACCGTGACTGACTAATAATTTGACTTGCTTCTCGGAAATAGAAGTTGGTGATTCAGCGAGAAAATAGCTTAGGCTGAGTAAAAATCATTCTTGTTAAAAAGGCAAATATTAATCACTAGTTCTGACCTTCATACTGCAGCTCAGTTGGCTCCACACGTATTGACCTGTCTTTCCTGTGGGCTAGGTCGACTAAGCTGTCAGGATGGTATAGGTGCTGGGCAAGCCTACTCCATCTAAAACAATGTCCCAGGCACTGCAGCGCCAAGTGGTCTCTTCACCCATCTAGTGTGAGTGAAGGTGCCACTGGACGCTGTATAAATCATCTCATTACGTAGATGCAAAGGCCTTAGTTTTTAGTTTTTTTGACCTTCATACCACTTAATTTCATGTTATTGGGAAAGCAATACATATTATAGTCTATTTTTATATTGTACTAGAAACCGATTTTTTATTAGAAAAAAAAGTTTGTCGTTTACAGGCATAAATCCTACCTAGCTATAAATCCGAACCTAATTACAAAGCAATAGGTCGTATTACAAAGCAGTAAGTCGTATTACAAAGCAATAGGTCGTATAACAAAACAATAAGAACTCTGATACACTTTTGAACTAAGTCTAAAAATGAAAAAAAAAACTAAATAAATCCATCCAAAACCGAGCGTTCCCCTACATTTGAGGGGATCAAGTTCCAAACGCCAAGACAAATAACTCATTCTTCCTCAAAAACAAAGAAAACGACAGGTAGGCCATTTTATCCTCTCAGGACCGTTTACATTCCTCGCGCATGATATACGGCGGCACTCGCAAATGATCCCAATTAGAAGAGTAAAGTGACAAATGTGCCCGGATCGGAGGAAACTTTCGGACGCGTCTGGCTTTGGGTGTGGTGCAAGGTTGTAAGAGACTTTCTTGAGACTCTTTGATGTACATTGCGTATTATCTAGTGAGTTATGAATAATAAAATAAGATACCAAAATATTTATGGCCAATAGTGCACTAGCGGCCAGGGCCCTTAGCCTGTAACGCAATGGCGGGTCAATGGCGTCCCGGCAGAAGGACAAAACCGGACTCTCTTCGTTTTTCTCCTACAACCAGAGAACTAATCCTCTAGAATTAGAATCAAAATATTCTTTGCTGTACTACAAAAACATTAAAAGGACAGACAGCGTTAGCAAATCGTAATTGAAGTCGTCACCTGACAGCCCATTTTGGCACCATTGTGTTACAGGCTAAGGGCCCAGGTCGCAGCGGCCAGTGAGATACACACATTGTATGAGGCCATTGGGCCACGCGCACCTTGCCGCTGCAGCCAGGCCAGGTGCGCGTGGCCCACGGCGACTTCATACAATGTGTGTATCTCACTAGCCGCTGCGACCTAGCCGCTGCAGCCTGGCCGCCTAGTGCGTTATTGGCCTTAGGTGGAGTTCTAAACTAGCATTGTCTCGCTTTGATTGTATTCATTAGAGTAAAGGTGCCACTAGACGCTGCATAAGTCATTTCATGACGTAGATGCAAAGGCGTAGATGCAAAATTCCTGCATAGCCTTGATGCTTCATCTAATGAAATGTTTTAAAACTATTTTACTTTCTGAAAATTTGTTAATAAGTCAGATGTTTGGTATTCCGAATGTTTATTCGGTGTGTGCCTGTTTCATGCATCACGCGCGATGTTAGCCGCTAAGCTCCTCTACCTTGTGCCACAAATTAAAACCGTTCGACTTGACTAATGACTGGATACCGAAATAACATCGTCTTTGATTTGTTACAGGCCCTGTAATGAGATATGCGTATGTCTGCTATTTGATGTTAAAAGGGTTCAGGTATTTTATGACATTGGGTGGTCGATGCTTTGAAATAGGACCACTTGGTCCTAATCAAGTTTTTAATGTTGAGGCTATTAATCATAAGAGTAGTTTATTTGAAGAATTGGATATTCAGACTTTGAAGAAAATTGACTCTTATAAAATGAGAAAGAAATACCAACATCATAGAAACTGCGTCGATTGATCACAACATTTGGCTCTAATACAAAAACTGCAACTTGTAACTGGTGATGTACCTGATTGAAATAAAATTCATGTGAGTCTAATATTAAATTTATTAAATACAAAAATATCACAGATGTATTCATCGTATAATGTAAAAACCTTTACCCTAAGTCAGTAATAATATAATAGCACTACACTTAACAACAAAGGAGTTATCCACATAAAGACAAAAATGGCAGTTATATGCTATAATCATTCAAGAATCTGGGGATTTTTTCGCCCCATCTTAAGCTCTGGTTAGTAGGTACAAACATTTTAAAATTCTTACTGTAAAATACAAAAGTATTTTGAATGCATTTCAAGAAAATTTCACTTTTAGGTACACACGACAGCACGTAGACGCTGACACTTTCGTTGCAAAGTCGCCCGTAACTTAAGTGAATAGAGTGCGGGCTAGGTTCTTTCTTGTGTACACTCAAAATTAACGTATTCACCGAATGTTTAAAAAAAAACGTACTATTTATGACAACAATATTAATTACAAAACAATACAAGGTGTTACAAAAGATACTAACTCTTTTTACAGGGTAGTAGCACACGGTGATAGGGATCATAACCTAAATATTGTTTTAGCTCCATGACGTTCCGTTAAATTTTAAATTACCTAATAAAATGTGAACGCTGTAGCGGGAGAAAAATATTTGACTTTCACAATGTTTTAACAACTCAAACCTATGCAAATGCACATACACATGCATACATATTTTTAAATTTGAGCTAATACCAAAAACAAAAAACTCATTTAAAAAAACTATTTTGAGGTAATAAAATAAAAAAAAAAAATTTCACCTTTTTTTTACAGAATTGACATCCTTTTGACCAGTAGGTTACACCCTGTAAAAAGAGTTAGGATGTTTTGTAACACGTTGTATACAAACTTGCTCGATCAACCATCCTGGTAATTGAGGTAATTACTTATTATAATCATTCTAAAAGGCTATTTATTAACAACAGTCAAACAGATTTTGTCCCTGTAGCTTGCGTCGGTAGGCATGCTAGGCAAAGTGACAGCAACGTCAACTTTTGACGTTGACATCGGTGACGTATTTGACACTAGTTCGGCGAGCTGAGAGGTGGAGTAGTCACTGGAATGTGACGTCATAGTTCGAGCTGTGGAGAGAAAGTTATATTATGTGAATATCGCGAATCATAAGAATAAGAATTAAAAAAGAGAAAGAGAGAGTTTTAAGAATTTCCCTTGTAAATAATGTATAGTGTGCAATAAAGAGTTTTCCATCTATCTATCATGTATACATTTGGTCTCTGACATAGGGTTTACAATAAAATTTCCCGCCACGTGGCTATCGTCCAACCCTTAATTTGTTTGTGAATTTCTCAATTCAGAAATCGGTAGTTAGTGTTGTGTCTCAGGTATATTTTTGGAAACTCTGAGGAGATACATCACCATAATTGGATACGTAAACTTACTGTAAGTGCAACAGCTGGAGGCCGAGTCTCCAGATGGGCTGTACGGTTTCATCTCGTAGTTATTGCTGGCAGGAGAGTGCAGCCGCGAGTTGCTTCTGTTGCCAAACGGAGATGAGTAGCTAGGAAATGAAGAATAATACGAATTAGGTAAAGATATTCTATGACTAACTTTGCCGGCGACTAGGTCCGCGAAGACTTTGGTAGATAAGAAGTTGCTTACATTTTTTGCGGACGAATTCGCGAGAAAAGCTATGGCTGTGTAATTCTGGTGTATACTAAACTATCTCCATTCTACATTTCATTCAAATCCGTCTAGCCGTTGCATCGTTAAATAGTAACAAACACACAAGCTTTCGCATTTAATGCAGTGTGAAGTGTGAAGTGTGATAACATTTCAGCCCATGCAATAACCAAACCCGTTTTTATTTATTTGTGAACGCATCTAATTTGCCGCAGGAGAACAAAAACTAAAGGATGTTTGTTGCTGGACTATTTAGTTTATGTATGGCGCTGCACTTTTATATGGAAAAACAAACAATCAATTCACTTACACAAAATTGCATTGCAACATAAAATAAAGTTGTATAGGTAGTTACTGCATCAACAAGAAGAGTTTTCTCTCGGGAAAATATCACAGCAAACATATTCACTTAGCATAACGTTAAACAGATCGTGAAGTTTGTAAACATGCTCGTACACACAAGCATGTAAATACCTAACAAATTAAACTTTATTGTTTTACTGCTTCTTACATATTCTTGCTAAGTTGACCCAGTGCATCGTGTAAAACATGTTCACACGAGTTTTTCACACTGTGTTAGAATCGTTCTTAGATGGAGTTTCTGATTAAATTACTGATGCTGTGGAAGTTGATAATAAGAACAGGGATACGATAATGACATGTAATAAGGGTAACTAAACGTGTCAGATACATGTGAAACAACAGGGTCAGGTGGAGCTAATGTGATTGTTGATAATTTATATTTACACGACATAGTTAGGTTCTCCCAAGCCCTTATTGTAGGACAAGTAACCAGTACTATTAGGTTAAGAAAATTCTTGTAAATAATTAATTTCTGGTGTACAATAAAGTGTTCTCTATCTATCTATCTATCTACTACCAGTTCATTGAATATGTTTGGATCAATTGAGAAGAACCCCCAAATTAAACTCATGATTAAACAATAAAAGCGAAGCCAAACGATACAGAAAAGGATGAACACATTTTCTGTCAGGTCCTAAAAAGCGAAGATAACTATGATAAAGTAGGTTATCCACTTTATCACTAAAGTATCTGAAAATACAACGTCGTAAACGCGAGTCATCAGAATGTAAATGTTGTGAAAGTAACAAAAGTAATCTACCGGCCTTTTTGGCTATGTCTATGTTCGGGATAAATTTACTAAAACTTCGTGGGAAACAAGCAGCCGTAACGTAAGCTCGGTATATCTTCCAAGTACAACCCTTTGGTTGAGTTCAAAACCAGTCTGCTATTGCTATCAACCAAATAAATAAGAACATAACAAGGATTCCGAGTGAGTTCTGCCCAGCAGTTTTGATTTGCGACAAACAGAAATAAATATGCGGAGCTGACCACAAACCTTCGCTGAGTCGAAAAAGCACTCTAATAAGAAGATAACTACTGAATTCAAAATTATAAAAAAAAAACCCGGCATTTTAACTTCAAATTAGAAAATCTCATAAAAGGCTGAAACGATTTTGATGAAACAAGTTGGTAGATAACCTGCTTTCAAATAATAAAACCGGATCCAAATCGGTAAACATTTTTTTACAGCTACGGTGCCACAGACAGACGGACAGACATATACACCCACACATAGATAGCGGTCAAACTTATAACACCCCTGTTTTTGCACCGGGGGATAAAAATAAGGTTTACGAAAGGTTTATTTGGAAAGTACTAGTGGTTCGCCCCGAACTATGAACTCGCGAGTGTGTAACTTTTTGCTAACCCCAATTGCGCAGGCGTGCGCGCATTGCATATAAACTTTACAACCCAATATCTCGGCAACCCCTCAATTAATTTGGCTCATATTCGAACTTCAAAATTATTTTAATTTAATTTACTCGCCTAGCAAATTTCATGATGATCCGACCAAATTTACTCAAGTTATCGTCGAACGAAAATACATAGAAACATACATACATACATACAAACATACAAACGCCGGTTGTTCCAGTAGTCTCGGAGAACTTCGCTCACCTGTCCCTCAACTGAGGCATGTCGTAATGGTTGTCGGAGCCCGACATCCAATACTCGTTGCAGGATCTCGTCAGGTCAGGGGCTGCACCTTTGTCTCGGTTGTAAGGCTTTGGAAGACCTTTGAGTGGGACAAAATGACAATTTTTAAACCTTGAGCGTAAAGGTCTCCTGAGATATAGGGACATTGTTTTTATGTACGCACAATTTGTTAGGAGGCGTTTTCAAAGAAAAATATCGAAATATTAAGAAGTGTTGGAGAACCTTTAGATTAAATTAGAACTCATTCGTGTTGTACAGTCGGCCACACGCTAGGATACCCCTTTTTGTCCGATTGGCGCCCTAATGCCGCGCGCGGTAAGAGCTTCCATGAGGTATCTGTGACTGTGGCCGACCGTACAAGTTACTAGAAAGATGTTTTTTTTTTTAAGAATCCAAATCACTGTTTAATCTTTAGTGTCGCTTTCACAGCGTTCTATATTCCAAAGTCTGAGTAACAACCACTTTCACAGCAGATTGGTGACGTGGTCACAGAGTGGACACTAGTTGTATTTATTGTGGTCCTAGCGCAATCTTGTGATGAACATTAAGCTTTGACAACACCACATCTAGTCCTAAGTATACCAAAAGTCTTACCAGAGTTCGCCACGACGTATCCAGGTCTTCTCACAGTTCTGGTCTTACACCAAACGTAGAGCAGAACAGCAATTGCCGCCAACATAGCCATGCCAACGCCAATTCCCACTAGCATCGCTGTGTTGTGCTTGATCACCGCTATAGGAGAAAGATAAAATGTTGAATCCATTGAAATCTACTTTTATAATAGCATGTTTAACCATAGCAATATCTTCTCTGTAACATAACAATAATCCGCAAAAAACTATCTTGAAATCCACAAAACTGGTGTTTTACGTGTTAAATTAGCAGAACCCTTCAGAAAATCAAGCACTGACTATTCCTTGTTTGTCGAATTATCTGAGTTCACAGATGAGGTGTAAGTACCTAGGTTGTATCGTTAATAAATTCGAAGTGGCTTCCTAAACATGATGACAATGTAGGTAATTTGTGTTTAATGGTTAGAATTTATCAGATGTAGGTAGTCCCGAACGCAAGTTGTTTTACTTTGACCAACTCCCTTACAGATAAATGCCCTAAAATCACAAGTGTAAACAGAAATCCTGAGCCTAACTTTTCTTTTACACTTACGTGATCTCCCAGTACACAGGCCTTCGGCACAGGGCGCGTGCTGGACGGCGACTCCGCTGCAGGTTCCGGAGCACTGCCTCCGCCGAACCCTCAGGCACTCGTGGTCGCAAGGCGACCAGGATGCCCAGGGCGACCAGGTGCCACCTGGTGACGAGCCAAGACTCAGTAAGTCCCTTTAGAAAACGCACTAACGAATCCATAGTGAAAGAACTCAAAATGCAACAATCTGTGGGAAGTTTCTCAGTTTCTTTGAACACATAATATGTTCCCCCAGAAAAAATAATCTTATGATCTTTGGCTAGGTGAATGACAAGCCAGCTATTTTATACAGTTTCAGGTGCTTTGCTGAACGAAAACAATGATCCAGTGGCATCCTTGAGAGGGGAAGACAGTTTGACGGCAGGTGCTAATGTAATGGTTGCACCCAGTCTGTAAAGTGTTTTGAGAGGTAGTGGAAGAACATGAAGGAAGAAAGTTACTCATCAGCGAGTTTTTACGGGTTGATGGTGTTGTGACAACTGACTGAAGATACGGCAGGGCTAGATGTTATGGACCAGTTTCCGAATGAATAAAGCCAACCACATACCACTTTGACAAGAAACGCAGTCCTCGCTCTTCTGAGCTGACGTTCCTCTGCAAGGTGCCCCACCGTTTACTGGTGAAGGATTGGTGCAGGTCCGGCTTCGTCTTCTGCCGCTGGTCTGCGTGCCACATCGGCAAGGGGACCAGGGGGTCCAGTCGGACCAGCCGCCGTTCACTATTGGGGAAAAAGACAGTGTAATGTAACCCCTGGAGAGTGCCAGGGGTTACTCAAAAATACCAATCCTTGGTTGGTATTTTTTGCGTTGAGGACAATAATTTCTTTAGAAGCTCAGGACCGAAGAATGGTTGGTGCAGCTCCTGCGAAATGGACCACAGAACCGAACATTCCTTTTTTTTGCTCATTGCCCTCCGCTCAGAATCTATGTCAGAGAGAAATAAAGAGTTCAGGAACCATGGATTGGTATTTTTTTTTCGTTTTGTGGAAAAATATTCTTCGGTCGCTCATGTTTTCTCATGATAATTTCCCTTCAAGACTGTCTAGTCAAAAGGTAGCATATAATTCCATAGAAACCGATTTAATGGCCAGCTCTTTTCATCAGTTTCCGAATGAAACGGTAGATGAAAAGCGTTTATCGCATCAAATTATCATCTCTAGAATCGACCTATAGATTCTAACACTTTGATGGCATCCTGTTTCGCAATATCCTTTGAGCAGTTCTGAATTTCTATATTGCAGTCAATCCGTGCCGTAGGTGTTAATGTGTCAATACATCAAAGAACGGTATGCCAAGTTCCTTATTGACTATGGGCAATAAAACGGACATCCTCCAAAGCTGAGAATGCCGCCATAAAAGTGCATAAATCAGCTGTCTGAATGAAGACATGATGACGAGCATAAAACTTATCATAAAAACCTGTTATTAAACTTCATGTAAAGCTTAATGGATTGGACGCAGCGGGTGGTGTGTAAATGTTAGCATGCGGTTTTATTACAAGGCGCAATCAGGAACGTGGAATGAAATTATTTATGTAGAAGGTCCAATAATTACGATTACGAAGGATTAAATTCCTCCAAAACTACACATCTTCAAAGCGACACATTTTTGGCATGATAATATTATATGTATGTCGTAATATTATATGTAATACTTAAATGTAATGAAAGTAGCTCTTTTATATTAGTATATGTAATGTCCTAGGCACTTCAGCGTCCGAGTGATCGCTTCATTCATCTAGTGTGAGTGGAGATGCCACTGGAAGCTGCATACATTATGTGTCCTAGATGTACAAGAATTTAGTGATAAGGAAATAAGACAGTCAACAGAAAGAAAATTATTCTTAAACCGTGCGGCTTTTGTGACTTTGGCCTTCTGTTGTTTTATTTTATATCAAAGTTCAAAATCAGGGTACTTCAAAAATATTATCATAATATTTTATGTATTACAACTTCCACCTGACATTAGTATTAATTACTACAAGCCATTTTGCTTTCGAGTACCTATGATTTTTAAGTTACAACAATACGGATGGTTTTGACTCCTTCGTTATATCGCACTGCTAGTACAATAGTGTCGTAAGTCAAAAAGTGTAATTTTTCAGAAACAGCAAAAAACCGATTTCAGACTTTCTATTGAAGTTTTTCAGAAATTAAAGGTACTCAACCTTTTCTTATTTGATCCAAAGCCCATTAATTCTTACAAATAATAAAAATAAGTTACGGTTAACGAGAAAATGAGGATTTTTGAGTTGATACAGTATTGTTCTGAAAAAGTATGCTAAAAAGCTGAATCTTTTTAAATTGTGTACTTATTGAAGAAAATTTTTTTGTTACTACAAGTTTTGATGATTTGTTAGATTTAAGTTTTAAAAACTAATTTGAAGTTGCGTCATTGCCTTAACTTTATTTGCCACCATAAACATAATTTAACTGATCACTTTATTCAGGTAGTTACAAAATAAAACAAAATATTAAAGACAAACTATTTATTTTACTCAAAAACACGAAAAATCTCAACTTATACTTATTATAGTTACGGTTAGTTAACAAAGAATATCAGTAGTTTTGAGCTACACATAATATTTAACCGTACAATAACCGTGGGAAGGATCATACACTAAGCTTACCTAAATTAAGAAATGTAAATCCTTATTAAATGCAGTCTTCATAAAAAGGCGGAATCTAAACATAATAATTATACACATTTAATGAAAAACGTAACGAGATCTAAACTCAACATGAGCTTAAAAAACTCTACCTTAACATAATATGGCACATACAAAACTAAATATGTGGACGGACGTCAATAATAACTCGAAGCACCAAGATCACCGTGTTCAACTCCAGCGTCAAATCAGTTCTGCTGTACGGGTGTGAAACGTGGCTCATCAAAAACGACGTCACTACTAGAGTCCAGGTCTTTGTGAACCAATGTTCACGGCGCATACTGAGGATCTACTGGCCACGAACCATAACCAATGTAAGCTATTGGGAGCTGACTGACCAAAAGCCATTACACAAGGAAATCCTCGAAAGAAAATGGTGATGGACCGGACACGCGTTGCGAAGACCAGACAGTCACCTGTTCAAACAAGGACTGACGTGGCAAGCTAATGGGAAAAGACAGCCGGAACGTCCCCGCACTACCTGAAGGCGCTCAGTTGAGAAAGAGGCTGCATCAACTGGACTCGGCTGGAAGGAGCTGGAGACTGTCGCGCAAGACCGCGAAAAATGGAGATCTCTTCTTCGAGCTCTATGTCCCTGATAAGGGATAAAAGGATGTCATCATCATCATCATCAAAACAAAATATAATCATAGATTAAAATCACGTTCCGTTGACTTTGAATGACGTTGAAGTTGACGGTTCCAAAGAAGTACAAGTTGAAGATGGAAGTTCCTCTTTGCTTACCATCTTGTTCTCCTTATCGGGCTGCACAACAGACGCTGATTTATTCGCCATAATTACCAATAATCGACCTCGCTGCATGATTAATCTAAAATGAAAACGATCGTTTTTCTGAATAGAAAGTAAGTAATCTAAAAAATCACCTGTAGTGTATTAACTAAAAAAATAAATTTACACAAAAAATAATTGATTTTTGATCTACTACTGTTAATCTAATTAAACCTTATATTCAACTAAGTAGGCTATACACATAAAATACCTATAATTTAAAGAATATACACCAATAAAATGTAATAAAAGCTTTGAACCACCAATAATGTATTATGTCTAAAAGTATTAAATAAACCAACAAGAACGTTCTAAGTTTAAATTATTCTTAGAACTTACGAAAGTATGAATCAATAATAATGAAGTAACTTAAAATAACGCGTACGCTTTAATATTTTCTTCAACAATTAAGTCACCTATAATGTATTAACTCTAAATAGCAAAAACAAAATTAACATACCTGAGTCTGCTATACCGCCACAATTAGACTTTGTGCGGTCCAAGGATCGCCGTACTTGCCGAGTCATGGAGGCAACTAAAAATGGCGCGGTGTTGGAGACGGGGCTATTCCTACCGGTCAACCATCTGTAGTGACTTACAAGGCCATCACGGAGGTATTTCTTGCACTATTTTTACGGCGGTCTTATTGGCGGATAGACAAAAAAATTCTGTATATTTTGATGATTTAAAATTGAATTCGACACATTTTGAGTTACGACACTATTGTATTAGCAGTGCGATATATAGTTATACCAATTAGTGAGACTGAAACTTTAAAGATTGTTAGTGAGATTGTTAGTGAAGCAGACAGTAAAAAAAGTACCTAAAGAATATAACTAACGTAAAACAAAAAAAAAACATTTTGTAATGGAACAATACACCTACATGTGCCTACGTAACAATTTACGTTAGGAATTATTCGTTTAGTTAGTGGTTCTTGCTGGGGAAGCACAACTTCGAGATAAAAGTTTTATCCCACTATCGGGTAGCGGCGTCTCGCTTCACGCGGTGAAATAAAGTAAGATGGCGATAGCCGATAATGTGATAAAACTTTTATCGTGACATTGTGCTCCCCTAGCTGGAGTGTCATGGTTAACTTACTAGGTATGTTAAACGACAAGCTGAAATACCTAGCTCTTACTGCGCTCGACATAAATGCGTTAATCAAACACAAGGGGTATCTCAGCGAGTCACTGGCCGTAGCTTTAAACTAATCTGATGAAAAAACGTGTACTTGCCATAAACAGTCAGGGCAGCGGGTTCCGACTCCCTTCGGCCAGCGATGTTTTCTGATAAACAGGTGTAGTTGGCCATGTCCTGATGAATAACAATATTAAATTAGCATTAATAGCATTAAACATAGCTCGTCTGGAAGGACCTAGACCGGCGCAAGACCGTAAAAAGTGGAGATCCTTTCTTTGAGCTCTATGTCCCTGATAACGGATAAAAGGACATCATAATCATATTAGCATAAAGGATCATAATATGTGCTTGTGTACTTAAAAGCGGTAAGTACCTCTTGCCACAAAAATACATAATACTTAGAAACACTTTCTATGTCTAATATTCTTGTAATATTGTTTGTGCCAACATAAATTATTGTGCTCCTTTATCCCTTTTTAACCACGTGCTAAGACACTTATTTTTGAGTGGGATATACAAATAAATACTAATGAATAGTACACACGACAGCACGTCAGACTGTACATTTTTGTTGCCAAGTCGCCCGTAACGCAACCGAGTAGAGTGCTAGCGTGTAAAGGTCGACGTGCTGTCGTGTGTTCCTAGGTACTTATATCAAAATAAAGTAAATAACTGCGTCCTAATTCGATAACAATTGATCACAGTTAAGAAAAGTAACTCTCAATTAAGGACATTCTGCGATTAAGTTAGTAAGAGACTAAGGCCCGGTTTCTGAGTTGAGAATTTTACTAAGCACATACTTACGTATCGCTCTGTCACGCTCTTTTGTGAGAAATCTGCAGAGATAGGACGATACTTACCCATTTGCTTAGCAAAATTCTCAACTCAGAAACCGGGCCTAAGAACCACCGAACTAAATCCCATAGAATCCGCATTACGTATAAAATCACAATAAAAACTTGTCCCCACAGAAACAAATGATATCAGCAATAGAATAATACGAAACATCATTTCGACCATACGTTTAATATTCGAATGTCAACCTTATTGCATTAGTGTACAGTTTTACTTTAATTGCATAGACTACGAGCAAATAAGCTCCCAAAGGCAATGAAGAATGTCCGTGGGTCTGTTAAATCACTTGAAACTTTATGACCGTGTAGCCTAAAAATTTAGAAATACACCTGTTTTTGTTTCATTCAAATCGAGCCAGTAGTTTTAAAGTTACGACGGTTTTAGTTTCCGTCCTTTTGGAGTTTTTCGCGCGAGCGCGGCAAACTCGCGTGACGTCACAACTCAACACGCACCCGACACATACACCGTAACACTCATTCAAACGGCTGTATCTTTGGAACCGTACTAGGTAGCCAGTTGAAATTTTAAGAGATTATGTTTTATTATGGTGGATTACCCAAGAAATAATAAAAATAAAAAAATATTAAAAAATAAGAGGGGTCCCCATACAAAAAACGTTGTTTTATACTTTTTGCTCTTTAGAAAAAATGGTAAGAAATACAAGCATCAAACTTGGTATGATTATAGGTCTTACTCCATAGTATAACAAAAAAATATAAAAAACGGTCAAGCGCAACTCGGACTCACGCGCCGAGGGTCCGTATAACCAGTTTTTTTTAATGTACGGTGGTACAGAACTCTCAGTGCGCGATTTCGACTCGCACTTGGTCAGTTTTTATGTGTGTTTAGTCAGTGTTACAGTAGTGTTTTAAGGCGCTGGGCATAGTGAATTGGCCCGCGCGCAAAAAAAATGCACAAAAACGATTCCTGTATCAAATACACAAAAAAAATCGAAAATGTTCACATATCAAACCCTAGAATTAGGTGAGAGCTATCTAAAACAGCCAGTTTTGTGTTGATACCCATAACAGATTGCAAGATATTTTTTTTTTAAAAAAGTGCGCCGCCTATTTTTTTTCATCAAAAATATCTTCAAAACGTTTATGAATGTCAACACGAAACTGGCTGTTTTAGAGAGGTCTCACCTAATTCTAGGGTTTGATATGTGAAAATTTTCGATTTTTTTAGTGTATTTGATACAGGACTCGATTTTGTGCATTTTTCTTGGCGCGCGGGCTTTTCACTATGTACAGCGCCTTAATATAATATTACTTATTTATAACGTTAAAAATTCGCTTGGGACAGGTTTTAAAGCCGCAAGCTCTGTTTAAAATATTCCCTAGCACGGGTTTGTACTTTAAATAATATATTCTTATTTAGCTATGGATGACGACTTAGAAAAATGAAAAATGACCTGACTAAACACACAAAAAAACTGGCCAAGTGCGAGTAGAACTCGCGCACTGAGAGTTCCCTACCACCATACAATAAAAAAAACTGGTTATACGGACCCTCGGCGCGTGAATCCGAGTCGCGCTTGACCGTTTTTAGGGTTTCGTACCCGAAGGGTTCTACACGGGACCCTATGACTAAGACTCCGCTGTCTGTCCGTCTGTCTGTCTGTCCGTCTGTCTGTCCGTCTGTCCGTCAGTCTGTCACCAGGCTGTATCTCATGAACCATGATAGTTAGACAGTTGAAATTTTCACAGATGATGTATTTCTAATGCCGTCATAACAATAAATACCAATAATCAGAATAAAATAAACATTTAAGGAGGCTCCCATACAACAATTGTGATTTTTTCACCTTTCTTATAGATGGTATAAAAGGAACCCTTCGTGCGCAAGTCCGACTCGCACTTGGCCAGTTTTTATATTATTTTGTTATACTATGGAGTAAGCCCTATAATCATACCAAGTTTGTTGCTTGTAAGTCTTACCGTTTTTTCTATAGAGCAAAAAGTATAAAACAACGTTTTTTGTATGGGGACCCCTCTTATTTTTTTATATTTTTTAATTTTTATTATTGATTTGGTAATTCACTATAATAAAACATAATCTCTGAAATTTTCAACTGGCTACCTAGTACGGTTCCAAAGATACAGCCCTTTGAATGAGTGTTACGGTGTATGTGTCGGGTGCGTGTGGAGTTGTGACGTCACAGCAGCTGACGACCGCGCGCCCGTCGCACAGGTAATTTAAATTTAAATATCTCGAGAAGTATAAGTCGTATCGAAAAAATTTTTTCACCCAAATTTTCCATTTTTAATTGAGTGTATGGTAAGATAAAAATCAAAAGTTGATGGTATTCTTCATTTGGTCATCTATTTTTCCAGACACATTTCAGAGTTCTATGTTGTATCTAGTTTTATCCTTGATCGAAGCTAAGAACTCAATAAATATTGTATAGCCGTCAACCAAAAACAAAAATTATGATGTTGATGTTGATTGACAGCTTTATTGGAGCCCTTTTCGAAGGCAATTATTTTGTTTTCGAAGTTAATGAAATAATTGAAGCTATTACTGAACCGGACGGGCCAGAAGCTAAGGATTAGCTAGCAGATGGACGGGTGGACTGGCTGACAAAATGCATGTAGGATGGAAGAGAAAATTACAGAGCTAAGAAAGTAGTAAGTGCCGTAAAAAATAGGGACAAATACGGATTTGTAGCAGAATAGAGAAGAGTCTCAGTTTAAACATTGTATCACTATTCCACCATACTAACAACTTGCTAGAGTTGCTAGCGTGTCTTGATATTATTACCTTTTTAAAACAAGATTTTGCGCGTTTCAATTAAAATAAAACTCTTGGGGCTTAGTGGGAATCATTGGGTATTCATTTTGGCCTTAAAATACCCCCGACATTTTAGCTTCAAATTAGCATGTCTTATAAACGGCTGAACCGATTTTGATAAAACATATTATCTGATAATACTTGCTAGAAAATCTGCTTTCAAATAAAAAGAAAACCGCATCCAAATTGGTTCACAGAGCTACGTTACTACAGACAGAGACACACACACATAGCGGTTAAACTTATAACATCCTCCTTTTGGGTCATGGGTTAAAAATAAACAAAACAATACCGACCTGCAAACTAACTCTAGGCAGCACAAGATTCTCATCCGTGGCTTCCAGAGGCAGCCCGTTCCTCATCCACTTGAGGGTCGCAGGAGGTGCCGAGGTCGGTGGGACGCATCGCATGGTGACCCCTCGCCCGACCTCGACCGATGTGGACTGGGGTGAGACGGCGAATTGCTTCTTTATGTCTAGAACGGTAAGGTGGAATTAAGATAATGGATTTTAAATATATGTGAAGGAATAAAATGGTATTAAAGACTTTTTGAGAAGCTAGGTAGATGTTTTGTGAATAAGATAATTCACCTAGCTGAGATTTATACACTTACGATATTGTCAATAAACAAACAAGTACAACGTAAAACTAAGAATAATGGAGAAGTTATGGTTTGCCGTTTTGCACCTCTAATTACTACTCATCCAACCACAAGGACATCTAACTTTTTGTTAAACTTCAAGTCAACTGAGCAGTTAAATATGCAATTTCGTGATTTGTGGATTGGTATTGTAAAAATAAACGAAACTGAGAAATCTGTTGCAATAGGACAAATAATACTTTTTTATGTAAACCATAGAATTACATTTCTTCGTAACGTAATCTAACAAGTTATTTTGTCAGCCAGTCTCAACATTGAAGCGTCAAATTTCCAAGAGAGGCGAGACACAACAAAACCGAAGACAATTAACGCTCGCCACCATTGTCTGAAAATACACACCCCTCGTCGAAAAATACCAAGTTAGGGAATAATTTCAAAAAGTCACCGTCGAAATGAGTTCTTTTTATTCATGTTCCGTTCGCAGCTATCTATTAATGTTAGGGAGATTTTGAATAGGCGGCTGACTAATATCTTATGAGTTTTGAGCAGAATTATTTTGATACAGCAAGTTAGGAATACGGAAGGGCGTTTAAACTACCTAGCGTCGATCAGTGCAACATGAAGCTACCGCAGTCTCGGGAATACTCGGGATAAGCATATCCGAGCAAGCGATAAAGGCACTAAATCAGTGGTTCTTAACCTATGGTCCGCGGACCACTGGTGGTCCGCGAGGGCCTCTCTAGTGGTCCGCGGGAGGGTCCTGCAGTCCAGCGCACATAGCGCTAGTTGTCAATAAATAATGTCGATTTTGAAAGTCATGTTTGAATAAGTTCCCAATGAATAAAATAACTGAAATTTTCGTGCGCGCTGGCGCGCGCTCTTACTCCCTATTGAAAAATATTCTTTACCTCCAAAGATCCGCGTGACTGCAGATCGCGCCAAGGAATTACCGAATGCGCCAGATTTTGACAGGATAATACAATAAATAGCCTATACGTAACCTGCGGCAGGCTCCGATGTAAAGTTGCGGTCTTCAGTTCAATATGCAAAAAATAATAAATTGTATTAGTATTAAAACCCTTAAAAATCGAGTAATCAGTGCTCACTCATAGTATAATGTCGTTAGCCCATGTCAACCGCACGTAGACTATATTTAGGTTAAAATCGGTGAATTTTCAAATGCGCTACGCGCGTGTCTTCTATTCAAAACAAAGGAATTCTCCATTATGAAATGCATTAAATAAGTAAATTTTCAGCCGCGCTGGGTGCGTTTGTTTCTAATAATAGCTAAATAAATCGTCATCATATAATTAAAAAGGGAAAAAACTGTGAATTTTCGGGCGCTCTGCGCGCGCATTTTTCACGCGCCTACTCCACGTGCTAAGGAAAACTTGATTTTTAAGAGTTAAATTGTAAAACTTTCGGGCGCGCTGCGCGCGCATTGCTACCGCCTACCAATTTAATCTCCATAATAATTTTAGTAAAATTGGTGAATTTTCGCGTGTATGTTCCATTGTTCCAAAACCGACTCATATTAATTTCCTGTATTCAACTAACTTACATACTTTAGGTCAGGTGAAACAATTTCATGTGAAACACGATGTACCTAGGATCTGGTGGTCCGCACTAAGAAAAAAATTATCAAAGTGGTCCGTGGTCCAAAAAAGGTTAAGAACCACTGCACTAAATCGTCCAGAATGGAAATCTGTTATAAAAGCACTATGTCCATGAGAAGGGCTGACAAGAACTAATGATGATGATGATGATGAAGTTAAGAGCTTTCCTAGCTCAATAATAAATTAAGGTATGTTTGCTACGAATTGAGTTGCTAGTTTTTAGAATGGTAATGGGGATGCATAATCATTACCTAAGGCTGTTAAAAATTACAATTCATTAGTCTTTTTACGTCACGGATGACGTTGAAAGTAATTTATAGAATGGTAATTAGCTCTATTTAGCATTATCGTTATCGTTCCTAGTATCCATTACTACTCGATCCGCCTGAGCTGTTAGTATTTCCGATCAATCCAATCACAGTGTAGATGTCTATCGATTCTTCAGCGTGCGTTTAGTAAAAGCTAAAAGAGGCAGCGAGCGACTAAGCAAGCGGAAAGTAGTCGACGTACACTTGCAATTTATTTATTTGCTGTCTGGAAACTTCGATTCGGCATAAAGTAAAAAATAAATGTTTTAAACCGACTTCAAAGAGGAGAAGGTACTCCATTCGACCAGGGGGGTTACCCTTGACGCTATTGCGATCAAAATGAAAAAGTTTAAAAATTTATTTCTCTTTGAATTCGCATAGTATTGCTTTGATTTTAAATACTTTGTAATGTTTATTCAAAGGTAAGGCTGATCTATTCAATAAAAACACAAAATGCGTCTTCATTTGTAAAATATCAAATTTTGTAAATTGCGCCATATTGCGGCTGTATTGGAAAAGTGCGTCAAGGGTAGAGGGGCAGTATTTGTTACCTCGGAACTTTTTTCTACGTTAACCGATTTTGATTATTCTTTTTTTGTTTGAAAGGTGGATTTTGCTCCAGCTGCGTGCGATGATCGGAGCGCGCTTGATCAGCAGGTGTAGACCCGGCTAATGTAGACCCGCTTCCGCTTGTCGCTTGCCCCGCTCACAAACCCCTTGCTTACACTGTTTCTTCCACGCAACGGAACCATTACGTCGAGGAAACATTACTTCCGCTCGTTAACTGTAGCACTTTGCTATTTGATAAATGCTCACTAGCTTTTATTCGAGGAGATTTCGGGGGGCGAGATTAATCGGGGGGTTGGGACTTCTTTTGTTAATGGCCTCGATATAGGAAACAATTAAAATTATTTCTTTTATTTGACAGTTACGACTAACAAAAAAGAAGTGGATGGTATTATTAACTATATGCAACTACTTACCTGCTGAAACTTAAAGAGGGATGTACTAATTTTGGTTTAAATATTTAGATTGACAACGATTTCTTTCGGAGATTTTCTTTCTCGGGGTGTTAAAGAGTTTAAAGGGTAGAAATTGTCTTCGGAAGTATCTGTAAGGAATCTGGCCTAATGTGTGACCAACTGTTTCGTATCGTCAATCATATTTTATTTTGTTATTTACAAGTACAAGAGTTTTGTGATCCTGAAAAACTAACCCAAAATCACACCAAGTAAATATATAATAACTTGATTAAAAACAACTCTTATTTATATCGAGCCCCTATATTTTATTATTATTTGTAGAATACCTATGTGCGTCGAGGTACCTATATGTGTATAAGGGGCTAAAAATCACTGGGCATTGGCAAATCAATATAAAATAGTATAAAATTGTAAACAGATACTTACAAGCCATTTCCACCAAAGCTATCTGACTCTTTATATGCCCTTTGCTATTCCACGCGAAGCATTCACAATTGAATCTCTCTCCACCAAAATATTCATCCAATTCGTCTCTCGTTACATTGAGCTCCGATTCCACCACCCTCACTCCATTCTGAGGATCGACGTGTTCAAATTGAACTGTCGTGTCTACCCTTACTCCATTACACTTGAAGTAGACTTGGAGTGCATTGGCGGCTCTGCATAGTAATGTAGCTGGTTTGTTTTTCAGTACATAGGAGTTTTTAGGTTCTATTAGGAATACTGGCAGGCCTTCTATGGTTTCATGATTGTCAGGCAATGGGAGGTAGTCTTCGTCTTCTTCTTCTTCGGTATCAAAGGGGTCTTTTGGTTGGTAATCTTTGAGGTAGGGGTCTAGATTCTCTACACCCTCAGGGTGGATGTATTCGGGTCGCGTTTCTTTTGCGTCCATTTTTTTGTTCGTTGTTTCTGTGAAATAACATTTTATCAATATTTTGACTTTTCAATTGGCCGATAAAGGCCTTTGCATCTACGTAATGAGATGATTTATACAGCCTCCAGTGGCACCTTCACCCACGCTAGATGGGTGAAGAGACCACTCGGCTTTGCAGTGCCTGAGACATTGTTTTAGATGGAGTAGGCTTGCCCAGCACCTATTCCATCCTGACAGCTTAGTCAGCCTAGCCCACAGGGAAGACGAGTCAATACGTGTGAAGCCAACTAAGCCGCGGGTTCCCTCACGATGTTTTTCCTTCACCGTTACCGAGTGGTTTCGCTACTTCAAATTCACAATTACGTAACTCTTGTATGAATAGGAGTGGTTTTTTTTTCACAAGATGACACTTAAATTCAACATTTACCTGTATTCCTTACAATCCCGACATGAATCGCCATGATCAACAACAGAATCCATTGTAGAAAAATCTTATTTTCCATAAACATCACTGAAAAGCACTCAAACCACATTCACTGTATCTCAGTTAGCATTTTCTTGTCTCTACACTACAAAAACTTCCTAAAATCACTTCACAAGTGTCCAAACGTCTTTTTGCTAATATTTATCGTGTTTTCCAGAGCACATGGTCCGCACCGCAAAAAGACGAGCGAGCGTGTGCATACGACGGTTGTCTATACGCTACTGACTGAGGTGAAAGAAAGAATCCCATGAGCCCATGGGAGAATGGGAGACAGACATGTGCCAGGAACGGTTAGTTTTTTGTAGAGCTATGTGTCATAGTTAATTAAGTATTCTGGATGAGTCGGGTTTGGGCAGCTATTTCATTTAACGTTAATGATAGAAAGCCGAGAAATGGTTTTTGGGTTCAAAAATTATACCTGCTTTTTTGACACCGAAAATTTTATGTTGAAATTGAATTAATAATATTTATACTGTCCCATCACATTCTACTACCCATCAATTTCCACTTGTTGTAGTGTTTATTTTTTAATTAGATACGTATAAATAAATCATCCATCATATTGTACCTGGCTTTTTAGACGTCGTCGTCTCTTTATATTATGGTATAGATATTTTTATTTACTTACATTACTTACTGCCTAACTGCCGATTTCTGAATTGAGAATTTCACTAAGCAAATAGGTAAGTATCGTTCTTTCTCTGTAGATTTCTCACAAAAGAGCGTCAGCGAACTTAGTGAAAGTCTCAATTCAGAAACCGGGCCAATCTGTCTCTGCAAATGTCACTCAAAACAATGTGACAGACCGATACTTAAGTATTTGCTCAGTGAATTTCTCAATTCAGAAATCGGCAGTTAGTCTGTTTGATTTACACGTTTCTCCACGCTACCAAGCAAAGAATTTGAACCCCCATTGGTAGGTATTATGGTAGATGTATTAGCAAATTGACTACAACGACTCTTCCCGATCACTAAACACACGACCCAATTCTGTCCTATTGACTTCACAACGTGGGTCCTTTCCATATTCATTTCACTGACCTTTCTCGTTAATTTCCTGTTCGTTTACCTTTACTTGCTTTGCTGCAGTTACTGTAACTAGTAAGTGATATTGTAGGTGTATTATAATGTTATAATACATTTACGTAGAAACCTAGCGTACCTATGTTAATTTATTATAGCATCGTGTTAACTATTTACCATAAGTAAGTACCTACTTACGAAAAAAAAAACTTCATTATTGAAAAAAATATACTCTCTGAGAATTGATTTAGACCTTAGCGAAAACTAAATTAATTTGACCTGCCTAACCTTAGGTACGGTCGGCCACAATCTCAGGTACCCCATGGCAGCTCTTATCGCGCGCGGCATAAGGGCGCCAATCGAACAAAAAGGGGTATCTGAGACTGTGGCCGACTGTACCATCGAGCGAGCGCCTGATTATGCAAATTTTCAATAGTCAAAATTCTTTCATTTTATTTTCAAATAAAAATGTTAACCAAAGCTTCTATTCAGTAAGAAACTCCATATTACCTACTGCAAGAAGGTACTTTATAGCTAGGTGTATATTTAAATTTCTCTAGTGACATCTATTAACGCTGTTTTGTACTAAAGCGAGGGGAACGGAAGGAACGGAAGAAACCCCTCATCTCAAATTCCAGTTTCGGCTGCTGAGCTTTGTGGCTTTGTGAAGCTTTGAGGGAATAAGTTCTATCCTAACTCAATAGATGGCGTCACTAAGATCGCTGTATAAGTTTGGTCACTATTTTATAGATGGCAGTAGAAGACATTTTACAATCAAAGTCTGAATAATAATATGTGTTCTGCTGTTTACAATAATGAAAAGAATACAATATTTTATTGCCGTGAAACAAAAATCACTAAATAAAAATAACTCAGTTTAGCTTAAAAATTTTGAATAACTAAAAAAATTGAATTTCCTGCCACATTCCAATATTGGACCATTTGATAATTTTGAACCAATAAATGAGAAAAATCTGAAAATGGTAGAATTTTCCCCATAATTAACATCATTTTTATTTTTATTTACTTTTCTAATTTTTAGGGTGCTTCTTTATAAAGAAACAGGTTTCCAGTAAGTACAGAGAAATCCATGCGGGTCGGTAGAGATCTGTGCAGGGAGCCCGACTCAGCAATTCGAAAAATTATTGACTTGCGATTAGCAATTTCATATTCAGAGCGATTTGTTCGAAATTCAAATTCTTTCTCCCACGCTCCTACAGTGTTGCCAACATTGAATATTGATTGCACAAAAGGCGTTGGAACCAAAGCGTATTCCAAATGCGAGATTATTCTGAACCTCTCAGATCCTTTTGATCGTTCAAAAATATTGTAAGTAGAGGAGTTCGTCCGTCACCATTTTTACATTCTGAATAATATTTTTGTGTCCCTTACTCTTTTTAGGTTTGGGTACACTACATCCTTCTGCTTAGAGGTTACCTAAACAAGTGCAAAAAGGATATGATGTGCATTTTTATGGGCATTTTTCTTTCTTAAATATACGAACAATCATGAATGAACGAATAACAGAATTAACTCAAGTTTCAAATTCGAGGCAAAGCAGTGCTTACCTTGTCTACATTGATTTTGAAGTCAGTACTTCCCACGCTGCGACTGCTGACTTCATGTAAACAGTACGAGTCACTCTTGGCGTCAGCATTTTTCTGGTTACTTCTTCTTCTTAAAATGCCTCTCCTTGACAATTATTTGTAAAGAGATCTTTCATCAGACCTTTGAGAAATGCAATACCATAGATAAATAAGAAAATCATAATGTATAATTGGTTACTTACCTTGTGGAAATCTGCTTTTTAGGATATAAAAAGGAATGAGCAGTGTATAGCGTCTAACCCTCGTGGTTTACTCAGAAGCGGTACGGAAATTCAAATTGGAGCGGGTTCAATCGCCCTTCCGCTGGAGGTATTCCAGCATAATGAGGCGTCGAACATAGCTCAATCAGTAAGAGCTATTGCAGAGTTGGTGCGGTGGAAAATATTTACTTTTGGTGTTCTAGGTAATTGATTGTCTCAGGATGAGGAAAGCCGAGCTTGAGCTGAAAGCCAGAATGGACCAGAATTGACAATTGTTATAATAGTTGAACCCTAAGATCTTGATAACTGATAAATGATTATGTTCTAGGTTCTAGGTAACTGCCGCTAAGCAGTTCTAGTTTTGATTTAGAACCACAATCATGACCTCATGTTAGAAAATACAGTCCTCGTTGTTGAATAGGGTTTAGATACATCAAAATGTCGTCATAAGCATAGTTCAACATCGTTTTGAAATCCAGATTAACTAACTTTCAACGTTGTAAATTGTACCAAGTATAAATCCAGTTTCTCTTTTACTTACGAATTCTATACCAACATGCCACAAAAAGACCATCTCCCGTCGCTAACGGACCAAATTCACCGTCCACTTACTTAAACCCAATGGGAGGACAAAATCCGTATTTGTAACTAAGGTATTAAGTGGTGAAATACTGGGAAAACTATTTTGTCCGCAACAAGACTGGGTGGACGGAGTAACTTCGTTCGCCCAGTAAGCTGGGACTTGAAGAGGCTATGCGGATTTTGGGGCAACTTTACACCATCCAACGAGCCATTTTTACGTACATTTTGTAAACGGTCTCTCTCTGTTTTTTTTTTCTTTGTACTTATTAGACCGTACACACGAAGAAATTTTTTTTTGTGTACAATATCAAACAATTTTATTTTATTGGTATAAGTACTTATAAATATAATGATAGGAATATTTGGTATCTCGGAGTTGTTTTACTAAGCAAATTCTTGACAAACAAGACGGGAAGTTGAAATGAAATTTATACCTAGATCCAAAAATGTAATGTAGCAAGATGTTAACATAGAATTACAAACAATGATCATTGCGTAGCCAAATAATGAAGCACAAGATTTTTTTAAAATTATACCATTTGATACTGACAATCGTGACATCATCACAACATCAGACGTCAGCATGATAAATATTTTTGGACAGCGCCAGAGTTTCATACAAATGACCACTAGGTGGCGTTGTACCACTCTGTTTCTGCATCGCGGTATGGTTATGTCTACACCGTACATACATAAACTCCCCGAAACATTTGTCATGTTACTCTGGTTTCCCTTCAATACGTATAAATCTTTCGCCTTTTACTAAAGATTTCCGTGGAGGGGAACACTCAAATGAGTCTAACTCAATTTTTTATAGCTCCATCTCGGTGGTGCTAACAAATATCTAAATCCATCTTTTTACTAGTAATGAATAATGACCTCCCAATCGACTAGAAAACCTTCATGTTGATCAATAATTGAAAAGGTTTGGTCATAATTTATAATGTTGTTATGTAGAGCACTGCATGCTAAGTTTTTACCCGACTACGCGAAGCAAAAAGAAGGGTTATACTTTTTTTTTTGTGCTTCACGTTACCAGAAGTAAAGGTTCATGATCAATTTAAAAGATTCTTGCTGAATCAACGTAAAACTAGTGGTTCGCCCCGAACCACGAACTCGCGACCCCATATCTCAGCAACCCCTCGACCGATTTGCCTCATCTTCGAACTTAAAAATTATCTTTGCCTGATTTACCCGCCTACCAAATTTCGTAATGATCCGACTAAGTTTACTCAAGTTATCGTCGAACGAACATTCATACATACAAACATACAAACATACATACATACATACATACATACATGCATACATACATACAAACGCCGGATTGTTCCAGTAGACTCGGAGAACTTCGCTCGCTCGTTCAATAACTGCAACAGAGACAAATCTTTATCCAAAATCCCTATAAACAACATCGTTCGCCAAGTCTAAATCCCCGGACAAACCATTAGCAGGCCCATCACGTAACACAAACGAGCGCCGGACACTTCAGCGGTCGCGGGTCGAATCTTTCCTTCGATTCCGCAAATCTTGGCCCCTTAACTCGATAGCTAGGCTTGAGTCGCTTGGAGACAACTGAATAGACCAGTGATTAGCGAGTAATACGGTTTGAGGGGTATTATATCGTTGAACGAACATTCTTAAATAAACCAACGCCGGATTGTTCAAGTAGACTCAAAGAAATTCGCTCGCTCGTTCAATCATTCTCAACCAGGGGCCTTGTAACACACGCCATATTTTTCAGTTTTGAGTTTTCATCATATAGTATTTGCCACTTTTAGGTCCATCGTTGATTGCGCCTTCCATTCCGTTTTTCCCTCTGTGGATTAATTTCATTGTTGATAGTAGGTAAGTATATCTTTTTTGTGCTAGCATTTCCCCGATGCAAAAAGGGCGGTATATTTTTTCATCATGCCCTTTCATTGAAGTCTTCGGATAAAATGAAGGTCCAAGGGTGATAATAATAATCGTCTAAGATCACCTACTTGAGTTCGATCTTGAGTCGACGACTATTAATGCCACCCTTACAAATCCACCTTGTCTATGTTGGTTCTTAAAAACCTTTTTGTTTTTTCTAAAGCACTAACCCGTGCTAGGGAATATTTTTAAACATTATATTATAATAAGTTGAAAAAATTCACTCGGGACAGGACTTGAACCCGCAACCTCTCGCATACCGTGCAGGCGCGCTACCAATTGAGCTACCGAGTCAAGTAACTGTCGATGCGAATTTCTTCAACTAAAGTCTAATTCTTAATTCAGGATAGTAAACTGACAGATGCTAACTGTCACTTTGCAAAATAATGTTGCCCTATTTATTGTAATAGTGATGCATTCCACTCGTTGTGCGATTCAGCTCAGTCGCAAAAAAAAGCGAAATACGAAATTCCGCATGGTAGCCCGTGCGTCAGGAATTCCGGACGGAAAAAAAAACGTTTGGAACGCAATATTTCCATAGATCATTTAGAAAACACAATTTTTAACGCATTTAACACTCCTCAAAAAACTGGACCAAAACACACTTTCTCATTACTAATTTAATGCATTTTTAGTTAATTTCATATAATAAGCTTTTATAAAGTTATCATCAATCGGCCTATAAATCGATTATCTGGGGGCACGGCAGTGCCCCCGCCAGGTCGAGCGCGAAGCAAACACTGCCGTACCATACCATCCTTTACTGGAACCATTTCGCCGCATTTTCAGGCCCCTATTTGAGAACCTCTGGATAAGACCAGAACGCAGAAATTTTCGTCATCGAGTAAGCTATAATCACATACTTAAAATCCAAAATTTCAAGTCTGTAGGTCATTTAGTTCCGAAGTTAAGGGAAAGCAAAGTTTCGCATTTATGACACACACTCACTCACTCACTCACTCATGATCATCATAATAGAACTAGTACTTCCCATAAACTCAGAGAGCTGAAATTTGGTACAGAGTTAGGGTTTAATGGGCACATAAAGGGAAAACTATAAAAACTAGGATAATCGAAGATCTGGAGTACCTGGTGACCCTGGTTAGAAAATACAAGAGCCCTAATAGAACTAGTACTTCCCATAAACTCAGAGAGCTGAAATTTGGTACAGAGTTAGGGTTTAATGGGCACATAAAGGGACAACTATAAACACTAGGATAATCGAAGATCTGGAGTACCTGGTGACCCTGATTAGAAAACACAAGAGCCCTAATAGAACTAGTACTTCCCATAAACTCAGAGAGCTGAAATTTGGTACAGAGTTAGGGTTTAATGGCCACATAAAGGGAAAACTATAAAAACTAGGATAATCGAAGATCTGGAGTACCTGGTGACCCTGGTTAGAAAACACAAGAGCCCTAATAGAACTAGTACTTCCCATAAACTCAGAGAGCTGAAATTTGGTACAGAGTTAGGGTTTAATGGCCACATAAAGGGAAAACTATAAAAACTAGGATAATCGAAGATCTGGAGTACCTGGTGACCCTGATTAGAAAACACAAGAGACCTAATAGAACTAGTACTTCCCATAAACTAAGAGAGCTGAAATTTGGTACAGAGTTAGGGTTTAAAGGCCACATAAAGGAAAAACTATAAAAACTAGGATAATCGAAGATCTGGAGTACCTGGTGACCCTGATTAGAAAACACAAGAGCCCAACCAAACTATTATAGATCGACATATACCGCCCTTACAAAAAATATTCAACTTGGTGGGCCGCTTCATTTGATGTCAAAAATCTAAGGTCTGAAGTATCTGATGAAGAACTCTCAGCTGGTATCAGCTTTATTAGAGATATTATGGTAATGCCCCTTCTACTATTGGTACATAAAAAAATCGAATGTCATTGCAAAAATCCAGTGTAGTGGGACACATCTTCATTTAATATAGCCTATAGCGTCCCACTAGTGGTTCGCTCCGAACTATGAACTCGCGACCTCAGTTACAGATGTATAACTTTGCTTACGCCATTCGCGCAGGCCCGCGCTCGCTTTGCATTTAAACTATACAACCCCATATCTCGGCAACCCATCGACCGATTTGGCTCATGTTCGAATTTAAAAATTGTTTTAATTTAGTTTACCCGCCTATCAAATTTCATAACGATCCGACCAAATTTACTCAAGTTATCGTCGAACAAACATTCATACATACAAACATACATAGAAATAGTCGGACGATTAACTTTATTCTATTCGAACATTACACAAATTTAAAAACTGTGTCAAATAAGAAAATATAATAAAATTAATCAATATGCCCTCGTTTCTACAAAAAGAAGTGAAATCCCACCAAAAACATTCTGTAAAAACTAGCCAGGTCTCGATAGATCTGCTTGTTTATCTCTAAAAAAGTAATGAAATCTAGACAAAGTCGTGCCAAGTCTAAGGTTCCTTACTGCGATTTCTTTATTATTATAGTTAATGTTGTGAGACTTGGCTGTTGAAGGGTACACAAGGGTACAAAACCAGGGGCTCCATGACACCATTGCACTAATCTGTCGCCAGAACCGCTTGTGTACCCTTCAACGGCCAAGTCTCACAACATTAACTATAATAATAAAGAAATCGCAGTAAGGAACCTTAGACTGTACCCTTCAACAGCCAAGTCTCACAACATTATCTATAATAATAAAGAAATCGCAGTAAGGAACCTTAGACTTGGCACGACTTTGTCTAGATTTCATTACTTTTTTAGAGATAAACAAGCAGATCCATCGAGACCTGGCTAGTTTTTACAGAATGTTTTTGGTGGGATATCGATTACGCAATTCGATTCATGTCAAACTTTTTGTCACCACACTATTTAATTTTCTCCAGAGACTGGTCACACCGTAAACGTCAGTGTACTATCTTGAATGAAGAATTAGACTTTAGTCTCCGTTTAATGGACGGGGGCGCCACCTGGGTTGAAGTCCTGTCCCAAGTGAATTTTTTCAACTTATTTTATAAATGTCTTAAAAACCTTGCTAACAAAATAAGCTTTTGCTATTTCACACTTCAGTGCACAGCCTTATTTTATATTTTCCGCTGTCCCAGGCACAATCCTTGGCAAGTGGCCCGTTTCCCACAACACGGCTCGTTGTTGCGTTTATATTTATTAATATTTATTTTCACCCTGCGTTGTTAATACTTTTATCTGATTATCTTTTTTGTCCGAAAACGAATCGAACTGTTTTGGGCGCGTCGCGCGTGCAGTAAATTAATTTGGTTTTTTGCGCAGCTGATGGTTTTGAATTACTTACCAATTGTTGCGACGGACTTAAATTATTATTGCATCGCTCTATTGTTTTTTTTAAACAATATTATTAGAAATATCAAAAAAAACATCACCCTTTATAACTATATACAAAGAAAAGAAATGCTACGTAAAAATCTAAAAACATTCTTAGACGATGAAGCCTCTAAGCCTTAGAAGGCTTAGAGATTCTCATTTTTAAGTAAAAAACGCATCCAAATAATCCCCGTCGCCTTAAAATTAAAAACCAAACAGAATCTACGAGACATTTCGTGGTAAGATAATGAACAATATCTCACGTGATTTCAAGCATCAATAATTCTTACCACAAATTGTACTATTAATTCAAAGAAACCACAACTAACGTCCGCACCGCACCTTGCCAAAGGGGGTTATTCAAATTAACACCCAAGTATCGCAGCGTAAGGGCGGTAATCCAGTCCACTTGCTATGCTAACACCTGATAGCATCCGCGATATAATCTGCGAGTGTCCCGACACACATCGGCACCCTTAAACCAATACGTGGTCGTCGGTGCACGGAGCTACGAATTCAGTTGTGATTTTTGTTTTGGATATGCCTGTGTAGCTGGCCACAATATTTTATCTTTAGTAGTCAGCCGTCAGGCATGACACTTGTGTTATTCTGAACAACGGCGAAACCTGAAATAAATATCTTCAGCCGATTTATCGAATCTTTTAATGGTACAACTCTCAATCCCTAAAGTGGTGACCCCGAAGAACGCAAAATGAGCGAAATCAACTCCATCGCCAGCCAACACAAAAAAATCCCGATGCCATCGACGGGCAGCGACGAGCTGATGAGTAAGATTGATGCGCTCACAAGAGAAGTCACGGAGCTAAGAACACAACAATCAAGACGTCGAGGAAAAAGATACTACTCACGTCCACGATCCCGCTCAGCATCCAGGGTACGAAATGATCCGATCTGCTATTTCCACAGAAAGTTCGGAAAAGCGTCCTATCGATGCAAACCACCCTGCGAGTTTAAGATGAGTAACGAAAAACAGTCGGAAAACTAGATGAGACTCAAGCTGCGACGGGAGCAGGGGTCGAATCTATCGGAGCCAACCGTCTTTTCATCAAAGAAAAAACCACGGGACTAAAGTTCTTGATAGACACGGGCGCAAACGTATCTGTCCTACCCGCGAACACGATTAAAAATCGATCGCCAGAACCGGACAACTATCTCTACGCAGCAAACGGCTCAAAGATACCTACTTACGGTGAGCACACGTTACAACTAAACTTTGGACTGCGTCGCCCCTACCGTTGGCGTTTCGTGGTGGCAGCTGTCAGTAAGCCAATCATAGGCGCTGATTTTCTGCAACACCATAGCTTGATTGTCGATCTACAAGGAAAAAAGCTAATTGACAAACAAACAGAACTGTCCATCCAAGGATGTTTCTCAGCAACTACTGAGTCAAGCATACGTACCATCGACGACAAGCAACCCTATCACGACCTCCTCGCAAAGTATCCAGACATAACAAGACCCAGTTTGAAAAGAAGTACCAAGACCAATGTAGAGCACCACATCGAAACCACCGGACCGCCAGTGCACGCGCGAGCACGACCGATGCCGCCGCACAAATACAACGCCGCAAAAAGCGAGTTTCAGGACATGATGGAGCAGGGCATATGCCGCCCCTCCAGCAGTCCATGGGCGAGTCCTCTTCACATGGTGGAGAAAAAGAATAATCAATGGCGACCATGCGGCGACTACCGACGCCTAAACGCGATCACTATCCCCGACCGCTATCCTGTGCCACGCCTACATGACTTCACGTACAACCTGGAAGGAAAGAAAATCTTTAGCAAACTGGACCTGCAAAAAGCATACTTTCAAATCAATATTAAAGAAGAAGACGTTAAGAAGACAGCCATTATAACTCCATTTGGCTTATTCGAGTTCGTTCGGATGTGTTTCGGTCTCAGAAACAGCGGCCAAACATTCCAACGCAACATCGACAACGTTCTGCGCGGATTACCAGTGTTTCCGTTTATCGATGACATACTGGTAGCTTCAGAAACCGAAAAAGAGCACCGAGAACACTTGAATGAAGTTTTCAAGCGACTGATCGACAACGGACTACAGCTGAACACAGCAAAATGTACCTTCGGCCAGTCAAAACTCGACTTCCTCGGCTACACCATCTCTGAAAAGGGAATCCAACCAACCGAAGAGAAGGTCGAAGCTATCACGTCATTCCCTCTGCCAGAAACAGTGCAACAACTACGCCGTTTCTTAGGCATGATTAACTTCTACCGAGGCAACATAAAAGACGCAGCGGAACACCAGCGTGAACTAAACGCCTACATACACAACAGCAAGAAAAACGATAAAACGAAGATTGTATGGACCGAAGCAGCGAAACAAGCTTTCGAAGTCTGCAAGAACGACGTCAAGACGGCTACCCTGTTGGCCTACCCGTCAGTACATGCACCCCTGGCGCTTATGACCGACGCGTCTAGCACCTCTGCCGGAGCGGTGATACAACAGAAGGTCAACTCAAAATGGCAATCGCTTGGATTTTTTTCAAAAAAGTTCAGCGACGCACAACAAAAGTACTCGACGTACGACCGAGAGTTACTGTCCATCTACATGGCAATGAAACACTTCCGCCATATGTTCGAAGGTCGAGACCTCATCGTCTATACAGACCACAAACCTCTGACGTACGCCCTGAACCAGCAGAGCAAGAACGAAACACCTAGGCGAACACGATACCTAGAGTTCATTGGGCAGTTCACCTCTGACATACGCTATGTTGCGGGCAAAGATAACGAAGTAGCAGACGCTCTATCAAGAGTAGAAGAAATCGCGTGTCCAACGCCCTTCTCCTACGAAGCCCTAGCGAAAAGCCAAGAAGGCGACTGTGAGCTGCAAGACTTGAAAAAGAACGGCAGACACTGCATCAAAGCGGTAATATTGCCTAGCACATCAACAAAGATTGACTGCGAAATGTCCACTGGAACAGCCAGACCCTACCTGACTCAAGAGTTTCGGGAAACAGCTTGCCAAGCAATCCACGACCTTAGTCACCCGGGAATAAGAGCGACAAGAAAACTCGTCGCTGCGCGATACTTTTGGCCATCGATGAACGCTGATGTCACAAAACTTACTCGTTCCTGCATACCCTGCCAGCGAGCTAAAGTACACCGACACACACAAGCGCCGATCGCACAATACGAAGAAACTGGTCGACTAGAGCACGTACACATTGACATTATCGGACCTCTACCTACAACGGCTAGGGCGTGCAAAACCGGTTCCGGTTCCAGATTTTTGATACCCGGTTCTGGGAGCAGTCGGAACCGGGTAACCCGGTTCTACCCGGTTCCGACCGATAAAACTGTAAGTTTCATAATTATCAAATAAATCACTGAAAACTGAAAGGATAGGCTGGATATGACATTATTAACAGGTATGAAATAAAAACTGGCATTGTTATCATGAAGTAACAGGACAGGAATAATAAAGGAACTCCAAAAATATAATTATCTTACACAAAATCAGACTACACAGTCAGGATCAACAACTAACCACGTCTAAGCTCCTGTCACTTAGCGAGCTGAGTAAACGATTACAAATTTAGCCTGCTGAGGAGAATATCCTTTCAGGCACCACACTTTGTTAGCGGCATAGCTCTTAAATACTTATGCTCATAGGAATGGGAAATCAAGAAAGGCGGGAAGTACCTTAGGTTTAAGGACGTGCAGAAACGCCACATAAAAGCTGTGCAATCGACCATTTGACATGGGAAGAGCAGGCTGAAGACCGAGCCGTGTGGCGGCATACAGTCAAATCAAACAAAAGTAAAAGTAAGTGAAACCGTTAAATCCATATACAAATCAAACATCTCCGAGTTCACGGCCAAACGAAGAGCTGTTCTTGATGCCAGACGAAGAGCTGCTCTTGATGCCAGACGCGATGAACTCAGATGTAGACCGCCAGCGGCCATACAGTATAATTACTCCAATGGAATTTTAACGTGTAGGTGCAACCGAAAGGAGGGATTGAACGGGATGTTGAAAGGCGTATCAAAAAAGCTAGACGAGCCTTTGCCCAACTAAAGGATATCTGGAAAAGTCCTAGCATTCTTAGAACCAAGAAGATCCACTTATTCAATTCCAACGTGAAAACGGCCCTACTGAACGGCTGCGAAACCCGGAAGGTCGGAAAAGCTGTGTCACACAAGATCCAGGTCTTCGTCAACAACTGTCTAAGAAGCATCTTACGAAGACACTGGCCCAACAACTGGCACCATCTCAAATGCCGAACTGTGGCAGATCACCAAACAAAAACCCGTAGCCCAAGACATCAGGAAACGCAAATGGCGTTGGCTGGGATATACCCTGCGTAGACCCGATCACCACATCCCGAAGGTGCCTCTCGACTGGAAACCCGCCGGAAGCTCACGACGACACGGAAGACCGTCCCAGTGGAAAAGATAAGTTCTCTCTGAGACGAAAGAGAAGGGATCAACTTGGCCAGAGCTATCCTCCCTAGCCATGAAAAGAGACAAATGGAAAGCCCTTGTGTCAGCCCCAGACTCCACGGAGGAGTAAAAGGATAAAAGAAGAAGGTGAAACCGCCCTTTTACAGCCAACATAGGCTACATAAGTCACATGACGGCAAATGACCGACGCCTTCCCCAGCCGCAACAGTCACCATGACCGAATCCAGTCGGATGGAATCATCATCAAATAGTAATACTGTATTATATGCTCTTTGGTAATACCTACATAATGCTAGCGAAAGGATGCTACAACAACTTCCACCATTTTCAATTTCTATACTGATTGATGTCTACGTCTACGTGGTCTCGAACTTGAGGCTGTCGAGGTTAGGACAAGAATAACATCGTTTTTGCCGACATTTCCCACCTCATCTGTGCTGATAACTTCATAATTTTCGTTCCTTGACAAGTGCTGTACGAGGTTGACAATACCCCTGCACTTATCATCGGAATTGGGCCGAGGAAATACAGCTATTACTGCGGAATTAAGTAACTTTTTAGATTTTTATAAAGAACCGGGGGAACCGGGTATAGTTTTTCGGAACCGGTTCTGCAGATACCTCGTCAGAACCGGGTATACCCGGGTATTTCGGAACCGGGTGGAACCGGGTGCATGCCCTAACAACGGCCGATAATTATAGGTACTGTGTGACCATGATCGATCGCGCAACCAAATGGCCAGAAGCTTTTCCAACCGATGAAATTACCGCAGAAAAGGTAGCGAATATCTTCTACGAAGGATGGATCGCACGTTTCGGTTGTCCAGCCAAAGTAACCACAGATCAAGGTCGGCAGTTTGAATCTGCAATATTCAGGTCATTGATGCAACGGATGGGTATAGAACGCACGCGCACAACGGCATATCATCCACAAACCAATGGTATCGTCGAGCGCTGGCACCGTACACTCAAGGCAGCGATAACAGCGCGTCTACTACAGTCCACGAGTAACTGGAAGCGAGAACTGCAAACAGTTTTACTCGGGTTACGCGCAGCAATCAAAGAAGATATCGGAAGGAGCACCGCCGAGTTGCTCTACGGTCAATCATTGCGTCTGCCGGGAGAGTTCCACGGAGAAAGACAGGACACGATCGAACCATCTCCGCTCATGAACGACCTGAGCCAAGCTCTAAGGAAATCTCAAGCGCAACGAAAGTCAGCACAATCTAGAGCAACCTTCGTACATGAGGATTTGCACAAGTGCTCGCACGTTTTTGTGCGCAACGATATGACGCGCAAGCCATTGACACCTACCTACGACAGTCCCTACCCAGTACTAGAGCGAAGAGACAAATTCTTCAAAGTCCAGCTACCAAGAAGAACCTCAAACATCACGGTGGACAGGCTAAAGCCAGCATTCACCGTAAACCAAGAGACTGAGCCTCAAACCCAGGACGCCGAAGGCGGACCACGGACGAGGAGTGGCAGAGCCACAAAGCCTCCGGTACGCTTCCGCTAGAGGGGGAGTACTGTAGCTGGCCACAATATTTTATCTTTAGTAGTCAGCCGTCAGGCATGACACTTGTGTTATTCTGAACAACGGCGAAACCTGAAATAAATATCTTGAGCCGATTTATCGAATCTTTTAATGGTACAACTCTCAATCCCTAAACCTGCAATACAGGGTGTTTTCAGCCCACATTTGCCCACTGTTGGGTTTAGGCCCTTTCCCCTTCACGCCACCCTTCTCGGTCTTTCGCTTCTCGCATCCGAAGGCCCCCTGTCACCTTAGGGATGTCATCTGACCACCGGGTTGCTGGTCTGCCTACCAACTGACGTCGCGTTCTTGACAGCCACTCCTTTTCTGCCCTGGTCCACCTTCCGTCTTCCCGCGTCGCCAGGTGCCCCGTCCATCTCCACCTAAGACTTGCAACTCGTTCACCAATATCATCGACCTTCGTCCGACGTGGGATGACTTCGTTCGGCACTCTATCTATGAGCCTGAGGCCTAACATGGCACGCTCCATTGCTCTTTGTGCTACTTTAATTTGGTGCACGTTCTGCTTTGTGAGTGTCCATGTTTCTGCCCCGTAAGTGAGGATGGGCAGAACACACTGGTACTTTTTGCACACGTTGTTTGTAGTTAATAATAATAATTTTAAAAAATTGTTTATTTTCATGCAAATTTGGATTACAAAATTAATTTTAAAATAACACTGTCTTACAAAAAACATTTCTGTTATAAGTTGTTAGGTAGATGTCAGTTAAATGATTCGGACTTCTAGCCCCCTAAACTAGGTAGAAACCTGTATCCTAGAGGATAATTATCATTAGGGGGGGTAGTTATCAGTAGACGATCTACTTAGGGTGGTAGTAACAGTCGTCTGAGATCACCTACTTGAGCTCGATCTCAAGTAGGTGAACTCAGAAAAGTCAAATGCTAATGTCCAGCCTTGGCTAATGTCAAACTTGAGTAGCTGTCAGCATGGCCACTATCTTGAGATTCAAATTGACATTAGCCAAGGCTTGACTAGCATTGGACTTTTCTAAGATCACCTACCTTGAGTTCGATCTTGAGTCGACGACTAATAATGCCACCCTTAGAGTTCCGCTATCGAATCATAATGCACCCTGTAGTGGAGAAGTAAACTACCGCATCCAAACCCACACCGCAGAGCCACACGCAGCCGTCAGAGCCGGGTTGTCCCCTAAAATCGGCTCAGGACTCGCCTGGGCGTAAAATTGTATTGGACGGACCGGTATTAGCCGGCTTAGGCCAAAATCTCTTGTGTTGCGGCTGCGTTGGCTGCTTAACTGTTAAAGGATTGTTTTGGAACTGGGCCCTTAGCCTGTAACGCAATGGTGCCAAAATGGGCTCCCGGTTGACAGTTTCAATTACGACTTATTATTGCTGTCGGTCCAGTGTCGGTCCTTTTGAATGTTTTTGTAGTACAGCAAAGATTATTATGAGTCTAATTCTACAGGATTAGTTCGCTGGTTGTAGGAGAGCAACGAAAAAATCCCGGTTTTTTCCTTCTACCTGGAACGCCATTGACACTTCATTGTGTTACAGGCTAAGGCCCCTTTTTTGTGGGTTCACGGGGCAACTTTTATAGCTCTGTTCTCCGTAGAATGATTACAGTAAGCTTTCATCGTAGAAAGTGTGGTAGTGCTTTAGGCGGACTTGCGTCATTCAGGGTTAGCCAACTAACTCTGAGTTAATTTGACATTTCCATACAATTATTGACGTTAACTCAGAGTTAACAGGCTAAGGTCCACTTGCATCAACCAAGGTTAGCTAGTTAGCTCTGAGTTAACGTCAATAATTGTATGGATATGTCAAATGAACTCAGAGTTAGTTGTCTAACCCTGACTGATGCAAGCCCGACTAACCCTGGTTGACGCAAGTGGATCTTAGTGAATTAACGACAGTATATCAACCTAGGATGGTATAGGTGCTGGGCAAGCCTACTGCAGCGTCCGAGTTTTCACTTCACATGTCTAGTGTGAGTGAAGCTGCCACTGATGCTGTATAAATCAACGCGAAGGCCTAGGTAAGTTTTTAGAGTGGCAGTCCAATCTGGGGCGCAATGGCGTGTCGATGGCGTCCCAGTAGAAGGACGAAACCGGGATTCCCTCGTTTTTCTCCTATAACCAGCGAACTAATACTCTAGGATTAGAAACAGAATATTCTTTTCTGTGCTACAAAAACATTAAAAAGACAGACAGCATTAATAAGTCGTAATCGAAACCGTGATCTTTGAGCCCCTTTTGGCACCGCTGCGTTACAGACTTTGTTCATTGTCAAGTCAGAAATCATATTACTGACATAGACATTAATTATTGAAGTAGGACAACAACTTCATTGTTTTCATTAACATTTTATATCGCTGATCATTGTTATGGACGACTGACTTTCGCATGTAGTAACTGAAAAATCTCTTTTCGCATTTGGCCACGTTTCCATTATTAAGAACTAGTGGTTCGCCCCGAACTGTGAACTCGCGACCCCATATAAACTTAACAACCCGATATCTTGGCAACCCCTCGACCGATTTGGCTCATGTTCGAACTTAAAAATTATTTTAATTTCATTTACCCGCCTACCAAATTTCATAACGATCCGACCAAATTTACTCAAGTTATCGTCGAACGAACATTCATACATACATACATACATACATACATACATACATACATACATACATACATACATACATACATACAAACATACAAACGCCGGATTGTTCCAGTAGACTCGGAGAACTTCGCTCGCTTCGCTCGCTCGTTCAACAAATACCCACTTGACCATTTAGTACTACTCAAAACCAACATTCTCAAAGGAAAAATATTCACAATGAAGCCCTCACGACCCGCGACACATGACGAAACAATCCTAGACGCGAAAAACAATGAAATATCTCAAAAAACCACTGAAGCGTCGTCTTTGATTTATTAATTTGACTTTTTTTCTCTCGCGGACGTATTTTGCGGCAGCTATCAAGTGGCTATCACATGGCACAAATGAAGGGTGCAGTGGTGATCATAAAAACAAAATGGCGGACATGAATAGGTACTTGTGTCGAAAGCCTCTTTAGCTAATGTCAAGTGGACGATTTTGAAATTAATATCGTGATTTATTTTATTTTATTATTTGGTGGGAATCGGACCGACCGCGACCACCTGCCGGGTTTGTGTTTGTATTTTCACGCAGATGCTTTTATTAGAGACGTCATACTGTTTTTCCTGGGATCAAATCATCACTCATTATGTGCATAACCTTTTTCAGGTTTCAGCTGAATTAGGGACATTTGCTAGATGGTCCGACGACATAGCCCAAGTAGCCGGAAAACAGTGGTTGCGCCTGGCGCAGGATCGTGAGAGGTGGCGAGAGCATGAAGAAGCCTTTTCAGCAGTGGGTGCTAACAGGCTGACGATGATGATAATGATGATGACATTTGTAAATAAGCTGTACTTTATAATAAGCAGTGAATATTTTTTTCTTAAATTACGTTTAAAGTTAGTACCATCTAATAACAACTTAGTTAAACGTAACATTTGCTCCGTTATCGATGACTAGCTTCACAGTTAAACTGTAACGGAAACGGTTTGGTTACACTTTTAGACATTTTCTTTCTACGTAGACATTCAAGTACAATCAAATAACAAAACACATAACATAAAAAATATTCGATACAGATGTAATGTTGCTTTTTGGTTTGCCAAAAGTTCCCAATCTGTTTACCAAAAACATCGTTTCAAGGGCAGAATAACAAAGCTTTACTTTAGTAAACAAAACACTTACCAGCTTCAGTTCTACAGTTAAATAATAAAGTTTCGCGCCAAATCGCCTTTTCGGGCGGCCATTTTGTTGTCGCCGTGACGATCGCGAAATGGCGGTGGTTGGCCGTTCAATTTGAATATAGAGCAGCATACGTCGCATGCGAGCCGGGACAATAACTCATCGGATTGAGCGAGATGGTCTGGGAATCGTAAAAATATACTTTCTTCACTGGCACAAGGGTGGCGTGGAGTGCTTCTGAAAAGAATGGATATTTTTTTGCCGCACTTGTAGATATGGTTGACTGTCCCACTTATTTGTTGTCGCAGTTTTGAAAATTTTTAAAATGAAAGATCACCGTAAAATTTTACAATTTTGCCCTTGACTACTTGAAATGTACTTAGTTATTCATAATAAGTTCGCCTATGGAGGTTTTGTATTTCATTATAGTTATTTTTTTATTTTATTTAATATGACTAATCTACAAAGGTTGCACTAGATTTTTAATTTAATTACATGCATTGCGGTGCTTTGCTTAATACACCTCCAATTACAGATGAATATATCATGCATAATTAAGTATTTTCTAATGAGAACATTATCATGCACTTCAAATAATCAAATCACTTCAAATAATAGTTACCTATCAAGTGTGGATTTAAGAACTAGGTAGTTACTTTTGGTTTTTTCTATATCATTTACCTATGGTAGGGATGAATACCAGATGTTTCGAGGCGGCGATAACTTTAATCCTTCAGGAAGGGGATGCAGTTGGATGAGGTTTTTTATTTGAAAGAAAGTTTTCTAGCAGTGTTCTTAGGTTCTTAGCAAGTGTTTATAGTAGTTGCAATTTTAGCGCTCATGTGACTCATGCTTGACAGAATCGGAGCCGGTAGCGCAACGCATGACAAGCGTTTAGGTTTGTATCATGCTTTACGTGCCATTTGCTCTACGCTATCTTCTTCTCTCGTATCGTCAAACTTCGCGCTCCCAAAAATGCGCTAAGGATCGCTTCTAAGAGATCTTGCCAGCTGCTTTACGCACTGAAACAAATTCCTAAAAAAAGATACTCGACGCGAAATAAAAACGATCATTGATGCGTTACGCTGCCGGCACTAAGGATGGCATTAATAGTCGTCAGCCCAGGCTCGAGCTCAAGTATTACACTTTATTGCACAAAATAAAAACTTAAATAACAATGGTGAGAAATTACATACAAGGGCGGACTTATTTCAATAGAAATTTCTTCCAGCCAGCCAAATAAATTGAGAGTTATTGTTTTGAATGACGGCGGGAGACGGCCAATAAAGTAGACGTACATGAACAAACAACACATAAATAATTGATAACATACAAATACATGCTAATATACACACAAATACTTACATTAAAGAAAAACCTAGGTATGATATAATAAAGTAATGCAATATAAAAAAAAACTTACTTATACGGGGTACTACTTATACTACATAAACTTACGCTAAAATATTTATATTGAAAGGAAGTGCTCCTTGAGTTTGAATTTAAACGATGCCACAGAGGGAGAGTCTCTGATCGACTTTGGAAGTAAGTGATCTCAGAAAACAAAATCACCGAACAACAACAAAAAAGAGCTTGAGTAGCTGTCAGCATTTTAATAAACACTAGCTTGAGCTTGACATTGACATTAGCCAAGGTCTTAAGTCGGTGATTTTATTTTGCTGTGTTCACCTATAAGGTGAGCTCGGGCTTGAGATTGCAAACTTTATTGCCGAGAACACATAAAATAAAATGTAGTAACAAAATTCCGAGCTTTAAAGATTTAGTAGGGTAGGTAATACTTAGAACTAAGCTTTTGTTAGGCAAATGGACTCATGCTGAGCTGTGTGCCGTCCGGTGACAGGTCATCGGACGGCGCTGATTTTCAGCATGCGCCATGGACATAATATTAATTTAGGTACAACATTTTTTAAATTATACAAAAAAAGAAAACAAAATTTTTTTTGAGGAAGGAAGGGCATCAGCCTCTCCACGCCTTTCGTCAGCGTGATCATACGGCGGCTCTAAGAATATGTCGCGGCGCGCGCAGCGACAGCATGGCGCCTGGAGATAACGCGCCAACACCCGACCGGCCATTTGTACCGGATAGAGACCACAGGGCGAGATGAGGTTTTTAGGGTTCCGCATCAAAGGAAAACGGGACCTTTTCTTCTTCTTCTTCTTGGCGTGCCTCTCCACTAAAGGAGGTTGGCCGTCAGCTCTTCATATTCTTTCCCGTCCTTTGCCAAGCGAAATAGATGTTCGACGCTGGCTATCTCCGTCCATTCCAAAAACGGGACCTATAGGCTTGCTCATGTTTTGAGAAATTTGTGGCAAGAAAAATAAATTTATCTTTATCTTTAAAATTAATTTATCTTTATCTTTATTACTAAGACTTCACTGTCCGTCTGTCTGTCTGTCCGTTTGCCACTAGGCTGTATCTCATAAATCCTGATAGTTAAACTAAGGCCTTTGCATCTACGTAATGAGATGATTTATACAGCGTCCAGTGGCACCTTCACTCACACTAGATGGGTGAAGAGACCACTCGGAGCTGCAGTGCCTGGGTTATTGTTTTAGATGGAGTAGGCTTGCCCAGCACCTATACCATCCTGATAGCTGAGCCGGCCTAGCCCACAGGAAAGACAAGTCAATTTGACGCCTGCAGATAGCGCGCTGCGACCCGACCGGCCATTTGTACAGTCGGCCACACGCTAAGATACCCCTTTTTGTTCGATTGGCGCCCTTATGCTGTTCGCGGTAAGAGCTGCCAAGGGGTACCTGTGGCTGTGGCCGACCGTACCTACCGGATAGAGAACGCATGGAGAGATAAGGTTTGTGTACTTAGAGGAGAGGTGGTAGTCTGAAAAATACTATGACACGCCCTATTAAACAAAGGCCTTTGATATCAATTACGGTTTGAACGACCACAATATACTTAGGCCGACTTGCACCACTTTCTTTTGTGGCTTAAACAGCATTTAACTAAAATCTTCAAACAAAAGTTGATTTAAATGACGAATTAAGTGGCATTTAAGAAGTGGTGCAAGAAGGCCTTATGAATTGAACCTCGCATTTTGCATAGGGTTAAGATTAGCCTTTTCAACCGTCAAAATAAAAATAGTTTCAGGCTAACACACAGGCGCGTTTTTGCGTTTGCGTTATTGCGATATCTGTTTGCCGTACATTTTGTATTAGGATTGCCTTGGCATTCCTAATTCAAAATGTACTGAAAACAAATATCGCAAGAATGCATCCGATCTTACCGACCGATAAAATGCACCTGTGTGGTAGCCTTTATTTCAACTTTTTGTGCAGAAATGTCATCCTATTTACCAGTAGATTACACCTTGCAAAAAGACTTAGGATCTTTTGTAATACGTATAATATGACTTGAAATTGAAACTATACGAGAACTCTTTTTACAGGGTGTAACCCACTGGTCAACAGGATGACAATTCTGTAAAAAAAAGTTGAAAAAAAAACAATTTTTATTTTATAACCTCAAAATAGAAAATTTTTATAACTTTTTTGTTCTTGGTATTAGCTCAAATTTAAAAACATGTTTGTGTGTGTAGGTGCATTTGCATAGATTTGAGTTGTTAAAACATTGTGAAAGTCAATGAAAACAATATTTAAAAAATACTTTTCTCCCGCCACAGCGTTCATATTTTATTAATTTAAAAATCAACGGAACATCATAGAGCAAAAAAATATATTTTGGTTGTGATCCCTGTCACCGGGTGCTATTACCCTGTAAAAAGAGTTAGCATCTTTTGTAACACCTTGTATATTGGTCAATTAGTAGAGCGCCTGCACGGTATGCAAGAGGTTACGGGTTCCTTACCCGAGCAAATTTTTCAACGTTATAAAAATCTTTTTACGAAAATATATCACAGAATAAGAAATCAGGAGCCCAATGTAACCTCCACCACTCGCGACGCCTAAGTAAAAATGATATTGGCAATAAAGGTCCCAATAAAATGTGCTGGTAAGTGAAATGTCCAGAGCCAATCTTCGCCGCCATCAGACACCATTTGAAAGGTGTCCCCCGTGGCCCGACTAAAAACTCAATACAGTATTGCTTTCACAGCGAAAGAATGAGGCGAAAGCTTAGGGTGGATATTTGGGTACTCAAACTTGCACAAAAAATATTGAAGGTTGAAGATTTGTTGCCGTTGGATTTAAAATCTTACAAACAAACAAAAAAAATGTAGTCGTGTAGATTGATTCTCGTTAGTTAGGTAGCCTCTAAACTTAAATTAGGCCTTTCTATTAAACGAGCGAGTGAAGCGAGATAAGTTCTCCGAGTCTACTGGAACAATCCAGAGTTTGTATATTTGTATGTATGTATGTATGGATTTGTATGTTCGTTCGACCATAATTTGAGTAAAATGATTAGTGGGATCGTCATGAAATTTAGTGAGAAGGTAAATGAGACAAAGAATGGCATTAATAGTGACATCTTAAGCTCTGTTTCACTCTCAAGCTCGATCTTGAGTAGCTGTTAGCATAGCAGCAAATACACTAACTTGATAGATAGTTGACACTTCTGAGATCACCTACTTGAGCTCGAGCTTGAGCTGGCGACTATTAATGCCACCCTAAATCTCATTAGTTGCATTTAACTTTTATTTCAAGTAACGAATACTTTTCCGTAGCAGCTTTTATCAGCGTAGAGACGTAGCAGCTACGACTGCGTAGCACGTCTACGATTCGTAACGCTTGCTACGAAAGAAGCGCTACGCGTAGGCATTCGTGGCTTGATAACCACGCTTGCCCACGCGGCGATTTAAGAGTCCCCTTCAGGACCGTGGGAACTCAGTGACGTGAAACGCTGTTTTCTATAGCTGTTTCACCCAGAGCGAGACGGGGCGCGGGAAAAGTGAGAGGCAATGCGGCTGTATGAGTCTACGTGTGTTCGTGTCCTTTCGCGAGTATCTACAGGGTGCACTCTAAGTCGATAGCGGAATTTTAAGTATGATCAATACAAACAACTTGTACTAAGTGGCGAAAAAAATGGAGCGAAAAAATTCTCTGCTGTTTCATACATTTGGCGCAGTACTAAGTCGACCTCTTGTATGGAACGGCAGAAATTTTTTTTGCTCCATTTTTTTAGCCACCTAGTACAAGTTGTTTCTATTGATCAGTAGACAGCCTACTTAAAGTTCCGCTACTGACTTAGAGTGCACCCTGTAGTTGTAGTTGTAATGTAATAGATCTATTTTCCCAAATTTTTTCGTAGTTCAGCTGCCATTTCTAAATTTTATTAGGTATTTCAAAAATATTTAATTTCTGACAAGTACAACACATTATTGATGTTCCCAAGGTAGTTAGACTCCAATAGACAGTGTAATAATGTAAGTAAAAAAATAGGTAAAAAAACTTTTTAAGTTAAACGGTTTTATGTTAAACATACATTGCAATGTTTAAGATAAATGTACTAAAAACCAAAAAATAATAAAATAGATACAGTCGTGGGAATTATAAACATATGCATAGACTAGACTAAAATAAAACCGTGGGGCACGTCAATTGTCTACAATCGTTGATTAAAATGTTTGTTTTGTAATGTTACACTATAATTAGGCAGTTGACGTGCCCCACGGTTTTATTTTAGTCTAGTCTATGCATATGTTTATAATTCCCACGACTGTATCTATTTTATTTTTTTTTGGTTTTTAGTACATTTATCTTAAACATTGCAATGTATGTTTAACATAAAACCGTTTAACTTAAAAAGTTTTTTTACCTATTTTTATTTTCTAGTTTTTAGTTTTTATTTCGCATTCTGTTTAATTCATATAGTACATTGTATTATACTGGTTGAGCACTTTCATTTGATACCCATATTGATGGGATCGATAAAACCTACGTTATCCGCCATTTTGTAGCGGCCGCCATCTTGTATTTCAATTTTTTATAGTATATTGTATTCTGCTTGTTGAGCCCTTTCATTTGATACCCATATTGATGGGATTGATAAAACCTACGTTATCCGCCATTTTGTAGAGGCCGCCATCTTGGATTTCAATTTTTTATAGTATATTGTATTCTGCTTGTTGAGCCCTTTCATTTGATACCCATATTGATGGGATTGATAAAACCTACGTTATCCGCCATTTTGTAGCGGCCGCCATCTTGGATTTATAATGATAATGAATAAACATAATTGTATTATCACCAAAATCCAAAGTGTATACAAAATTTCAGATTAATCGGTTGACAGGAAGAGGGTGAAATTTGAATTACTAAATTTGACCCAAGAAAGAATAAAGAATAAAACAAACGGGGTGAGCTAAATAAAACCGTTTAATAATAATAACAGCTGAAAGTAACTACTTTTTCGGCGCGAAAAACGCAATTTTTCTTATCATAAAAACTATTTGCAAACCTCCATATTAGTCATCTACTGATATAAACCAAGTTTCAGAAAAATCCAGCCTGTAGTTTAGAAATTAAACCGGAACTACGTTTGTATGGGAAAATGGTGCTCTAACGCCCTCTTAACAGGGTAGTTTACCGCGCCTTAGGTGATATGAAGTTAACCCAGTCAACTTAATCATTTAATCTGCAGAAGCAATTGACACCAAAATCAATGAAAAAAATATTTAGGGGTAGCAAAAAGGTTTTTTCGTTTGTATAGCTACAAGCGTATTTAGTAAATTTTCTTAAGAGTTGAATGAAAAAACACTTGACTTTCCACATGTAGCATTCAATAAACAATTGTTGTGTCAATTACCTGAATATTGTAATTAATTTATTGACACAAAAAAACACAATCAAAGGTAATAAAATAACAAACAATTTGATACAAATTCGGTGACCGTTGATTGGTACATAAATAGATGATACCCTCTCTCCTAAACTAGGTTGCCCTGTATTTTAGGAATCCAGTAAACACATAAAAATAATTAATATTAAACTTTTATGGAAGTACCAAAATAACAAAAAGTATAAGTGGTGGTGGTGGTCTAGTGGGTAGAACAGTGGACTCTGAAGCGAAAGGTCGTAGGTTCGATTCCCGGTGCGGGCATGTATCTATGACTTTGTTTAATTTCAAAGTTACGTACATTTGTGAATTTTTAATAGCAATACCACTCGCTGACGGTGAAGGAAAACATCGTAAGGAAACCTGAGCGTATGAGGCAATACCCTCAACGCAAAAATCGCCAACCCGCATTGAGCACGCGTGGTGATTAAGCTCGAACTCTCTCTCTGAGAGAAGGCCTTTGCCCAGCTAGTGGGACATGTACAATTGTACAGGCTATATCTTACTTTTTTTTATAAGTAATAATTCTCTCGTAAGCGCGTATCCACAGCAGCCTTCCCTTGTGCTAGGTCAGCGAGATAAGGCGCGGACATAACGAATTTACCAGAATATGATTTCGTCGCGACGCGAAATGAGGGCGAGGTTTTAGCGCGACTTTTTGTCGCCCTCGGGGGAGTTCCAGTCTGCGCTTGAATATGGAGGAAGGGTTGGACGGAGATAGAGCTGGATCTGTACGTTTGAGGCTACTTATTGAGAGGTTACAAATGATTTTTTGCATTTTCTAAAGCACTAACCCGTTCATCATCAACATTATATTTAAAAGTTATCCTCTTGTCGGTGCAGCCTTCTCCATGCACTTCGATCACAAGCCAATTCCTTTGCAGCCTGGTACCTCACGACATCCACCTTGTCTTTAATTTGGTCAAAGTAGGTTCTCCGTGGCTTTCCTCTACCTCTCTTTCCTTCTATCTTTCCTTCTACACCCGTTAAGGGAACATTATAAAGATTTTTATAAGATTAAAAAATTTGCACAGTACAGGACTTGAACCCGCAACTTCTTGCATACTTCTTGCAGTCGACTAATTATTATCCGAGTCAAGTAACTGTCGATGCGAATTTCCCAACCTCATTGATACTCTTAATAATTTTGGTTCGAAACGGGTCGAATCGCGGTACACTGTTTTCCGTGGTTTTGGCTGAGCGTTATTAAGTAACGCTCAGCCAAAACCACTGAAAAAAAAACCGAATAAAGAATAAAACATAACAAAAATTTCATTACCTAGTATGTAAATTGCGTTACTGATTTATTTTTGATTGGTAGGGATGAAAAGACATGTGCAACAAAGGCAGCACCATAACTCTTCTACCGCAGCATGTATAACAACGCCCAGAATTCCAGAATTGGCATTAAAAACCCCAAAGCTCTTCTACAATAAACTAGACAAAGTCATAAACCGTGTAAAGATAAACAACTACAGCTGATGGTAAAAGTTTTAATTACATTACACCCGCGGGTGCATCGGCATCGTAAAAAACCGGCCAAGTGCGAGCCAGACTTGCGCTCTGAGGGTTCCGTACTAACATAATAATAGAGACTTTTGCATCTACGTAATGATGATTTATACAGCGTCCACCCACACTAGATGGGTGAAGAGACCACTTGGCGCTGCTGTGCCTGGGACATTGTTTTAGTTGGAGTAAGCTTTTTTTTATTTTAATTTATTTAAATTCTTAATTAATTAATTATATTTATAAGAAACAATCTCGCCAAACTGCAAAACAGTTTGTTGGCGATGCGCTCTGATTTTATTACATTATTATTATTAATCTATATATTTAATTATGTAGGTACTTTCTATAACAAAATATTAATTACATAAAAGACACACTTTATCAATTATTATTGCGTTATGTGAGGTTAGGTTCATAAACTCAATCACCCCCTGTCAGAGATACAGACTGTAACATGAGGTGCTTGAGTTTATGTTTAATAGAATTTTTACGTAGCTTTTCTTCATCAAGCAAGAGAGGATATTGGTTACAGATCCTGGGAGTCATAAAAGCTCTCGTTCGTTCTCCATAGTAATTGTTAGCTGTTGGTTTGGTTAGTTAACGTTTTTTAACTGATCTTGTATAATGATTGTGACTTGCCCAGCACCTAAAGCATCCAGACAGTTTAGTCAACCTAGCCCACAAGAATACAAGTCAATACTTACGGGTAGAGCCAACTAAGCCGCGGGTTTCCACCACCATAGAATTTAAATAAATCAGGTTGTACAGACCCTCGGTTCGTGAGTCCGACTCGCGCTTGAATCTTGACCGTTTATTATTATAATTATTTTGTTGTTATACTACACCGTGCAATTTTAGTAGTTTTAAAGCCGAAGTTATTCCTTCCATATTCCTAAATACGAGTGCCAAATTCCAAAATTTTACTTCAAAACGAGCAAACAATAACACTTCCCAATACAAACGGCTATCGCCAATCGACACCATTTGTATGGAGAAGTGATTTTTTTTTCGCGCGTTATGGAATGAAATTTTGTAATTTGGCTCAGAATCACCCGTGCAACAAAATACCTTCGGCTTTAAAACCACTAAAATTGCACGGAGTATAAAGTAAGCCCTATAATAACATCAAGTTTGATGATTGCTTGTTTTACCGTTTTTGCGATAGAGGAAAAAATGCAAAAACACGATTGTTGTATGGTGGGACGACCATATTTTTTTATTATTTGTTGGATAATCCGTACAAAAATCAACTGGCTACCTATTACGGTCCCAACAGACGGATATACATACAGATGAACAGACGGACAGACAGCGGCAGAGTAATAGGGTCCCGTTTTGCACCCTTCGGGTACGGAACCCTAAAAAACACAATTCTGCTCCTCATCGCGCGGGGATTCATTAAAATAAATCTTCTTTGTGGAAATTCGGCGCTGATGAATATTGTTTTATTACTGACAAGCCTTGAAATAAATTCCGAAATGTAATTTTGCCAGACTTCTAATTTAAAACACAGCCAACCCACGCATCCAAAAATAAACAAAATAAAATCATTATTTTTCCGAAAATAAATAATCAACAGCAGTATGTGTCGATGTACCTACCTAATGAGCCGTTTTCAAAGAACAAATTCAAAGCTGGTCATAGATGGCGTTTACAGGCGTGGCCATCATAGAAGAGCCGGAATATGGCTGTAAAATTTCGCTTAGCACCGACAGCCGTATTCAGGTAAGCGCAATTTATCAAGCTAAATTCTGAGAAAAAGCATAAATTATCTGATACTTAAAAAAAATGCAAGCAAAAATGCTGGCAAAGAGACTGTTTGATATTGCCTTCTTTATTTCGTTTTGTTTGTAATTCATCATCATCATCATTAGAGTTTGCCAATCCGCATTGAGCATGCGTGGTGATTCAGCTCTCTCTCTCTCTCTCTGAGAGAAGGCCTTTGCCCAGCTAGTGGGACATGTACAATTGTACAGGCTACATCTTACTTTTTACTTTTACATTAGAGTTTTACCTTTGGCCCGGTTTCTGAATTGAGAATTTTGCTAAGCAAATACTTTACTATCGTTATGTCACGCTCTTTTGTGAGAAATCTGCAGAGACAGGACGATACTTACCCATTTGCTCAGTGAATTTCTCAATTCAGAAACCGGCAGTTTGTTACCTAAGTTAGATTCTAGTCAGTGTACGTAGCAATCTCCACGCACTCTGAGCAGCTACCAGTCTACGAGTGCTTACTGTCATTGTCACTGAAAGTGATAAGTTGGATAAACAACCTTACTATAATCCGTGCAAAATCAGAATGGGATAATACCTTTTGGAACTGAATCGAAAATGACAGTTCTCGAGTAGAGTCAGTAAAAAAAAAATAGTTCTACGTTCTATCATAGGGTTATGAAATTGGAAATACACAAAATGTGTAATGTTTATAATCTAAAAGGATTCAATGTTATTGCATTAATTGAATAAAACGTGACAAAACTCGAGCAGACAACCACGCGCACAGAAAACACAAGCAAGTTTCGATGCGAGTTCGCCATAGACAACTAGAGTTTGCCGAAATGCTGACGCTACAGGACCGCGAGCTTCTCAGTTCCAAAAGGTATTATCCCATTCTGATCCCGCACGGATTATACTAGTATTAGGATAATTGACAGACGTCCGGCAGGTCACAAATCAGCTCTTTCAAAGCCAAATATGTCACGACACCCACCTTCTCTTTAATTTGGTCGAAACAGTTTCTCCGTGCCCTTCCTCTCTCTTTCCTTCTATATTTTCTTCAATTGATGCTTCTAAGGCCTTTACATCTACGTAATGAGATGATTTATACAGCGTCCAGTGGCACCTTCACTCATACTAGATGGATGCAGAGACCACTCGGCGTTGCAGTGCCTGGGACATTGTTTTTAGATGGAGTAGGCTTGCCCAGCACCTATACCATCCTGTCAGCTTAGTCGGCCTAGCCCACAGGAAAGACAAGTCAATACGTGTGGAGCCAACTAAGTCGCGGGTTTCCTCACGATGTTTTCCTTCACAGTTAGCGACGCTAGTTTTTTCATAATATGAAATCTAAAACTTAAGTGCAATTTTCACGCTGTTGACGGCTATTGGCCCAAACTTTGGCTATTTGTAACCGGTCTAGACAGTTTAGCCTGAACATTGGGGCCAACATCTCGATCCGGCCTTATGCAAGCTCCAAGACGGTGGGAGCCACATGTCCCGCCACACCTGTCGGTCTAACTAGCATCCTGTATAATCTAACAAGGCGATGCTTGATGGGATTTCGGATGGCTTAACCTAATATTGTACAGTGAGTGGCAAAATACACTGAAGCCCGTTTCTGAATTGAGAAATTCGCTAAGCAAGTACTTAAGTATCGTTCTGTCTCTGCAGATTTCTCACAGAAGAACGTGACAGAACGATACTTAAGTATTTACTTAGTAAAATTCTCAATTCAGAAACCGGGCTTGTGCGTTCCTAGCGCGATTCATTTTTAACCCCCGATACAAAAAGAGGGGTGTTATATGTTTTACCGTTGTGTGTGTGTGTGTGTGTGTCTGTGGCACCGTAGCTCTTAAAGGGGTGAACCGATTTGGATGCGGTTTTAATTTATTTGAAAGCAGGTTTTTTAGCGAGCTTTCTTAAATGTGTCGTATCAAAAATCGGTTCAGCTGTTATGAGATAGGCTAATTTGAATGTCGGGGGTATTTTAAATTTTTAATTATCAGTTATAATATGGAGTTACGTACATTTTTGAATTTAAAGTATCAATACCACTCCCTAACTTTGAAAGAAAAACATCGTGAGGAAACTTGAGCGTAAACTAATCCGCATTGAGCACGGGTCTCTTACGAAGGCCTTTGCCCATCTAGTGGGACACAAATTGCACAGGCTACATCTAACTCTGTTTTAATAAGGAACTAAACAAACTACGCACTCAATCAACCAAACAAAACAGCCCCTCTAACCTTGACGCAATTTTTTCAATATTGGGCAATTTATAAAATATAATATTTCACGAATTAGGACGCATTTGATATTATTATTGTACAAAAGCCTTACCATTGAAAATACATTACAAAGTATATAAAATCAAAGCATGACTATGCGAATTCAAAGAGAAATTAATTTAATAAACTTCGTCAATATGAACGCAATAGCGTCAAGTGTTACCCCCCAGGTGCCGAAAAAACCACACCCGAGTACGCTGTGGCGAATAAAAAGTGTAACATCAGGGCTGCAACAATGGACCTCGCATTATTAGCTGAATAAACATGAACGGTTTATCCTGTTGGGCACAATTGACGGTGTTTTGTGAACCCTAACGGTGGTGCTCCAGTTCTCGACATCGCATTCGACCCTTCGATATAATCTCACCCCCTCGTAGGTGAATAAAGCCCTGTACGAGTAGCTCTAGTCCAAACATGACGACCGTACAGCTGCTATCAAATCCTACTATATTGTTAGATTAATTTACAACTTAACTTACATTAGTCGTTCGCCCCGAACTATGAACTCGCGACCCCATATCTCAGCAACCCATCGAACAGCAACGCGAAAACCGTCAATCAAAAACAATTGAAGGCATAGTGAGTGCCCCAACAATGTTTGCTTCAACAGGTTAGGTTAGGTTAGGTTAGGTGGCGTCATAAGAGTGCCACCGAAATTAGGCAAATATTTCTCTGCCCATAACGACCCAAATGCTCGAACAGCAATTCGAAAACCGCCAAGCGAAAACAATTGAAGGCATTGTCAGTGCCCCAACAATGTTTGCTTTAACAGGTTAGGATAGGTTAGGTTAGGTGGCGTCATAAGAGTGCCACCGAAATTAGGCAAATATTTCTCTGCCCATAACGACCCAAATGCTCGAACAGCAACGCGAAAACCGTCAAGCGAAAACAATTGAAGGCATTGTCAGTGCCCCAACAATGTTTGCTTCAACAGGTTAGGTTAGGTGGCGTCATAAGAGTGCCACCGAAAGTAGGCAAATATTTCTCTGCCCATAACGACCCAAATGCTCGAACAGCAACGCGAAAACCGTCAAGCGAAAACAATTGAAGGCATTGTGAGTGCCCCAAGCGGGGAGGGACCCGCAGGGCTTTAGGGTTGGGGTGTCGCTAAGCGCGGATGAATTAAGATGCACTCCAATTGAATGTTTGCTTCAACAGGTTAGATTTTGTCTTAGCCAAGAAACAATGTCTTTTGTAGGTTTTTAACCTTGGTGGGTAAACTTTTAAATTGAACGAGCGAGCGAAGCGAGAGTTCTCCAAGTCTACTGGAACAATCCGGCGTTAGTTTGTATGTATGTGTGTATGTTCGAATGTTCGACCGACGATAACTTGAGTAACGGTCAGGTCGTTATCAAATTTGGTAGGCGCGCAAATAAAATTTAAATTCGAACATAAGCCAAAGCGAATTTTGTACAACCAAAGCATTTTATAAGTTTGACAGCGCTTTCTAGAAAAAAAAAATTGACACCAGGAAAAATGCCCATAGCATTATTTAGATTGCATTTACACGATTTAGCTACTTGCGACAGCCCTAACGGGCGAGCGCGCGGTGACAATAGCTCGCCTCGACTAGTTATCTATTTAAACCTGGACTAGCACTCGATAAGCCGTGATTAATCGTCGTGCGGACGGACCCTGTACCATCGGCAACGGAAGCTGAGAAGTTATTTTAATCTGAAGGTTAAGAAAACACGGGGCTGATTCTCGGAGATTTCGAATATGTAACTGTCAAAGGAAACCTTAAACAAAATAAAAGATTCCCGAGACTTGGCCAGTCTATAAGGCGCACAGAAAGAGTGACAAAAAAAAATTACTTGAGTGAAAATACGTGATACTAACATAACTTCCCGTAGACAGAACGAGTATCTTCCGGGCAAGGTAAAAGTCGCGTCGCGGCCTGGCATCCTAGCCGGGCAGGGGGCAAATTCCCGGGTATGTCACATTCGAGATTCTATTCTATTCTATTTATACGAAGAAAACCTTAGTAAGAAGTCACATTCAAGATTGCCGAGAATTAGACCGCTGATCGACACTAATTATATTTTTTTTGGGAAAACTTACAACCGATACAAACTAAGGCCTTTGCATCTACGTAATGAGATTATTTATACAGCGTCCAGTGGCACCTTCACTAACACTAGATGGATGAAGAGACCACTCGGCGCTGCAGTGCCTGGGACATTGTCCGATACAAAGGTTCTGCAGATCACAAAGGAATAGAATAGAATAGAATAGAATAGAATAGAATAGAAGATGTTTATTCATTTCCACAAATAAAAGGCTCAGATGGGCAAAGAATGGATATGCTACGCTTGCTGGGATCTTTTTTGCGGACGCTCCGCGGCCATACCGCCGGACCGGGCCGTATTCGCGGCGAGGCGCGGAAGGTTGCCGGCGTGCCGACAACAGATAGTGTGGCGCGCACAAAAGTGCGGATTAACACCGGGAGGCTAATTTATTGCCCATGACGTCAGGCTGCGGGCTAAGGCGAATATCGCGTGAAATATGGCCGAGTAAGTACAGTCGGCGACTCGCCGGGATACCCCTTTTTAACCCCCGACCCAAAAGAGGGGTGTTATGAGTTTGACCGCCATGTGTGTGTGAGGGTGTGTCTGATAGACACCGGCGCCGTAGCCAGAGATGGGCACACCCGAATATGCACCCAAAAATGGGTAGATAACTAGGTATATACCCTCTTTTTCGGGTAAATTCCCAGTTACGTACCCAACTTTGGATGCATATTCGGGTATTTTCCCATCTCTGGCCGTAGCTCTTAAACGGGTTAACCTATTTGGATGCGGTCACTCAAGAAGTGATGAGGTATTTAGTTATACAGTAGACCTTTTCGATTAGTGTATGACACTGAAAATCAATACACATCACAAATATAATCACATTTTAACAGTGTCAAGGCGATCAAAATCGTTTTAAAATATCCATTACCAGAAAAACAAATCGACGTTTTTCAATGCAACAAAAAGTCCGCATTAAAACCACTATAAAACATTTGTTCACACAAAAACAGTTATAAAGAATCGAACGGTACAATTCGATTTAAAATAAATCGAATACTAAAATCGAAAGCAGTTGCCATTGACCAATGGAGTGTGGCTTAATGTCCATATTATGGTAATGTCACGAGAACAACTGTTACAGTGGTATTGAGTGGAAATGTTCAGTTGAAAACATTACGAAGCATAAATGCGTGTTAACAAATAACACTGCGTTTATTTATGAGCAAGCGGTGTGGTGAATTGTGGTGGTAGCGCAGTGGTAAATGGTAGAATCTTACTTAGAAATCCCAGGTTCTGTACCCTACGGTTTTTAAAATAATAAGATTTTGGCAGGTATTCTTGATCTAAAAAAAAACTATGCAAATAGCACAAACAGCAGCTTTTCTTGCGAATATGTATAAAACTTTAGATTTCCACGTTACTTTAACGCAGTGACATTGTTATGACCAGGGGCCCGATTCTGTAACGCAATGATGTCGAAATGGGCTCCCAGTTGACGGCTTTAATTGCAATTTTTATTAATGCTGTCGGTCCTTTTAATGTTTTTGTAGCACAGCAAATAATATTCTGATTCCAATTTTAGATGATTAGTTCGCTGGTTGTAAGAGAAAAACGTGAAAACCCGGTAAAAAACTGTGAAAATTTTGAATTTCTCGCCACGTTGCTATCGTCTACCCTTAAGTCTGTAATGCAATGGCATGTCGATGGCTCCCCAGTAGGACTAAACCGGGGTTTTCACGTTTTTCTCTTACAACCAGCGAACTAATATAGCCCCAGTTGTCCAGCTTAACCCTTAAAAATCGGAAGGAGTCCAAAAGCCCTTCGCTGAAATAAATCATTTCGAAAAAGTCCTTTATCATTAAAGCGCATGATGCTAAGCGAGATCGGATCTAGCAACACATAAATTCAAATTTAGAAGCCCACCCTTTATAACCATCTTTTCCCTTCGCTGGGTTTTAAAACAGCGCTGGTTCAGTTGAAATATTTGGATACCGAGTGAATAAGAATTCAGCAGAGCAGCTATTTTTTTATTTATTTATAGTACGGTCAGCCACAGTCACAGATACCCCATAGCAGCTGTTACCGTGCGCGGCATAAGGGCGCCAATCGAACAAAAAGGGGTATCCTAGCGTGTGGCCGACTGTACAACAAAATGGTATGGACATTATTTCAGGCCAACTGAGCCACGTATTGACCTGTCTTTCCTGTGGGCTTGGTCGACTAAGCTGTCAGGATGGTATAGGTGCTGGGCAAGCCTACTCCATCTAAAACAATGTCCCAGGCACTGCAGCTCCGAGTGGTCTCTTTACCCATCTAGTGTGAGTGAAGGTGCCACTGGACGCTGTATAAATCATTTCATTACGTAGATGCAAAGGCCTTTAGTTTATTTCAGGCCCTACATAAGTGGCTAATTTAAAATGGTAAAAAATTTAACGCTGAACATATTCATTTGCCCTGAAATTATACCCTGAACATCCTGCTTTTTTTTGCTTATTAACCAGCCACCGTGATCAGGTAAGGGCTAGACTAGGCTTAAGGTAAAGGCAATGACGTACAGGTAACCACTAGACATAGACAACTCTAACATTTCCCATGGAAAGTTCTCTGAAAACAGGAAAATTTGATCGTGATATTGGTATTTGGGTTCAAGTATTCCCACATTCGTGTGGAGCTAACTAAGCCATCTAGTGTGAGTGAAGTTATTACTGGATGCTGTATAAATCATCTCATTACGTAGATGCAAAAAGGCGTTTATTTATTTATTTATTTTTTATTCCGACATACCTACCAATATCACATAGAATTCAAGTAGCAAAGACATCTGAAAACAAGTTGGGGTTAAAAGAAATGTTTCGGCCAGTTTATTTTAATAAAATTACAAGCGGAAGTTGTCGGCCCTGCTTGAAAATTTAAAGCGCTGCGAGCGCTAGTTCCCCCGAAACTCTTAATAGAATTTGGCATATCTCACTAATGGAATGGTTTGGCGTAACGTAATGAAATAAGGTATTTTTTTCTCCTAATGGCGAATGTTGGATGCGATTTATTTAAAAATGCCATTTTTCAATATGCATTGCTGGCGCTGCGATGTGAATCTGCTACTTTATGTTCATTGGGTTTTTGTTCGGGTTCAAATATCTACGTTTAATTTTCGAACTGAAGCTTTCGTATTTTAACTAAAGCCCTTATTATTCAATGAGTTAACTTTTTTTTCCGTCGTTTAGCTAACCTTGAATTATTGTTGTTCTGTTGTTTACAATAATGAAAAGACTGTTTTATTGCCGTGAACGAAAAATCGCTGAACAAAAATAGCTCAGTTTAGCTTCAAAATAAAAATAAAAACTGTAAAAATTTTGAATTTCCTGCCATTCTGCTATCGTCCAACTTTAAGGCGCCGTGCATAGTGGATAGCCCGCGCGCAAAGAAAAATGCACAAAATCGATTCCTGTATCAGTTACACTAAATGAATCGAAAATGTTCACATATCAAACCCTAGAATTAGGTGAGACCTATCTAACACAGCCAGTTTCATGTTGATATCCATAACAGACTGCAAGATATTTTGGCTGAAAAAAAGTGCACCGCCTATTTTTTTTCAGCCAAAATATCTTCAAATCGTTTTGTCGTTTCGTCGTTTAGTCGTCAACACGAAACTGGTTGTGTTAGATACGAGTAGGTTTTACGTAATTCTAGGTTTTGATATGTGAAAATTTTCAATTTGTTTAGTGTATTTGATACAGGAATCGATTTTGTGCATTTTTCATTGCGCGCGGGCAATTTACTATGCACGGCGCCTTAACCATCACCCGAACCAAGATTGTTGGCACCAAACTATTACATTTCTCCTCTGCTTGCGCAGTCGGATAAAAAGATTCCCGGCAAGCCCAAACAATTAGACTGGCTTATAAAACGCCATGAAGCGCATTATCTTAATCCACTTCCATATACCAACTGTCAAGACTGCGCAAAAAAACCTCTGCAGAGGAAGAAAAAATGCCGGTCAAGCACGAGCTGGACTTGCGCATTGAGGGTTCCGTTCTTGACAGTGCTTTTGTGATATTTGTATCTCTCGAGTTTTGAATCTGTTTTAGATTATTTAGCACCTTCACTCTCGAGATGGGTAAAGTGACTTAGAAGCTGAAGTTTCTTAATATTCAATTATTTCTTTAAAACTAATAGTTAAACTAAACCCCCGAGATATGGGCGTGGGGGTCACCGAAAAATTCTTATTATGTATTCTCTCACCAAATGCAAACCTGTTTACACTTAATTCTTATTTCTGTTTTTATATCGGCGTCAATAAATGCTTTTTTTTTTCATTTTCCTTTTAAAATTTACTTTTTTGTATTTTCTAAAGCTCGTGCCCGTGCTAGGGAACTTTATAAAGATTTTCAGAAGGTTAAAAAATTCGCTCGGGACAGGATTTGAACCCGCAACCTGTCCCGAGCGAATTTTTTAACCTTATAAAAATCTTTATACTTGGAATTTTGTTTTATTTTATTTTTATTTTAGATATTAACTAATTAGTAGATATAGGTACCACGACTGGCGGAGATTGCTTTTAGCTTATTGCTAAAAGCAATCTCTACCAGACAACCTTTTTATTGAATAAAACCCTTTAATTTGTATTTTGACTTTGTATAGGTGCTGGGCAAACTCCATCTAAAACAATGTCCCAGGCACTGCAGCGCCGAGTGGTTGCTCCACCGATCTAGTGTGAGTGAAGGTGACACTGGACGCTGAATAAATAATTTCATTACGCGAAAATCACCAATCTGCATTGAGCAAGCGTCTCCCTCTGAGAGAAGGCCTTTGGCCAGATGTACATGTCCCACTAGCTGGGCAATGGCCTTCTCTCAGATATCTTACTTATTGAACGAGCGAGCGAAGCGAGCGAAGTTCTCCGAGTCTACTGGAACAATCCGGCGCTTGTATGTTTGTATGTATGTATGTATGTATGTTTGTATGTATGTATGTATGTATGAATGTTCGTTCGACGATAACTTGAGTAAATTTGGTCGGATCGTTAGGAAATTTGGTAGGCGGGTAAATTAAATTAAAATAATTTTTAAGTTCGAACATGAGCCAAATCGGTCGAGGGGTTGCCGAGATATGGGGTTGTTAAGTTTATATGGGGTCGTGAGTTCACAGTTGGGGGCAAACCACTAGTTGAACGAACGAGCGAAGCGAGCGAAGTTCTCCGAGTCTACTGGAACAATCTGGCGCTTGTATGTTTGTATGTATGTACCTATGTATGTTTGTATGTATGAATGTTCGTTCGACGATAACTTGAGTAAATTTAGTGGGATCGTCATGAAATTTGGTAAGCGGGTAAATAAGACAAAGAGAATTTTTAAGTTCGAACATGAGCCAAATCGGTCGAGAGGTTGCCGAGATATGAGGTCGCGAGTTCATAGTTCGGGGCGAACCACTAGTATTTTTACTTAGATGCAAAGGCCTTAGTTTTCAGTTATGGAACCCTAAAAACTCTCTCCTTATCAGCCATCTTCCAACACCCTCCAGCGAACAAAAGGGGAAAGACAGGATATTTAGCATAATGAGTGACATCTCCAGAACGTTTAAAAAGACAAAGAGGGCTTTACGCGGCGAGTGGCGGGCCAGAGGGAGATAGTGGGACAATGTTCCAATCTTGTTTCTGGGCCATTTCCTTTAATTAGTGGTAAAGGACAGCAGGCAATTTATTTCGGCGGTAAAACCAGTAAAGCGGCCGATAGCAGAGTGAAATGTGTCGTACTGCTGATTGTGAGTGCTTGCATAATGCGGAAGGGTTGCGGCTGTGATGGGCTTGGTTTAGCTAGTTGTGGGTTTTCAATTAGGTGGTTAGTTTTTGGGGAAGCCATTTGGAAGGGAAATACAGCACGGTTAATTACTCGATATATACAAGGTGTTACAAAAGTACCTAACTCTTTTTACAGGGTGTAACCTACTGGTCAACAGGATGTCAAATCTGTAAAAAAAGATGAAAAAAAAAATTTTTATATTATAACTACAAATTGAATTTTTTTTATAACTTTTTTGTTTTTGTTATTAGCTCAAATTTAAAAATATGTTTGTGCGTATAGGTGCATTTACATAGCTTTGAGTTTTTAAAACATTGTGAAAGTCAATGAATACGATATTTAAAAAATACTTTTCTCCCGCCATATCGTTCACATTTTATTAATTTAAAAATTAACGGAACGTCATAGGGCAAAAAAAATATTTAGGTTGTGATCCCTATCACCGAGTGCTATTACCCTGTAAAAAGAGTTAGGTACTTTTGTAACACCTTGTATATTTTTTTAATTGAACCTTCGTCTTAAAGAAATGAAAATTGAGTTAATACTGGTATATTGTAAACCTTGACAGGAACGAAATTACCTGCGCCTCAATTGTCAAAAAAATCCACTCAACCGTCGAGCGTCAAAACACTGGAAAACAGCCCTCATTGAAATGAATAATCTTTTTTTATTTAAAAACAGTTCTATTTACAGGGGCTGGACAGAAAGTGAGGTTGTTTTTCGACAGAATAGTATGACGTTCTAATGTACAACAACAGGTTAAAGTATTCAAATAAAATCACAACTATCAATTAAAGTATAAACGGTTGAACCAATTTTGATAAAACACATCTAATAACATTCTCTAGAAAACCTGCTTTCAAATAAATAAAACCGCATCCAAATCGGTTCACTCGTTTATGAGAGCGGTGCCACCGACAGACACACACACACCATAGCAGTCAAACTTATAAAACCCCTTTTTTTTTATGTCGGCAGTTAATAAAAATAAATCCACAAAAAACCACAACCACATTGTATACCAACTTCGGTTTTTAAAGTGACCTATTACCAAAATAATTTGTACCGTGTCCCGAACCATATCGTGTGTACAGTCGGCCACACGCTAGGATACCCCTTTTTGTTCGATTGACGCCCTTATAACGCGCGCGGTAAGAGCTGCCATGGGGTATCTGTGACTGTGGCCGACCGTACTTAACCCTAAACTGCTAACGGCAGGCATTAAGACCTACAACAATGTCTACAACAGAGGGTGACATGTTTGTAACAGGAAATTGAGATATTAGCTCCTATTTAGCAGCTAACTAACTGTTATATCCTCAACATGTATTAAGAAGGTTTGTACAGGGTGCACTCTAAGTCGATATCGGAACTTTATGTAGGCTGTCTACTGATCAATACAAACAAGTTGTACTAAGTGGCTAAAAATATGGAGCGAAAAAAGTATCAGCTGTTCCATACAAAAGGTCTACTCAGTACTGCGCCAAATGTATGAAACAGCTGATATTTTTTCCGCTCCATTTTTTTCGCCACCTGGTACAAGTTGTTTGTAGTGATCAGTAGACAGCCTACTTAAAGTTCCGCTATCGACTTAGAGTGCACCCTGTAGTAGCAATACTACAGTGATGGAAAACATCTTGAGGAAACCTCGTATGAGGCATTAAACTTTTAACGCGAAAATCGCCAATCCGAGTGGTGATTAAGCTCGAACTCTCTCTCTGAGAGAAGGCCTTTGCCCAGCTAGTGGGGCACACACGGCAGCGTCAGAGTGTAAACTTTTGTTGTAAAGTCGCCCGTAACGTAACCGAGTAGAGTGCTAGCGTGTCAGGGTCGACGTGCTGTTGTGTGTACACGCTACATTCTTACCTTTTTTTACTATGTAATCGGATAATATGGGATAGCAAATTGTTTTCTCGAGAACGGTAGCCAGCCCTCTTAAAATCCAAAAGAAGTATTAAACAAATAGAACCCATTACAGTTTTGTATTTCTTATTTTCCGACGGGTCTCGTAATAACAGCTACTGTATTGTACAGCCCAGTGTCGTTAACTGTACAACCAGCTTGAAATAAAGAATACAATATTAAAAATTGGTTAAAAACGTAGTGGCAAAATCAAATAAATTCCAATGAGCATTTCGTCTGTAATGATGAACGCATTGGGTAGTGTAGATAAGTGCAAACTATTACACTAGATGGCGCCCCATCGTTCGTAAGACGAGTTTCAATAAGGTTAGAAAATTCGCAAAGACAGTACTTGACTCGGTAGCTCAATTGGTAGAGCGGCCTGCACGGAATGCAAGAAGGTTGCGGGTTCAAATCCTGTCCCGAGCGAATTTTTAACCTTATGAAAATCTTTACGATATTAAAATCAGAAACACTGCCAAAAAGCTCAGAATTAATTACCCAGCTTCGCCCAGCGCATCAATATGCTCGGCACCGGTTTTGCATATGATGAGAGCGACTTGGCAACTAGTTTCGGGCACAAATTAAGATGGCATAGAAGTTCAGACACCCTTTTTCCAGAGTACAAGGCGCCTTGTATAGAGAATAGCCCTCGCGCAAGAAAAAATGTACAAAATCGATTCCTCTATCAGATACACTGAACGAATCCAAAAAGTTCATATTTCTAACACTACAATTGGGTGAGAGAGAGCTATCTAACACGAAAATTCTATAATATGTCGGTTGCTTCGTCTTATTTCTTCGTGTACCTACTACGGGCGTCATAACTGAACGAGCGAGCAAAATAAGGTAGATGAGGCAAAGATAATTTTAAGTTCGCACATGAGCCAAAAAATCAGTCGAGGGGTTGCAGAGATATGGGGTCGCGAGTTCATAGTTCGGGGCGAACCACTAGTACTCTTATTTGAACAGCAGGTTACGCAGGTTTTTACTCACAAACAAACCCTTACGAAAACTGGGTTTTTTGCTGCTTGATAGTGAGTGAACTTTCTAGTGCTTTGTTTAGAACCCGCTCCGAGGAAAATCTCAAAGAAAATCGACAAAAAATAGTCGATAAATCATGTTGGGCAGACGGGTGGGAGGGACCCGGCCCCGCTGGTTTGTGAATGCGTAATGAGGTGGTCTGCTGGAGGGTTATGCTTGGCTTTCTTAGCTCTCTGGGGCAGGAGTAGGCATCGATATTTACTTTGTGTCAAAGTTTTGCTATAGACTTTATATACAAGGTGTTACAAAAGATCCTAACTCTTTTTATAGGGTGATAGCACCCGGTGATAGGGATCACCACCTAGATATTTGTTTTGCCCTATGACGTTCCGTTGATTTTTAAATTAATAAAATGTGAACGCTTTGGCGGGAGCAAAGTGTTTTTTAATATTGTTTTCATTGATTTTCACAATGTTTTAACAACTCAAAGCTATGCAAATGCACCTACGAACACAAACAATTTTAAATTTGATTTATTACCAAAAACAAAACAGATACGATGAATTTTTAACTTTGAAAAATCGACTAACTTGATACTAGAACGGTGGCTGAGAAGGTAAAGGTAAATAGCTGTCTTTCTAACTGCCCAAGACTAAAATATGTCAATACTGCGGCACGGCAAAGAATATTTTTTATTTATCGTTGAGTGAACAAGTTTCATACCTATAACACCGACCTATAAGCGCTTTAACATCCCCAAAACAGCCAAACTTCGCGCAATTAAAAAGAAGGTAAGGCCGAAGACCGCCAAAGACAAAATACCAACGAAAGGAAACAAATAAACAGCTAATTTTCCCGGCGAAACACCGCGGGGAACAATGGCGGACGATTATTCACCCGGCACTTCCTGTCCGCTCCCAGGGAAAAATTCCCGTTCCCGGATTCTCGGGGCCCGGCTTTTTACCTACCCTCTCCATTGAGCCAGAACTGGGGGTGTTTTTCTTAATACTCTGTAATGTAAAGAGAGTAAAACAAAATTATTGGACTTCGATCTTCGTTTTTAGGGTGCCCTACCCGAATGGTGCCAAATATTGGTATTACTCTGCCTCCACTGTCTGTCTGTCTATCCGTCTGTCTGTCACTAAAACGGTAGCCCTCATCTATACCTACTTATAAAATTTAAAGTCCTGAGTGACTGTCTGACTGATTTACTGAGATATCAACGCACAGCCTAAACCGCTGGTCCTAGAGACATGAAAATTTCAGGGAGTTTTTTATGTAGATTAGATTTCCAATAAGAAAGGAATTTTCGAAATTCCATCCCTAAGAGGGTGAAAGGGGATGCCAAAATGCCAAAAAATATTTATTTTTGTTAACTGATTTGTAACATTGTTAAAATAATATACAGCAAATCAATTAGATACCTACATATTTAATTAATTATTTTTTCAAAATTTCACTTTAAGTGGGCAAAACGGGCTATCAAACTTTGAACAGGAATTTTTTTTTTGTCGATTGCTAGCCTTTTCCCTGACTGACGTAGATAGCGGGGGGAAAATAGAGCTGCAACCTTTTATCTCAGCTCTTTTAATAGAGCTGCAACCTTTTTAGTCAGTGCGGACGAAGTTGCGGGCAACAGCTAGTTATGAATGTAATATCAAAGCCACGCTGGATACATTTACACTGTCACTTTTGGAAGAGAGTACAACTAATGCGACACCGCGACTTTTTCCGTTCAACGGGCAGGATTTCTTGAACCCATATTTCAAGTTCATATTGTTGCCCATTTGCATGCCGCTACTCTTTTGTGTCCGGACCTTTTTGTCTGTGACGGTTTTTTGTTGAGAAAAGAAAAGTTTATTGCAGCTTTTTGTGAATAAGGTGTATAATTAACTTAATTTATTAAGGAATTGCTTCTGCTATGTCTTTTTATTAGGGAGCTCAACTTTGAAATCTCAATGAAATTATATCAAAACGTACAAAAAAAGAACTAACAATATCATCTGGTTAAAACTTTTTTTTTTTGTAGTTTAACTGTACACTAGTTATGGGCCAAATATTTTAATTTTAATTTATTTGATTTTTATAGGCTGCTGAGTGATGTTACACCAATTTGACCTAAGAATAACTGGAGAGCTGGTGAGCAATCGATTTATTTTGTACATTGACACTTTCTAGATTATAAAGGAACTTTCAACCGCGCTCGGTCAATAACAATAGAGACTAGCGGAGTCGAAACAACCACCCTTGAAGCCCCCAGCCTTGTACAAAAAAGTATACTCAACCCATTAAAACTTTCAAGGTAAAAAAAAAATTTCAACCACGATCGGCAAAACAAAACCCATATTCAGCGAAGTCTACTTTATCAGACTAGGAACCAACTCCCAGCCTTGTACGATAAAATAAGTCGAATGGCCATCAGCTCTCCAGCTATGAGACGGTTCGTCCACCAGTGACGGATGACTCGGCGTCAAAGGTCGCATCTGCAACTTTGATTGGTTGCCGACTTGCCGTCGTCTCTCCCTGGAGGATTGTTCCAATCAAGTCTGTCGGTTGTGGACAGATTAGTTCGCAGTGTTGCTTTAACTGTTGTTACTTTTTCGATTGGTTCTTTGGTTTGCTCGTACATAGAAGAAATAGTTCGAAAGTAAAGGAATTATAAAGCAAGTGAAACTGGTGATGAAATAATTGTTATGCAAGCGAAACACAAAACTTTTCATCTCACAGAAGCGAGGAAATTATTTTGTTAGGTACCTACCATAGAGGTTAGTGAAATGAGTTTCCTTCTTTTTTGCTTCTTCACAAAGGAGTTTGTGGCATTGCCTAGCAACGGGTTGTTGATTTCAAATCATGTCTTCTTGAAGTGTCATAAAATCAACAACCCGTTGCTAGGCAATGCTACAAGTTGAAGGAGTTCCTTATATTTTTTTTATTAGGGCGTCGTGTTCAAATTTCGAAGCGCACAAAAATACAAAGCGGTTTAAAATAGGATCTTCTACGATCGCATGTTTAAAGTAACAGCGTACTTTCCGAGATGGGAGATGAAAACATAATTAAGTATTCGGAAATATCTTCAAGACAGAATGAAAAAAAACAAAAGAAGATCTTATAAGTAAAAAGGGCAACACAGTGTTCTGGCACTTCGGCTGTCCCAAAATGAAAACAAGCAACCCATTTTTTCGCATTTTTTTTTTTTTGCATTTTTGGGTTCCTTGTTTCCAGGCGCACAATTCTCTATAAAAAATATATAATTTTATGTACTGGTTTTTGAGTTATTACAGAAATTAGTTTTCAAGTAACTCATTTCCGTAAAAAAAACCGAGCTGAAATCAAGCAAAAAGTTGATGACCAAGTTTAAAACAAGTAAGTTTTTAGGAAACTCTGCTTCTTGCTTGTTTCTTGCTTTGTTTAAGTATTTACTTGTTTTCAATTCAAAATATACGTACATCATGACTATTCATGACCAACCTAAAAGCAAGCAACCCTTGAGTTGCTTGTTTTTAGCCTTGTTTACTTTCCCCACGCTGTCGAAACTCGGTGATGGCCGGTCTATAAAACGTCAGATGCGTTTGGATTCAGAATAGTATTACAAGATTATAATGTCTTGTAATTTGCTAAAGTGATAAAGAAACAAAATTAATGCAACATAAAAAATATGCGTAAGTACTTACTTATTTTGTGTTTCCCATCTCTGTAAACCTTACCTCGGTTCGCTGGCAGTGAGGATGGCCGAGGATAAGAATCTATGGCGCGCCCTCGGAGAGGCTTAGGTCCAGTGGTGAACTAAATAGGCCGATGCCCGCACTGGGAATCGAACCGGGTACCTCTTGCTTCAGAGTCCACTGTTCTACCCACTAGACCACCACCGCACTCGTTACGTACATTTGTGAATTTGTAGTAGCAATACCACTCGCTAACGGTGAAGGAAAACATCGTGAGGAAACCCGCGGCTCAGTTGGCTCCACACGTATTGACCTGACCTGTCTTTCCTGTGGGCTTGGTCGACTAAGCTGTCAGGATGGTATAGGTGCTGGGCAAGCCTACTCCATCTAAAACAATGTCCCAGGCACTGCAGCGCCGAGTGGTCTCTTCACCTATCTAGTGTGAGTGAAGGTGCCACTGGACGCTGTATAAATCATCTCATAACGTAGATGCAAAGGCCTTAGTTAGGCCGATGCTGATGATTATGCCTTCTTGTCTAGACTTTGACGGTGGTCAGATTGCCTTAGGTACCTATTGGTGTAGAAGTTACGCTGCTCAACTAGCAAAATAGAGGTCCAGGTCCAGGTCCAGGTTCAATACCTGCAGGTGGCCGCACATGATATGTACGGCCAACGTCACATCAGTGAATACACGCGTGCTCTATGCTCATTTGCGTTACGGGCGACTGCAATGAAAATGTTTCCACCGATGTGACAATATGTACAGTACACAAGACAGCACGTCGACCTTTACACGCTAGCGCTCTACTCGGTTACGCTACGGGCGGTTTTGCAACAAAAGTGTTTCAGTGTTGGTGCCATAATAAATATATTTTTTATTGATAGGCAGACAAATCACCTAAAGTTCCACAGGACATTTCTTTGCTCTGGAGCGCCCTACACAAGGTCCAAATTTACTTAATTAGTTGATAGGCCATTCAGGACTAATTCTAAAGATCATTCAAGTTAGTAAGTTCTACAAGTTTTCTTAATTTACGAAAAGAAATTACCATAACCAATACAAACTTTTAAATGTCGCGCCACTACTTACTGCGATGATAAAGTTATTTGTCTTTTGCAGATTACAAAAACTTGTTGAAGTAGGTAAAATAGTTCAGTATGATGTGTAGAATCACCTGGACAAGACTAACACCTACTTGGTTGGTTTTCGTATTGTTTCATGTGTCATCTATTAGTTTTGAACCACCCTGAAGCTGATTAGGTTTCTTTAGCTAGGCTATTGTTCTAATCTCACTCAATTTTCTTTCAGATCACCAGTAGCTTCTGAAAAAGTAACAGATGTTCAATATGGTTCAACATAAACACCAAAACGCCCAAATGAAAATATAAAATAATTATGTTATCTTCTTCCGTCTTTTCAATTTAGAGGTACAATAAATTATTTAAACCGTGTTTTTTTTATTCATCCTTGGTCTATGAAAAAGTTTGGCTTATGTATTTTATTAATGGCAGGTTTTACAATGCACATAAATACAAAATCATATATAATAATAAATATTAATGGCACGATCATTATGACAAAAAAAAAATTGCTTAAATAAGAGATCGCGATGTCACATTTTTTTCATAATTATCATCATCATATTTGTTCATCATCAACCAACATCATTATCACGATCTATCCTTGTCTGCTCACTTACTCGGTAAAGAGTAAAGGCTCTTTGTTCGAATAATTTGACATCACCAGACTAAAATCAAGTATAGCACACTTACTTGTTTTCAACATTTGACTTTTTCAATAAATGAAAGAAATAACCATTCCGATTCAAGTATCTGCACTTACTTTCTTCTTGCTTTAATCAAAGTATATTTTTTTCTATAATTACCAAGCTAAAACACATTTTAGGCTGCCTAGCTGAAACGGTTTCAGATTATCATGAAAAAAAGGAAGTACCTGGTTCTTTTACTCTCTAGGATTCTAACGATACCTCAAAATCGTGTCTAGGACCTATAGTTTTTCTATAAATCGCATTATTAAAAAAAAAACGTTTTTTGGCTCTCCTGTAAAGTTGCCAAAAATCAGTTGCTTGTTTTTAGGTTTTCGCAGCCGACTTACTATTCAATAAAGTAGTACAGCATAGGGTTAAAAACCATAATAAATCAGATAAATGATAGACTACAAATGTTCATTCTATTCATTATTTTAGTTCGCGACTTCACTAACACTAACCTTGCAAGCAGAAGGCAGATAAATAAGTTAAACCAATAACTAATCTGACTTATCAGTATTGATTTCAAATCATTATATTTTTCTTCTTGCAATTGTCACTGACCAATCCAGAATACAATATGGGGCAGAAATCAATAGCAACCAATCGACCAAACAGAACAAAACTAATCCATCCACCTGCAGCCAACATGATATTAAAATATGTTTAGCAAAATCCCCTGCATTTGGACAAAGGTTTGATATTGCAGCTAACATGTGGTGTGCTCATAGCAAACAATGGTGGCCTCGTACAAACTCAGCTTGTCCTATAATCATCCCCTTTGCACATTCAATAGTGCGCTCTTTTAGATCATTCACCCTATTAATTGTCAAAAGTGTATTGCCACCCGTTGCTGTGCTAAATTTATCTCTATGAGGATTGATATTTGGTTCGAAATGGTGTGTGGCGTAGGATTCATTTGGACCATCGCCGTTTATAGTGTTTTCTTCGCTTTTGAAAGTTGCGCTCGTATTTGCTGCTGGTGTATTAGCCGCAGCTTTCCCGCCATTTGAATTTGTACCTTAAACTGTATTGTTAAAGTTCAAATTTCATCTGTCTATATTGGTAATCAAATCACTACTACCTCTTTACAAATATGAGCGTTGTCTGTTTGGATTTTAAGTTTAGTTTTCTCTGCATTACGATTTAAATTTGCAACGAATTAAAGTGGGATCTAGTGAGTACTTGTTTATGAATTTTTGGACCATATGGTGTAAAAGCCGCTTGCTTCAATACGCCCTCATGGCAGGACCGCACCAACATATGGGTTGTGTTAGATGTATTCAAAAGAATCGTATTAGGTCTCGGTGAAAATCGATGGGAAGTTTGTAATGTTTTAACCCCCAACATAAAAAGAGAGGTGTTATAAGTTTGACCGCTATGTATGTGTGTCTGTGTCTGTGGCACCGTGGCTATAAAACGGGTGAACCGATTTGAATGAGGTTTTGTTTAAATATTTGAAAGCAGGTTTTCTAGCGAGTGTTCTTAGATGACTGTGTTTTACGTTATGATTATGAGACAATACCTACGTTTATGAGACATGCTAATTTGAAGCTAAAATGTGGGGGGATTATAATTTTTTTAATTCAGTTATATTATGTGAAGATTATGTGAAGAATAAGAAGAAGAAAGAGTCAAGAACACAAATCAGGTTTGGTATGTGTTTTATAATGTTATTCTTAGATATGCTAGTGCCAGTGTCTGCCAAATCTGTCGTATTTTCTTTTGACCATAGTCAGTCTATTTCATATTTGGGTGGGATCCTTGTTGTATTAGTTTTGCATTAGTTCCACATACTTCAACTACGGTATTTATTTTAGAACCATGTGCGTCAATAAACAACGTTTTTATTAATGCAACTCAGATGTAATAATGGATTTCGTATTATTCGACAATGGGATTGTAGTTCACTTCAATGGTCTTAATACTTTGTCCATTTTTGTATATACCCCTAGTATATTCACTATAGTTGGGTACTTTATGAATATTAGATATCATCATTATTTATTTATTTTACTCATTGAATATTTAAAAGGTTTTTTTTAAAATTAGCATATGAAAATCAACAACATTAGGTATACACAGTAGGTAAGTTGAAGTGCAGACAGACAGCACCGTAACGTTCTTATTACAATTTATTCACTTATGTGCGAGAATGCAGAATAGTTTTAATTTAGTTTGATTACGTTCCCAGAGTACATTTGTGAATTTGTAGTAGCAATACCACTCGCTGACGGTGAAGGAAAACATCGTAAGGAAACCTGAGCGTATGAGGCATTATACCCTCAACGCAAAAATCGCCAACCCGCATTGAGCACGCGTGGTGATTAAGCTCGAACTCTCTCTTTGAGAGAAAGCCTTTGCCCAGCTAGTGGGACATGTACAATTGTACAGGCTACATCTTACTTTTTTTTTTTTTACGTTCCCAGAGAAAAAAAAATTCAAACTTTGACTCCAGCCAGCCTGACCCCAATTTTTATGTTGCAATGATCAAAAACAACGATCAATCGGTCCAACTACAAACAGTAAAAGCGGACAACATATGCGCTAGTTGTGCAGTACCATCTGATCACAATGAGTCTGATGTGGGCCATTCAGGCCGCGGACAGACAGACAGACGGACGGTTATCTATGTGTAATCTGAGTCATCTACTCTCATCTGCGTAATTTGCTTAAGTTGCACTTCAAGTTGAGGTTTTCTCATTGAAGGAAACTTAAAGGTATTTTGTGACACATACGATCAAAAATAATAAAAATGTCGATATTTCAAGTAAAGTTACACAGGTATCGTAGTCCAAAACTAGGATTGCTTGTGCTTTTAAAAATTGAGTGACACAGAAAACACAGATTTCGAGACACTCACATCCTGCATTTACCAAGACTGCAGAAGCAAAGAATTATTATTAAAAAACTAACGTTCCAAATGATATTTTGTTATGTTTGTATTTTGAGGACTTGGCATATCTCTGAACTTTACTATCTATACAAACTTCTGTAAAACTTTGTAATTTGTTTGATCATTTATTCAGTGTCAGTGAAGATGCCACTGGCCACTGCTGTAGGAATCATCCCATTAAGTAGATGCCAAAGCCGAAAGCCTAAGATGAAATAACACAAAAGAGTACACAATTTTTAAAGACTTAAAAAACCATAATATATTTCCTAGCTACAGTGCCATACCAAAACCATAACATCTGATAGCCCTACTCAAAACCAATTGGAGCACCAAAACTAAATTGACTTAAAACCGCATACGATTTCAGACAAGAGGTACTTATCTATACCCTCAACTGCTACGAAAGCTTCTTTCACATCAATCTTATAGTCCTCAGCATAGAGGTGGTAATGGAACGAAACTTTGGCACGAAGTCTTTTAGAGTATTTTTGTCAGTTGATATGCGAGGGGGTTTGCCAATACAATGTGCATTTACTGGCCATATGGAGTCCTGGGTCGGCGCTGCCGTCTCAAGGGATAAAGGGCTTTGCTAATGAAAATGTAGAAATGAAGTCGTTCATTCTTTTTTTGTTTTGATGGTGTCCAAAGCGTCAGTTAAAGTACAAAATTGTGATTTTGGTATTTCTGTAGTACCATTAATAATTACCTAACTGCAGTTTTTTTTTTTCAATATCTCTTAAAGATCGCTAGAGCTAGGTAGGAAAATTGGTAGTTACTCTTCCAGCGTTTTGAAAAAAAGCGGAAGTAGCGTCATCCAGATCATTATGAATCTAAGATGTTGTAGACTGTTGTAGAATATAATCTATCTGGGTGAAGGCCCTCTATCAGAGTAAGACTGTGGTTTGGAGATTTTCGTGATAAGAGTTATGCCTCAGACACACAGGTTTCCTCACGTTGTTTTCCTTAGTCATGTTTTATCTCTTTTTCGTCCAACAAGTTACTTTGGGTGGCAAAAAGTGTAAAAACCATATCCAAATCTCGTCGAAACTCAACGGCACACAGCTCATGAGCCATATGCCGCATAAAAATCCACTGTAATTGCATTAAGTAACCCTAAAATGCGAGAACCTCGCTCGTTTAATTATAGTGTCCCACTCTGGCATATGTAGGGAAGAAGAGGTGTGAGTGAATGTAGACTGCTGGGGGGCAATTCACAATAATATCGAAGGAAAAGATGAATATTTTGCTTTTAAATATTTTTGCATTCTACTTCGCCAAGGTGGACTTGCGTCAAGCAGGATTGTCCAACTACCTAACTCTGGGTTAATTTGACATTTCCATACAATTATTCACGTTAACTTAGAGTTAATTGGCTAACCCTGGTTGATACAAGTGGACCAAATAATCTGAACCCAGAATACTCTTACGTCCTAACCACACTATGCGGAAAATACGCGACGGAAAGTCTAGTTCTTGATCAGACTACACGGGAAGTATACCCTTTCAAACAAAAAAGAATAATTTAAATCGGCCTACCTAGAGGTACGGTCGGCCACAGGCACAGATACCCCATGGCAGCTCTTACCGCGCGCGGCATAATCTAACCAATCGAACAAAAATTGCTATTTTAGCGTGTGGCCGACTGTACAAAAAAGTTCTGAGGTAACAAATGTTTAACATAAAAGAACGTAAGGGTCGAATTGATTGCCTCCTTCTTTTTTGAAGTCGGTTAAAAAGAGATCCATCTAAAGATCTAACATAACACACGATCAATCTCCAGGAACAGGCAGGCCCTTCACCGTGACATCTTATTAGCGGTCCGACGTCCGGCGGACAAATGTTAGCGGAACTCTTGTCACTGGACACGTTCAGACAAAGACAAAAACTCGGTAGCGTGAAATGCATTGAATTGATTCTGCTTCGCTCTGTAATTTCTACGTCGCTGAGCCAGCGCAGGCTTGTAGATTGGTGAGCTAATTTTGCAAACAAAAAATGCGCGCACTTGCTAGTCGTCAAAACCGGTTCATTTGCGGAAAAAAAAAATTAATTAATTAATCGGTCGAGGGGTTGCCGAGACATAGATTGAGTTCACAGTTCGCGACGAACCACTAGTACTTAAGGCCCCGTATAAGGCTAACTAGCGCCACCAATGTTGAAAAAATCATATCTTCCTTTAGAAGAAGTTTCTGGAAAAATCCTAAGATGAGCCTATGCGCCATGCTTTTCTAGATTTTTAAGTGTAGATACCCTCTTCGAAATTTACTTTTAAGCTAAAAAATTTTCGATAACCGCCAAAAACGGCCTTTTTTGGCGGTTATCGAAAATTTTTTAGCTTAAGACTAGAAATTGAGTTGGGTACCCACACTTAAAAATCTAGAAAAGCATGGCGCATGAGCTCATCTTAGGATTTTGTCAAAAACTTCTTCTGAAGCGAGATATGATTTTTTCAACATTGGTGGCGCTAGTTAGCCTTGTACGGACCCTTAAAGTCAATGGCCACCTCAAGTATGACATGACTTTTTTGTAACACACAAAATGTGCAGTAAAAAAACTTTAATAGTAGTTTATCTATCTCAGGTATATCAGAACACAGATGAATTATTGTACAACAGCCTTAAGTAGACAGGATAACATAATTAGGACGATAGAAGTCAGAAAAGGAAAGATCGTCACGACAAAACAATTAACATACTTGAAGGAAAGATAGAAGAAAAGAGAGGTGGAGGAAGGCCTCGGAGAAGCTACTTCAACCAAATTAAAGAGAAGGTGGATATCGGGACGTACCAGGAGTGGAAGGAACTGACCTGTGACCGGATTGCATGTAAAGTGCTGCACCGACAAGAGTCTAATGCCCGTTTTCAGCAACCACCCCTAATTTTAAAAGACCTTTTAACGAAAATTATCTGCGCCTCTGCAAGTCTAGGGGTCATGGATAAAGGACCATACGAATTCCACTCACAAGCGTTACGAGTTGAGTGTGTATGATCCTTCATCCATGCCCCATAGACTTGCAGAGGTGCAAATAACTTTCGTTAAAAGGCCTTTTAAAATTAGGGGTCGTTGGTGAAAACGGGCATAAGGCCCGGTTTTTGAGTTGAGAAATTCATTAAGTAAATGGATAAGTATCATCCTATCTCTGCGGATTTCTCACAAAAGAGCGTGACAGAACGATAGTAAAGTATTTGCTTAGCAAAATTCTCAACTCAGAAACCGGGCCTAACTCTTCAATATAATTATGACGATGAAGTAGACAGAGTAAACGCAAGATTCGTAACAATACCCACCCACATATCTGCTTAAACCTAAGCTCTTTAATAAATATCACATCGTAAACTGGATTTTATCGATCAAGTCCGTTGATAAGTAATTGGCAGCACGTGGCTTCGCTGGCGATAGCTAGGGGAACACTCGGGAAGGGCTGATATGAATGAAGCCATAAAAAAGCTTTTTGCTTTTGACTTCTCAAATGTGGCTTTTGTTTAGTTTGTGCTCAGGTTGTTGAAACAAATAATCTATTTTTGCATAACAAAAAATAATAAACCAACTTCCCAAATAAGACAAATATCAGCTGGGGGTCTACCGGCTAAGACGAAGCCGATTACCATTGGCGAAAATCGAAGTTCGATTTTTGAAAAATGTACTGCCACCCAGTTAATTTTTTCATAAATCGAACTTCGATTTTCGCCAATGGTATGTACTGCCACCCAGTTAATTTTTCATAAATCGAACTTCGATTTTCGCCAATGGTAATCGGCTTCGTTTTAGCCGGTAGACCCCCTGGTTCTATACATAAGGTAGACTCAGTACTGCACCAAATGTATGGAACAGCTGATATTTTTTTGCCACCTAATACAAGTTGTTTGTAGTGATTACAGTAGACAGACTACTTAAAGTTCCGCTATCGAATTTGATTGCACCCTGTAGAAAACTAACAGATTCTTCATAAAGAAAGGAATTTCAGCGATAAGGCGCGAGTTCATTAAGGAATGACGGGGCTAAAAAACATTTCCTGCCTCAAAAAGAGGCTTCGCACCAAAAATAATCTCATTAACATTCCCCAAAGAATAAATGGAACAGATTTTCATTGAGACCAACCGAAAGGCGAAAAAAATGGCTAAAACCTGACAAATGGCTTTCCTTTAACGTCTGCACCCATCTTATGATCGTTACTGAGTGCCGAAAAGTAGAGTCATTTGGGGCTTCTTTTAGTTTAAACCCCATTTCAACTTCAACCGTGTCCAGTTTCAATAGAATCTCATTTCCTTCATCACTTACATCCTTGGCTTCCTTGGTGTCTGCTGCGGAGTTGTAAGCTTTATCTTCCTTAGGAGAGAGGTTATTTTGGTCTACGGGTAAAGTGTCAAGAATATCAATTTGAGAAGAAGCGTCTGTGTTAATAGCATTATACGCAATCTCATCCATACACGCGGGGGTTAGATGGCCTATGAGGAGTATCGTTTTTTTATGTGACGTATAAAACATATTTATGGAAATGATAATCGGCGGAGTTTTCTTTTTCTAGTTTAGTTTTGCGGTTTTTTTTCCTGAGACGGTCGTAAATAAGGGTGTAGTGGTCAATTTGGGGTGATTAGATTTGAATAACTGTTTGCTTCATATTGAATTATATGAATCAAGGAGAATAATGTCCTGTGATAACCACGAAACTTTCAATAGGTACCTAAATAAAAATATAGTTGTAGTTTGATTCTTACAAATTAACGTATTTACTATAATATGTACGAGTCTTTAGGAGTTTTACATAACTTACAAAAATCATACACTTATTGAACTACGTACAGTCGGCCACAGTCTCAGAAACCCCTTTTTGTTCGATTTTATTTCGATTCTCTTCAAAAATAATTTCACTGCTTATTTCTGAGTAATACATATCTCTGAGTAATATCACACTATGCCTGCAACCATATTAATTTCCTAAACGACACAAACCTTTTTTTGCACACCGTACAAAAAAAAACAAACAAAAAAGCGCTTTAATTTCAATACCATACTTTGTCACTCTGACCCTACAACAAACGCTCGCTCAATTCGCAGCAGTTATTATTATCTTGACCCAGTGATTGAGCCGAGCTACCTCTAATTCACTGAATACCGCTCTCCTGCTCTTGATCAAAACTCTCGCATCCCATTGGCTGATAGAGTTCCTTCACGCCTCCCGCACGGAGCTGATTGGGCCATTTCGCCACGCCCCATCGACTACAAAGGGTAGCGAAACCCCACTTTATATATTTTTCACCCTTATGTCGAGCCCGCATTCGCAAGTGAACCACCGTATTGTACGCACGCATTTTTCTAACGGCAACGAGCGAAATAAGTGTAAAAAGTTTTAGTTCAAGTGTATTTTGTCACCTAAATGAGAAAACAATGACAATGGACATTCAAAAGGGCTACCAAAGTTACAATGATACGTCGCCCGATTCTAAAGCTACGAATTTAACAATTGAAAGTGCACGAACCTCTCAAATCTCGAAAATGGAGTCGACGGTTCTGAATTCTAGTAAAACTTCCAAACGTGCATTCGACGTGGCATTTCTAATGATGCCGGACGAAAAACTACGACACAAACAACCAGAGAAGCAACTAAGAGTTTCTAAACAACTTTTCAACAACGAAGAATGGGACGGATCAAAAAAAGTGCAAGAAATCTACAAGCAAAGTGAATACACCGACAACTCTATTGAAAAAGACGAGACTGAAAAACACTACGAAGATAAAATACGTGTCAACAATAACATATCACCTAACTTCGGATCAGACATTAACATTGACGTCGGAACAGATGAGTATCCTAACAAATCAGTCTACTGTAGTGATTCCGAAAACTCAGACCGATCAAGAAGTCGCCCGAACTCAAACGAAAGTGCTGCCAGACCAAAGTTCCTACCTGAGTCTCCTTACAAAAATAAGATATTCGACGATCCCGCTTTGATAAGCATGCAGTCTAGAGCAAGATACGACAATAGGTTCTCAGACAGACATGAAATGTCACCGAAGAGTGCTTTCACAAAAGTGTCAAACTATTCTCTTCGATCACCAAATCCTTCCGTAAGTCCTGACAATTTATTGTATCAGAATTCTGTTAGCCCACCACTGTCTGCCGGTAGCCCACCGATAAATTCATTCAACAAATCACCTTTTAACAACCTACTGTCACCAGCCCATCTTTTGAATGGAAGCAACTTTTTCAAAAGCCACCACCAAATCCCAACATCATCGCCAAATTACCACGAGTCTCATCCGATGCAAACACGAACTTCAAGTTTCAACAAAATGGATTTCCATCAGGACAAGCAAGGTGATCAAAAATCTCAACAGATGTCTTCGAACAAACTTAACTTTTTGCCTTTTCGATCTGAAATGCCTCACTACATACCTTCGGGGTCATCGTACCCGTTCGGTGTGCAGAATTTCCAGCCACCAAATACAGATTTCATGAAGATACCAGTGCCACCAAGAGAGCAAGTCAATTCATTGATTGTTAATCCCGCCGCTGCGATTTTGAGCACTTTGCTGCCGCCGACTCTAGCCGCCTTTTCTTTGCCGGCTCAAAACGTCTGCGCTAAGTGCAACATCAGCTTCAGAATGACTTCAGATTTAGTGTACCATATGAGAACCCATCATAAGAGTGAGGCGGTCAGTGACCCTAACAGGAGGAAGAGAGAGGAAAAGTTGAAATGTCCTGTGTGTAACGAGAGCTTCCGAGAGCGACATCATTTGACACGTCATATGACGGCTCATCAAGACAAGGCTGGTGACTTGGATGACGTGCCGACTAATTATAACAAAAAGAACAAGCAATACTTTGCTCATAATGGAAATTCTTTAGTGCATAAATGAATGTAAATATTTAACCATGTATATTTTGTAACATAATATTCATAGTCGTCCTGCGGTTATTGTTGCCAAACAATTAATTGTAATGTACGCAAAATTATTTCAAAAACTTTATGAAAGTATTTTCTAGATTGTAAGCGTAATAGTAAAAAGTTTTTTAAATATCGATCGTTGATGTTGTCTATTTATTTATTTGTTAGATCTAAAGCTCTTTGTGCAATATTACTGTTAAGTAGTTATTATTTGAACTCATTTGTATATAACCGGTAAATATATGTATTAGAAAACCATAATAAAAAAGTATATAATATAAAAATATGCTTTATTTTTTTCCCGTAAAAATAATAATATTATGTAATGTTATTAGTATCAGTAAAGTGAGTAAAAAAATATCAATTGAAAATTAAAAAGGCAGAATAAGCCCTCAGGAGGATACAGTTGCTGACCATTTTAAACAAAAAATAACACCAACTATTAACTTCAGAAATTAAACTGAAAAAAATAACATACCTGCTATGCTTTTTTGTCGATTAAAAGGGGAAAATTGACTCCACTTGTGATTTCAAAACATTAATTATAGAACTTTTGGAAATAAACATACACTTTTTATCGAAAGAAAATCATTTTCTGAAGAGCAAAACTGAAAATAGTTAGAAATCACCCGAGTTTTCATCTGAAACCTTTGCAAAATGTTCAGATAAATCAAGTCTTTATTCTAATGGGGAATAAAATAGGGACCCTTTCTGATGACTTTATCTTTTTATCTTCCCCTATTTAGCATTTCGTCACGCTAGCGCATGGCAGCGGTGCTTGACTCATGCATTACTTACAACTTACAAGGGACCTATTAGCAGTTTGGTTCTGGGAACTCAATGCCAAGGGGGAATTTACTGTTTACGTTTTTGTTGCAAATTAAGTAAGACCTTTAATTGTACTTGTTGCTAAAAACGGGAAACAGCATACTACTGGTAATTCTGAACAACTTTTTCACCCCTTATTGCTTGTTTTAATACAAGGCCATTTTTGAGGGATTTTTGGGAGTTTTTCATTAAGTGTGGCATTTATAGAGGTCGACTCTAGATCGAACTCAAGTAGGTGCCAATGCCAATCTCAAAATAGTGTCTATTAATATGCTAACTTGATTTGACATTAGCCAAGGCTTGACCTAAGCATTTGACTTATCTGAGTTCCTCTACTTGAGATCGAGCTCAAGTAGGTGATCTCAGACCACTATTAATACCACCCTTAGATTTATATACTTTTTTTTTTACTTTAGATAATATATTGACCTTCAATGTAAATAATTTATTTAAGGCATATTGAATAAAAATAATTTATTCTGATTCTGATTCTTAAAACAATGAAAAAAACAAAAACTTTATGTAAAATCTGTGGTGAAATAACTTTATGTAGTTTTTTATTTTCTCAAAGAATAAAAACTTGATTTATTTGTAAATTTTGCAAAGTAAGAAATCGGGTGTTTACTTAGTCAGTAAGGTCAGTTTTGGTTCTACTTTTTGGAAATATCATTTGCGTTTCAAGCCTAAAAAAATACCTACTGCACTTTTTGAAAAGACTTACAAATTCTGTGAAAGTATAATATGTACCTAAAATAAAAAGGTCCTGAGAAGCTCCCCATCGTCAAAATTAGATCTCCCATCAAAGTTAAAGCGTAACGAAAGATCCGTAACGAAACATCATCCATTCACTACTGTTCCCATATAATCTTATACGTCACAGACCGTGGGTGGATAGCTTTATTTTAATACAATGCTCTCTAACCACGCTATCCATTCTGTCATTGCGAACTCTATCTCCATGCACTAGAGGCCATTTTCCCTCAATCGGTAGCAAGTGTAAATTGGGTGTAAAAATGTGACCCTATGTATGTAGGTTAGTGCTAATGTGTCAAAGTCATTGGTTAGTACACCGTTGTGAATAGCTATGGGATGGGAATCAGTGTAGATCCATGACTGATTGTTTGCCAAGTCTTGTTAGTTTGATGTTTCAAACAACACCGCTATAGAATTTAGGTAGTATTTTAATTAAAAAAACTAAGGCCTTTGCATCTACGTAATGAGATGATGATTTATACAGCGTCCAGTGGCACCTTCACTCACACTAGTTGGTATTTTAATACGAGCATGGTATTAAGGGTTTTTTAATTAAAAGCAAGAAAGTAGAAAACAATGGTGGCAACTTTTGTTTTTAAACAAGCTTTGATGAAGTTTCGCAACTTTTAGAACAATTTAAACTACAGTTTTAACGGATTTAACACTCGTTTTATAACATTTAAAAAAACTGTCACCTCAGTCTACCGCTACCACCAGTCCTGCAAAGGTCGAAACATTACATTTTTTAAATTAACCCTTCCACATGGAAATTGTAAAACTAAAGTTAAATCTGTTGAAAGTTTAAATTGTTCTAAAAATTGCGAAAGTTCATCAAAGCTTGTTTAAAAACAAAAGTTATAGTTTGGCGTTTACCTACAAATAAAAATTATATTTACACTTTTTCACGCTCCGATAACGAATTAATCTCAAACAGCATGAAGTGAGCCTTATAGTCAGCCTTAGCTAAACTCTTGCTTTTTAACGTTATTTTTGGTATCCACGCCCATGAAGACAAAACAGACCCATTCTTTCCCTCAGCATACTTTGTGAGGCGAAAACTTTGCCACTGAATGTCCCAAGTACTTAGGAGGAAAACAATATTTTTGCTCGCCCACCGAACCGAACATAATTCAATAGAAAATATTCATATTGGGGACAGTGCCGAGAGACTCCCTCGCGTGTCGATGTTCTACAGGTGCTCTACTTTTAAGATTTTGTCCTTTAAGGCTCGGTATAAGGCTAACTAGCGCCACCAATGTTGAAAAAATCATATGTCCGTTCAGAAGAAGTTTCTGACAAAATCCTAAGATGAGCTCATGCGCCATGCTTTTCTAGATTTTTAAGTGTACGTACCCAACTCAATTTCTAGTCTTAAGCTAAAAAAATTTCGATAACCGCCAAAAACGGCCGCTTTTGGCGGTTATTGAAAATTTTTTAGCTTAAAAGTAAATTTCGAAGAGGGCATCTGCACTTAAAAATTTAGAAAAGCATGGCGCATGAGCTCATCTTAGGATTTTTTCAGAAACTTCTTCTAAAGGAAGATATGATTTTTTTAACATTGGTGGCGCTAGTTAGCCTTATACCGAGCCTTAAGACTGAACGCGGGTAGCCGGCTGCCCCATACAAAAAATACAAAAAGGGAGACCTGTTTCCTCCCTGGATAATCATTCAATTTATATGTAGGTACCTCTGCTATGTCCCTATGTTTTCCTTTTTTAAATATTTTAATTATTGTAATAAAAAATATTTAAATAATTAAAATAATAAAAAAAGGAAAACATAGGGACATGGCAGAGGTAAATATAGATTGAATGGCATAAACATATTTTTTCTAAAACAATTATCCAAGGAGGAAACAGGTCTCCCCTTTTGTATGGAGTTGAGGTTACCCGCTTTCCCTCTTAAGAAGTACGGCTAAAAATAAGCTTCACGAAACGCTTCTTCTTCTTCTTCTTCGTCGTTGCACTCTTGTCAGAGCGGTCGTGGTCAAAAATAGTGTCATCATCAGTGGCTGATGTTGCGCGCCTTACGATGCCACGCCATTTCTCTCGGTCAGAGGTTTCTTGCGTGCATTCACAGTGTTTTGCCCACAGTGGTCTTGATTTGGTCACTCCATCGCATCGGTGGTTTTCCCCGAGTTCTAGTTTCCTCCACCCTTCCCTACATTACAATGCGCTCAATGGAGATGTTGTCTTGTCGAGATACATGGCCAAAATGCGACTTTGTAGGTACAATACTTGGCCACGAGTGAAGCCGGTTTTATATTTTATTTCGTTAAATTTGTATCATTAACACGCGGCTTTTAGACGGCCCTAAAATTGAGCCACTATCTCATACGATTAGATAAATAAGACACAATTGTCATCTAACCCGCCACACCCTGTACTAAAGGAGTATGTTTGCAGACGAGTCTCATGACGGATGCGTCCCATAATACAGACCGAGATATTTTGAATATTGCGCGGAAGGAGCAGATACGGTGGGTGAATGTGGACGTGGCATTAGAAGCAAAATAGATAAGGAAATGGTGACAGTTAGTGTCCTTAGGGTAACTTGAACTACCTAGGTAGTTGATTTAAGGTTCTATGACGAAGTATTATAAAAATGTCACTTAAGATTATTTTCTGTTTGTGTTTTTAAAGCTCTAACACGTAGATACTACAGCAACATACGGAATAGTTTAATTCCGAAGATGTCTTATATTTATTGCTGGAATTCTTAGTAATACGAAAATATGTAACTAAGTAGGATTTATGAAACGGAGCCACGAAACCAATACCAAAAATCAAAACCAAAAAGTTGAACGACCGGAACCGAAAAATTCAATACTTCCCGTCGACCAAATTGTACCTCCGTCGCAAAATTTATTTCCCGATTTACAGATTACAATTATTAGCGAGAGAGCATCCTCCCGTGACGTCATTACAGATGATAAATAGCCGGCACACTTCGATAATCAAATTCAAATTTCGAATCTGTTCCCTCTATTTCGTCTTTTTTTTTAGAACAGAGGGGCGCTTAGTCATACAGCCAGACATTCTGTTGTCGTATTGTGAGAAGATTGTGATGTTATTAGGCGTGAAGACCAGCTTTCAACTCTAGTTTCTCACCCTCCGAACTGGAGCCGTGGAGTCTGATGTCACCAGAATATGGATTTGAGCAGATTCGTCTCGGCAGGCACGTGATCCGGAACTGATCTCGGGTTCGCGCGTCGATTTGTATTTATTTATATGTAAAGCAGGGGAAGCTGGGGTGGAGAGATAACCAGGCGTGTAGGATACAGGGGCAGAAGTTGGAGACAAAGAAAGGCCGCTTCGGCTGACATTGCTCTGATTGGGTATCTTGCTGAATTAGTGACTGAAGAGGGCAAATTTCTCCCAGTGTACTTGAACGAGCGTTTGTATGCTTGAATGTTTGTTCGGCGACAATTCAAGTATTGTCGATCGAAGGTAGCCAAGTAAATTCGTAAATTTTATTTCATCAGTGGCCTGATTATGGGTTTGTAAAGAACATTACGAGTTCACAGTTCAAGGAAAACTACTAGTAGGTAAATATCAATAAGGTAAAACTTATGATATTTATATGTAGGTATATCAATTTCATTTTGTCATTCTCGTATTGAATTATGACATATTTATGTTTATGTATGTGTATTTTAAATTGGTATTTATGTATGATCTATGTAAGTTTATGATTACTTTTAAGTAGTTTATATCATCGGTTTTTATTCATAATTGCACCAACTACCCGTCTCTCAATTCCCTAGCACTTTTTTCCATCAGTGGTTGCCTGGAAGAAATTGCTGTTAGCAATAAGGCCGCCAATTGTACCTTGTTTAGTTAAGTTATTTTCCTAGCCTGTATTTATATTGGTGTACAATAAAGAATATTTTATCTTTTATCTTATGATAACTTTATAATCAGCCTATTTACCTATGCATCATGGCTAGCCTTTTCCTAGACAGATTGATTCTGGAAATGTCCCTGAAGTTATTTCCTGTCAGTAAGAATAGTACCTATAGCTATAAATCGAGCAAGTCTATTTGATCAAACAATTTAAGGTGTGTCTGGAGGCGTTTGAGTGCTGTGAATGGAAGTTGAGATGCCACTAAACGGTAAAATATCTACGCAGTAAACGTAAAAACACTTTGTTTATTTTAGGGGTGCTTATAAACATGGGTATAATAATGCGTTAGGGATGGATCTTCTGATCGTCATTGTTTTGGACTCTGGGGCTGATTGAATTAAGTGTCTTCTCGTTTAGCCTTGTATTATGTTGTATTAATTTTGATTCATGATTGTGAAGTGATATGTTGGGATTTGCGCAGATCGGTGAATAGATTAGTTGAGATGAAGAGTTTTCTTGATTTAGGTATTCCTAAAAAGCCTTAGGTGTACACCTACCGATTAAAGAAACATAAGAGATCGGTCATTTAAAAAAAAACAGTTTTAATTGGTAAACACTATGTTATTTTTTGTATTTTCTAAAGCACTAACCCGTGCTAGGGAACTTTATAAAGATTTTTGAACGAGCGAGCGAAGCGAGCGAAGTTCTCCGAGTCTACTGGAACAATCCGGCGTTTGTATGTATGTATGTATGTATGTATGTATGTATGTATGTATGTATGTATGTATGTATGTATGTATGTATGTATGTATGAATGTTCGTTCGACGATAACTTGAGTAAATTTAGTCGGATCGTGATGAAATTTGGTAGGCAGGTAAATGAGGCCAAGAGAATTTTTAAGTTCGAACATGAGCCAAATCGGTCGAGGGGTTACTGAGATATGGGGTCGCGAGTTCATAGTTCGGGGCGAACCACTAGTTATAAGGTTAAAAAATTCGAACCCGCAACCTCTTGCATTCCGTGCAGGCGCTCTACCAATTGAGCTACCGAGTGAAGTACTGTCTTTGCGAATTTTCCAACCTCATTGAAACTCGTCTTACTATGTTATTTTCGTTTGGTGCACAGGTAAAAGTTAAGCTTATATCCGTTTATACACCGTGGAATTTTAGTGGTTTTAAAGCCGAAGGTATTTAGTTGCACTCGTGATTCTGAGCCAAATTCCAAAATTTTACTTCAAAACGAGCGAAAAAAAAAAACACTTCCCAATACAAACGGCTATCGACACTATTTGTATGGAGAAGTGATTTTTTTTTTCGCGCGTTTTGGAATGAAATTTTGTAATTTGGCTCAGAATCACCAGTGCAACAAAATACCTTCGGCTTTAAAACCACTAAAATTCCACGGTGTATTTATTTGAAGTTACACAAACACTATTACAGTGATAGTGATACAGGGCGGGGTAGTAATATCAAATTATAGGTTATTCTGGGGGAACTATTTTAATTACAAATAATAGTTGGACACACCTGTCACTTCAGCCGTTGCTGCAACAATGAGCAGATATTGTTTTTTACCCGACAGAAAAAGAGGGTTGTTATAAGTTTCACCACTATGTGTTTATGTGTGTGTGTGTGTGTGTGTGTGTGTGTGTGTGTGTGTGTGTGTGTGTGTGTGTGTGTGTGTGTGTGTGTGTGTGTGTGTGTCTGTCTATGGTACCGTACCGTAGCTCTTAAGCGGGTGAAATGATATTTATGTGGTATTTTTTTAAAGCAGGTTTTCTTAGATATTTTTTATCAAAATCGGTTCGGTTTTGAGATAAATATGAATCTAAAATGTCGGGGGTATTTTCATTTCATTATCTATACTTTTACAGTGGCTAGTAGTAACAATTACATCCAAACATTTAAATCCACACAGCCAGCACAATACAATAAAGCACGCTCGGCATTAAGACGGTCGGTGTTCGGTGTGCATATCGAATGTCTTCCGTCTGCTTGCGACCGCTTTGTGTTGCCCTTATGTCCTTTAGGAAGGACAATCGCTATTTAATTAGCACTGCATAGTCTGCACAACCCTTTTTAAACTGAGTTATTAGAGTGTTTGTTAATAATATTTTGTGCGGTGTTTTTGTACCTACTTATTTAAAAGTTTTGCTAGAGTTTCATATTTTGAACGGTTACGTTCCGTTTAAAAGTTTTGCTAGCATGTTATATTTTGAACGGTTACATTCCGTTTAAAAGTTTTGCTAGTATTTCATATTTTGAACGGTTACGTTCGGTTTATAAGTTTTGCTAGCATTTTATATTTTGAACGGTTAAGTTCCGTTTAAAAGTTTCCTAGCATTTTATATTTTGAGCGGTTACGTTCCGTTTAAAATTTTTGCTAGCATTTCATATTTGGAACGGTTGACGTGCCGTTTCCGAGTTGATTTGTATGCGAAGAGATTTAATTGAGGCTCGCGACCCATCAGTTTAAATACACTGTCCTACAGTATATTTATTTTAATCCAAAGAAAAGAAATATTGTTCCAAGTGAATTTATTCATCCGACATCCGGAGTCGTAAGCCCAGTGAAGCATCTTGCTGATAGCAATAAAATACTCTCGATACAGCAGAAAGTATCGGGTAAAAAGACGAAACATAAGCTATGAAGAAACAGTGAGACATTTTGTAGTTACAACATCGGATCACTGAGAATTTTTACCTTCAATGTATAATTCAACAGCAGCTCCTTTGCATTTTTTATGTAGTTGTAAGAAATAGCCGACCACTATTTACTGGACATAGTCCTTAGCATAATAGGCAATACTAATTTTAATTTCTCCTGAACTCACGGCCGTAAATTCAGCAGAATTAATAATATTGTATGTAATGCCACGTTAGATAAGTCCTTCATCACATCCTTTACAAAATTCAGCCAGATTTAATGGAAAAAAAAGCCAAAAACAAAAGATAAATCTCGCATGTGTTACGCAAACATGGCAGTTTGCATTCTACATTCAAATTGTCAACCGTATTCAATGACAGAACATAACAAAAGACCATCAAGGTTCCTATCCTCAGAATGGACCAAAAGTGAAACCAAACTTTTTAAATTTTACATGTAAATACTGCAAAATATTGTTCGATTCTGTCGTTGGGGTTCGAGAATCGGGACCCTGAAAGCTTTTTTTCAGGCGTAGCCGGACGCTCGGGGCACGTTCGGAAACAATACTCGATTCGGGGCCGTCGCGATGTGAATTAATGACGACACGCTCGCCCGGTCAGCGGTTGGCAACCATGCCAGAGCTTGCTCCTTTTTTTTCTCAAATAAAAAATTTCGTCATGAAAACAAAAACATCATGGCTCCAAAATCTCGCAGAATGGTTCAACACAAGCCACACACAATTGTTCCGAGCAGCAACATCACGGGCTAAATTAGGCGTAATGATATCCGACATCCGATAGGAGATGGCACAAAAAGAAGAGGAAAAAATTCGTCTGTATTTGTTTTTTTTTTATCATGTATCATGAATCTGCTGGCTGCAAAGGAATTAATAAAAATAACGTCGAAATCGAAATAATAAAAAAATAATGCAAAATTAAATGAATTCTCATCTAGAAAGCAAAAGTTAAAAATGAAATAGCAGACAAAGATTATCTGCCTGAGGAATGAGAGAGAAAATACACTTTATGGAAAGATGTCTTACACAAAATTTACCAAAAGTTCTTATTTTGTGACCATATTAATTCATCAGACCTAACATGATTTAGGGTTTATCGCCCTAGGCCCAACGTGATGTTGGAAAAACTGAAGTTAAATAACATTGTTGTCAACTCCTGGCCAAGGCAATATTTCAGGGGAACAATGGGCAGAGGTCTTCCTGCGCGCGGTTCGTTCGAATTCGCACCTGCGGATATTAGTTGGTGACCCCTGACAATTTGTTATTGGTCGGACAAAATGTTTCTTTAGTTTTTTGGTCTCTCTCTATTTTTTGGGTCTATATTTTACTCACTCAGGTTTTTTTACAAACCATCTCCGGGTAGACTGAAATTCCCCTTTTTTTCAGATAATTAACGTCATATCATATACCAGCTGCTTGCTACACGCCATAATGATGAGTAAAATAGAGGGAAAAAGAAGGCCAAGAAGGAAAAAAATCAAATCGCTGGGTAATATCAAGGAATAGACCGGCATCAAAACCATGGAACAACTATTCAGGACAGCCATGAACAGAGAGCGGCGCAGGGAGCTGACTGCCAACCTCCAGTGATGGAGAGGCACTTCAAAAAGAGAAACGTTACATGGTCATCAAATATGCATTTATGGGCTTCTGGACAATCTGTTTCATCTCGCACTATCATAAGTACAAATTGTCTTCACAGGTAGTGTTTTGACTCATTTGTAAAATTAAATCTTCTCTACCAATTATCTCGGAAGCATTTCTATTTGTAGGTTATATTTGTAGGCCAATAACCGTAATCCACAAATCGTTGTCACCCAACACGAAGCACAATAAACCCCGCTAAAATTTACCTAAACAATCATTTGGCCGGGCATTAGTCGCGTCTATTCATTTCGGCCCATCCGTCCGGCTCGGGCGAAAATTACGCAGCGAACGGGCACCGGGGCCTAATCGTTTGTCATCCGACTGCCGAATTTGAATTTGGATCCGGGATAAAGGTTGCGTATCTCTGGACTGGGCCTTGTTGTATGGAGTTTAGTAAGGGTAGCAAATCGTTCAGTTTAGTTTAGTTCTTTGTCTTCTTCATGTGTAGGTATTTTTAAGGTGTCAAAGTAATTATAAGAACAAGACTTCAGCCACGAGGGGCAATGCAATAATACACTAGTGTTACCTTTTTGTGTTTTTTTTTTGTGAATTTGGTATTTTCACTCCTAAATGCGCAAAAAAACTCTTCTCCACACAAAATGTTTATCGCCTTAATCGGCTTTAAAACCACTAAAATGTCACGATGTATAACAGAATATAACAGTATTTGTTTCAGTAAACGAGTTAAATATTTTCACAACAGCGTGCGCGATGAACATTCAAAACAATGTGACGAATTAACAATAACCCAAATCAATAATGATAACTTTATTTCGAAAAAATAGAACTGTGACGAATTAACACATGCTTTTTTCTGTGGCGAATTAACTTTGTAACGAACTAACTACAACCCGTATAATCTCACTCAGACTAAACCTATGTATACATATTCTTCAAACTAACAACGCCGGAAATAAACGCACAATCGTAATAAATATGCAAATAAACAAACAAACAGTCACACAATATCTTACTTAACCCGCCCAGTAGATATGCAAATGTACCTACTCCTGGGGGCTAATTCTAGGGGACCTCGCATTCGACACATCTCAAAGGAAAAAATCTCATTTTGCGGCAAATGTCACATCTCCTATTCTCACAAAGTTATCCAGGCACGAGATTTCTGCGAGATGTTTGCCTTTTTCGCTCATCATGGCTCGAGTCGTCGGGAGCAGTCGAGATCGAAATGACATGAGATTTTTGCGAAATGTGTCTGTTCAGGCCACAGCCATGAAGTTGGGTACATGGTGCCCCCCTCTCCCCCGCGCCTCACCATCGAGAACCGCGCGTGGTTCACACACCTTATCACAATCGAATTAGATACGACGACGCAATTTTGTATTTATTAAGGGTAGACGATAGCAACGTGGCGGGAAATTCAAAATTTTTACAGACTCTCACATCTTGTAGCTAAACTGAGCTATTTTTGTTCAGCGATTTTTCGTTCGCGGCAATAAAACAGTATTCTTTTCATTATTGTAAACAACAGAACAACAATAATTCAGCCGATTATGTGTTCTGGTTTACGACAAGTTTTTTGGGCAATACCACTGCTTCGTAGACCAGAACACATAATCGGCTGAATTATTGTTGTTCTGTTGTTTACAATAATGAAAAGAATACGGTTTTATTCTCGCGAACGAAAAATCGCTGAACAAAAATAGTTCAGTTTAGATACAAAATGTAAAAATCTGTGAAAATTTTGAACTTCCCGCCACCTTGCTATCGTCCACCCTTAATTTATCAAATTAAAAGCTTATTATCAGCTACACGCGAGTACTTCATTCCTCCGTATGTTCCCTGAACAGTGTCGAATGCGAGATTCCCCAGAATTAGCCCCCTGGTACCCCTGAAACACCTCGGAAGAGGCTCTAAAATATTGGGGACACTATTGTTCCTTCTGAACAATAAACGAAACTACGTTGCTATGTTTTTGGGCCTTAAAACAGGACGCGATAGTTTGCTTTGTTACTCTTGTCACATGTGTAATTTACTGAGCACTTGGCTTTAGTTTTGGGTCACCCTATGTACCTACTTTGTGTTGGATTTTCACTGTTTGTTTGCAAAGTTTCTCTCTCTCTCTTCCGAGCTTTAGTCCCACATGGTGGTGGGGTCAGCTTTCCTTATTTTCTCTCTCCACTTCGCCATGTTCTTGGTATCGTCTTCGGAGGCTCCGCATTCTATGAGGTCTTTGTTGACAACGTCCATCCACCTGGTTTTCGGTCTTCCTCTGGATCTGGATGGATTTGTTTGCAAAGTTAATTTTAAGATAATTGAAAGTTAAAATTAAACGCAGATCCATTGTATTGTGCATCGCTATCCCCTATTAAAAATCTTTGATAATGGTTTTTGAACCAATTCTTTAGGTTTGCCCATTAGGTACGGTCGGCCACAGTTTGGGATACCCCATGGTAGCTCTTACCGCGCGCGCCATAAGGGCACCAATCGAACAAAAAACGGTTTCCTTGCGTGTGTCTGACTGTACCAATTTACCATTCCGATAGCTTCTTCATATTGACCGCGGGTTTCCATACGATGTGTTCTTAGTTTCTTACACATTTAGCGCGTGACGTGTTCTAACGTTTAATTTGACTGACTGGATATAGTAGAATAGAGACAATACAGATAGTATCGGCTTCTCAAAATAAATGTAAAATCGGGGTAAGAATAAAATAATGTCTGAAAAACAAAGGCAGAGAAATGCGTTGTCTTCAAAGCAAAACAAAGGCCATTCCGAAATTAATGTATTCAGTAAATATTGCCCGGGAGCCGCTTATTATTTTCTATTTAATGCTCTTACCGTCTTCTGGCATATATCCATATTAATGCGGACCATATTTCACTGAATTTAATTCATATGCTAAGTGGAAGTGAAATTTTGTCAACCTTACAGTTTTGTTTATAAATACTTTGCCGTGGAGTTAAGGTTCAAAACTTGGTTTATCTGCAGAGCTTTCTTTATAGGACAACAATTTTCGTTTTAAAATCCAGATTTCTAAACTTTTTCACCTCCATAGTATGTACCTATAATTCCAAAGGAACTTGATTCAACTTGAATATGTCTGTATCCATGTTCCCAATAACAGCCTGTACGCCGGAACCGATTCAAACAAAATGAGGTAGGTATCGTTGGTTTTTACTTTAAAAAAAAAACTTTATGGCGCCATTAAATAGGAACGGATACGGATAGTCCAAAAAAAGAGAAAGTCGATAATACGTGTGACGTGCGAAGTAATTTTGCAGCAACGTTGCGATATTTTTTGCCACAATAATTTCTCAATACACAGGGATTCGCACCTGGGACCTCACGTTTATGAGATGTATTGGGATACGTAATGAGAAGATTTATACAGTGTCTACTAGTGGCACCATCACTCACACTAAATGGTTGAAGCAACCACTCTGATGCTGCAGTACCTGGGACATTTTTACACGGAAAATTGCAAAACAAATACCGTTAGTAGAAACAGACGTCCCCGGTATAAAATACTAACAATTTAGCAAAATGTAAATAAGTGGCAAATAAATAACTCTAAGCCGGCATTACGCCGTCTGCGAGGCGACTCCGGTTCCATCTGCTAATTCAGTGAAAACAGACGAAAATTCACCGAGTATTTTAACTTTTTTTCAGTATTATTAGAAACAAGAAGAGACGCTTCGTCCGAAGGAGAAAATCCTGGCTAAGAAACCTACTGGAGTGGACTGGGATCGAGAGAGATAAAGAGAGATATGCAGAGCTGACCGCCAACCTTCGCTGAGTCGGAGAGGCACCCTAAGAAGAAGAAGAAGATTAGAAGCAAGAGCGGTGGTGGCCACTGAGTGGCAGAACATTGGAAGCGAGAGACCCAGGTTCATTCCCGGCGCAGGCATGTACCTAAGACGGTTTATTATCAAAGTTACGTAATTTTTTTAATTTGAAGAAGAAAAACCACTCGCTAACTGTAAAAAACACATGCATCGTGTAAATAACATTCAAAACATACATACTTACATAAGTCAAGTCAAGTCAAAGTGTTTTATACATACATATAAACGCCGGATTGTTCCAGTAGACTCGAAGAACTTCGCTCGCTCGTTCAACAAGACGATTCAAAGACGGTGAGACATTTCCTTTGCCAGCAAATATTAAATCAAACGTACACCGAAGGCTTTTCAAACTTTGTAAACTGATCCCCAAAAGCATCGAAATCATGTTAAAATCAAGCATAAATCTTTTAAATTAAATGGCTGTGTCGCAGGCTCACAAACTCGTCTTGCGCTAATAAAATTGGCTCGCTGATCGTCGATTACGGTTCGATTCCCGGGCTATAAATTGGGCATCACATTAGTGTGATGCATGGAGTGACGAACCGAAGAGATCTTGAAGGCAGCGTCCTTAAGAAGCTTGCACACTTGTTTTGGAATAGGTATTTTCCTTGCGTAAAAAAAAATGTTTTTGGTCTTACCTATTGAGCCAGACATTTGTTTCCTAATGTCAAAAAATGACTGTTGCTGAATGGGTGTATGATTTATATATCGCGCTGTCGTCATACTTTAGCATTTGATGTCAACATTTTATAAAAGACTGATTCATTGCAAAATAATTTTTCCATTCTGGCCATTGTCTCAGCTCGGATATTACTCAGTTCAATGCAATTCATTTATTTCAGACGTAGGTATGTCCATAGTGTTAGTAACATGTTGATTTAGTCTATGTTAGTACAATTTTTTTATTTTAATTTAATTGATTTTAAGTCCACTATAACACGGCTGATTAACATAATAATATTCAATTCAATTCAATGGTGATGCCCATCCAGAGACTGTTTAGTTCCTGTTGCACTGATCGACGCCATATAGTTTTGGGGCAGTCTTTCTTCTGTGTTCCATTTGGACACCATTGCTGTGCTATTTAGAAGGGGTGGTTTTCAGGTCTTCACATAATATGATAACCAGTGATCGAATAATCGGATGCATATTTACCTAAAGTTATTTTTTGGCTCAGAAATTATGGAAGCGGCTTCTTAATACATATATTTTAAATATAAATCCCGGGATTTCAGAAAATTCGGGAATGCAAAACTAATCGCATACGTAGCATGGAGACGACTTATTTAGCGTGTAGTATTATGAATTTAAAAATCTGAAATCGCTTGATTTTTTACGATCGATACAAAAGTGCATTCCATATTAGCAAACACCTGAACGCAAGTATCTGTATTCACCCGACTTAATTCTATAACCAAAACACTGTATTCGTCGATTCCGGAATCCCGGGATTTTTTCGATACAAAAGTGCATTCCATAACAGCCAACACCTCAACTTTAGGTAAATATGCATCCGATTATTCGATCACTGATGATGACCTATCCAACGCCATTTTCGCTAAAAATTTCAAATTCAAAGAAAAACCTTGAATTGCGTTAAACATAGATGGTTTGATAGTTTCGGATAGTGTGAAAGTAGCCTAGAATAAAAATATGATTACAAAAGTCGAGAGTCTTTGAGATGGTGTGATCTCTGATTTATCGATTATCGAGAATGTGTTTTAGCTGATTGTCACTTTGACAAAGAGTCTCTTTCTTTAAAAGATGAAGCGTTTTTATTTTGCTACTGATAAAATTACTTTTGGAAAGATAGAATTAATTTCACTAATGAAAACTCAGTGGTAGACATATTTTTAATTCATACTTTAATGCACACAAAAATCTAAAATATACATAGGTACTGATGTTTTTTTTTTGTAGTTTTAGAGCCCCAAACAACTTTTGTTGTAATACTAAAGAAACTAATGATTGAGAACCGTCTGATAGATACCTATACAATCATTTACAAACTACACTGCTTAAAAAAACACTTTATTCAAATTAATTGACGAAATTAAGCTCCTTATTATGGTTTCACTTAGGCTATTTATTTAAATTGCGATTGATATTACGGACCGAGATTTTCCTAAAACTCCACTGGGCTGAAGCGGGAATAATGAAAATCTCTATAAACTATGATCGAAAGTTCCTTAAAACCAGCCAAAACCGGTTCGAGCCAGTTGAAACTACATCCAAAAGCCAGTCGTTTCGTTCGCTACTCGTATTATCTTATCGAGCGAGTCGGATCACTGGGCACGCGAGTTACGGTGAGTTTCGGAACGCGCTAAACTTCGACTTTTCGGTAGAGACGATTACAAGCGCGCTGCGGATCGGCGGTTTTAAAAAGAGGCGTCTGTTAAGGGGTTACCCTGTATCAAATTAGCACTAACATACAAAAAGGGTATCTTTCCTAAAGTTATGTTTTTGCAAGTAAAAAAGCGGCTTCTGTTAAGGGTTTACCCTGTATCAAACTAGCGCCAACATACAAAAAGTGTATACATATTTCCTAATAATATACGTTTTTTCAAGTTAAAAGCGGCTTCTGTAAGGGGTTACCCTGTATCAAACTAGCACCAACATAAAAAAGTGTATCTTTCTTAAGAATACAAAGAGAATTCTTAAGAATTCTTAAGAAACACTCATGAATTAACCAAACCCTGGAATAGGACTTCGAACATAAACCTAGGGCAAAGGAGGAGCGAAATAATAACGTTTTCTTTTTAATAAACCCTTTCAGTGTGCTATAAAATCAGCCCCGTCTTACTGTTTTTAACACCACACAAACCTAACTAATGCTTATGAATGTCAATAAACGAACCGCCAACCACTGCAATTTTTTGGGAAAGGCCTATGTTCAGAAATAATAATAATAATAATAATGGTTTATTTCAGGCAATAAGTTGTTACAGATCTAAAATAACAAGCCCATATAGTGTTAGTATAATCTGAAATGGACCAACAGTGGCTGCCAATGATGATGATGATGATGAATATCAATAAAAGTGTAAAGTAGAAAAGAGTGCATTTTTTCTCCTGCAAGTCTTCCTCTTAACCTATCTACCTGCTAATGGCTTATGGAATCGTTAGCATTCGAAAATGCCGTTCGGTAATATTTTGCCAGAGCCGCGACTATTCCACGGTAGCGGGTGAGCCGATGCGTTATGTTCAAAGATAAAACCGACGCCTAATGTCAGCTTTCGAAAGGGGTTTGTTCGATTTTTGAATTGGCTAATGGCGCGGAATGGCCGGTCGGCTTTTGTTTTTCTTGAGGTGTGTTTTGCGAGTGTCATCTCTTTTTTTTATTTTTTTTTATTTTATTTGTTATTTAAGAAAACTAGTGACTATTACATTATTAATATAACTTAACAATTAACACGCAGAAAAAAACACATAGTAGTGGCGAAAGAAAGACTTATGTAGTGACAGCCAGTCTTTAAAAGTTTCCACAGACAACTGGTTTTTCTTCGGTATCTACGCATCATCAATCAGTCAATGCTGGCCACTTTTTTTATTTATATTTATTTAATCACTTGCAGACTTAGTTTTTTTTTCCCATTATCACAATAAAAATAGCCTATAGCACTCAGTGATAACGTAGCTTCCCATTCCCATTAGTAAAATTTGGATGCTGTAGTTTTGAAGATTACCCCCTACATACATACATAGGGTACTTACAAACTTTTCCTGTTTATAATATTAGTGTAGAAAAAAATGGTCCCCTTTTTCATAGCCAGCATAGCAACTTTGAGTTATAATTTTTAAGACCTTTTTGATATTGGGGCAGAGTTGATGATGATAACAATATCATTAAAATCGACATTAGTTTCTGAAAGGGCTATAAGTAAAAAGAGAATTTAATTGTCTTGTTTTCTGTGTTGAGAATAACTGTTGCTAATTTTCAGTAGTAAAATAATACCAATTTTTTTTTTCTCCGACTAGGTCAAATTGGTTTATTGAAATTCAAATAATATTATTATAATAAAATCTACACTAAATCTTATCTAAACTCTAAAATATCCCTAAAATAATTTTAAAATAAACTAAACCTAAAATTAAAATTAAACTAAAATATACCAATTTGTATACGAACACAGCAATTTTTTTGCAAAAAAAAAAACATAACTTTTGCAAAAGTTAGTGGGAACAAAAAATTCCATCATCCAGTTCGCATTAAAGGCCACAGATTACCCGGCAAACCCGATTACCGAACCACTCTGTGGAAACCACCATAGGGCCTGAGGCCGGAAAACTCGATGGGATATGCAAATATAAACACAACAACTTGCGCGAAACATTGAGCTTAGGTCTTATTTGGTTGGGGTAAGTAAGGTTTTTGATTGTTGTGGGTGTAGAGTTCAGTTGGTTTTATTTTAACTTCGACAACTGGTGGAAAATAGCTTTTGTTTTATAAAATTTTATGGTAGCAGTAAAGTTTTGTAAAGGTGTACGTGATACTAAATAAAAAATAAATACCTCCGACTATTTACTTTCAAAAATGCATTTTTTATTTTATAAAAACTGTGCAATGTTTGTTTTATATTGAAAAAATATAATAAAACGAGTTGCCCAAAACGAGTCCAAAAAGTGTGGCCGTACCTATATTTTTCGTAATCCAACGAACCGTTACTGGTGGTAAAATCATTGGCGAATCTTAAAAAAACTCACCTACCAACATTGCATACATCGACATGTGCGAAGTACCCCAGGCTATAGAGCAGTGTTTTTCAACCTTTTTCATGACACGACCCCCCATATAAAGGAAAACCTTTTCGTGACGACTCCCTATCAAGGTTTTATCTATAAAGTTAAGTACACACGACAGCACGTCGACCCGTACACTCTAGGACTCCACTCGGTTACGTTACGGGCGACTTTAAAACAAAAGTGTACACTCTGACGTGCTGTCGTGTGGACAGTCAACAGCACGTAAACTTTTACAATTAGTCGTCGCCCGTAACGTTGCTGAATAGAGTGCACGCGTATAAGGGTCAACGTGCTGTCGACTGTTCACCAACTTTAGACCATACCCGCGACCTCTTAAAGAAGCTTCGTGACCCCCCTACAGAGAGCGGTTAAAAAATAGCTACAAGTCTAACAAAAAAACAAAACCGGCCAAGATAATGTTAACCAGCCAGCATACAGCATAGAATAGAACGCAGCATATCCGTCACATAAAAGTATTTTCATGCAAGGTTGCTTTTACAAATTCTCCTAAAAAAAAACTAAGGTAGGTTGGCGACCCACAGGTTGAAAACCACTGCTACAGAGTAACTCCGAGCTACGAGTAGGGTGCCTGTAAATCAGTTAGCGAAGATCGCTGTGGAAGATGACGTCGTAACGCGGTTTGCGCGGTACGCTACTGTTTAACTGCCGCCACTCTTTCCTAATGGTGTTAGGGTTGGCACTTGGCACACACACACACACTCACCCTCACACATTCACATACATACACACACACACACACACACACACACACTCACACACACCCTCTCACACACACACACACACCCTCATTCATACATACACATACACAGCATGTTAGACTAGTAAATATTTCATAAGTACTTACAATATTTTATCACCCTGTCACCACTCCTGTTTCAATCTCACCTCGGACGAGGTTCGGGCCTGCGAGCCATTAATACAGGCTATTTCATAGCCTAGCTATGGCAGCAGACACCTTCATAGAGTGCCCTAAGCCTATTATTTTTCTATTTGAATAATTGATTGGGCTGACTGTACTCAGTTACTAATTGTCATCCACTTTCCTGAATAAAGATTTTTATTATTTTATTATTTATTATTATTATTACTTCCTAAATCTCTCTCTCTCGCTTCCGAGCTTTGGCCCCACATGGTGGTGGGGTCAGCTTTCCTTATTTTCTCTCTCCACTTCGCCCTGTTCTTGGTGTCGTCTTTGGAGGCTCCGCATTCTACGAGATCTTTGTTGGCACTTCCTAAATCGTAAATAGGAAATAGAATGGATCCTAAATCAGTGTCTTACAGCCTTTTTAATGGCTTGTATGCAGTCACTGCGTTCGAAATCCCGATTTGCTTTTTTTTCTGTCCGGAATTCCGTCTGTACGTATATGGCCGGCCTAAATTAATGTTTTTCAGCCTTTTTGATGACTTACCGCGAAGAACCTTTTGCGGTTAGCTCTTTATATTATTTTCTGTTCCTTGCCAATTTAGGGGGTTAAAAAGTTTGTTTCCAGTTGTCAGCCCTACAGCCGTCTCGGTTTCCCGTCACACCGCCTAAAGGGTTTCACTCCGCGTCAAATTGCCGGTTAAAAACAACGATATTAAACAAACAGGCGCGTTCCCCAAAATTACAAGAGTCAGAAGTTTTCCCTAGGTCCTATAAAAAAACTTAGGCCTTTGCATCTACGTAGTGAGATGATTTATACAGCGTCCAGCGGCACCTTCACTCATACTAGATGGGTGAAGAGACCACACGGCACTGCAGTGCCTGGGACATTGTTTTAGATGGAGTGGGCTTGCCCAGCATCTATACCATCCTGACAGTTTAGTCGGCCTAGCCAACAGGAAAGACAAGTCAGGTCCTATAATTGTGTTATAATATCCTTGTGACCAGGATATATAAAAATAAAAAATGGAAAAAAACATCGGGCTAAAAAATTATAGTGTTAGCACAAAAAAAATAACTTAGTAGCCTCTGCATCTAATGCAGAGGATTTATACAGCGTCCAATAGTATCTTCACACTAGTATTATCTAGAATTCTAGATAAATTGTGTGATCAGCTCCATGCAGCCCTCTCCATACACTCCGACCACAAACCAATACACTTCATGACATAATATACCTACTTACATAAAATATGATAAACTTTTGGTAGAGAGTTTTTGTAAAAATCCATTTCTTTTCTTTGCCAAACACTATTTTTGCAATAATCTTTGAAGGGGACTTAAAAGGACCCTATTACTAAGACTCTGCTGTCCGTCTGTCTTTCTGTCTGTCTGTCTATCTGTCTGTCCGTCTGTCACCAGGCTGTATCTCATGAACCGTGATAGTTAGACAGTTGAAATTTTCACATTTTATTGCTGCTTTAATAACAAAACTACAAAAAAAAAAAAAAAATTAAATGGGCTCCCATACAACAAACGTATTTTTTTTGCCGTTTTTATAGATAATGGTATGGAACCCTTCATGAGAAGCCACTGGAACTTCTGTGCTTAGAGTTCCCGCGCAGTTTGCGTTCATGGAACTCATAAATATTAAAATGGCCGACCCGGTTAGAGTTGCTAAAGTTGGGGGTGAAAATGTTGTTGCATCGAGATTTTATTAGCACTGAATCTGCTTTGTGAAATAGGTATTGATTCAAACCATTTTTAACAAGTGTTTTTAGAGAAAATTCGCATTTCTGGAGTCTCAAATATAAATGTTTATAGATTTTACTTTCGGTTGAGGTATTAAAAATCATACACTTAAACTTTATTAAACACTGTTTTTTTATAAGTTTGAACTTACATTTGCTGATGTTTGACCTATTCCGAATGATTTTCTCATAATGAAAGTGCAAGAAATACGCAATACTACAAGAACTACGTAGAACAATTATTAAAATATGTTATGATAATATTCTAATGAAATTTTCTTAGCTTGCACTATACCTACATAATTTAAACACAATTTTAAACGGATTTAACACTTATTTTATTAACTTTTTCATTTTCCCAACGTTTCGCAAAGGCAAAGGTCTCGAAACGCAAAAATTTAGTAAAACAAGTGTTAAATCCGTTAAAAAATGTGTTTGAATTAAAATCTTCTAATGTTATGTGAGTCTGAGACTCAATCAAAAACGCTTGATTTTCTCTAAAAGCGACTATTCTGTCACTCGTTTTTGATAGTTTCCACAGATATCCCTAAGCGAGTTTTCAGTCATCCCGCGCCGCCGCCCGCCCTAACCGCAAGGGCGGGCGGCGGAAGCTCGCAGCGCCGGCCCATTGCCCTTCCCATTACCAGGAAGGGTTATTCGGGTTACAATGACGTTTTTATTCGTATAATGCCTCATTTGGCGTGTCGGTATTTGCATGTGAATGGATTTCGTCGGTGGCTATTTCAATGGCCCCGGTCGAAGGTTGTTCGGGTGGGTTCGGTGTTAATTGAGGTTGCAAGGGGATTTTAGATGAAGACTTGCCCTTCTGATCATCAAAACTAGCCATTAGATCCCTTATATACGGTCGGCCACAGTCACAGATACCCCATGCCAGCTTTCCTTTCACAGACACGCTCACGTGGACTGTTCTTTCTATTTAGTTATAACGAATGTGTATAATTGTATAGAGGGTGTGAAAAGACCGCCAACATAGCGGGAAACCACGTATTGTCCTCATCATTAACTGAACATTTTGGCCGAAGGAACTATGCTTGGGAAATCAACGGTGTCCGAGATAATGAGGTCCAAAGTAGGACTTTTAAAACAAAATGGCTATGGCTTCTTGAAAAAACATGTTGAGTACTTCATACTGAACACAATAACGCAAAAAAAAACTTTTGAAAAGTCCGACTTTGTACCTTGTTTGCTCGGAAACCGTTGATTTCCCAGGCATAGTTCCTTGGGCAAAAATGTTTGTTATGACGAGGACAATACGCGGTTTTCCGCGTTGTTGGCGGTCTTTTAACACCCTGTATACATTTCTCAACGACAAAATTACAGTATAAAGATGATGAATCACCCCAGCATTTCCAATTCAGTTGCACTGACCTAAACGTCTTTTCCATCTCACAGCACCGCGTAGAGTCATATTTTCTGTTTCGTAATGAAATGTTCCTGACCCCCTACCCTTGAGTCGTGCTTACATAGATGACGCACTGAGTGTTAAAAACACTGCGTTAACAAAAAAAAACTAAATAGCAAACCATTAAATCTGTCCCACGTTTTTAGGGTTCCTTACCCGAAGGGTGCCAAACGGGACCCTATTACTAAGACTCCGCTGTCCGTCCGTCTGTCTGTCTGTCCATCTGTCCGTCTGTCACCACTCACCAGGCAAAATTTCACAGAATTATGATGTATTTCTGTTGCCGCTGTTGTTATAACAAATACAAAAAAACCGAATAAAATTAATATTTATGGGGGCTAAAATGTAGAGTTTTTATTTAGTGACCAATACCTACAGTGCCTTCGAATGCGAGGAAAAAGACAAAACGCGCAACGATAAATAAAAAAATCCACCGTATTTGTAGCTCCGTGTCAGAGTTTTTAAACCGCCCAAAAAAGCCCGGAAGACAAGGTTGTCTGGAAGAGATCGCTTTTAGCGAGAAGGCCGCCATTTGTACTATGTTTTGTTGTAAGAAGTTATCTCTAATAATCTTTCTGTTGTGCAATAAAGAGTTCTCTATCTATCTAAAAGCCAAGGGCCTCGGTAGCCGAAAAAAAAAGTAAGATGTAGCCTGTACAATTGTACATGTCCCACTAGCTGGGCAAAGGCCTTCTCCCAGAGAGAGAGTTCGAGCTTAATCACCACGCGTGCTCAATGCGGGTTGGCGATTTTTGCGTTGAGAATGCCTCATACGCTCAGGTTTCTTGTAGCCGAAAACGCCGCGTTTTTCTCCCGCGTGCGTGCAAGCCGCCCGCGATCACCATTAGCGGATGACGCGGGCTCGCCGCATCAATCATGCGGAAGCCAATTCATTACCACTGCGCTATCGCCATTCGCCACCACTCCGCAGATTGTCTAGCAGCGAAATATTGCGCGCAACAATTATAAATATTGGCAGTATCGACACGGGCTGCATAGAAATACCGCTGGCAGTAAAGTTCAAGTTGTATGCGTGTCAAACGCGCTCCGTGTAAATGGTCCTTCGAATTTTTAACTTTTTTTATTAATAGAGCATTAAATTCGCCTTTTTGTTTTTCAGATAAAAAAAAAACTCCTTGTGATTGATCGTTGACATGTTTTTGCAGCTTCTTTTCTATTTGGTTCTGTGATTGGGAGCGTTTGAGTCTAATAATGACATTAGCGTAAACTCCATTTCCTTTCTTTTACGTTTAGTTTTTGTACAGTCAGCCACACGCTCGGATACCCCTTTTTGTTCGATTGGCGCCCTTATGCCACGCACGGTAAAAGCTGCCATGGGGTCTCTGAGAGAGTGGCCGACATTACCTACCCTATTTCCTTACGCGCGTGATAAGCTACCTATGGTGTATCGTGTTGCTGACCCTATTTTAGAAAAGAGCTGCCATCCACTTGACTATCCTCACCAAATAAAAATATTATTCACAGATTGTCCTCCCGTCTCCATTCAATCTAGTAGAACGATCCAGTCGGCAGTGCTGCATCGCATTGGGCTAATAATTCGAAGTGTACTGTCGTGTAGTGTCTGCTGAGTACCGTCCACATATTTCATCCGGCCCGCGCCGCCGTCGGTTTGTGTACGGGCTTATTCTGTTCGTTGATAGCGGATCGACCGCACCAAACGCAAAATGTTTTATATTTATTCATTTACTTTTATTGACTAATTGATCTCACCTGGAAGACTCAGTTGTGGAAAGAAGAGAGAGCTCGCGCCGCCACGGCCAGTCTCTTACTGCGGTCCGTAGATGTTTGTTTCTCCCGTGTTTAATGAGGCATAATATTTCGACTCTACATATCACTTACTTATTTTAATAAATCCCTGTGTAACTCCAAATAAATTGAGGAGTCAGCGGCTTTGTATAATTTATATAGTCTATCCTTTTTTGCATTATCTCTTGGTAAAAAAAAAACCTTCCTGCATACAAGCCATCATACAAGCCATAACTGTAGTCAATGGAGCTCCGAGCTGCAAGTTTTAGAATAAGTTTAAAGTTTTAATAAGTTTCTTTCATTTAGTTTAGAATAATATTTTTATTATTTATCTCAACAGGCAGTTCATGTAAAATAGGGGCTTGCTGAAAACAGCGCTTTCAATGTGCTTGCATGCTGAGACTTCTCCCTTTTGATGCCAAAGCATACATCGTGTAATATTACTTATTGTTTAAGGATACAATATTAAACATTTATAATAAGTTGAAAAAATTCACTCGGGACAGGACTTGAACCCGCAACCTCTCGCATACCGTGCAGGCGCTCTACCAATTGAGCTACCGAGTCAAGTAACTGTCGATGTGAATTTCTTCAACTAGTCTCCGTCAACTGGATAGGGGGCGCCACCTGGCGTGATTAGTTAGATTAGATTAGCTAGCACGGGTTAGTGCTTTAGAAAAAACAAAAAGTGATACAATATTACTTTAATATTAAGCTTTTTTGGTAAGTTGGCATCAATAAAGTGTTTTGAATTTAAATTAGAATTCTGGAGTCTTGCAGCTCGAGAAGCTCCTGCGGGTACGAACGTCCTTTAAGGCTCGGTATAAGGCTAACTAGCGCCACCAATGTTGAAAAAATCATATGTCCCTTCAGAAGAAGTTTCTGACAAAATCCTAAGATGAGCTCATGCGCCATGCTTTTCTAGATTTTTAAGTGTAGGTACCCAACTCAATTTCTAGTCTAAAGCTAAAAAAAATTCGATAACCGCCAAAAGCGGCCGTTTTTGGCGGTTATCGAAAATTTTTTAGCTTAAAAGTAAATATCGAAGAGGGTATCTACACTTAAAAATCTAGAAAAGCATGGCGCATAGGCTCATCTTAGGATTTTTCCAGAAACTTCTTCTAAAGGAAGATATGATTTTTTTAACATTGGTGGCGCTAGTTAGCCTTATACCCAGCCTTAACTGGCCGATCGTCTACGACCAAGCGTTTCACCCAGAATAAGTCCCCCGGTAGCCAGTGCGGACGGTTTTCATTGAAATTTAGTGCTCCAGTGTATCACAAGGAGCCCTTCCTAACAACGTTATGACAATAAGGCACTTTGCTGTGATTAAAATATAGTTGTGTGCGCAAGTGGATTTGTAGTGGCAACAGTAGCAAGGGAGAAATATTATCTTCTATACTTATAATAAAACTCTAGCGAAGTCAATTCTGTACATTGAATATTTTTAGAAAAAAACTATCAGGGGTTACTAAGTAAACTATTCTGAATACAAAAATGCAAAAAAATCGGTTTATGTCTGTCTGTCTGTCTGTCTGTCTGTCTGTCTGTCTGTCTGTCTGTCTGTGTGTTACCTCATCACGCGAATACCGCTGAACAGTTTTCAGTCAAATTTAGGACCGTGATAAGTCCTGGTTCTGGGAACAATCTAGGCTATCCGATGTTCAGAATACATTGCGGGTTGCAATTTTAACTTCGTTTTTTGTAAGAAATATTCATAATTTTGATATAGCTTCTTGAGAAGATATGTTAATAACATGATACAGAATACATTTCCGAAAAAAAAAATTGCTTTTCCGGAAAAAAAAATCTGACTTGGAACCTCATTATCTCGGAAACCGTTGATTTCCTAGGCATAGTTCCTTGGGCAAAAATGATCGTTATGATGAGGACTATACAGGGTGTTAAAAGACCGCCAACAGACCCGAAAGCCACTAGACACCAAAACAAAGTACTTTTTCGATAAATTATTGTTGGGAAATTATTTTGGTTTTTTAGGTTATAATTATGAAAAATATTTTTTACGCAATGGACGTGTAACGCACAGAAGTCATATTGCGCAAGCGTAGGTATCAGATTATGTTACTTAAGCTTGAAGTGCCGATGTTTAGAATACATTGCGGGTCGCAATTTTAACGTCGTTTTTTGTAAGAAATATTCATAATTTTGATATGGCTTCTTGAAAAGGTATGTTAAGATTCCCCTGAAGCTCTGCAGCCCTCTCGCTCGCACTTTTGAACATTTGAATTTATTGTAAGAGAATGATTCAACTTTGGACGATAAAATATAGTTGCAGATATAGATAATAAAGCTATCGACATGTAGACATACTTTAAATTTCACATTTATAGTTTAAAAAATAAATTACTGAACTACTACTTTTAACCGAAGTTCAGTGATTTTTTTTTTATTAGTAGGAATATGAAATCAAAAGTGTGTCCACATGTCGATAGCTTTATACTATATTCTGCAACTATATTTTATCGTCCAAAGTTTAATCATTCTCTTACAATCAATTAAAATGTTGAAAAGTGCGAGCGAGAAGGCTGCAGAGCTTCAGGGGATTCTTAAGAACTAGAATACTACTGAATACATTTCTGCAAAAAAAAAAGTTTTGAAAAATCCGACTTTGAACCTCATTATCTCTGAAACCGTTGATTTCCCAGGCATAGTTCCTTGGGCAAAAATGTTCCTTATGATGAGGAAAATACGTGGTTTCCCGCTTTGTTGGCGGTCTTTTAACACCCTGTATGTGGTCTCCCACTTTGTTGGCGGTCTTTTAACACCGCTCGGTATTCAATACAAGCACTCGCCTCAAACAATAATTTTACATTCTTGCATAACAAATAACTATTGTTTACTGTTGAGCTGGATAGACAGAGTTATTAGCCGTATGCTTTGCTTGCTGGCTTAGCATGAGAATGAGTAAGACCTTATCTATGGGCTTATAACTTTATCTATCCCACTCTACGTCGAGGGAGATACATATTATAAACCCTTTTACTTCCTAATCAATTCTTATGCTAAGCTTCCTGGTATCTTATCACGGGCGATACCTTAATGTAAACAATACATATGTATTAATAAATTTATAAATGTATTATTTAGATTAGGGTTTTTATTCTATTTTATTCTATTGCTTTCTTTTGAGCCCTGCTACCGCAAGTTAAGAAATAATAACTATTAAAATACCCCCGACATTTTAGCTTCGAATAAGCATATTTAATAAATTGCTGAACCAATTTTGACAAAACATAACTAAGAACATTCGCTAGAAAACATGCTTTCAAATTTTAAAAAAAAACCTAAAGCTTCCAAATCGTTCACCCATGGGTGAACGATTTGGAAAATGTCGGGGGTATTTTAATAGTTATTATTTCTTAACTTGCGGTAGCAGGGCTCAAAAGAAAGCAATAGAATAAAATAGAATAAAAACCCTAATCTAAATAATACATTTATAAATTTATTAATAAAGCTACGGTGCCACAGACAGACACACCCTCATAAACACTTATACAGACACACTCACAAAGCTGTCAAACTTATAACACCCCTCTTTTTTGGTCGGGGGTTAAAAAAAACCTTCATTTTGAGTTTTCCTCCACAGTCGAATTTAAATTAAATGTCAAATGTGTAAAAACGCATACGAAGTCGCGGGCACAACTAGTTGTATTCTAAACGGGTCGAATCGCGATTGGTTTTTAGGCAAATTAATTACCTTATTTATCCCGACGTTTCGGCCGCGTTACAGCTGCCGTGGTCGCGGGTAGACTGGAGCGGAGAGTGTTTTAATTATTGTGGTGACAGTTGGGAAACTACCCTCACATCACTATTGTCATTTGCAGTGGGCCGGCACACAACACTCACGGTATCGGCGGATATGTCATATACAATAATGTTTAAATATCGCGAATCATTAAAAGTGAATAAGGGAGAAATAGCCAAATTGATTGTCAATCTCGCATAGGAGACGGCACTAAAAGAAGCAAAGACATACGGCCGGTTTCTGATTTGAGAAATTCGCTAAGCAAGCACTTGAATATCGTTCTGCCTCTGCGGATTTCTCACAAAAGAGCGTGACAGAACGATAGTAAAGTTTATCTGTATTGTGGTAAAGTTAAGTATTTGCTTGGCAAAATTCTCAATTCAGAATTGCTAAGCTAATACTTTACTATCGTTCTGTCACTGTTTTTTTTGGAGAAATCTGCAGAGACAGGACGATACTTACCCATTTGCTTAGCAAAATTCTCAACTCAGAAACCGGGCCTAAGGGTGGTATTCTAGAACGCTACTTAAACTCAGTTCAAACTAGAACGCTACCTAAACTCTGTTAAAACTCAGTTCAAACTAGAAACTCGTTGAACTCTGTTTAAACTCAGTTTAAGTAGAGTTTAGTATTATCGACTGTCGATAAAACAGTGCATGTTTTGATTTGAATATCCCTCCCTTCATATCAAAACATGCACTGCTTTATCGACAGTCTGAACTCTGTTTAAACTGAGTTTAAGTAGCGTTCTAGAATACCACTCTAAGAAGTGGACGCGGTCCGCACTACCCTACACACGTTCTTCAAGGTTGACTGGTAAAAATGCTATCTAGAATTAAGTACGTACATATTTTTTTAAAACTTTAGTTCAATAAAGAATTGAATAAAGATCTCAACTCTAGTCTCGACAACGGATTTGACCGTATTGCTCGAAATGTAGTCAGCCAAAAATCAGCTAAGCTCGAGCAAAGCCAAAAAGCTTCTCCAAAAATTGACTGGCGCAGCAGCCAGGGGCTTAAGTCTGTAACGCTATGGCGTGTCGATGGCCTACTCCATCTAAAAACAATGTCCCAGGCACTGCAGCGCCGAGTGGTCTCTTCACCCATCTAGTGTGAGTGAAGGTGCCACTGGACGCTGTATCAATCATCTCATTACGTAGATGCAAAGGCCTTAGTTTTGTCGATGGCATCATAGTAGAAGGACAAAACCGGGGTTTCCTAGTTTTTCTGATACAACCAGCGAACTAATTCTCTAGAGTTAGAATCAGTAAACAGGGTGTTAAAATACCGCCAAAAAAGCGGAAATTCACGGATTGCCCGCATCATAACAAACATTTTTGCCCAAGGAACCATACCTGGGAAATCTACTCCGAGATAATGACGTTTACAGTTGGACATTATTTTTAATTTTTTTGCATAAATGTAACTACAATCGTATAACAATTATTCTCCCAAAGATACCTTAATTTTTTTGATTATTTTGCATTTGAATAAAGTTCTTTTTATTTATTTATTGACCATTTTGAAATTTCTTTGCTGTGCTACAAAAACATTAAAAGGACCGACATCATTAAGACGCCATAGGTCTCACAATGAAAAAAAAAACATATCGCACCCCCCGGCGAATAAACCCGTAACATCAAAAACGTAATTGTTCAGGAAAAAATTAAAACTGTTTTTTCGTCACAACTCACTAAGTACCTATGGTAGAAAAGTCATTTAGGTATCAATTTACAGGTTTTTTTTTTGCTCACTACATATTGAAACATTATTAATCTATAGATAACACTACGGAAGTTATTTAACAAAATGTATGATACCAATATTAAAATCTTGTTTTATTACTGCAAAGTGATATTACGGTTTTATTCGTTGTAAAATCGAAACCGAACATTTACAGCATCATAGTATTATAGGAATATTCGCTGATATTTTGCATAGATACTCTTTTCGGTAAGAGCACATTATGGCTTTATTCTCGGCATATGTAAAGTGACTGTGTTAGATAATGGCTCATTATCTTTTTATTCTGGTACAAATTTCTAAGAATATGAAATGTAAGTGTACATTACAATTTTTCATATACATTTTAATTCTCCATAAGTGCCCCTTGTAGCAATGACTTGTATAAAATAAGTAGGTAAAGGAGTCCAGGAAATTTTGAATACCTACCCAAAGTAGTTAACGAAACAAATCGTATTAAAAATCGACAGTATAATGGAAGAAAAACAAAATGAAATTAAAAACTTCCAAAAACAAAGGCAAAAAAGTTAGCAAAAAGTGAATTTTTCAACTTTTTATCCCTTTGTTTTTGGAAGTGTTTGAATCATTAAATAACAATTTAATTCGAAACTTCTTCTTCTTCTGGTGCCTCTCCACTATTGGAGGTTGGCAGTCGGCTGTTCATTATGTCATTCTGTCCTTAGCTAGACTAAAGAGATCTTATATTGTGACCACTCCTGTTCATTCTTTGGTGTTTTTCAGCAAACTTTTTCTTCTTCTGCCGACGCTTTTTCCTTCCTTAATCTTTGCCTATCAGGATAATTGGAGAAGCCTATCGTATCTAATCACATTAGTTACTTATCTATTTCTATTGGGTGTTTTAAATGAGTTCTCTTTTGTATGACATATCCTTATCCTTATACTTAAGATACCACTACTTTTCGAAAGCTTCAATTTTCCTATTTATTTGATCTTTACGATCCATTTTTCATATACATTCACAACCGTCGTACATTTCTATAGCTAAGCTAGATCGCATAGCTAATGGATAGAAGATAAACCTTTATTTGCTTCATAAACAAACGTAGGTAAAAACCAAAGTCAACTTAAACCTTATTAAAACAGAAGAAAAATACAAACTTGGTTACCTTAGAGCCTGTGAGTTTTACCAGTTTGATTGGCTTCTTCACAGACGATTATCACCGTGTTAGTCTGGCTCCAGTAAAGGTTCTGAATTATTCGCTTATCTCTGCGATCAATTCTAACGTCTTGTAGACGAGGCATTAGTACCTATAACCGGGCTTAGCATGATCAAAGGCCTTCTTGTATTCTTTCTTGTATTGGCCTTCTTGTGCAATCAAGCAAATTAAAATGTCAGTTTGTAAGTCTCTGGACTTGTGGTCTAGGTAGGTGCAAAGAAGACTTATCTGGTTCTTAGCCCTGACCTGAAACTCAAAGAGCTATTGGCAATACCTATTCTCATTGGACTTCACTCTGATCCTCTCATGAAGAATGAAGAGAAACATACCTGGCTTAACAAACTTATTGTGCGGTATTCGCAGTATTTCTTCATGTCAGTAGAAAGGTTGAAATTAACCAATTTTGTGGTAATATCCCAGTGCTGTAAAAGGTTTTGAAAGACCTGGAGAGCGCATAATTATTAGAGTATGTTTTTAATGGGCTTGAATTAATCTGGTCTTAGTGATTTACCAGTTTTGGCTCTTTTTAGGGCCTTAACCAGTTACTTTTTATCAAAGGATTGAAGGACCAGTTTCATAGATCAGTATATTGGCAAACAGCGTTTTCACGCGGATTTTTATACTTCCTGCATACAAAATTAAATGTATGTAGAAACTTTGGTGTTACTTAAGCCTTATGAGATCATTTATACATCGTCTAGTGGCAATTACTTACAAAGGCGTTACTAAGTTCAAGTACCTAGGTTTTACGGTAAATGATCCAAACACCCGAGAAGGTGAGATAGACATCAGAATTAAAAATGTATTCCGATACCCCGTGGCTCTCCACGAAGTGATCACGTCCAAGCACCTAACAAGAAGAACGAAAATACGCATTTATAAGAACCATCTTTATGTACGGATGTGAAACTTGGACACTGACGCAAAAAGAAAAAACTCCTGGTCGCGGAAAGGAAAAATCCTGTGAAAAATATTTGGACCCACCAAGGGAGAAGACGGCACCTTTAGGATCCAGTAAAACGCCGGACACATGACCGAGCCCAACATAATTGGAGAGACTAAAACTGCAGGACTCCGCTGGCTTGGTCACGTATAAAGAAAGGGAGAGGATCGGGCAGCTAAAACAGCATACGAACGGCAACCTTGTGCACGTCTACCAGTTGGACGTCAGAAGTATCGCTGTATTGACGAAGTCTCAAAGGACTTGCACGAACTCCAAGTGGAAGATTAGAAAGAAGTGATGCAGGACGGAGAGGGATGTCGTCTTTTGGTTACGGAGGCCAAGATCCACTTCGAGTCGCTGAGCCAGCGTAGTAAGTGGCAACTTTACTCACACCACAGGGTGCAGTGACCACTTGCTGCAGTGACTGGGAAATCAGTCAATGAATTCCGGTTTTATCCTTTACGCAACCCAGCCATCTCCTTTATCTCCAAATTCCATATCATGGTTGTTCCATTCTTTATAGAACTTCGAGCCCACCACTCGTATTGTACACAAGTTTTTTTTTCTTGTACAATATTGTCCGGTTGTGAGAGTTTGTGTAGCCGTTTTCTCTCCATAAGGTTTACTACATCATACGAGACATAAACTTAAGACATCTTCGTCTATCTATAGCTGTTTCTTGTTCTTTATTCCTCGCAAAATCGTCCTTTCATAGTGACTACCACATCGATGACATATTGTTAGATTTATTATTACATCATTACTGGAATAAATATATAACAACAAAAAGCTAAACGGTTTTACAGATATAGCAAAACCGGTTCCTATTTTGTAAACATGCATTACAGTCATGGCGATCAAAATATTTCACGAGAATAAAGCCGTAAAGGCTTTTGTAATTTCTTCATACAATAAATGTATCAGTAAGGGATGACTGCGGTTTTATTCTTCGTTCAAATTGTTGAGTATGGTCAGACGAATAAAGCCATATTTTTAAATATCTCCTTAAATATGGTATTTCAGGGTCTGAAAAAAATTACACTTATGTATTCGGCATCGGAGATGACGTTTCTGCAATAACAATAAAAAAGCCGTAATAGCACTTTACGGGTTTATTCTGCGGGGGGTGCGATATCTTCTTTTTGGATGAGTTTTTAGCAAAAAATGCTCCTGCGATTTCTCAATTTTTACGACCTAAGGTTTGTATTCCAGATCCTAGAACTTGTGGCCACTTTTGGCGTAAATCGATTGCATTCGGATCTGGAAGGATCTGGAATCCAAACCTTAGGTGCTAAAAATAGTTAAGCTTTGCGTTGAGAAATCTCAGGAGCGTTTTTAGCTAAAAACGCATCCAAAAAGAAGATATGATTTTTTTTTTCATTGGCGGCGCTAATTGTGAGACGTATTTCATCTTAATCAATCGTAATAATTGAAGCACTCAACTGGGAGCCCATTTTGGCACCATTGCGTTACAGACTCAGGCCCCTGCTCATCTAGTCGCGGCCGGAACAGTATATCTCTGTCGAGACTCGAGACGCGACAAAAACGCCCGTCGGCATATGTGACAGCTCGCCCGAATGACGTCAGCAGCGGCCAATTTAGTAATTGCACAGAATTTGGCTGAAAACGTGGAACCTTACGTCCACTAGCATCGTATACAGGGTGTTAAAAGACCGCCAACAGACCCGAAAGCCACGCATACTAGACACCAAAACAAAGTACTTTTTCAATAAATTATTGCTGGGAAATGATTTTGGTTTTTTAGGTTATAATTTTGAAAAATATTTTATGACGGATTGGATGTGTAACGCACAGAAGTGATATTGCGCAACGCAATGGATGTGTAACGCACAGAAGTGATATTGCGCAATAGTAGGTATAAGTTTATGTTACCTAAACTTGAAATACCGATGTTCAGAATACATTGCGGGATGCAATTTTAACTTCGTTTTCTGTAAGAAATATTCATGAGAAGGTATGTTAAGAACTAGATACTAAATACATTTCTGCAAAAAAAAAGTTTTGAAAAGTCCGACTTTTAACCTCATTATCTCGGAAACCGTTGATTTCCCAGGCATAGTTCCTTGGGCAAAAATGTTCGTTATTATGAGGACAAAATGTGGTTTCCCGCTTTGTTGGCGGTCTTTTAACACCCTGTATAGAAAAATCCTAACGTAGTTTTAACCGATTTCAAAATAGGAGGAGGTACTCAATTCGACCCGCATTTTTTTATGTTTGTTACCGCCGAACAAAATCAGAAGTTTTTTCTATGGCGACCGATTTTGAAGATTCATTTTTTGTTTCAAAGGGTGTAGGTATGTGGTCTCATAAAAATATGATGATCAGATGAAGAACTTCGGAGGTGGAAATTCTCAACGGTCAGCAGCAGATTACTCGGAATCAGTGCGCAGTGCAGTAGACCACAGTATAACCCGTGCCATTAAAGAAACGATATATAAATGGCGGACACTCTCGCGCCCTCTCGCTTTAATCATATCTCCGTCTATACTCACACGTAACGTTAGCAAAGTCATTTTAGGCAGTCCTGATTAGTCACCTACGCTTGGCTAATAAAACACGCCAAAATACGTTCGCCTCTTATTGATTTTTTAATGTTTGTCGAGTTATTTCAATATTGTAGTTTACGTTAAGTGTTGTTATTTGTTGAAGTTTGTATTATTTACTACGTTTTAATATTTTTGATCTTATATTCATAAAGATTGTTGTTTAATCACAAACCCAACGTAGAACAATTACCTAATCAATAAAGAAAGCATCGTAAAACAATATTTCCTAACCAAAAATGTAAGAAAGTTTTAGGTATGAACCGAAATCGTATTTTCGTAACCTCTTTTTCAGACCTTACCATAGGTACCCGCCGCCATTTTCATATCGTTTCTCTATTGGCACGGCTTATACCACAATATGTGGTATAATGCGTGCGGGATGAGAATGGGATGGAACCTTGTCAAAGTCAATCGAAAACATACTGTATTTTACTTTGACAAGGTTGCATCGACGCGAGTTTGCTTAGCGCGCGCGTATCAGTTCCAGGTCGCATCCCATTCTCATTCCGCGCGGATTATATAGGTGACCATTATAAAATTTTCAAAGAAATGCTATAATTTCTGACCTAGGATTTTTTTTTAATATTTTTTCCCAGTACCGTTACCTGCCCTTTCACCCAGTTCCCGCTTGACGTTGAATTACGGGACACCCCGTATACGTACTATATGGAAAAGAGGTGCTCTTTCAGTTTAGTTCTTTCATCTACAGGGTGCACTCTAAGTCGATAGCGGAACTTTAAGTAGGCTGTCTACTGATCAATACAAACAACTTGTACTAGGAGGCGAAAAAAATGGAGCGAAAAAAATATCAGCTGTTTCATACATTTGGCGCAGTACTGAGTCGACCTTTTGTATGGAAGAGCTGATATTTTTGTAGCTCCATTTTGTTCGCCACCTAGTACAAGTTGTTTCTAGTGATCAAAAGACAGCCTACTTAAAGTTCCGCTATCGACTTAGAGTGCACCCTGTAGTGTGAAAGTGAGTGCCCTATAACCTATCGAAACTATAATAGTAAAGTTTGCCTGTAATCAAATAGTTAGTTAGTTAATCGTATGAGGTAGTGGCCACCCCTGGTGTCAGAGTTTTTAGGCCGTCCAAAGGGCCCCTGACAAGGCTTAACGATTGTTATTAATCAACAACGTACGTACGTGTAATCAAATAATTTACATAGCTGTTGGACGAACCCCTTACAAAAAAACTCCTCCATCATAGTTCCACCAACAGCGAGGTCGTAACTCAGACGAACAGTTTGCCGCTTCGAAACTAACTAAACAGTGGCAATAATTTTAAGAGTGTCGCCATAAAATGTTCGCGGGTAGGCGACAATACGTGTGCACAAGGATGTGAGAAGAAACCACGAGTGGAGGACAGTGAAAGGGGGTGAAAAACAAAAGGTTACAAAACATGCGTATTTTTTTTTTATAAATTAATTTCTTTGACTGACTTTGATTGACTGTTCCCGACCACTCTAGTCATGTCGAGCTAAAAAGCCAAACATCTTACAGAAATCTCGTGCCTTTAATGTCGAGGATGACTTCGTGAGAATAGGAGATAGATAGAGAACACTTTATTGAACACTACAAATTAATTATTTACAAGAATTTTCTTAATCTAATAGTACAGAAGGCGGTCTTGTCGCTAAGGGCAATCTCTTTCAGACAACCTTCGCACGGACTGGACAAGTAAAAATAGAGGAGGTAGGAGATGTGACATTTGCTGCAAAATGAGATTTTTCCTTTGAGATTGGTCGAATGCGAGATTCCCGAGAATTCGGTACGCAAAGTTTTTTGTTCGAAAGTCCGTTATTGGCTTAATCTTATCTTTAGACAATATTGAGAAACTAATTTAAATATTTTTTATTTTGGTCCAGTAGTTTTGTTTTTAAGCGCTAAAATGTTTTGTTCCTATGACCGCCAACAGTATGCAGACCGTCGCGTGAAGGTCATAAAACCGTATCTTTGAAACGTTGTAAAATCCAAACTACTGAACTAAAATAAAAAATATTGAAATTAGTTTCTCAATATTGTCTAAAGATAAGATTAAGCCAATAACGGACTTTCGAACAAAAAACTTTGCCTTCCGAATTCCAGCTTTACGTTAGTGGACTTCTTGGCGACAATATGCGCGGAGTGGCAGAACCAATCCCAGCTGAAAGTCCGTATGTCCGCGCGATACAAGCTGAAATGCGAATATTGTTTGTGTAACCGTTACATAAGGCTGTTAGGCTGATGAAATGGGCACGGGGCGGTGTGGGATAGAAATAGTATGGGGTGCATGTGGAATAATATGGATAATAGCGAATTACAGCTGTGTAACGCTGTGCTCGCTAACTGTGAAGGAAAACATCGTGAGGAAACCCGCACGTCAGTTGGCTCCACACGTATTGACCTGTCTTTCCTGTGGGCTTGGTCGACTAAGCTGTCAGGATGGTATAGGTGCTGGGCAAGCCTACTCCATCTAAAACAATGTCCCAGGCACTGCAGCGCCGAGTGGTCTCTTCACCCATCTAGTGTGAGTGAAGGTGCCACTGGACGCTGTATATATCATCTCATTACGTAGATGCAAAGGCCTTAGTAGTACAGCTGTGTGTGGTTAGTGATTCGGCTCAAGACGAGACTTTCAAGCATCTTGGCCAACCTTTCTCGAATTTGTGTTTTGTTTCTTGGTCTTGTCTCGATCGTTTGATTCGAGCGAGATCGAGCGAGAATCTCGAAAAAGAGTCCGCGCCACCCTGAAGTCCGATAGACGTGACAAAATGTTTCCAGTGTTAGGCGTAATAGGCGTAGTCCCCCGAGTTCCCGTAAGACTTGAGTCGTGGCGCGCTACTCTTTTTATTTTCAAACTGATTTTTTATTCCGTAGAATTCCGACAGCTATAATTTTTGACATGTCAGAGATTATAAGTATAAACCTTTTTGGCCGGCCGTTTTTTATTGATATGGATGACATGAACAATCTAGAATCTCGAAATCAAGATGTAATAAAAACAAGATCGAGACAAGATTTTTGCTCGCCTTTCAAGATCGAGACCAAGGAAAAGTCTTGATATGTTCAATTTATCAAGCACAAGCACAGATCGATGTAAAACAGCACATTTCCTAATGGACCTTAGGTATTTTAATCAATTCTTCTACTCTAAAGCAATGAAAAAAGATGATTCTAAGTACTGATATCAACAAATAAACAAGAAATCAGCGAGCAATATCGACTTCACCAACAATTGTTTGCAACTCATTAGTGTTGAAGACACTTTTTGAAGAAAAAAGAGCTGACGTCAACCGAACTGAAATAAATATACTTGAGAAAGCTATTTAACCTCCCGCTTTTCCATATTTTCCCGCACAAAAACACGCGCCCCACAAAACTCGGTGCCCATCAACATTCGCACAGAAACAAACAGTACTACAAACTCGGGACGTCTATAAACAAAACTATCATTCCGAAACTTCGCATATTCACATACGTCCTGACGAGGTTTAAATAACCACGCCACGTCCACATCCAGCGATCCCTAAACCCTGAGAAACAGAGTTCAAATTTGCTTGCCTTTACAAAGAAGTTACTCTGGTTGTTTTACGTATATAGGGCGGGCGGAACATACAGTCGGAAACAGGGAGTCGAGGGGGGTTTGGGAGGTTTGGCAGGTTGACTTTTTATGACTTTGAATGATGGTGGATTCGCTTCCGGGAGGCTGCGGATAGGGTTGCGTTGTGGCTGGAGGTAACCACCTAGTTGATTGAAAGACTTTTAGGATAACTTAACTGACGATTTCAGGTTGATTTGGTCCATGATCATTAAAAATTTTACACATAACGATCGTGAACCAAATCTACAGCAACGGGTGGCAAATTATCGGGAAAGTTGCATTCGAGATACTGCGAAATTAAGTGAACTCGAGGTGGAAAGGCCTATACCCAGCAGTGGGAAGAGGTGGGCTGATGATGATGATGTTGATGAGGTCTCCTAGGAACGTTTTCCTGTACCTGCCCCTACTGCCCCGTCTCAAAAATCCACCCTGTCGTTTTTCACTGGGGATTTTTTATTTTTATTTAGATCAATACCACGGTACCTTTGGTCTTGAATTCATTCTTGGGTAAGCACTTGGTCCAAACCCTGGCAGTGTCCTTTGCTCGAGTGGTATAAAAATCCACCCTGTATTTTATTGTATTCGATCGGGTCGAATCGCGGTTAGACCCGCGATTCCGTGACCCGTTGGTTGGTTGGTTGATTCGACCCATTTGAATACAATAATGAATATCGCGAGTCCTTAAAAGTGAATACACCCTGTATTTTGTTTGTATTCCAGCTAGCGATCCTCTCGCACGACCCAGCCTACCCAAAAGGTCCTAAGCGAAAATATGCCATTTCCATATTCAGGGCTGGATAAATGAGCGGCACTCACTAGTATTGGTTTACGCCCCGGACCCGCCCCTCTATTACCTCACTGCTGCGGGCTAAACATCATATTGTGATGCTGTGGCCCAAAGGAGAGGCGATGGCGAGTTCGGGCTTTCAATGCAAGCTTGAGAACTTACGCCATTGGTTCCAACAATCCACGAGGTCCTTGTTTCGTTTGGCAGCCTCAAAGGAGAAAAAATTGCTCCGATAAGAAACGGCACTAGGTACAAGATTTAATACTAAATAAAAAATTTAAGTTAAAAACTACCAAAAGCCTTGAAACAAGACTTGCTTATTTTTTTAAATAGACTCAAAGGTAATTAATCGTATTCGGAGGCCATCGATCGGCTTAACAAATGCAAATGTGATTGATTACCTATGAGTCTATTTTAAGGATAAGCAAGTCTTGTTTCAAGGCTTTTGCTAGTCGGGTTTTAGTTTGAAACTTCTATTTGTACTATCCACTCATCTAGCCAGTCACTGACCATAGACCAATTCTATGCCACCATTCCCTCAAAGTCTCTGCCGTCTTTGTTGAAATCTAATCTAAGAACTACGTAAAATTTAAGGTTTATGTAATTTTTACATGATTTTAGAATGTAAGATTTGATATTCATAATTTAAGTTTATATTACCTAACTAATTGTTTTGTGAGCCTATAATTATTGGTATCCTTATCAGACCAAAAACTTGTACCTAAGTAAACAATTTAATGCTGTTGGCTTACCTAATTCAATAAAAATAAAAAAATAAAGATTATAACTTGCACCACAAGTCTAATTTTCTCTCCTGTTATACCCGTGGAGGCAAAAAATATGAAATGCTGAGGATGAAATATAAAATACGAAGCATCCATATTGGACCGCCCTAGGATATCCATATTGACCGTCAGTGCTAGAAGAAAACTGAACGCAGAACCGATGCTTTATCCTACTTCCTATCCTTCCTATCCTATCCTATCCTATCCAATCCTATCCTATCCTATCCTACTCCTACTTCCTATCTTATCCTATCCTATCCTACTATGGATGGATATCCATCCATCTATAGTAGGATAGGATAGATGGATTTCTGTTACTCTTTCACGCTGAAACGGCTTGACGGATTTGGATGAAATTCGGAATGGAGATACCTTAGATATCAGAATAACACATAGGCTACATATTATCACGCTATTACACTTAGGGGCAATGTAAACCACTTTTTTTTTCTGTAGTTCACGCAGATGAAGTCGCGGGAAAAGCTAGTAATACGAATGTACGAAGTACGAGTTTAAACGACTTTGAAGTACCCGTATCTCCTACCCATCTAAACCCAAGGCAAACATGTCCTGTAACTGCAGGCGATTGAGGAGTCGCTGCACTCATTTAGTGTAAGTGGATATTCTGTCTGTCTTAGATGCAAAGTTATTCGTTTTTTTTTATCTCCAATACATTTACGTATTAGCGGGCATTTAATTAAAAATTTTCACTTTCTTGAAGTTTTTTATTTACTTAGTTACTGATTGAAACAAATTATTTTACTATCCCAACGGGGTTTTGACTTGAGTGAGTAGATAATTAAAATTGTGTTTTTAGTTCATTTGATTGTGCAATTAAGGGAAAGTGAAGCTTAAATGCTAAAAAGTATTTTTTTGTGTTACGACTTATCACGAAAAAATTACGATTAAAATTTTACAACAGTAACAAACTTATACAGTCCCTGACATAGGGTAGCAAAGGTGGATATGTTTACCGGAATTATGTAAGCAGCTAAAAAATTCACAGGTTTCTTTGCCATAATAAGCATTTTTAAAATATTTTTCTTGTCAGACAAATTAAACTTCTCCCAACCACAACTATAAACTGCCGTCGCAAATTCCTCCGAAGCATTAATCAACTTCTGACAAAGAAAACAGTATAGAAAAACTATTAAAGTGCAGTAGATAATCATACTAATGAATGCTGCAATATACTCCGCTGTAGGTAAACATACAAACAACATAATACAGATAGCACAGCCGGCAAAGTTATAACCAATCTGCATGCTGTACAGTTCTTTTAACTTCCACGTGAGCTCCAAAATAATGCAATGACGCTCAATAAAGTCTTTAACATGTTGTTTTACAACGTCGTCTCTTTCAGAAGCTTCATCAATGTGTCCCTCATATTCTTCGGTTATTCGGTCCAATTCCATGATTTCTATCGTGAGTATTTGGTAGAATGCAGCTGTATTTGATATTAGCAGTAGGAACAGCCCTTGATAGTTGAGTACAGATACAACGATGGTGAATTCGTAAGCGGCCAAAATTACGAGGCAAATCTCTCGATTGGGGCTGGAAGTCAGCGACGCCATTCCTGAAAAATAAGCCAAACAATTACCTACATTTCCTTTACTAAGGCCCATTATATAAACCACAGTTTGAACCAAAAAGGCTAGTTTAAACTCTATCTGTCGATTAATTTTCATACAAAATGCGAGGTTTAATGTATGGTCTGAGTTTAAACTGTCATTGATATTACGGGCCTAAAAGGCGCCGTAACCTGACCAAAAGCACAAACACAAGAAAATCCTCGAAGAAAAATGGTGATGGATCGGACGCGCGTTGCAGAGACTAGACCGTCCAAACAAGTACTGAGACGTGGCAAGTGACGGCCGGGACGCCAAGGCAGCAAGACCGCGAAAAATTGAGGTCTCTTCTTCGAGCCCTATGTCTCTGATAAGGGATAAAAGGATATCATCATCATCATCAAAAGGCGCCATACCAAAAGTGTTAACATTCGTATTTATCTCTCTCTCTGAAAAGTGGATGAACCAGAGGTCCGATGAAGGCAGCGGTCTGGGATACTCCACCCGATCGCTATTTGTTCGTTTGTTTGTTAATTTTTCTTTTTGTTCTTTGTTTATTAGAGACACATTAGGCATGCTTACCAGGACATTGAATCGTGCCGAATTCCAAAGTTATATTGATCCTCTTTGGCGCATTCATTGATAATTCGCTCAAATACGTGCAGCCATAGAATATAAACAGAATAGTCTTGATTTTCGCCAGAATCTTCTCATATTTCTTGAGAATTTCTTCAGATTTACTCGCACGTTGACTGCTCATCTTTGCTAGATGGAGAACCGTTTTTAGAAGGGGCCTGTGAAATTATTTCAGTTAGGTATCTTGTAAAAATAAGAATTTAAATTACCGAAAGAAGACTTGGGGGCCCTGACTTGGCTTTCTGAGATAGTCATTACAATTTCAAAATCAATAATTTTCATTCTACCATAGTTCTCGGAGGACTTATTACTAGTATTTCGGAGGACTTTATACACTTTTCTGTCCACGATTTTATGGTCTTGGTCACGAGGCAATTGCCGGTTCCACATTGATTAAGTAGCTTCGCAAAACAGACGTTCGTCTAGTGTGAACAGATCTACCACGCTTTGTCTGCGAAGCAAAGCCTGGTAACACTACATGAGCCTTGTGGGAATTCCCGGTCAGTTTGAACCAAGCTATTGGTAAACTTCCTGGGGGCTAATTCTAGGGAATCTCACATTGGTCATTGGACACATCTCATTTTGCGGCAAATGTCACATCTCCTATTCTTACGAAGTCATCCTCGACATGAGGTACGAGATTTTTTGCTCGACATGACTCGAGTGGTCGGGAGCAGTCGAAACTGAAATGACATGAGATGTGTCGAATGGAGATTTCCGAGAATTACCCCCGGTTGGTCGTCTGTATATCTAACCTACCTTGTGGTCATCCACCAACAGCTGTTACACATCACCAGGATCACGATGCAGATGTTGATGTAACTGGTTACGTACTCGATCGGCGTCTCAGCTACATTTATCAAGTACATCAGGCTTCCGATCAATTGGGTGTAGATTGTCAGGATCAGATGACATACCCAGAATATTGCTGAAAGATAGATAGCTAGATAGCTACTACGACATGACAGGGTTGTTAGGTGATCATCAAAATTTGCCTAAGGTGTGGTCTCTTGGCGCATAAAGTGGAGCTGTCCGTAATCTATGGTACTGTACTGTCAACGCCAGTGGCACAGATGAAAAAAAATGTTTCTGAAACGTTTGGTCTCAGGTCGCATTTTGTAACTTTTTTTTTTTTCAATTTAAGTTCAAAAAATAGTGAAGTTCACAAATAAGTGCTTTCATTGGCATTACGTCTATGTAAAGACACAAAAGGCTTCAACAAAAATTTCCCGAGCATTTAACCTTATAAAAAACCTTTATACAGGGTGGCCCAAACATAGACGTCAAGCGAGAAAATCTAGATAGCTGACACCGAGGGCTACCCGAATCACCCCTATGTATGTTCAGCCATTTTTTGTCGTTTAGAAGTTATGAGGCTTTTAAGGTTTTTTTGAAAAAAATTACCTAGCATTCGATTTTATTTTATAACTTTTTTTTCTTTCGTCTTTTCAGCACATTTTTTTATTCTTTAGAGTCTCAGATAAATTATCTATCACCAAAAAAATAATGATCAGCTATGGACTTTTAGAAGATACCGCAATTTTGACCCAAAGTCCAAAAATGTTGTTTTCGTGAAGTCATCACTGAAATAGTTAGTATGGGGAAAAAAATAAGTAGAGGTCTGAAGGACTTTTTATTGATTTCAAAAACTTTCCCAATGTCTTATTCTTTAGAATAATACAAATAACCTGAGACTTTATAGGAATTTTATTCAAGTAATTTGCGATTAAAGTCGAAAAACTGGAGTTGGAAGAAATTTGATTGCAATCGATTTTCATTTATTTTGGTTGATTCGGACAAAAAACATTGCAGGTAGGCTTATTATTGCCTGTCAGCACGGTCTGCATAGGAAATTCACGAAAAAAAAACCATAAAATATTTTGTTTTTTTTTGGTCTTTTTTTTTCATTATTTGAATTTTAAATTATTTTATTATCGAATTTACTTACAAAACATGAAGAATAAAACGAATTTAAAGAAAAAAAATAAAAAAAGTCTGAAAATTAAATGACTTTTTTTTTTTTTTTTTCGTGAATTTCTACTGCAGATCCTACTGACAGATGATTTTAAGCCGATCCGCAATGTTTTTTGTCCGAATCGACCAAAATAAATGAAAATCGATTGAAATTAAATTTCTTCCAACTCCAGTTTTTCGACTTTGATCGCAAATTACTTGAATAAAAGTCCCATAAAGTGACAGGTTTTTTGTATTATTCTGAAGAATGAGGCTTTGGGAAAGTTTTTGAAATCAATAAAAAGTCCTTCAGACCTCTACTATTTTTTTCCCCATACTAACTATTTCAGTGATGTTTTCACGAAAACAAAATTTAAGGACTTTGGATCATAATTGCGGTATCTTTTAAAAGTCCATAGCTGATCATTATTTTTTCGGTAATAGATAATTTATCTGAGACTCTAAAGAATAAAAAAATGTGCTAAAAAGACGAAAGAAAAAAAAGTTACAAAATAAAATCTATGCTAGGTAATTTTTTTCAAAAAAACCTTAAAAGCCTCATAACTTCTAAACGACAAAAATGCCTGAACATACATGGGGGTGATTCGGGTAGCCCTCGGGGTCAGCTATCTAGATTTTCTCCCTTGACGTCTATGTTTGGGCCACCCTGTATACTTGACTGGCTTATTCGATAATTTAACTACATTAATTATCTAGTTAGAGGGTATTATTCGACTTACGTGAAACACTATTTTCATGCATTGAAAACCCAAATATAGATGGTACAAAATTGACGATGGAAATTAAATTTTCCAATGAATTCACTTTAAAACGGATACGGAAATTTGACCAAAATTTGGTCAAATATTTCAGCACCATGATGCAGTTTTCTCTTACGTGTTTGTTTGAAAATTGCTTTTATACAAAGGCTTCAATTTAAATCAATAAAATTACTAAAGCTAGTTCCTCATTGCACTGTTTTTTTTATGAACTGTTTAGACGAAACTGTATTCGAAAACTATCACAATTTCTGGTTTAACTTTCTTATGCCCTGTTTTAAATGTTGACTTTGTGGAAAAACTTTAAAACATTTTTGTAACTGCCACCCGTGTCTTTAAAATCATGAAATATCTTCAGACCTTATGTGAGTACGGCCACAGTCACAAATACCCCAAGGCAGCTCTTGCAGTTGTGTTTCTTTTTACTCGACTGTCCAAAGGAGGGTTATATTTTTTTAACCAAAATACTTAACTGTATAAAAAAATACCTCACCTTTTAATATAAATATGGCCTAGATGCTAAAAAGTGAGAACTATGCCTTACAATAATTAAAATTCATGATGTTGATAATAACAACAGGCCACGGTGTTTTCTTTCTATCTTTCTGGTACACACAATAATTGCAGTTGGAAGGTTTGCACCGACATGATTGTTTCTGTTTTATCGGCTTTGCAATAAGATTCATTTTAAAATGTCATGCAGAGTAAAAAAGAAAAGTGCAGTATATTTTGTTTATTTCAAGGTGCTTGCATTTAATTGTTACTCGAAAGCTGGCCAGGGGGATCAAAAACATTAAATAAATAAATAAATCTACATTTCAGAAAAAATATACGTCACAAAATTAAACATCTTAATATACACCACCACCACCATTTATACACATTTATATGTGTTACACCATTTATAACTCGAGAACGGGTGAACCGATTTTTATGATTTTTGATTTGTTGCATTTCTCTCCGACACGAATAGCAGAATAACCATTAACAACGGAAAACTCACGAGAAAAAAAGTCTACGCGGACGAAGTCGCGGGCAAAAGCTAGTTGTTGATAATAAAGTATTTTTACTGCTGTTTGGGATACGCTTGCTGTGGATAGAGATGCCTGGAGGGATAAAATCAGGGATGGACGCAAGACCTGCGATAAAGCATGGTGCTCCGTACTGGCCGACAAAAGAGCCAGGAGGCACCAAGGACCCATCAACCCATCAGCAGGGGGGTCCCATGTGTGCTCGGTGTGCGGTAGGGCCTGCCGCTCCCGAATCGGACTGTATAGTCACTTTAAAAAGTGCTCCAATCAATAGACACGCAGTAAATCGTCCGTAATGGACGCAAAGGCCAATGATGATGACTGCTGTTTAAGAATTACTCAATCACAACGAAGAAAATGTTGCCACCGCGCATTTTATCCGAACTCTCTCTCTCTCTCTCTATTTGAGTGAAGACCTTTGAGCTGCTAGTGGGACATTTTGTACACACGACAGCACGTCAGACTGTACACATTTGTTGTAAAGTCACCCGTAACGTAACCGAGTAGAGTGCTAGCGTGTAAAGGTCGACGTGCTGTCGTGTGTACATACAATCTTAACTGAACAAGTGCGCATAATTTCAACTTAGGACCTACTTTTTTTTTTTTCTACAGCACCAACCCGTGCTAGGGAGCATTTATAAAGATTTTTATAAGGTTAAAAAATTCGCTTTGGACAGGACTTGAACCGCAACGCAATTCTTGCATAGCGTACAAGCACTCTACCAAACCACCACCAGATGGCGCCCCATCGTCAGTAAGACGAGTATCAATGAGGTTCTAAAATTCACATCTACAGTTACTCAGTTCGGTAGCTCAATGAGCCGTTTTCAGCACGAATACAAATCTATGACTATGCCTGTATAGTTGGAGAGCTGGTGACCAATCGAGATATTTTTTCGTACAAGGCTTGGAGTTAGTAGGCTGATAGAGTAGACTTCGCTGAGTCTGGGAAAAATTTTTTTTTGGTCCGGTTGCGGTTGAAAGTTAGATTTTTTCGACTTTGAAAGTTTAAATGTATGGGTTGAGTCATTTCTTTTTTGTCTACAAGGCTGGGAGTTTTTAGGCTGCCTTTTTAGTCTCCGCTGATCACGAAATCACTATTTATTACTAGCCAAACGCGTTAGAAATATTGTTTTTTATAACCTAGAAAGTGTGCATTTTTGGGTTATAAAAATCAAACTTTCAACCACGCTCGGCCAAAAAAACAAATATTTTCTTGTTCAACGGAGTCTCAACCACTAACCTAGAAGTTTCTAGCCTTGTACGACAAAAAAAATATACTGAACCCATACATTTAAACTTTCAAAGTCGAAAAAATCTAACTTTCAACCGCGACCGTGCCAAAAAAATATTTTTCCCAGACTCAGTGAAGTCTAATCTATCAGCCTACCAACTCCTAGCCTTGTACGAAAAAATATCTCGATTGGTCACCAGCTCTCTAACTAGTAGGCGCCATGTACGAAATGCTTTGTGAATTTGTGCTGAAAAGGGCTCATTGGTAGAGCGCCTGCACGGTATGCAAGAGGTTGTGGGTCCAAGTCCTGTCCCGAGCGAATTTTTTGACCTTTAATAAATCTTTATAAGTATGACCTAAAAATCATCGCCAAACGATGGGCAGGAAACTGTAGAATAACCCCTACATACAATTACTTACGTCCTGTATAAACAAAGAATTGAATCCACAATAATTAAAGACTCAAATATTCATACTCACTAGATTAATTGATACTGCGAATGACTGAGGGTGAAACTATTAAGTTATTAAGTGGTGAAATATGAATTTCGCTGTCAATTTTGAATAATTTGTCAAAAAAAAAAATAGAGCAAAAAAATGGTATTGTGATCCCTATCACCGGGTGGTATATTACCTACCTCGTAAAAAGAATTAGGACCTTTTGTAACACCTTGTATAGACAAAAGCTATGTCTTAGGCCGGCATCTTAACCCCGCTTTCTTTATCGCTGTCACGTAGACAGCGAGGCGCGACTTGCATATTCCGCGTTATCGCTTACTCGTTAATTAATTGCTTGGAACAGAGTCGCGAGTCGCGGGGCGCTCAGATTTAGCTTATAAAGTAAGTGCGTGTTCTCTGCCGCATTTCATTCTACAACATACCTAAAACACAATGTGCAGCAGGGCCTAGTTTTCATTCTAAAACATAACTTAAGAGGGTGCTAGAGCACCATTTTCCCATACAAACGTAGTTCAGGTTTAATTTCTAAACTACAGGCTGGATTTTGCTCAAACTTGGTTTATATCAGTAGATGACCAATACAGAGGTTTGCAAATAGTTTTTATAATAAAAAAAATTGCCTGAAAGAAATTAGAGCTATGCGTTTTTCGCGCCGAAAAAGGGGTTACTTTCAGCTGTTATTTACTTACATTATTACACTGTCTATTGGAGTCTGACTACCTTGGGAACATCAATAATGTGTTGTACTTGTCAGAAAAAAAAAAGATTTTTTTAATATCTAATACAATTTAGAAATGACAGCTGAACTACGAAAAATTTTGGGAAAATAGATCTATTACATTACAACTACAACTAGATACTCGCGAAAGGACACGAACACAAGTAGACTCATACAGCCGCATTGCCTCTCACTTTTCCCGCGCCCCGTCTCGCTCTGGGTGAAACAGCTATAGAAAACAGTGTTTCACGCGCTTGGCCGTCACTGAGTTCCCACGGTTCTGAAGGGGCTTCTTATTGCTTGAAACAGAGTCGCGGGGCGCTCACGATTTAGCTTATAAAGTAAGTGCGTGTTCTCTGACGCTTTTCATGCTACAACATACCTTAAACACAATGTGCAGTAGGGCTATGTTTTCATGCTACAACATACCTTAAACACAATGTGCAGTAGGGCTATGTTTTCATGCTACAACATACCTTAAACACAATGTGCAGTAGGGCTATGTTTTAATGCTACAACATACCTTAAACACAATGTGCAGTAGGGCTATGTTTTCATGCTACAACATACCTTAAACACAATGTGCAGCAGGGCTATGTTTTCATGCTACAACATACCTTAAACAAAATGTGCAGCAGGGCTATGTTTTCATGCTACAACATACATTAAACAGAATGTGCAGTAGGGCTATGTTTTCATGCTACAACATACCTTAAACACAATGGGCAGCAGGGCTGTTTTCATGCTACAACATACCTAAAACACAATGTGCAGTAAGGCTATGTTTTCATGCTACAACATACCTAAAACACAATGTGCAGCAGGGCTATGTTTTCATGCTACAACATACCTTAAACACAATGTGCAGCAGGGCTATGTTTTCATACTATGACATTAATTTAAAACGGGTTTCGAATGACGGTTGTGCGATGGTCGCTGGCGCGAAAAAAAAAGACAGCGGTACGCTCGTGCGAAAGCTCTTCAGGCGCCGGACACTGCGACACGCGACGCTGGAGCGAGAAAGTCTTTTTTTTCGAATGGAACCTGCGGTGGTGAAAGCATTTTCCGGGCCATTAATATGACCGAAGACCGCTTCCGATGGAAGCTAGTTCATGGTCGCGATCCTCAGCCATGAGAAATCTATGAAGAAGAAAAAGAGCGTTAGTTAGACCTAGAACTAAATAAGTTTCCCGCCCCAGCGTGTTCGCGACAACATCACTCGTTCCAGCGGTTTTCGATTCAACGTACTTAAATGGACACAAATAAAATCAGTGATTTTAAAACACCCATTTGAACAGCAGACCAGAATTATGAACTTGTGATAAAAATTTCCACCACCAACCTAGTTTCGGTTTTCTCAACCTCAAGCAGCGAAAACATCAAATATTTTAGAGCCACAAGGAGTAACTGCCGTGGAACACCTTCGGAATACGCGAGCGCGAGCTTCTTGACATGGAAAAATAGGATACAGAGGTACGCGTTGACATTATGAAGATGTGAGTCTACCACGCTACTCCAAAGAACATTATTTCGAATAACGCTACGTCAAAAGTACGCTACAAATTGCTACAGTGAATGAACTTTACGCCGAAGTACATGTCTTTCAAATCACTCTGAATGTGTGCAAAATCTTAGTTACAGTTTACCTTTTCACCAATGTTTGCAAATCTTCGCCAGTCAATGTTTTTTTTCATTCGCTGTCAATAATGCAAACCACTGAAAAATGTGAAATAAAGAAAAATAAAAACATTACTTTAAGTTCACAATAAAAAGACTAAAATAACCCCACCAAAAACATTTTCATGTAAAAAATGATGCCAAGACGAGACCATACACATCGCACTGTCAAAAAGCTATCAGATCTCATGTAGAGCCAAGCTTCTTACTCTACACGCCCTTACTCTACAAGCTCTAACTTCACAAACTCTACACCTTAGTCAAAATATGTGGCTCCGTTTTCCATCTTCAAAGTTATTCATTCAAGTTCCGTTTTCCATCTTCGAAGTTATTCGTGAGACGTAAGGATTTTCGATCACTGGTGAAAAGTTACACTGTTGTTAATATCTACTGATACCAAGTGATATGCTGTTGTCCGTTGAGATTCTCTATCTCCGGAGTTTTTAATCAGATCTTCACCATTATTTATGGGTCCACACGGGAAGTAACACCCTTTCAAACAAAAAAGGATCATCAAAATCGGTCTATCTAAAAAAAAAAGAGGTAAGAAACATAAAAAATAAAAATAGGTACAGGTCAAATTGAATCCCGCCAAAATCATTCTGTAAAAAACTAGCCAGGTCTCGATGCAGCAGCTTGTTTATCTCTAAAAAGTAATGAAATCTAGACAAAGTCGTGCCAAGTCTAAGGTTCCTTACTGCGATTTCTTTATTATTATAGTTAATGTTGTGAGACTTGGCCGTTGAAGGGACACAAGCGGTTCTGGCGACAGATTGGTGCAATGGTATCATGGAACACCTGGTTTTGTACCCTTGTGTACATCTTGGACCGAAGTAGAAGTTCTGGTTCTCTGTTCTTCGTACTTCGCAGCTAGCGGGTGTTCGCTCTTATTCATACTACTGTTCAGATAAGCACAGCTTTATGCCTGTACTGGCGGCACATTCTAATTGCCTGCTTTGGCTTTTTAATTAGCAATAAGTTGCCGGGACTTGCTTTGTGAGATAAAATATTGATAACACAATGTGTGTAGAAGACTTGGTTTCAAGACGTCTTTTGTAGGATGTAGGTTGCCTTTGTATCTTCCTTTTAAGACGTTATAGATCACACAACGTCCGGAGTTCTGCGTTCAGAGTTCTGAATTCCGAGTTCACTGTAATATATGCGGCTTGATGCGGCTCCTTTGATCCGTTCACACTGAAGCTGTCAGAACGCGAAGTTTTCGTGAAGCAAATTTCAGAACTCCAAACGCGGAACCTGGAAAACTTCTTACGGATGGTCGAGGAAATATTACCTATCATATCAAGTCATCTGACAAACTGCGAGTTGGAAGAAGAGCTTTAGATTTGAGCAATACTTACAATGGCTAGCTGCAGATTTCTGAATTGAGAAATTAACTAAGCATATACGTAAGTATCGTTCTGTCTCTGCAGATTTCTAGTTCAGAGTTCTGAGTTCCGAGTTCACTGTAATCTATGCGGCTCCTTTGATCCGTTCACTTTGGGCAGTGTGTCCGGCGCCTGAAGAGCATTTTTGCCTTTATGTTCTGCTTGGCAGAAGGTATATATTTGAACGAGCGAGCGAAGCGAGCGAAGTTCTCCGAGTCTACTGGAACAATCCGGCGTTTGTATGTATGTATGTATGTATGTATGTATGTATGTATGTATGTATGTATGTATGTATGTATGTATGTATGTATGTATGTATGTATGTATGTATGTATGTATGAATGTTCGTTCGACGATAACTTGAGTAAATTTAGTCGGATCGTGATGAAATTTGGTAGGCAGGTAAATGAGGCCAAGAGAATTTTTAAGTTCGAACATGAGCCAAATCGGTCGAGGGGTTGCTGAGATATGGGGTCGCGAGTTCATAGTTCGTGGCGAACCACTAGTGTATTATGATTACATCGTTCCTCAAATACAATGATTTACATACAAGATGATTCGTCAGCTTGCTATTCACATAACTGAGAGAGACGTGCAGAAAATAAACTATTAAAACCTCAAAAGAGCCAAAAAAAGGAGCTCACCACTCCAACCGAATTTATATCGCCAATAAATCGCCGCCATAACGCAAAACGGAATCAGATTCGGCACGTCGCGCGCTATCTGCTCAAGTTTGGCAATAAATATATCTTATTATTATTGTTATTATGTTACGGGCATGAATCTGCATGCCGGGGCGGTGGCTTGGAAGTTTAGAATACCTACTCGCAGATGCGGACAAGGAGGCATGAAGTTAAAGGGAAACGTTCGTGGAGGAGGCAGAAGAATTTTCTTCTTAGAGTGCAGTCTCCTTTCGGAGGTTGGCAATCATCTTGGCTATTTCTTCCTTTGAGGCTGCCAAACGGAACAAGGAGCTCGTGGATTGTTGCTCCTAATGGCGTAAGATCTCAAGTCATTATATCTTGGGTGTTCCAGATCTCATCCTTTTTAGGGACCAAATTTTTTTGCAATGCTAGAGATGTGTTTGCGGAGTTTTGAAAGTGGATCAAAATCTCAAAGACCCGAAGTCGGAGACGTTGGTGTTAATTGTTTTCCTCCATTCCGGATGGTCGGCTTCTTCCTGTTCCCATTGTGCGAGGGATGGATGCTGCACTTCTTCAGGTGACGTCTCAGCTTCTTTGAGCCTGAGGAGTGGTCCGCCATGCTTACGCTTGCCCGTCTCTGATTACGTCCCAAGTATCGCTGGATTGACGATGTCTCAAAACTTGCGCGAACTCCAGGTGGTCGATTGGTGGGAAGTGGCGCAGGACTGAGAAAATTGGCCTCTTTTAGCTGCGGAAGCCAAGATCTACTTCGGGTCTAATATAAGTTCCTCTGTGACGTTCTAAAGCTTATGACCTCGGTCTTTGCACGTCCTGAGCAGGAATAAGGACGGTGGTGACACAAAAGATCCCACTGGGTCGAAGTGTCCCGGGCCTGGCCCTAAACTGATAACATATAAGATACTTCGGTTCGCTGAGCCAGCGTAGTAAGATATGAGGCCACATTCGTGAGTTGTCCAGTCAACTTCCTACATCGCTGCCACGGCCGGATGAACATAGGAGAGTATGTGTACGGAACCCCTTCCTTCCAGTGTTCCTGTCGCCGAAACAACTGCTTGTTTGCGCATATGAAGTTACGACATTACCTTTGCGGGAGTGGCTCAGTTCTGTATCTCTTTGTGGTGTTTGGTATGCTGCTCCGTGTAGCTCTAAAGACCGGTTTCCGAATTGAGATTTTTTCTAAGGAAATAGTATACATATCGTTCTATCACGTTCTTTTGTGAGAAATCTGCAGAGACAGAAGGATACTAAACTTAAGTGCTTGCTTAGCGAATATTTCAATTCAGAAATCGTCAGTAAGAGCCTTATCACACTACAGGGTGCAATCGAATTCTATAGCTGAAGATTAAGTACGCGGTCTACTGATCACTACAATCAGTTGTACTAGGTGTCAAAAAATGGAGCGAAATAAATATCAGCTGTCCCATACATAAGGTAGACTCTGTCTGTACTGCACCAAATGCATGGAACAGCTGATATTTCTTTCGATTTGCGGGCAAACTGAAAACGAAGCGAATGTGCGGCGACTTCTGCCGCGAGTTCGCAAAAACGTACGAGTTCGCCGCGAGTGAGATTGATTAGCGTTGTCGAAACTCAGTAACAAAATGGATTCTGATTACGAGACTCGGCTCGACCCTCCCCCCCTCTCATAAATCCATTAATGAGCTGTTTTCAAAGAACAAATTCAAAGCAGTTCATAGATGGCGTGTACAGGCGTGGCCATAGAGTTTTTAGCAAAAAACGCATCCAAAAAGAAGATATGTTTTTTTTTTCATTGGCGGCGCTAGATGTGCCTCCTACTGCCTTTAAGGCTATATCGCAATCTTCAGAGATTTATCTATCTCTACCTAAATAATCAAGCTAAAATGCTGCAGACGAAAAAACTCGACTTTCTCCCAATATTTGTGAAGGGTGCTTGTGCTATTATGGCGGGCAATCTCAAAGCGGGCGAGCGAAACAATACCCGGTGGAGAGGCATTATAACCGGCCAATGATTATTTTGTACTCCGTCCGAGGGACTATTCTGGTATAGGGTGAGATGTGGGAACAATTTCTGCTGGTGCCAGTTTCATAAATCTAGGTACAATTCATAGTTTTTTATGACAATTCGATGAACATTGAGTAGCCGATTAGACATAAAAGAGGGTAACAAAAAAGGTTAGCTTACTATCTGACTACTCAATGTAACTACATCGAATTGTCATAATAAACTATGAATTTTATTGTAGTTTTATGAAACTGGCACCTGGTCTTCTCATACTGGTCGGAAACACCCAGCGTTATATTCTGACGGCTCGACACTATCTACCTTTGCAAGACTTTTCGCTCATTTATAGCGTTGTTAATTATAGTGTTTCCATTCGTTTATTTAACTTTTGACAGATAACGCACATGAAGTTTCACAATAATTTTCAGTAAAATGTACAACAGAGAATACCGTACTTCATGCCCACATAGTGATGTGCCATTCGTAATGAATGACCACAGATTAGGAGTGGACGTTATTTAGCGTGACCGTTTACAATAACGGGCTACGTGAGATGTCACCGAATCACTAGTTTCGAGTCAAGCTCGCGCACGGCACGGGCATCAATGCTTTGCTTCAATAAACGAAATGACATAACGACGAAAGAAGCTATTTTTGGTGAACATACGTTTGATTTGTGTCATTGAAGGTTAATATTATATGTTAATGGCGTTACTCAATAGCTAAAAAACGTAGCTTGTGATAAGAAACGTCGTAACCTAATCATAAGGCGATCTGTGACAGTGACGCTGTAAGGGAGTTCTGAAAAACACTAGTTTCTGAAATCACGTGTTTTCATAACTGGTTCTTAACGACCCACGCCTACACGCCTACCACAGACTATAAAAATCGACCTGTCAAAAGTTAAATAAATGGTTGGAAAGACTATAAAAAAAAACAAAATTAAAAAACGACTTCACTGGTGAAAAGGTTTCCTATATTTTATTAAGCTCTTGCATTGATTCCGAGATATTTGCTGCTGTCAATTTTTTTATGTCCATTTTTATTCCAAAAAGTTTCAATTTATCCTAGAATCACGTTTTATGACACGAACCGGCTAACCTAATTTTTTTTTTCTAGAGAAAAGTCAATACTTTAATTTGATACAAAAATGGTGCCTCTAGGCCTCACCGCTTCGTTTTAAAACGATTGTTATTATTACTGGAATAGGGCGTCCATACACTCGCCTCTCCCCCTCTTGAGATGCTCATAAACATGTTTTTCTCGCAATAAAAATGATAAATCACCCGTTTTTTATACGGTCAATCAGAAGATATACGATTTTTCCATTTGACGGATAAAATCTATTGAGCTGAGTGTGCCGATAATGGGGAAAATGACGCGCCGAAAACAAAGATCGGAAAATGAATTGCCATCATGGGTGTCGTAAGAAATTGAAGAGAAAACAGGACAAAAAGCAAATCGTCATAGTTTGTGTATTGCTGTGCCTGAATCAAACCCTGTCCTTTTTCTTACAAAATGTAAAAAAAATCGCTCGAGACAGGACTTGAATCCGCGACCTCTTGCATACCGTGCAGAAGCTCTATCATTAATTATTATTGAGCTACCGAGCCAAGTAAAATGTCGATACGAATTTAAGAACCTCATTATTACTCGTCTTAACGATTTTTTTTAACCTTTTAAGACCAAATTAAAATGTTTAATGTACTTAGTCACTTTAGGCCAAGCAAATTAAACTAAAAAAAAGCGTTTTGAAGAATTAATTTCCAGAAAGCTGGATATCATTTTAATACCTTCATTTGGTCCTAAATGCGTGTAATCCGAGTTTGCACCATCCCAGGAGGTGAGCTTAACTTTTGGTGGCCAAAAAACCGCGAAAGGGTATAGCAGGCTAAGGGAACAAGATTGGCCACGAAAGTGATCTGGCTGATTTTTATGGTGGTACACCGGTTTAATCCAAGGTTACTGTGTGCCAAAAATTAGCCCTCGATCTTCTTTTGTTTTAGAGATATTTGACATAATACCAAATCATCAAGGTATTTTTTAAACTAATATTTTAGGTAATCCACGCAAGCTAGAATAACCAAATAAAATCACGATGAATGAAGATAAAATAAACTATTAATAAATACATATTTTTACGGAGGGCCCTACTATTAAACTTCATTAAAAAAAAACATAGTTGTATTACAAATGTTTTTTTTTTACATGACGCACTACGATTTTTGAAAATGTTTTTGTATGCCCTTGTAGAGGTTTTTAATTGCTTATTTAGATTTTTTTTTGGGAGATATACCCCCGCGGCAAGTGTAAAAAAAATGTACTAAAACAAAATAACTATGTTTTTTTGACTGAAGTTTAATAGTAGGGCCCTCCGTAAAAATTTGCATTTAATAGTTTATTTTATCCTCATTCATCGTGATTTTATTTGGTTATTCTAGCTTGCGTGGATTACCTATAATATTAATTTAAAAAATACCTTGATGATTTGGTATTATATCAAATATCTCTAAAACAAAAGAAGATCAAGGGCTGATTTTTGGCACACAGTAACCTTGGCTTAAAGCGGTGCACCACCATAAAAATCAGCCAGATCGCTTTCGTGGGCCAATCTTGTTCCCTTAGTCTGCTATAGCCTTTCGCGGTTTTTTGGCCACCAAAAGTTGAGCTCACCTCCTGGGACGGTGCAAACTCGGATTACACGCATTTAGGACCAAATGAAGGTATTAAAATGATATCCAGCTTTCTGGAAATTAATTCCTGTTTTTTTTTTAATTTGACTGGCCTACTTAGTTACCACGCAATCTTATTTAATCAACTCTCAAGGATATCTATCCCAAGTGCATTGGGCCACCTCTCTACACAACTGCCATTCTGCAATACGGCCGCTAAGGCCAGTGCAGGTGGTAGTTGCCAACTTTCCATTAAGACATACCGTATCTACTTTAGGATAAGTATTTCTTTTGTTTTAATGTACCGCTTTTTATCCAATAAATTAATTTGAATTTGAAATTTGAAATACGACGCACAACTCGCCGCCAATGAAAAAAAAACATATATTTTTTTTGGATGCGTCGAATGCAATCATCAGAGATAGTGATCGATTACAAGATGTACTTTTTTTTTTATCTGCATTAGGTACGCCTAAATAAAAAATTTAATACTCCTGCCTTTTTTTGCTTCAAATAAGTATATCTCATTAACGACTGAACCGATTTTGATAAAACATATCTAAGAACACTCGCTAGGAAACCCTGATATTCTTTTAGAAGGGGACTAAAGAGAAAATATACATAATGGTCAGTTCCTGTTATAGCAACTATTGGCCATCCACAATGATAAAGAGCTATAATTTGTGGCCGATCTTTTTGTAATAAATATTATTCGTAGCATAATTCGGGTTGTTTTTGTCGCATAATTATTAAGATGAACCGTAGGCTTCGCTTGCAAGCCATCCGTTGTCGTTACTCTATGATATAGTGGGTTTATTATTTTTCCTTGTAGTTTCTAACCATCTCTGTTTTGCAGTGGTACACTACAATTAACTGTACCTTAAGTAAATGTTAAAACTGAAACTTAAAAAGTAAAAAGTATTTTTGTGCCATTTACAAATAAAATAAAATAAAATAATTAGAAAAGCTATAAAGTTTTAAGTACTGATACCTATTTTAATTAAGTTAATTAAGCCCTTAAAATAATTAACTATTAATTTTAAAAAATTGTAAGAGCGCTTCGCCAACAAACTGTTATTACAGTTTGGCGTATTTTGTAACTGTTTGTAAATATATTTTTTGCTTAAAAAAAAAAAAAAATAATAAATAAACTACGCTTATTTCCTGTTAAAAAATCCAACATATTCATTTTTAGAAAGTGAGCGGTAAAGTTTAGTTATCAATGCTGATGTTGAAAGATGTTACGCACAAAAAGCCAAAATACACTCAGTATAAAAAAATCGCACCTTTGAAAAACACTTCAAACAACTGGAGTTCCTATTTTAAAACCGATTGTAATTTGTATCAATGGAAATGACATTTAATAAACGATCGCTTCATTTCATAATGTTGAAAAAAGTATTGGTTGAGTCATTCATGAAACCTGGTCCAGGTCCATGAGAGATCGCATGGAAGCTGTTGTCAGGGAAGTTTTAAAGTAAATTGGAGCACAATTTAGTGATTTTCTCTGTTAAATTCATAAGCGTGTTGAAAAACGTTTTATTCGCGAAAATATTAGGTTTGCACGAGCACTATACATAATTTAAACACAATTTTTAACGGATTTAACACTCGTAAAAATCTCGAAACGTTGTAAAATTTAAAAAGTTAATAAAAACGAGTGTTAAATCCGTTAAAAATTGTGTTTAAATTATAAAATTATTATTAAACCTACCTATCTTACTGCAAAAATGTTAATCAAAAAGTTCACAATATTCCTTCAAGGATCCCTCCGTCATAAAAGCCGATGCCCAATAAAATCTACCAAACAAAACACTCCGCTCTCGATTATTTCCACGCCAAAAACTGAAATATTTTCCGCCACCGGCCATTTCAGCGAATAGTTATTATTAAACTTGGAACAAGAAACACGCGTTACCATCGCTATAAACAAATACAATGCGACAAGCGAATCCCACAGGAATAATCTGCAAAAGCGAATTAACGAACGCGGGCAAAACAAGCAATAGGACAGCATTTTCATACTTTTAGTTTGGAGACAGCAATATACCCCGAAAGCAATATTACTATCGCTGGATTGGTGGAATGAAAATGACAGTTTTGTTCTCAAGCGAAAAAACCTTTTCGTCATCCGTCGGTATTTTGACTAGCCAATTTGATGGTTGTATCGGTATGTGCAGGAATAGATATTTATTTTTGTAAGTATTTTCTAAATCATAACCCCGGGTTAGTGATTTAGAAAATACTTACAAGTTCGATTTTTGAAAAATGTTCTGCCACCCAGTTTATTTTATTTATTTATTTAGTTTATTTAGTTTATTTGGCACACCAACAGAACACACAATTAACAAACACAAAAGACATCATACAATATAGGTACATTGCAAAACATTCTAAATTATGTGCACTAATTACAGGTGGGCACGCCATGCATTTTTCAAATCAATCAATTACTATAAAAAATCTTAAATTACAAACACATTAAAATTCTAATTTATTTAGATATTATTTGGCCAAAATTACTATAATAATAATGAAATTTATTCTTACGTATTTCGCAAGAATGTTTTGAATGAAGCGAACGAACCAACTGTTTACTGCCACCCAGTTTATTTTTCTTAAATCGAACTTCGATTTTCGCCAATGGTTATCGGCTTCGTCTGAGCCGGTAGACCCCCCCGTGCTAGGGAAATTTTATAAAGTTTTTTTATAAGGTTAAAACGACGAGTATCAATGAGGTTGGAAAATTCGCATCGACAGTTACTTGACTCGGTAGCTCAATATTGGTAGAGCACCTGCACGGTATGCAAGAGGTTACGGGTTCAAATCCTGTCCTGAGAAGGTATTTCAGAAGTATTGCGCTAACCTTTTCTAACCCTTTCATACAGCTTGATTATGATTTATGGAATAAGTGATTTTATTGAATGTCTAAGTCTTATGCATTAAAATCGGTGCACTAAAATCCGACGTTGACATGCAGCTTTTGTGATAAAAAAATAGAAGTTAAAAACTAAAACCCGACTACTAAAAGGCTTCAAACAAGACCTGTTTATCCTTAAAATAGACTCATAGATAATTATTCGTAGTCGGAGGCCATCGGTTTATCAAATGCGAATGTGGTGTCCTCCGACTACGATTAATTATCTATGAGTCTATTTTAAGGATAAACAGGTCTTGTTTGAAGCTTTTTAGTAGTCGGGAACAGATGAACACACAAACATACATACATACATACGCTGCTAAAATCATAACCCTCCTTTTTGCTTCGCGTAGTCGGGTAAAAAATACAGAATTACACAGGGTTATATATTATTTTTTTTTTTTTTTTTTTTAGCCGTTCAAGTTACAGTACAACCTTCATAGGAGACCTTGCATAGCTTTTTGAACTTTGTAAAAAAGTACAAGTAATTTTTTTTATAGTAACAGTTATTTCGATGGGGCGTGGGGTTGCGGCGACGCCGACTTGTCATTGTGGTCGTTTTATTAACCAATATTGCGAGACGAGACGATGAGACGGTTGTAATCAAAAGGGCCCGTGTTCACAATAAAAATAAGAATAAGTACCAGGGCCTGACCAGCATGACCAGGGTCATGCCGTGATACCCAAAGGATTTGAAACAGATAGATAGATAGATAGAATATTCTTTATTGTACACAAAAACGAATTATTTACAGAGACAGTAACACAGTTGGCATGTAACTGGAGTGTATGGTCATAAACTATTAAATCTTTTAAACACGATTATAAAACATTTCAAGTAAGTTGAATAAATTCACTCGAGACAGGACATAAACCCGCAACGTCTTGCATACCGTGCAGGCAAATTATTGACAAAATTAAACATTTCTATAATTTCTGTATTTCAGCAGTGGTTTAGTTTAATTTAGAATATAACCTAAACCGGATTATGTAGAAATTTTCCTAAAATTAGTCTGCACAGCTTGCTGGGCTGATAGGAAATATGCAACTAGCGCCGCCAATTTTGGCGATAAAAGATTTTATTCGTAGGTTCTTTATATCTAAACCTTAGGTCCTAAAAATAGTTAAGCCTCGCGTTGATACTCAAATGAAGAGTTTTTAGCAAAAACGCATCCGAAAAAAAGATGTTTTTTTTTTTCATTGGCGGCGCTAGTTGTGCCTCGGTATTCACCTTAAAATTAAAGGGCCCACCTTTAATTTTAAATTGACTCGTTTCTGTTAATCAAAGATTAGTGAACCCCGGTGTAACCGGGCCCCAAGTGGTCCCCCGGGTGAGGCGGTTAGCCGCGACGTCGCCGCTTAATTGGGATCGTCGTAAAGCAATCTACTCGCGACACCACTTCGCGACTCTTTAGGGTTGTCCTAATAGAGAGTAGCTATTTTCTATGAAGCCTTTAGCTATTATTGTGCCAAAATGATTGCCAAAGGCTCAAAAAAGAGGGGTGTTATAAGTTTGACCGCTATGTGTGTATGTCTGTGTGTGTGTGTCTGTGTGTATTTGTCTTTGGTTTTCTAGCGAGTGTTTTTAAATATGTTTTATCAAAATCAGTTCAGCCGTTTATGAGATATGCAAATTCGAAGCTAAAATGTCAGGGGTATTTTCATTATTCCTGACAGCTTAGGAATTATGCTTAGCTTCCTGGTATAGGTGCTGGGCAAGCCTACTCCATCTAACTCCATCTACCTGCTACGTAGATGCAAAGGCCTTAGTTTTTTTATTTTATTAATGTACCTAGTAGTTATTGTTTAATAAATTTTAGTCATTGGCTGTTTCTATTACCTATTCTGTTGATACATGAAGTCAAAGTCAAATTATATCTTCTTCTTGTAGTGCCGTCTCCTATCGGAGGTTGGCAATCATCTTGGCTATTTCTTCCTTTGAGGCTGCCAAACGGAACAAGGAGCTCGTGGATTGTTGGTACCAATGGCGTAAGTTCTCCAGCCATGATATCTTGGGTCTTCCAGGTCTCCTCCTGCCTGGTATCTTCCCTTGGATGATTAGTTGAAGGAGTCCATATTGGGAATTGCGGATTATATGGCCAAAATACTCAAGTTTGCGTTTTTTGATGGTCTTCATTACTTCAACGTTTTTTCTCATCCTCTGGAGCACGGTGGTATTGCGGACTTTTTGGACCCACGAGATTTTGAGCATTCGTCTGTACACCCACATCTCAAACGCTTCTATGCGTTTGGACATATTTTGAGTGAGTGTCCAAGTCTCCGCTCCGTAGAGTAGCACAGAAAAAACGTAGCATCTAGCAATTCTCGTGCGTAAAACAATGCTTAGGTTACGATCACAAAGAACTTTTTCCATTTTGCGGAACGCGCTTCTAGCTTGCTCTATTCTGCACTTAACTTCAAGACTATGATCATCCTTGTCATTGACCATGACGCCAAGATATTTGTACCGATCGACTCTATCTAAGGCATTTCCACCGATCGTAATGGAAGAGTTGGGCTTTGGAGTACGGCTCACCACCATATATTTAGTTTTCCTGCAGTTGATGTTAATACCGTAGGAAGCGCTTGTTTTACTGACAACGTTTACAAGTTTTTGCAAACCCTGCTGAGTGTCGGCTATAAGGATAGTATCATCCGCGTATCGTATGTTGTTAATGGTGTGGCCATTAACTGTTATACCTTCTGCTACTTCATACAGGGCTTCCGCAAATATGCATTCTGCGTATACATTAAACAGTAGCGGCGAAAGGATGCAACCTTGTCGTACTCCTCTGAGTATTTCCACGTGGGCCGAAAGGTGGTCATCTACTCTGATGTTCGCCTCTTGCTGCCAATATAAGTTTTTGAGCATCCGAAGGTCTCGACTATCGACTCCTACTGATTGTAGGATGTCGAAAAGTTTTTCGTGTCTCACTCTGTCGAAGGCCTTTTCATAGTCAATAAAGCAAACATACAGATCTCTGTTAACGTCCCAGCATCTCTGCACAAGTACTTGATACCCAAACAAAGCATCACGCGTTCCTAAGCCAGCTCTAAACCCAAATTGCGTATTTGATAACAGGGTTTCACACTTAGGGTATAATCTTCCATGTAAGATCTTCAAGAAGATTTTTAGTACGTGGCTCATAAGGGATATCGTACGGTAATCGCTGCATTTCTTTGGGTTTGTGACTTTTGGCAAGGTGATAAATGTTGATTTAAGCCAGTCTCTCGGTATGTTACCGGTGTTGTAAATGGTGTTAAAGAATTGAGTCAGGTAATCCAGATTACATGCGTCGATTTCTTTTAATATCTCCACTGGAATTTCATCTGCTCCAACAGATTTGCCGCGTTTTGCGAGTCTGATGGCATTAGCCACTTCAGACACAGTTATGGACGGTCCTGATTCTTCAGTGGTTGATATTTCTGAGTCGATGTTTGCTCTTGTATCATGGAAAAGCGATTTAATGTAAGATTCCCATATTTCTAGTTTTTCCTCTATGGAGAAGGCGAAAGTACCATCATCGTGCATTAATGTGAGATGAGTTTTGGTGTCGTGTCTCTTACCTAACACCTCTTTTATCTTCTTGTGCAAGTTAAAGTAGTCATGTTTCGCCTGGCAATCTTCTATCTCCTGACATTTCTCAGCCATCCAGTATTCCTTAGCCTCTCTTATCTTCTTCCTTATAACTGATTGTAACTCTTTGTATCTTTGGTGATTACCTTTGTGTTCCCTTCTGGTTGAGATTAGTTGCAGTATCTCAGCATTCATCCAGTCCTTCTTTTTATGAATGGGGTCCAATTGTAAAACTTCCTTCCCCGTTTCTACGATTGCATTCTTGAAGTTTCCCCAGGTCTCTTCTATGTTAGTAAAATCCGGTTTTGGTGTGGTAGATTTTAACCTAATCAATTGGTCATTAGTGCCAAGGTGGAGTTTAACTCGGACTTCATGCTCTTTTATGCTTCGTACGTTCATTTTGACTGACTGGGTTGGACGCTGCATTCTTTTTAACTTTACGAGCAACTTTGCAACCAGCGGGTTATGGTCTGAGCCTATGTCTGCTCCCGGGTAAGTCTTAATAGATTTTATAGTGTTCCGATGTCGTCTATTGATGAGAACATAGTCGATTTGATTCCGAACTATGTGCTCAGGTTTATGAGCTGGTGACGTCCAAGTATATAGTCGCCTGTGTGGAAGTTTGTAAAAGGTGTTCGATACTATAAAATCATTTTCTTGGCAGAATTGTATGAGCCTATCTCCTCGGTCGTTTCTTACTCCCAATCCAAATTCACCGACAACTTCTGCAGCTTTTCCTTGCCCAACTTTTGCGTTGAAATCTCCCATCACAATATTCACTTCGTGTTTCTTAATATTCTTCATCACGTTTTCAAGCTGTGCGTAGAAGTCCTCAACCTCTACCTCAACCTCAACCTGTCAAATTATATGCCATAAATAAATTCTTTACATTGAACGTCAAAATATTATCAAAAGTAAATTATAAATCAAATATACCTTATTGCTTTTTTATATCGGGTTTCAATTACTTTTATTTTGTAATTAGGGTTTCTCTTCGAGAGTTCTCGAACCGAGAATTCCCGGGAAATTTTGCCTTACTCGAGACGAGAAAAAAGTGATCGAGAAATCGAGAAATCGAGAAATTCAGTCGAAAATTTTAAAAACTTAATAACGCGCTTGCGCTTGCGCGCGGCTGTGTTTATGTTGTCTTGGGTTTTCTTTTTATAAACTAGTATAATTATGTTGCTTCGTCCGTTTTATTTCAATTCTTATATGGTTATTTGTGGTATTGAACAAAATAAATGATCGTTTGAGTTTCAGTTTAAATAAAAGCAGCGTGTCAAAGAGCCAAGTTCAAGAACGACTTTAGTTTTCATATGTTAGTCATGATAAGTAGTTAGTTTACTAGCCGTTAAAACTACCCAAGTAAATGTTGAGTTTCAATAGGTCATTCTACTATTTAAATTTAAATGTCATATTTTTAAATAGCAAACATTGTTGTAGCAGTAAAAAAACAATTGATTGTGTTTTAAAATGATGTTATACGTTATTATAAATAAATTTAAGCATTGTCTACAGAACTTGGCGGCAGCCATTTAGATCTCAATTCTTTTGTCGGTGAACTTGTCAACCACATACAGGGTGGCCCAAACATAGACGTCAAGCGAGAAAATCTAGATAGCTGACACCGAGGGCTACCCGCATCACCCCCATGTATGTTCAGCAATTTTTTGTCGTTTAGAAGTTATGGAGCTTTTAAGGTTTTTTTGAAAAAAAATACCTAGCATTGGATTTTATTTTCTAACTATTTTTTCTTTCGACTTTTCACAGATATTTTTTATTCTTTAGGGTCTCAGATAATTTATCTATTTCCAGAAAAATAATAATTAGCTATGGATTTCTGGAAGTTACCGCAATTTCGATCCAAAGTCCAAAAATATTGTTTTCGAGAAATCATCACTGGAATAGTTTGTATGGAGAAAAAATTAAGTAGAGGTCTGAAGGATTTTCTTTTAATTTCAAAAACTTTCCCAAAGCCTTAGTGCTGTTTGTGACATTGCTTTTAGAAGATATTTTATTTGTTTTTTCCAAAGAAAAAGACTATTTAGTCCTAATTGTTTGCAATAATGATAAAAAGATCTCGCTAGAGTTTATTTCGCTAAATTAAAGTTTTCCAAAGTTAAAGTCACATGAAACAAAAAATTAACGTTGTTGATTGATAAATGTTGTTGAATATTGCATAAAATGCGTAGTTTTATTGTTAAGTCACACATATTTTTCAAAATTTCCATATTTCTCGACAACCCGGGAATTCCCGGGAAATAGTGGTCGAGAATTCTCGTGCTCCGGGAAATAAAAAAGGTCGAGAAATGAGAAACCCTATTTGTAATAAAACTAAGTGAAACCGTTAAATCTTTTAGAAAGAAGTTCTAAATATCTAGCTACTCTTTTTGTTCAGCTTAACTACAGGGTGCACTCTAAGTCGATAGCGGAACTTTAAGTAGGCTATCTACTGATCATTACAAACAACTTGTACTAGATGGAGAACGAAATGGAGCGAAAAAAATATCAGCTGTTCCATACAAAAGGTCGACTCAGTACTGCGCCAAATGTATGAAACAGCTGATATTACCTAGTACAAGTTGTTTGTATTGATCAGTAGACAGCCTGCTTAGAGTTCCGCTATCGACTTAGAGTGCACCCTGTAGTTATGATAGATCAGATCACTTGTCCCAACCCTATTTGGCAGCTTATTGAGCCCGGTGTAAACTAAACTTGGCGCAGTAAACGCGCTACGCTCCGCGGTGAATATTCGGCGGCTTGTAAACCAATGTGGTTTGTTTGCAACTTATTGGACTGGAATGGTGCTTGCATTTCCCTACGAAACTAAGTTTATATTGGGCATAAAAACATTTTGAGGAAACCCGCAGTTCATTCCTGTGGACTAGGCGGACCCAAGGAATATAAGTAGGTACGATCGGATACAGTCACAGATACCCCATGGCAGCACTTACCGCGCACGGCACAAGGGCGCCAATCGAATAAAAAGGGGTATCCTAGCGTGTGGCCGACTGTACATACAGCGTGTGGGCTTTACCCATCCCGTGTGAAATTTCCGTTTTTTTTCCTTTTCTTAAAAGTCTGAAATACTACACTTTTTACCAGACGGTTGTACTTGTAACGACATCTACCGATAAGTAGTATAACTAAACTCAATCTTATTTAGCGCCATCTAGCAATCGTAATAAGTACTATCACAACTGCTCCTTCTAAGCAAGAGCTCAAAGCTCGTAAAGCCCGCAGTAAGCTTTCGCAATGGTTAGTGCCCGTAACAATATGGAGATGGCGTTGCACCGAATCAAAAATAAATAAACAGATTTGTGCCGGATATTTTTTGTCGTTGAAAAGCTGAATTGTCGGCGTCGGTGATAACTACTCCCAACTACTAAATAGTAAGTGTATACGTAACTTTGAAATTAAACAAAGTTACCCGCACCGGGAATCGAACCTAGGACCTTTCACAGAGTCCACTGTTCTACCCAGTAGACCACTACTAGGGCATGGATCCCGGAATTCCGAGATTTCGTAACTCCGGAATTTCGGATGATTTTTTACAATATTACAATTCCGGAACTGAAGTAAATATCGTAATCCGATACTCATATAATTATTTGTAAGATAAGGTACCACAATAATAAAAAATTGCATATTTGTAGTAAGTACACATTTTGTACTCTCTTGCGAAATGCACCGTACCGCGCGCGAAGTTTGAATTCAAATCGCCGCCATCGACGCTTGCGTTTCGAATGCCATGTACGATAATGGTGGAGAACGTGGTATTTATTTGACGCATGCATACAATTATATTTTAGGTGTTCTTCCCACAAGTGTTGAGAGCGAAAGAGTATTTTCGTGTGCCGGGTACTTTTGTAACCGCCTACGTAGCTCGCTCTCAGACAAAATGTTAGATGCTCTAATACTCTTGAGAACACATTATCAAGAAGAGCGATCTTTTTTGAAAAAGTGATTATTTTCTTATTTACTCTATATTTCTTTTTAGTACCTATAAGTTGATTTAAAAATACGACAACGAAATTTTAGAGTTTTTTAATTTATGTAAATTTAAATTTTGTTCTCTATATGTACCTATTTTCATGATCCTAGCTCAGACAGAAGAAGAGAACTTATTCATTTTGTTCATTGTGAGTTGTTGGATCTTATATTCATCATAATTTTATTAGATAGTTATTTAATAAGCTACATTGCAATTGCAAATAGCCATCACTTTTGTCGTTGATTTTGCTATAATGTATATTATTAAAAAGTTGATTATTTTTTGTTATATGTACTAAGAAAAACCTAATAGAAGGCTGTTTAATTGAACTTAGTCAAGAGTTTTGTTGATTTATTTAGCTTTTATAATAAAGATTTGATTTAACAAAACAATTTAATGCCTATTTATTGTATTTTTTTATTTCCTATACTTTTTTCTAATTCCGGAACTGGTTCCGGAATTCCGGAATCGAACCAGTAGTATCGTAACTCAGTTCCGGAATCGAAAAACATCCGATATTACATGCCCTAACCACTACCGCACTACTAAATAAAAAGTTAAAAATACCGACGACCGTTTAGCTTCAAATGAGCAGATCTCAGAAACGACTGAATCGATTTTGATAAAACATCTAAGAAGACTCGCTAGAAAAGTAGATTTCAAATAAAAAGAACTGCATCGAAATCATCGGTTTAGGAGCTTCGGTGCTACAGACAGACACACAGTCACACACATTTAGCGGTCTTTATAACATCCCTCTTGCAAAGAATTTTATTTAAAAAAACTTGTAATTTCTCGAATATCTTAGGCCCGGTTTCTGAATTGAGAATTTCACTAACCAAATGCTGAAGTATCGTTCTTTCTCTGCAGATGTCACACAAGAGAATGGCCCGGTTTCTGAGTTGAGAATTTTGCTAAGCAAATGGGTAAGTAACGTCCTGTCTCTGCAGATTTCTCACAAAAGAGCGTGACAGAGCGATACGTAAGTAGGTGCTTAGTAAAATTCTCAACTCAGAAACCGGGCCAATGTGTCAGAACGATATCTAAGCATTTGGTTAGTGAAATTCTCAATTCAGAAACCGGGCCTTAGTGCAATAAATACATTTTTAACGTTACCTACTTTTGTTTACTTTTTGTATCGGGGTTAAAAAATGGCCATTGGTGTATCATTCCCATAAAGCGGCATCACACTTTCCCTCTATTCGACTGGGCCAGTCTATTTCCGATCCACTTCTCCGTTTGTTGTGGGACGGGCCCAAATTGGGTCAGGCACCACACTGCAGTTAAACAACTAACAGGGGCCTGAGTCTGTAACGCAATGGTGCCACAATAGGATCCTAGTTGTAAGCTTCAATTGGGTACGCAAAGTTTTTTGTTCGAAAGTCCGTTATTGGCTTAAACTTATCTTTAGACAATATTGAGAAACTAATTTTTTATTTTTTTATTTTGGTCCAGTAGTTTTGTTTTTATGCGCTAAAATGTTTTGTTCCTATAACCGCCAACAGTATGCAGACCGTCGCGTGAAGGTCATAAAACCGTTTCTTTGAAACGTTGTAAAATCCAAACTACTGAACCAAAATAAAAAATATTGAAATTAGTTTCTCAATATTGTCTAAAGATAAGATTAAGCCAATAACGGACTTTCGAACAAAAAACTTTGCCTTCCGAATTGCGATTTATAATGCTGCCTGCGAGAGGATCGGAAAGTCAAGAGGGCCTACCTTGGAGTACGGTCGGTTACAGTCACAGATACCCCATGGCAGCTCTTACCGCGCGCGGCATAATGGCGCCAATCGAACAAAAGAGCGTGTGGCCGACTGTACCAAGCGGTCGAAGACCAGTCGGCCGTCCCAAATACCGCTGGAGGGATGGAGTCAGCAAGGACCTGCACGAACTACAGGCAGGCGACTGGAAAGCGACCGTGCAGGACAGAGACCAGTGGCGAATTCTTGTGTCTGAGGCCAAGACCCACTTCGGGTCGCTGAGACAGTAAGTGAGTAAGCAATGCTGTCTGTCCTTTTAATGTGTTTCTTGAACAGCAATGGATATTCTGATTCTAACTCAGGAGGAGTAGTTCGCTGGCTGTAGGAGAAAAACGAGGAAAACCCGGTTTTCTCTTTCTAACTAAAAAACTAAGGCCTTTGCATCAAAGTAATGAGATGGTTTATACAGCGTCCAGTGGCACCTTCACTCACACTAGTTGGGTTAATAGACCACTCGGCGCTGCAGTTCTTTGGACATTGTTATTGGTCCTTCTACTGGGAACTACCCAGATACTTACAACAAGCAGAATTTTACCTTGCGCATTTTGCCATATTAGTAGCAAAGCAATACCATTCGCTAGCGGTGGAGGAAAAACATCGTGAGGAAACCTGAGCGTATGGGGCATTATACCCTCTAACGCGAAAATTGACAAGCTCGAACTCTCTCTCTGAGAGAAGGCCTTTGCCCAGCTAGTGAGACATATACAGGCTCCATCTTACTTATTCTAAAGGGGTTGTTCAAATTTCTTCTTCGTTGAGTCCTCATGGCTGCTGCCATGTCGTACTCGCTTCCATTCGGAACTGTCTTCCTTCATGAATGGACTGCCCAGTGAATGCTTCCTCCAGCCGCTGCCTTTATCGAATCAGACCATCTGGTTGATGCCCCCGGTGCGTTTGTCATACGCCTGTCCCAAGATTATGAGCTTCTCTAGGGTTTTGCCCTGTCAAAACTCGATACGAGTATGGCCATTTGTGTCTTTAGGGTTCCGTACCCAAGGGAGCAAAGGACCCTATAACTAAGACCCCGCTGTCCGTCTGTAACCAGGCTGTATCTCACGAAACGTGATAGTTAGACACTTGAAATTTTTACAGATGATGTATTTCTGTTGCCGGCGCCGCTATAACAACAAATAGGTACTTAAATTTTTTATAAAATAAATATTTAAGGGGGCTCCCCTACAACAAAGTTAAACGTGATTTTTTTGCCGTTTTTATAAATAATGGTACGGAACCCTTCGTGCGCGAGTGCGACTCGCACTTGGCCGGTTTTTTAATTCTGTTTTTCCCCATTTCAGTTATTTTTCCTTTGGACTGCTCCATGAAACAGTTAAAAATACTTAAAAATTCAGTCAAAGCTTCTGCGAGAATACTTCCGTGTTGTTGTAACCTACGTCTTTGATCCAACCAATTTTATGAAATGCGCCGTCCTAGTCCTAGAATTAGTTAACCGTGTTTAACCTTAACAATGCTTTTGGTTTTGTGCTGATACATTTATTTAGTGATTAATTATTGTGGAATACCTATACAGGGTGTTAAAAGACCGCCAACAAAGCGGGAAACCACGTATTGTCCTCATCATAAGGAACATTTTTGCCCAACGAACTATGCCTGGGAAATCAACGGATTCCGAGATAGATAGATAGATAGATAGAAAACTCTTTATTGTACTCGTTATTGAAAATAATTTACAAAGGAGATAATGAGGTTCAAAGTCGGACTTTTCAAAACTTTTTTTTTTGCGTTCAGTATCTAGTTCTTAACATACCTTCTCAAGAAGCCATATCAAAATTATGAATATTTCTTGCAAAAAACGACGTTAAAATTGCAACCCGCAATGTATTCTAAACATCGGCACTTCAAACTTAAGTAACATAAACTTATACCTGCGCTTGCGCAATATGACTTCTGTGCGTTACACGTTCATTGCGACATAAAATATTTTTCAAAATTATAACCTAAAAAACCAAAATATTTTCCCAGCAATAATTTATCGAAAAAGTACTTTGTTTTGGTGTCTAGTATGCGTGGCTTTCGGGTCTGTTGGCAGTCTTTTAACACCCTGTATACAGGGTGTCCCGTAATTCAACGTCGAGCGGGAACTGCATGAAAGAGCAAGTCATAACGGTACTGGGAAAAACAATTAAAAAAAATCCAGGGTCACTTCGTTCAGAAATTATAAGCATTTCTTTGAAAATTTTGAAAATGTCGCCCTTATGTAAATTTTGAAAATGTCGCGCATAGTCTTTGATTTTGCCGTGTTTTTTTTTTTACAAGCCTTCCTTCGTGACACGCATTTTACGTAGATACCTAGACTAAAATTTTCTTAAGAAACTGGCCAGTTTTGGCGATAAATTATTGCATTCTTATGTTCTAGGATCTGGAATCCAAACCTTAGGTCCTAAAAATAGTTAAGCCTCGCGTTAAGATTTTGCAGGAGAGTTTTTAGAAAAAAACGCATCCAAAAAGAAGATATGTTTTTTTTTTTCACTGGCGGCGCTAGTTGTGCCTACTACTGGGCCTTAAAATACTTTTCACCATCCGGGTTGTTTGTTTATTTCCTTTAATTATTTCATGTTGCTGCCCCAAACAGTTAGAGGCCTCATTTCTCACCTGAGACGTTTCAATCGGAGCCACGGTGGCCCGGACCACCCCCCACCTCGCTCCCGCCCCTCGATACATCAATTATTATTGTGTTGATCATAATATTGTGTTGATTATAATACAAAATCCTCAACGCAAAAATCGCCAACCCGCATTGAGCACGCGTGGTGATTAAGCTCGAACTCTCTCCCTGAGAGATGGCCTTTGCCCAGCTAGTGGGACATGTACAATTGTGGGTACATCTTACTTTTTATAATAAAAAATAAATAACGACTTTACTGGTGAAAACGTACGACAGCACGTCAGTGTAGGTACACTTTTGTTGTAAAGTCGCCCGTAACGTAACCGAGTAGAGAGCTAGCGTGTAAGGGTCGACGTGCTGTCGTGTGTACACTATTATGCACTGATTTCGAGTGATTTGCTGGTGTCCATTGAGGAGTTCTGTTCTCCATCTCCGAAGTCCTTTATCAAATCTTCACCATTTTTAAAGGGAAGTATACCCTTTCAAACAAAAAATAATCTATAATTTGACTGTTTTTAAATGGTCTTACACGAGTTACTTACTGTGGGTAACTCCCAAATTAATAATGCGCATACAGATAGCGAAGATTTGTACGTGAGTGGGCGTAACTCACGTACACACGACAGCACGTCAGAGTGTACACTTTTGTTGTAAAGTTGCCCGTAACGTAACTTAGTAAAATTCTAGCGTGTAAAGGTCGACGTGCTGTCGTGTGTACAAATCTCGCTATCTGTATACGCATTATTAATTTAGGAGTACTCTGTATGGCCATATTTTAAGGTATGTTAACTTCGTATGGCAATTTAATGAGGCTGTAGTATTTTACAACTTAAACTTTCGTAAGCACTGCACATTTTTATATTAGTTTAACGGTTTCACTAGATTTAAGGCTGAAGAATATTACGACACCGAATTTAATTAAAAAAAAAAAAAAAAAAAACGTTGCATAAAAAACTTACGGATTTTTTTTTTGCGGCGTGTTAGGAATTGCAAGTTGTAACATATCAAAAGGGCAGCCGATAATCTTTTAGGGGAAGAAAACTGACAAACTGGCGCTGGCATCACTTGACCCAAGACAACTGTCAAATCCCATGCAAAACTTTTGATTTGGACAAGTTTTTGTCTTCTAACTTGAAATATGCCTCGTTTTGTAGCCATTGGATGTAGTGAAAATGGAAATCATACTTTTCCTAAGGATCTTCGAATGAAAAAACTATGGGAAAATGCTACGAAAATAAAAAACTTAAATCAACAAACAATTCTAGGTCTAGGTTATGTTTGTAAATTAGCTGTCGTTAATGTTAAAATTAAGTCGTTTTAACACCACGTGTGATAATATGCTAGCAAAACATTATTTTTGGTCAATTGAAGAAAAGTTTTAGGTTATGTTATGTATGGGATAAAACATGAGAATTAGGTCAAAATCCATAATCTAGCTACCGTTAACGTTAAAAGTACGTCATTTTAACACCACGTGTGATAATAATATGTACGTAAATTATATAAACAAGAAAGAAATAAAGTTTAATTACCGGCTAACAAGATCTGCTTTTCTGCCTCGTAAAGAAGCACCTCTCCTTCGTAATATTCATCCTTTAGTCTTGAAACTGTCCACGTTGAATACATGTTCACTTTTAGCTAACAAAAAACCGAGGAACGAAACATAAACAATGTTAGAATACCACGAAAAGTAGTTATAAAAAATTACAGACGGAATGATTGAGTCAAGCGATGGCAGCGCCATCTGAGATTAGCTTTGAGTTTTCTTCCCCAAGGCGACTGTACTGTACTATGACGTCGTTCACCTACGCAGCCTCCCCTCCCAGACGCGGCGTTTTAATCACTACATCGCAATAAAATCGGCAAATATGACTCAATAAACGGCTCGGACGTAAAGTAATCCCTTGGGACGGATAAATAATAAATAAACAAGTCTTACGCACATGTGATTATCGAGGACCGCCGGTGTGTGTGGCTGCCCGACACTCGATGCGCCGGCACAGAAGATCAGACAGCTTCCAGTATGCTTAGCATGGTCGTTTTGACACTCTCTCGAACTCGAGTGACAGACGTGCTATGTCTATTGTGCGTGCATGGCAGGCGGGACTCGAGATGGCAATAGATTAGGGTCATGTCTAGCAAAAAGTAGTTATGTCCATTTTAATAAAAATGTTGTATTTTTGTCTCCATCGCCATGTTGGCGTAGAGCCAACTCGAGCCCGACCGACAAGTTGACAGTTTTGCATAGAGAAGGGCTTATCTCGGGCTTACCATGCTGCCCGTACAGCAGATCGCCAACAGTATTTCTGGGACTTTTAGGATGGTATTCTAGAACGCTTCTTAAACTCAGTTTAAACAGAGTTCAGACTGTCGATAAAGCAGTGCATGTTTTGATATGAAGGGAGGGATATTCAAATCAAAACATGCACTGTTTTATCGACAGTCGACACTACTAAACTCTACCTAAACTGAGTTTAAACAGAGTTCAAGGAGCTTTCTACTTTGAACTGAGTTTAAACAGAGTTTAAGACGACGTACGTCTCACAACTAGCGCCGCCAATGGAAAAAATTTCATATCTTTTTTTTTGACGCGTTTTTAGCAAAAAACGCTCCTGCGATTCCTCAAGGCGAGGCTTAACTATTTTTAGGATCTAAGGTTTGGATTCCAGGATTGGATTTCCTACGAACGCAATCGATTCTCGCCAAAAGTGGCCACTTTTGGCGAGAATCGATTGCATTCTTAAGTTCTAGGATCTGGAATCCAAACCTTAGGTCTTAAAAATAGTTAAGCCTCGTGTTGAGGAATCGCAGGAGCGTTTTTTGCTAAAAACGCATCCAAAAAAAGATATGATTTTTTTTCCATTGGCGGCGCTTGTTGTGAGACGTATTTCACCTTAAGTAGCGTTCTAGTTTGAACTGAGTTCTTAAACTCAGTTTAGCTCAACTCAGAACGCTACTTAAACTCAGTTTAAACAGAGTTCAGACTGTCGATAAAGCAGTGCATGTTTTGATATGAAGGGAGGGATATTCAAATCAAAACATGCACTGTTTTATCGACAGTCGACACTACTAAACTCTGCCTAAACTGAGTTTAAACAGAGTTCAAGGAGCTTTCTAGTTTGAACTGAGTTTAAATAGAGTTTAAGTAGCGTTCTAGTTTGAACTGAGTTTAAGTAGCGTTCTAGAATACCACCCTTAGGCTCCCGCACCCATAGGGTAGGGTAGGGTACCCTTGAAACCCTATTACTATAATGACTCCGCTCTCCGTCCGTCCGTCCATCACCAGGGTGTAATCTCATGAACCGTGATAGCAAGACGGTTGAATTTTTTACAGATAATGATAATGATAGATTTTTTGAATAGATAATGTATTTCTGTCTAAAAAACAGAATAAAATATTTATTTAAGGGGGCTCCCATACAACAAACGTTATTTTTTGCCGTTTTTATAGATAATGGTACGGAAAACTTCGTGCGCGAGTCCGACTCACAGCCTAGAATACGCTCACACACAGTCTAGAATTGCTAGCAATTCTTAGCAGATTGGCAATGTTCTGCAACATCGGGCGCGGTCATTCTATGGACGGATGAACGCTAGTGGCAATTATATCTGAGCTTTGGTAATGCTCTGTAGAGGTACCATGTCAGAGGCCCTTTAGGCGGCCTAAAAACTTTGACACCAGGGGTGGCCACTACCTCATACGGAACCCACACATCCTTGGTCCTCATATCCTTGTTTTTGAGCCAATATCGTAACATCGAGCAAAAGAGCTTTTCGTTTGCCGGTCAAACTTCATTTTATTTATAGTGTTTCGAGCTCACGGAAAGATGTAAGATTTCGTCAACATCAAGCCTACTTTATCGGCCAAAAGACATAATTTTTTGACAAAAAAAACGTATTGTAGTCCAATAGAGCCTTTTTAAACTTAGGTTATTGCGCTGTTATTCTGAGTTCTTATGTTTTGTGGTGGCGGCCGAATAAAAAACAACGCACTCCGCGAAAGCACTACAACTCAATTTTGGACGCAACGCGCAGAAAAAGTAAAGAAAAAATCGGCGGTTTTGGACTTTATTAGTGTGCGGTGGTTTTTGCGCAAAGAACTCGTTTAGAACTGAGACCCGACCAGCGACCAAGAATTTTATTTTGCACGGCGCGCCGTCAATGCTTATTTTGTGAAAGTCAAAGAAGCTTATCTTATCTTCTTATCAACTTAGATGGCTTAGTAGATTACCTACATGGATCAGTAAAATGGATGGCTAAGTTAGTAAGTACATATGTAGCCAAAATACACAACAGAATAGCAATTAAATTTGTAATTTTTCTGCGCAAGAATCAACCAACTAGCGCCGCCAATGAAAAAAAATCATATCTTCTTTTTGGACGCTTTTTTTGCTAAAAACTCTCCTGCAAAATCTTAACGACAGGCTTAACTATTTTTATTTTTAGGATTTAAGGTTTGGATTCCAGATCCTAGAACATAAGAATGCAATCATGTATCGCAATCATGGCGATAAATGATTGCAGAGACCCAGAGGAAGACCCAGGAAGCGGTGGTGGAAGGACTGTTTCGAGGAAGGTCTATGATGAATAGGCAAGAAAACTTCTTGGAAAACGGAGACCAGAGACAGAGCGAAATGGAAGAAAATCGTTAAGGAGGCCAAGACACATAAAGAGTTGTAGCTTTTTGTATGTTATAAAGCACTAACCCGTAGGTACTAAGGAACTTTAAAATGATTTTTAATGTAAAAAAAATTCGCCCGGGACAGGATTTGAACCCGCTAGGTACCTCTTGCACACCGTCTTGTCCCGAGCTATTTTTACGTTTTTATAAGATTAAAAAATTCGCTTGTTTCTTTGTAAAGTTCCCTAGCACGGATTAGTGCTTTAGAAAATACAAAAAGTATTTTTTAACCTCATAAAAATCTTTAGAAGAGTTGCAGCGCCGAAAGAAGTGAGAAGTAAGAACACTCATGGCGAAAAAGGCCCCCAGCCCACCTGGCGCACACTAACAAAGGCCCACCCTGGGCCCGCGCACCTCGGATTACAGAGCGGGCGCCGCGCGCGCCGCGGTGGTCCGCCCGCCCCGCACCCCCCGCACCCCCCGCACTACCCGCAACCCGCGGGACCTAACGAGTCGGGATTAGAGCGCGCGCACGCTGGCGGGGAAACGCGCGGGGAGAAACCCGCGCGGGGAGAAACCCGCGCGGGTTTTTAGACGCTTTGGTATCACCGAACTAAATCCCATAGAATCCGCATTACGTATAAAATCACAATAAAAACTTGTCCCCACAGAAACAAAAGACATCAACAACAGAGCAATACGAAACATAATTTCGACCATACGTCTAATATTCGAATATCAACCTTATTGCATTAGTGTACAGTTTTACTTTAATTGCATCGAATACGAGCAAATAAGCTCCCAAAGGCAATTTGGGCATCTATTTTTCCAGACTCATGTCAGAGTTCTATGTTGTATCTAGTTTTATCCTTGATCGAAGTTTGGTATCGAAGTAGAGGCCCCCGCAAAACTCTAAGAATTATGTAACTATCATTTAAGTCTGCCTCCCAGAAAACGTACTCTCCATTCTCCATCTATAATATAATGGATAGGCGAGCGGCTATAATGAATAAAATAAATCACAATAATAAATAAACTTGTGGATAACCACAATTTACCCTGCCTTCAAATTTAAAAAAATCTTTTCATTTATCAACTCAGACAGATGGGCGGTTATAAAACCGCCGCTTTTCTCCGCCCCAGTACGAAAGCGAGCCCTAACGACTAAGGATTTCGGGGTGGCCGATGTGCGTCTAAGGCCTACTGTTTTCTTGGACTTATTAGATAAACACGATTTCATTACACAAGTCACAATAATTTATAAACTTGTGCGTAACAACTGTTTAGCCGCCTTCAATTCTACAGAAAATCAATAATCAAACTGGCAGCACCTTTGCCGTCAGTGGGTAAGACCTACTCGCGAGCGTTTAAAATAACGCCGCCTTTTCATACCGCAGTGCGGAAGCGACCCCTAACGACTCAGGATTACGGGGCGGCCGATTAATTTGCGTCTGAGGCCTACTGTTGTCTTGGACTTATTAAGCGAAGAATGCGTCGCAAACTCGCAACGTGCATATTGAAATTATACCTCCGAGTCGCCGGGCATTTGAGGTGTTAGATGGTTTTGGAAATTGACTGGTGTTTAGGGTTCCGTACCCGAAGGGTGCCAAACGGGACCCTATTACTAAGACTCCGCTGTCCGTCCGTCTGTCTGTCTTTCTGTCTGTCCGTCCTGCCTGTCACCAGGCTGTATCTCATGAACCGTGATATTTAGACAGTTAACATTTTCTCAGCTTTTTGTAGCCTCACTGGGCAAAGGCCTTCTCTCAGAAAGAGTTTGCGAGCTTAATCACCTCAATTCATCCGTGCTCAATGCGGATTGGCGATTTTCGCGTTGAGGGTAATAATGCCCGATGTTTTCCTTCACCTGTGCTTTCACCGTTAGCGAGAACATTGATGTTTGCAAAAAGATATTGGTAGAAGACACCCAAGATTGCGAGGCTTTTATGTACTTTGTGTATAAGCCGTGTCAATAGAGAAACGATATGAAAATGGCGGCGGGTACCTATGGTAAGGTCTGAAAAAGAGGTTACGAAAATACGATTTCGGTTCATACCTAAAACTTTCTTAAATTTTTGGTTATATTGGAAAAGGAAATATTGTTTTACGATGCTTTCTTTACTGTTTAGGCAATTGTTATTGCAATTGTTCAACGTTGGGTTTGTGATTAACCAACAATCTTTATGAAAATAAGATCAAAAATATTGAAACGTAGTAAATAATACAAACCTCAACAAATAACAACACTTAACGAAGACTACAATAATGAAATAACTCGACAAACATTAAAAAAACTATAAGAGGCGAACGTATTTTGGCGTGTTTTATTAGCCAATCGAGGTGACTAATCAGGACTGCCTAAAATGACTTTGCTAACGTTACGTGTGAGTATAGACGGAGATATGATTAAAGCGAGAGGGCGCGAGAGTGTTTATTGCCACGGGTTATACTATACTTAGATCATAATAAGAAGCTGGAGGCATTTTTCTGATTCTCTGCCATCCAATCCATGACGACGAAGAAGTTGCGGAGTAAATATAACTTAGGTTTGGGCCACCATCGGGAATCAAATCTGGGCCTCCCGCTTGCGAGACCACTGTTCTACCGACTAGGCTCCGCTCCACCTAAAATAATAATGCATTTTACGACAGCTCCTCTAACCTTGGGACAGATATTTATTACCAATCTCACCTTTTCGGCTTCGCGCCATTGACACGTCTATTTTAGGAGAAAAAACCGGACAAGTACGGGTTAAACACGCGTGGAGAGGGTTCCGTACATCCGAAGTTCATTTACGCACAAATGTGATCCGAGATGTAGGACTGTAGAGCGCCATCTGTTGGCTGAGGTGAGGAAATAATGCTATACAAAATTCATCCTACTTCCTACTTATATTATAAAGGCGAAAGTTTGTGAGTGAGTGAGTGAGTGAGTGTGTTTGTTACCTTATAAAGCTGAATCCGCTGGATGGATTTGGATGAAATTTGGAATGTAGATAGCTGAGACATCAGAATAACATATAGGCTACATATTATCACGCTTTGGCGCTTAGGAGCAAAGTAAATACACAAAGATTATCGTATAGTGGCTATTTGTATAAAAGTGAACGACAAAACCATTTACCATAGACCCTCTGTCATTACGTAGCGTTGAGCTATTTACTTTCCTAAATCCATCGAAAACTGAATAACGGTGAATTTTGATCTACCAAAAAGTCCGAAATGTGCCGCAACTATAGATTACAATCAAACGATAGACAACAATGAAGAAGTTGTTTTTAATTATTGCTGTCATCCGTCACTGTCACAAAAATGGCATCAAGAAAGCAATACAGCAGAAATCAACATTGTGTAATTATAAAAAACAGGCAAAAAAATATTGTTTCAGTGATAGCTACTTACAATCTGAAAGAGCCAATAAATAAATCCTTAATTTAAAAACTTTGCATCCAGCAGTGTTTATCAAAAATCTTTACAAAGTTGAGGTCGGACGTCCGTCCTGAGATCTCTTGGCCAGACGAGATGGAATGTCCGTTCAATGCATTGCTGATTGCTGCTTATTCAGGGAAGAATAAGGATGCACCAGACCTCGAAGAAAACTAAAAGATACGATGTTCTGACCAAAAAAAGCCGCTGTGTGTACTGTGCAAGTATGGAAAACATTGTAGAGTCTTGAGCGACCAAAGGCGCATAAAATCAGCCAGTGATGGTGTAATCTGAGCAACATGACCGCTTTATTTCCACTAAGTACCTTTTGAGTACCTAGAAGGACTAGACAGGGGCATTTTTACATAATATCATAGTCGCCTATTCATTGTTGACAACTCTGATAGGATTTCCACATACTTCAGAAGTTCAGACTGACGAGAAGATTGGAGCATGTGAAAATCCCCGAACCGCCTGCGTGGTGGTGTGGCCCGCATGAAAGATATGTGAGGAAAAGAGCCAGAAGAGGTGTTTCGTGCCAATCTTAAGCTGTACCGACAAGGTCGCATCGTCATAACTGTCCTGATGCACCACAGTGCAGCTGATAGAATCTCTTGGAGGCGACCCCAGCGCGCTCAGGTTAGCGCGTTTCTGGGACGGCAAAGTGTGACGCTTTCAACACGAAAGAAGAATAAGACCGACGATTTAAAACCGTTGTTTCGTTAGACGCTAAGAAGACGCGTTTGGTGTTTCAGAAGGGCAGCTCATAGAAAAAAATAAGTATTCAATGTGATAGATATAATATGGATAAGTTTTTCTGATATTATGATCGTTGTCTTTGATATAGCATGATGCAAAATAAAATATATAAAAAACTACAAGAATTTTCATATAGTTTTCTCTGTTAAGTAACTTCGTGCCTGTAATACGAGTAGGTAACGCTAACTAGCTCTGTTGGAGATCTTTTACAGTTTTATAGAATGCCAGTCAGATGTTGAGACCTGTGACGTACCTACTGCATCGAATGCTGAATGCTGATATATTCATTCACACAACTGTGCAAGCAAACGAGATGTACTTGTGTTTCAAACTATGCATTAGGAGTCTCTAACATCGGGAGAGGCAGTGTCCATATAGGCCACAAAGGCACGAAGACTTGAGGCGAGACCAACTACAGACAACTACAACAGAGACAACCCCGACTGAAAGTTTGCAGAAAGCAGTAGCAGATTAGCGGACTCAAAATAAGAGTCGAAATATTCGAGTGTGTCTTGAAATGTAGGTAACCCACGTTCAATCAGTTAGATACCGATAACAGTAGGTATCTGCTCCGTTGAGTTTGGAAGAAGCAGATAACAACGCATGGTCCACGGGAGCGAAGTCTGATAGCGCTGGGGGTCGGTTATAAGTACATTTAATACTTCCTAGGTGGTAAAAAATGTTAGGTACAATTGCTAAATCACCACAAACTTTTATCCTTTTTCTTTCATCCACGTGAATGAAGTCGTGGGCACTAGCTAAGTAGCTTTTCCCCTGACTGACTTCGATGGCGGGGGAAAAATAGAGCTGCAACTGTTAATCTTAGTCAGCGCGGACGAAGTCGCGGGCAAAAGCTAGTAATATTATAACTTTACTATGTTACTTTATACACCATGGACTTCTTACAGGTTTTCCTGTAATCTATGGGTAAAAACCTATTTTCTGTATTTTTTTGTTATTTTGGCAAGGTAGTTTCGGACATGAAGCGGTAGATTTTTATTAAGAACTTTAAAAAAGTTTATTCTAAAATTATGAAAAAATAAATTTGAAATCCTATTTTTTTTTTAACTTTTTGATTTAATCCCAGTGACCCATGTTTATTATTTTTTTTTGTTTAAATTCACGTCCTTTTTTGAATCACCGACTTACATAATCACCAAACTAAATCCGATAGAATCCGCATTACGTATAAAATCACAATAAAAACTTGTCCCCACAGAAACAAATGATATCAGCAATAGAACAATACGAAACATCATTTCGACCATACGTCTAATATTCGAATACCTTATTAGTGTACAACCTTATTGCATTAGTGTACAGTTTTACTTATAGTGATCCTATGTATAAGGTTTCCGTTTTGCCTTTTGAGTTACGTAACCCTAAAAAGTCTACTATTTTCACACCGGTACCTCAGTGTACGTGCTCCAGCAATGCTGGCCCGGATTAAATGAAACTTTTGTATCAGAACTGCCTAGGTACCTACTGAGAAACACCCCCTTTGTTTGTTACCGACCGTGGAGGTCGGAAACTGGGGACACGTCTGCTGTGGTATTCTGACAATGATTTAGGGCACTGTTTTGGCGGGACGCTTTCTAGCATATCCTAGCTCCCATTTTTTGTAATCCAACATTTATTAAAAGATATTTTTGTCCAAATAGTTTTTACCCCGTGGTGGATTTTGGGACCAAAATTGGGAAAATTCACAAAACTTACAAAAAAAATCATAGCTCCTAAACTTTATATTTTGGAAGAACATAACTAAACGATCAGTTACGAAGACTTAAATTTAAAAAAAAAACGGACTACTAAAAATGGGGCACCTTGTATACCAGTAATTAATCACGTGACCGAAAAAGACTCTAACCATTTTGATGTTTCGTAGTTAGATTTTTTTCTTCAAGTTTATCTGCTAATCCCTTAAGATCACCCTCAAATTCATCCCCAGGAAAAATTTTACAAAAAAAAATCATGCAAAGCTCGATCACCCAGGAACTTTGGATAAAAACTGAGATAATTGACTGGTTTTGGGCTTCGTTCGGAAGCCTTATTCGTGGAAGAACTTGTGTAACATAATTATTTACAATTATTTTCTTAGGTTTGCACGAGCACTATACATAATTTAAACACAGATTTTAACGGATTTAACACTCGTTTTATTAACTTTTTACATTTTCCCAACGTTTCGAGACCTTTGCAGGGCTCGTGGTCGCGGTAGACTGAGGTGACAGCTGTCTTGTATGTCATTATTTACAATTAATTGCGTAGTTCCACTACCACCCTAGAATCACCGACAAATAACGTGATAGCATTATAGTGCAATAGTGAATCCAAACTTATAATCTCACAAGCCACTTCCTTAGTCACACTACCAGCTCACTCACACATCGAAACCCTAACCCTACACGCCATCGCACAGTGGTCCGAAAATCGCGCTCCATGCCATAAAAATCGTATCTCGTTTGGTGTTTTTTAAGCGACGTTTTCACAGTCAAATAAAAGTACACTATGACGGAGTGCGAAAAACATATTGCTGAAAAACATAATCACTGTTCATTACTTTTCTTTTAAACAATAGTTCTTTTAATAATGAAACGGCCAAGCAACATATTTTGACTAAGGTGTAGAGTTTGTGAAGTTAGGGCTTGTAGAGTTAGGGTGTGTGCTTGGCTCTATACGAGATCTGATAACTTTTTGACAGTGCAAGGCTTCGTCTTGGCAACATTTTACATGAGAATTTTTTTTTTGGTGGTATTCTGTTTTACTGTCGTGAAACAAAATATGCTCAATTCAGCTACAAAACAAAATTTATAAAAACTGTGAAGATTGTGCATTTTCCCCTACGCTACTTTATTTGACCCTTACTATTTTACAAGATCTAAACATCAATAAAACACCATCTAAAATCATTATTGTAAGAAAACGGGATTCTTACCACGATTTAATTTCTTTTGAGAATCCCGTTTTCTTATAATAATTATGTCTAAAAACCACGAAAGTTTCAAAAAGCATACCATCTAAAATTTTGAGATTTATGCCCAACTTCAAGTAGCTTCCTCACCACTGTGCGTTGGACCATTCGATGCAAATTTTTAGCGAACCGCTCGCGCGCGGCATCCGAGGAATGCAATATTGAGCCGCAACGGTGCAAGCGGGGACTTAAATAGCCAGCACTCGGCAACAATGAGGGATTGAGGGTTCCTAGTTCCTACAGTTTATAGTTTACTAGCCATCGCCCGCTGCTTTGTTTGGCATTCCACTTTTGACTCCGAAAGAGCTTTCTGAAACTCAAAGTTAATAAGAAAGAAGTCGCGGTGCGCATCTTACTGCCGATTTCTGAATTGAGAAATTCACTTAGCAAATACGTAAGTATCGTAATGTCTCTGCAGATTTGTCACAAAAGAGCGTGACAGAACGATACGTAAGACGTATTTGCTTGGTAAAATTCTCAATTAAGGAACCGGACCTTAGACGGCGAGCGTTTTGCAAATTAAATTAAGTATAGCATCCGAGGAATGCAATATTGAGCCGCAACGGTGTAAGCGGGGACTTAAATAGCCAACGCTCAGCAACAATGAGGGATTGAGGGTTCCTAGTTCCTACAGTTTATAGTTTACTAGCCATCGCCCGCGCTTTGTTTGGGATTCCACTTTTGACTCCGAAAGAGCTTTCTGAAACTCAAAGTCATAATAAGAAAGAAGTCGCGGTGCGCATCTTACTGCCGATTTCTGAATTGAGAAATTCACTTAGCAAATACGTAAGTATCGTAATGTCTCTGCAGATTTGTCACAAAAGAGCGTGAAAGAACGATACGTAAGACGTGTTTGCTTGGTAAAATTCTCAATTAAAAAAACGACCTTAGACGGCAAGCGTTTTGCAAATTAAATTAAGTATAGCATCCGAGGAATGCAATTGAGCCGCAACGGCGTAAGACGCTCGGCAACAATGAGGGATTAAGGGTTCCTAGTTCCTACAGTTTATAGTTTACTAGCCATCGCCCGCCGCTTTGTTAGGGATTGGATTTGAAGAGGCCCATGTAGGACCGTGGGAACTCAGTGACGGCCAAGCGCGTGAAACACTGTTTTCTATAGCTGTTTCACCCAGAGCGAGACGGGGCGCGGGAAAAGTGAGAGCCAATGCGGTTGTATGAGTCTACCTGTGTGCGTCTCCTTTCGCGAGTATGTGTTGTAATGTAATAATTAAATTATTGATAAATTTTTCCAAATGTTTTCGTAGTTCAGCTGCCATTTCTAAATTTTATTAGCTATTTCAAAATCTTTTTTTTTTCTGATACGTACAACACATTATTGATGTTCCCAAGGTAGTTAGACTCCAATAGACAGTGTAATAATGTAAGTAAATAAGAGCAGAAAGTAACCCTTTTTTCGGCGCGATAAACGCATCGCTCTAATTTTTTTCAGGCTTTTTTTTATTATAAAAACTATTTGCAGACCTTCGTATTGGTCATCTACTGATATAAACCAAGTTTCAGTAAAATCCAGCCTGTAGTTTAGAAATTAAACCTGAACTACGTTTGTATGGGAAATCGCTGCTTCAGGGCGTTCTTAATACACTACTTTGAGCTTGACATTGACATTAGCCAAGGTCTCAAGTCAGTTATTTTGTTTTCTGAGATCACCTAGTCGAGCTTGAGCTTGGGCTGACGACTATTTATGCAGCACTTAGATCGGAAACGTGCTTTGAAAGCAAGTATTACAGCAAAAAATCCCATCCCATCACATCTACAGTAAAGACTAACTAAAGACAGGAAAACAGCTGTAAACTTTATCTTCGTGATTATCTTACGATCTTGCTGATGTGGAGTTGGCTATCAATGCACAGTTAAAACTCTCAAGAAACTGCTTCTCACGGCAGGAACATTCAAGGTTGTGTCGATTATTACAATTGCAATTCGTGAATTTAAAACTTAAGACGCAATATGTCTCACAACTAGCGCCGCCAATGGAAAAAATATATCATTTATTTGGATACGTTTTTAGAAAAAAACGCTCCTGCGATTTCTCAACGTTTTAGGACCTACGGTTTGGATTTTCTACGAATGCAATCGATTCTCGCAAAAAGTCGCCACTTTTGGCGAGAATCGATTGCATTCTTAAGTTCTAGGATCTGGAATCCAAACCTTAGGTCCTGAAAATAGTTAGGCCTCGCGTTGAGAAATTGCAGGAGCGTTTTTTGCTAAAAACGCATCCAAAAAAAGATATGATTTTTTTTCATTGGCGGCGCTAGTTGTGAGACGTATTTCATCTTAAGCTTTTGGTAATAAACTTAGCCCCGGTTTCTGAATTGAGAATTTTATTAAGCAAATACTTAAATATCGCTCTGTCACGCTCTATTGTGAGAAATCTACAGAGACAGAACGATACTTACCCATTTGCTTAGTGAATTTCTCAACTCAGAAACCGGGCCTTAAGGTCCAACAAAAGCAGGATGGCGAAATTATTTTTTGACATTTTGTTTATATTTTTGAAGCTAAACAGGCTATTTTTGCTTAGCGATTTTTGTTTCACAGCAAGAAAATAGTATTAATTTCATTATTTTAAACGGTAGAACAACTAGGTATAATAATTAAGCTGATTTTGTTTTGTGATTGTCAAACCGGGCTTTCATACGTTATTCCTTTCTGCAATGAAAGATTTCCACACTTACATTTACATTTACCTATACCCACAAAGAGTCTGTTAAACGTTAGGGCGGGCGGCGCTGTTGGGTTGGGCGGGCGGCGTCTAGACGGCGCCTACCGTTGCCTAGCAACCGCCCAAATGGCGCCTCGAAGGCTGTAGTATCGTCTACGGAAATACCAATAAAATACAGTCTATTGCGACCTTATTTTTAAAATGAGAAGGTATATTTTCCCTTGTTTGTTGTTATAGGAAAAGTTGGCAGGCTAGTTTTAAGTGACCACTGTATTTAGAGCTACGATTCCGGTACATTTAGTAGGTATTTGTTACTAGTTTATAGGGTTGATAGATCAAGTACGGTGGTTAGGAAATTGATGATGTGCGTTAAAGTGTTTTGGTGTGATTAGTCGCGAAAAACAATATGGGAACACTATCTTTGGTTTTCTGGATAGATTTGTTGACGGCACTAATATGATGAACATCTACAGGGTGCACTCTAAGTCGATAGCGAAACTTTAAGTAGGATGTCTACTGATTAATACAAACAACTTGTACTAGGTGGCGACAAAAATGGAGCGAAAAAAATATCTGCTGTTTCATACATTTGGCGCAGTACTGAGGCGACCTTTTGTATGGAACATCTGATATTTTTTTCACTCCATTTTTTTCGCCACATAGTACATGTTGTTTGTATTGATCAGTAGATTGCCTACTTAAATTTCCGCTATCGACTTAGAGTGCACCCTGTAGTTTTTTTACGCAGTTAGACTTCTTCTTATTCGTGTGAGAGTGTCAAAATTAGTATTAGGCATGCAGCCAGTGTTTCGCGATCGCTATTGGCTCTGGGTGTTACTTTCAGCAGGTCTTCGGCGTTGCACGTGAATGGAGAGTGGACACTGCAGGAGGTGTTGGGGGTGTGTGTTGGTGTTGTTGCAGACGCAGTTGGTGCTGGCTTCTGGTCATCATCATCAGTGGTCGTCTGCTACTGCTGCTTGGCCGCGCAGTAGTAGGTGCGGGTTTTGAGTTGGCACTCTTGTCCCGTGCGTCTTCTCCGGAGGCATCAGCCCCCGGGTCTTGGGTGTGCAGTCCTTGCGATGTGGTCAGTGGGGCTCCGAGCTGCTGGAGCTCCGGTCTGGTGGCACGAACCCCCAACTTTTCATGTTGTCCCGTGACCGTGTCAGCTATGAGCCAGTTGAGACCCTTCCACACCGTCCATTTCTCGGACGCCCCCGCCGGTAGATGCTCTGCTGGTGCAAAAATTTCGTCCTGCACCGTCAGACGCGCTTTCCATACGCACACAGTGAGACGAAAAACATCGGAAGTCAATATTTTTGACTACTATCTATCCTACATTTCCAAGCTGAGTTGTCTAGTTTTTTCCGGCTAAATCACCCCAAAATAAAGAGCCGTTTGAGAATAATGAGCCGTTTTCAAAAAACAAATCAGTTCATAGATGGCGCTTACAAGGGTGGCCATAGAAGAACCGGAACGCAACTGTCAAAATTAATCTGTGCGAAGCGAAATTTGAGACTCGTGTTCCGGTTCTTGTATGGGCACGCCTATAAGCGCCATCTATGAACTGCTTTGAATAAGTGCTTTGAAAACGGCTCAAAGATAGACGTGTAGTAAGTTGGAAAATAATTCTTAGACGTGGTATGATTGAACGAGCGAGCGAAGCGAGCGAAGTTCTCCGAGTCTACTGGAACAATCCGGCGTTTGTATGTATGTATGTATGTATGTTTGTATGTTTGTATGTTTGTATGTTTGTATGTTTGTATGTATGAATGTTCGTTCGACGATAACTTGAGTAAATTTGGTCGGATCGTTATGAAATTTGGTAGGCGGGTACGCGAAATTAAAAGAATTTTTAAGTTCGAACATGAGCCAAATCGGTCGAGGGGTTGCCGAGATATAGGGTTGTATAGTTTATATGCAAAGCGCGCGCGCGCCTGCGCGAATGGCGTAAGCAAAGTTACACATCTGTAACTGGGGTCGCGAGTTCATAGTTCGGAGCGAACCACTAGTATTTTTTGTGTCGAAGCTTCGATGGTACCAGAACTTTATGATGATGACAATGCGTTATAAAACGTGAATTGCACTTTATAGTTTCAGTTTATGATCTGTTCCATCCATGGAACCAACAGAACCATAAGGCTTCTACGCTACATTAATTTTGGCTTTTATTCCCTTAGATGCAGGGACACACTACTACGGCTTTTGCAGTTATTAAAACATGAAATGCTATGATGCAATGTTTTACCGTTACTACAGGGTGCACTCTAAGTCGATAGTGAAACTTTAAGTAGGCTGTCTACTGATCAGTACAAACAACTTGTACTAGGTGGCTAAAAAAATGGAGCGAAAAAAATATCAGCTGTTCCATACAAAAGGTCGACTCAGTACTGCACCAAATGTATGACACAGCTGATATTTATTTCGCTTAATTTTTTTCGTCACCTAGTACAAGTTGTTCGTGTTGATCAGTAGTCAGCCTACTCAAAGTTTCGCTATTGACTTAGTCCCGGTTTCTGAATTGAGAATTTTGCTAAGCAACTACTTAACTATCGTCCTGTCACGCTCTTTTGTGAGAAATCTGCAGAGACAGGACGATACTTACCCATTTGCTTAGCGAATTTCTCAATTCAGAAACCGGCAGATAGAGTGCACCCTAGAAGTAATTTCAAGATAACTTTATGTTACTAGTGGTTCGCCCGAACTGTGAAGTCGCGACCCCATATAAACTTAACAACCCGATATCTCGGCAACCCCTCGACCGATTTGGCTCATGTTCGAACTTAAAAATTCTTTTAATTTTATTCACCCGCCTACCAAATTTCATAACGATCCGACCAAATTTACTCAAGTTATCGTCGAACGAACATTCATACATACAAACATACAAACATACATACATACATCCATCGTACATACAAACGCCGGATTGTTCCAGTAGACTCGGAGAACTTCGCTCGCTCGTTCAATTAAAAGCTGACTCAGATGTCATATCAATGTCTTGCTACTCACTTGGTAGGTACTTACGTTGCATCATCCACATAATATTGCAGCATCCAGCAGGTCTAGCATAAGGGGGGAGGTGCGAAATCTCGAAACAAATATCAGCTGCTCCTTATGAGACACTAGCTTTTGCCCGCGACTTCGTCCGCGCAGACTTATTTTTTTCTCGTGAGTTTTTCCGTTGTTTTAATGGTTATTCTGCTATTCGGGGCGGAGAGAAATCCAACAAATCAAAAATCATGAAAATCGGTCCACCCGTTCTCGAGTTATAATTGGTGTAACTAACATGACTTTGTTTTATATGTAGGTACGAGTATATTAGAAGAAGATAACATATTTGGTGCAGTGCGAATTGACTTTTAGTAGAACTATGCTTAGCATGGTCGTTTTGACACTCTCTCGAACTCGAGTGACAGACGTGCCATGTCTATGGTGCGAGCATGGCAGGCGGGACTCGAGATGGCAATAGATTATGGTCATGTCGAGCAGAAAGTAGATATTGCAATTTTTAAGAAAAAATTTGTATTTTGGTCTCCATCGCCATGTTGGCGTAGGGCCAACTCGAGCCCGACTGACAAGTTGACAGTTTTGCATAGAGAAGGGCCTATCTCGGGCTTACCATGCTGCACGTACTGATATTTTTTTCGAGATTTCGCTTTTGGCCCCATAGTAAAAGTTGCTTCTATTGGTAAGATAAGCAACCTCCTACAGAAGGAGGACTTATGACTTTAATAAAACACCATGTATAATAAAACACTATCTATCTCTACCTTTTAATTTTGGGACTAAGGCTGAGATTTAGACAAACTGAAATGAAGTCATTATGGATTTCAGGCATTTTGGGACTAAGGCAAATTGAAATTTAGTCACAATGAAATTAAGGGCGCTTTGACATTCGGTCCTCATGGACCGGAGGGTAATTTTCTTACTAAGTTATTTGCTCATTGACTGCCTTGTCCTTATTTTTCCAGTCCACGCATTTTTTTGTGCCTTGTAATTAGACCGTAAAAGTGTCGTTAAAATTAATTATACATAGCACTCATTTTGCGTAGCTTCGTTATCGCGCTATTCGCACGCAGAGCTAAGGAGTTATACAACGTGTTACAAAAGATACTAACTCTTTTTACATGGTGTAACCTGCTGGTCAACATAATGACAAAAATGCAAAAAAAAAGTTGAAAAACAGAACTTTTTTTTATAACCTCAAAATTGTAAAATTTTCAGTACTTTTTTGTTTTTGGATTTAGCTCCAATTGAAAAATATGGTTGTTTGCTTAGCTGTATTTTAATAGCTTCAGGCTGTTAAAACATATTGAAAGTCTATGGAAACAGTATTTTAAAAATACTTTTCTCCCGTCACAGCGCTTACATTTTAATTATTTAAATATCAACGGAACGTCATAGAGCTAAAAAAATATTTTGGTTGTGATCCCTATCATCAGGTACCATGATCCTGTAAAAAGAGTTAGCATCTTTTGTAACACCTTGTAGTTAGCGAAAATATGCTGAGTTGGCAAAAGTCTTCCTAAAGAATAACTTACCGCCCCTTTCTCCCACATCCATTCAATTATGTATGAGAAAATAAGTAGTAAATTAGTAATGTTGGGCCCAGTGTGCCTAATCTTTTTTTTTTTGAAAAATAATAACTTTTATTTGTCAAAAAATATATTTTTAACCACTTTTTTGTTTTTTTCTACAGCGAATATCATTTATAATAGTGGTAAGTTGAAAAAAATCACTCAGGTCAAGACTTGAACCCGCAACCTATCGCATACCGTGCAGGCGCTCTACCAATTGAGCTACAGAGTGATTTTTTTCAACTTACGACTAAATGTTTATAAATGTTTAAAAGATTGTTTAGTTATGTTTTCCCGCAATTAAATGGTTTTTAGGACTAGCAACTGTGCTGTTTTTTTACACAGATTTTGTCAAATATTGTCTACACAGGATAATGTTTTGTGTGTGGTGTGGAGTTGTGAAACCGTAAAAACACAAAAAAATAACAAAAAAAAAAGCTGGATCTAGCGACAAATACGCTGAACAAGTGTGACCCACAGAGCGGATGGTGAGATCCCAGTCTTTGATAGGTAGATTGCGACTCGGATACTAAGTTTAGACCCACACTTTCACTTAGGGTCGTAATGTTTTTTTCTTTTAGCTACGTCTTTATTATTTTAAATGGTGGGGTTTATTTGCCATTTCGAGTAAATATCTACATGTAACCTTGACAGCTATTGGTCATGTCATGATGCTACAGCATGTTAAAAAAACCGGTGTCTGGGTAGAAACTTTTTGGAAATTACTTTTTACTCAAAAAAGCTCGTAATGTGGTCATTAATTCGACAACCTTCTTTGAGCAAAGGAGGACTTGCGGGCTACTTGGATTAGGCGCTAGAAAAGTTGTATGGAATTTCATTAATGTCTTGTGTTTTGCGGCCAGAAAAATATTAATGTCGAGTTTTGTTTCATAAATAGAACAAAAAAAATGAAGCACAAAAAGTATTTATTTAGAATTTGGCTGTTTGGGTGCTGGCAGTCTACAAATTGCATAGAAAAAAAAAGCGCGGCCATATTGTTTTCGCCGCTTCGCGCGTTGTTCGAAGTGATTTTTTCTGTGCGTGCTGTTTTTGTTGTAAATAAAAGTGAACTCTTCAAGCAACGAATCCTCCGATTCAATGTGTTTAACAACTCCGAGCATAAAAAGGAAGCGAAATAAGATATTTAAAGGTACCTATTGCTACCGAAGTCAAAGGAAAAATACAAGTTTATCTACGAAAAGTTTGCGGAATGAAAAATCAACAGAAAGTAAACTAAGACAAAAGGTAAGCTGATTCTATTTAAATTACTCGCATTGTTTGAGTAAAGCACTATACAAGCCTTGGTCTGCAATGAGTGCGCTTCTGGCCACGCTATGATGGCCTCGAGCTTAGCTTAGCTACGCTCTCGGCCGTCAAGCTTGGTCATCATTGCAGCCCTTGCTGTCCGCGCTATAAAGGCCTCGACCTTCGGTCTCGGCCTTCATTTCAGCTTGTCCATCAAGGGCTGCAATGCTGACCACGCTGTGAAGGCCTTGAGCTGCGCTACGCTGCGCTCTGTCGGCCATCAAAAGCGTGCCAGAAACGCACCCATTAAAGACCGCGGCAGTAATGTACTATTGTATTTTCTAAAGCACTAACCCGTGCTAGGGAACTTTTATAAAGATTTTTATAAGGTTAAAATTGTCGTTATTTGTTAAATTGTTGTTATTGGTTTTTGGAAATTGTCTTACATCTCTATTACTTACGTACGGTCGGCCACAGTCACAGATACCCCACGTCAGCTCTTACCGTGGAATAAGGGCGCCAATCGAACAAAAAGGGGTATCCTAGCGTGTGGCAGACTGTACCTTCAACGCCAAAGGCCGAACGGCACCAAATAAGTACTCAAATATTGTATCCACAGATTTTATTGTCTCCTTACACACGGACCTAAAACTTACAACGTGTAACAACTTACAAAACATCCTATTTGTTTTTACAGGGTGTAACCTACTGGTCAAGATAATGTCAATTCTGTAAAAAAAAGTTGAAAAAAACAAAAAAATATTTTATGACCTAAAAATTATTTTTTTTCATATAGGTATTTTTTTTGTTTTTGGTATTAGCTCAAATTATAAAATATGTTTGTATGTGTGCATTTGCATATAGCTTTTAGTTGTTAATATTGTGAAAGTCAATGAAAACAATATTTAAAAATATTTTTTTCTAGTCACAGCGTTCACATTTTATTAATTTAAAAATCAACGGAACGTCATCGGATTCTGTCATCGAGTGTTTTTGTCTATTATATTATATTACCCTGTAAAAAGTTTTAGGATCTTTTGTAACACCTTTTATAAATTATTCCGGTCCTTTTAGTTTTGAGTTTGGTGACGCATCACTCCAGATTACTCCAGATGCAAGGATCGCTCAATATTTGACTCAAATCAAGAGGCAACTGGGCAACTAAACTCCAGTTATCACGGCCGCATTCACTCCCACCGCCCATCCTTTCCTACCGTCTCCAGGGGGCTAATTCTAGTTAATCTCGCAATCAACACATCTCGAAATCTCATTCTGCGGCAAACTTCACATCTCCTATTCTCACGAAGTCCTCGCGCCATAAGGCACGAGATATTTTTTTTTTAAAAGTCAAATAAAGTAAAATCTTTTATTGCTACCAATAAAAAAATATGCGATTACAAGTTTTTTTTAAATTTTATTTATTAGGGATACCAACCAGCGATTGCAGGTTACAACTTTTTTAAATTAACTTAAGGTGAATACCGAGGCACAATTAGCGCCGCCAGTGAAAAAAAAAACATATCTGCTTTTTGGATGCGTTATTTGCTAAAAACTAATCACCAAATACTCAACGCGAGGCTTAAGGCGCTGTACATAGTGAATAGCCCGCGCGCCAAGAAAAATGCACAAAATCGAGTCCTGTATCAAATACACTAAAAAAATCTAAAATTTTCACATATCAAACCATAGAATTAGGTGAGACCTATCTAAAACAGCCAGTTTCTTGTTGAAATTCATAAACGTTTTGAAGATATTTTTGATGAAAAAAAATAGGCGGCGCACTTTTTTTCAAACAAAATATCTTGCAATCTGTAATGGGTATCAACACAAAAATGGTTGTTTTAGATAGCTCTCACCTAATTCTAGGGTTTGATATGTGAACATTTTCGATTTTTTTAGTGTATTTGATACAGGAATCGTTTTTGTGCATTTTTTTTGCGCGCGGGCTAATTCACTATGCCCAGCGCCTTAACTATTTTTAGGACCTATAATATGATTTTTTTTCCATTGGCGGCGCTAGTTGTGCCTAGGGATATTTTTACTAGCGACTTACAGGTTTCCACGGCTTAGAGATGTTTGCCTTTTCACTCGACGTGACTCGAGTGGTCGGGAGCAGTCGAGATCTTAATGACATGAGATTTTTCCTTCGAGATGACTGTGTTGGAGCACTAAGTCAGAGCCTGATGCAAAGCGCGGGCGCAGGCGCCGCGGTACCTAAACCGGTCGCGCCGGCCGCGCCACCTATCGGAGCCAACGCAACTTTTACTTCACCTTTTTGACTGACGTGTTGCTACACATATTCTTCAATTAATTTTGTATTAAACTAATTTAAATCTAAATAAGCGGTGCTTGCCTAGTGGGTAGAATAATGGACTCGGAAGCGAGAGACCCAGGTTCGAATCCCGGTGCGGGCATGTACCTATGACTTAAATTTATTTCCAAGTTACGTATATTTGTTAATTTGTAGTAGCAATACCACTCGCTGACTGTGAATGAAAACATCGTGAGGAAACCTAAGCGTATAAGGCATTATACACCGTGGAATTTTAGTGGTTTTAAAGCCGAAGGTATTTAGTTACGCTCGTGATTCTGAGCCAAATTCCAAAATTTTACTTCAAAACGAGCGAATAAAAAAAACACTTCCCAATACAAACGGCTATCGCCAATCGACGTATGGAGAAGTGAATTTTTTTTTTCGCGCGTTTTGTAATGAAATTTTGTAATTTGACTCAGAATCACCAGTGCAACAAAATACCTTCGGCTTTAAAACCACTAAAATTCCACGGTGTATTCTCAACGCAAAAATCGCCAACCCGCATTGAGAACGCGTGGTGATTAAGCTCGAACTCTCTCTTTCTCTGAGAGAAGGCCTTTGCCCAGCTAGTCCACTACTCATTTATAATACCCAGGAGTTCAATCAAGATGTGTCGAATGCGAGATTCCCGAGAATTGGCCCCCTGAGTTCCTGACCTCCGTCGCCACGGTCGAGGGCACACGAGCCGCTAATTACAGGCCCGATAACATTCATATTATTTGAAGGAGCGAACCCGCAGACCGGAACGGGCATCTTGATCGTGCACGTCGAAGAAAGTAACCGCCGATCGTGCGATTGCTGCGCCTGCGTCTGAATTCTGAATTTTTGTAAAAAAAAGGCTCTTTTCGTATGTTCTGTAAGGGGTTCCTATAGTATTATCGAATGTCTTTTCACCGAATGTCGTTTCATCGACAACGAATCACCGAATGGTCTGTCCAACTGTCTGTCTGTCCTATATTTAAAGTGGCAATACCACTCGCTAATGAAGGGAAACATCGTAAGGAAACCTGGGCGTCTCGGGCATAAACGCCAATCTGAAGTGGGCACGCGCGTGGTGGGACATTTGAATAGATACTGCCACCCGCGCTTGTACCACGAAAGTTGTAACTATTGTGCTACCACTGCTCTAGCTCTAAATATTGAAACGACCCATTCGATGAAGTGTACCACTGATGATCCTCCTACCATTCGGTGATTCATTGTCGATGAAACGACATTCGGTGAAAGGACATTCGATAATACGATAGGAACCCGTACTGTAAAGATGCAGTGAAAACGACGCTGTAAAAATCCCAGGCTCTGCACTACTCTGCAGCGTCTACGGATGTTTTCACTTGTAGTCATCATCAGCCCACCTCTGCCCCCTGTTGGGTAAAGGCCTTTCCCCCTCGCGCCACCTCTCACGGTCTCTAGCCATCCGCATCCATGGACCCTCCGCCGCTGTGACGATGTATGTCGACCGACCATCGGGCTGCTGGTATTCCGACTGATCTTCGTCCAGTTCTCGGCCACCACTCTGTCACTGCCTTTGTCCACTGGCCATCTTCCGTCCTCGCTAGGTGTCCTGCCCACTGTAGTGACGGTTGGTTAACTATCCTCACAGATAAGATGCGATCTTCTTCTTCTTCTTCTTAGGGTGCCTCTCCGACTCAGCGAAGGTTGGCGGTCAGCTCTGCATATCCCTCTTTGTCTCTCGCGAGGCGAAATAGCTGGGCAGCACCCGCGATCCCAGTCCACTCCCGTAGGTTTCTTAGCCAGGATTTTCTCCTTCGGCCGACGCGTCTCTTGCCAGCGACTTTTCCCATCGTAATAAGTTGCAGGAGGCTGTATCTATCGTGTCTGAACACATGTCCTAGAAATGCAATCTTTCTCCTTTTGATGGTGTTCCATAGCTCTCGCTTCTTGTTGACACGTCTTAGGACTTCCCCGTTCGTAACCTTTTGAGTCCAACTAATTTTTAGCATCCGTCTGTAGCATAAGATGCGATGAGTAGTACTTACTCGTACGTCAGTGCATTCGGTAGCAGCCTTGTGCCGTGGCGCTCCCACGGTGGCCACTCACAAATTCCTGTGTTTTTTGTGTATTTTTTATCGTCATTGTATGTTTTAGGTTTAAGTTTATTTATTTAACTTTTATTGTTTTCACGATGCCGACCTCTCGCAAATGAGTTTTCGATCGCCACTCCGTTAAGGGGGAGTGCTGATTCGGGGCTGAAATATTGTTGGAGATGTTAATGCGAGTTAAGAATGAGCGAGCGAAGCGAAAGAAGTTCTCTGAGTTTGCTGGAACAATCCGGCGTTTGTATCTTGGTATGTATGAATGTTCTTTCGACAATAACTCGAGTAAATTTGGTCAGATCATCGAGCTATAGAAAAAAAAATGAATTGAATGAATGAATGAATTTATTATTTATAATTATTTTTAGGTTTTGCTGTAGGTACTAACGTAATATGGATGCAAATCTGAAATAAATTGAATTGAATTGAATAGGGTCGCGAGTTCACTGTTCGGGGCGAACCACTAATAATAATTATTATGGGTACGTTAAATTTATTTCTTCTCCATACCTGGCGAGGCGGGAAGATGCCTGGTGGACAAGGGCAGTGACAGAGTGGCAGCCGAGAGCTCTGGACGGCGATCAGTGGGAAGACCAGAACCCGATGGTCACATGATATCATCATTACATGGATGCGGATGGCGCGATACAAAACAGTTTCTTACAAAAGATTTTTAAACGCGAACCGTGACAGAAGAGACCTTAGCCTTAAATTAGGTAACCTAAATGCAAACAAAAAGGTCGACTTTTCAAGATTTATAACGCCCGAACAAGACCTAGGCGGGCTAAATTAAAGAGCCGTTTTCTGGGAAGCATTCGTGGAATCCGCGCATTGCAGACCACCGCCTCGGTTGGGTGTTTAATTAGTAACAAAAGCGCATATTTGCATGCATAGTTCTTTTATCCCAAGGCCTTGGTGTTAGGTCAGTGTTTCATCCATTCTTAAATTAAATGTCGTGACTCAACCCAACCCAGAAACATCCACTCAACGCCTGATTGTGTGGTTGTATGTCTTGACTGGGGGTCTACCAGCTAAGACGAAGCCGATAACCATTCGCGAAAATCGAAGTTCGATTTATGAAAAATTAACTGGGTGGCAGTAAAATGAACTGGGTGGCAGTACATTTTTCAAAAATCGAACTTCGATTTTCGTCAATGGTAATCGGCTTCGTCTTAGCCGGTAGACCCCCTGGACGGCGATCAGCTGGAAGACCAGCAGCCCGATGGTCGGACGACATCGTCACAGCGGCGGAGGGTCCATGGATGCGGATGGCTGCGGGCCGTGAGAGGTGGCGCGAGGGGAAAAAGGCCTGTGAAAAAAAGGGAAAAAAACAGTGGGCAGAGGTGGGCGATGATTTCTTGACTTAATCAAGGCCTTTAATGAGATTATTTTATACAGCGTCCAGTGGCACCTTCACTCACACTAGATGGGTGAAGAGACCACTCGAACGCTGCAGAGCCTGGGACATTGTTTGGATGGAGTTGACTTGCCCAGGACCTGTGCCATCCTGACAGCTTAGTCGGCCTAGCCCACAGGAAAGACAAATTAATATGTAATATTTTCTTAGGTTTGCACGAGCACTATACATAATAAAAAATTAAAAAGTTAATAAAACGAGTGTTAAATCCGTTAAAATCTGTGTTTAAACTAAATCAATACGTGCTGATCCAACTAACTCGGGTTTCCTCACGATTTCAGGCTTAGCATGACCGTTATATCTAGCCAGATAGAGCTCGATGCTCGACATTTAACCAGTGTGTTCTGCCCATTCTCACATATGGGGCCGAAACATGGACGCTCACGAAGAAGAACAGGCACCGTATAAAAGTAGCACAAAGGTCTATGGAGCGAGCCATGCTAGGCCTCAGACTCGTTGATCGAGTACCGAATGCCGTCATCCGACGTCGAACGAAGGTTGACGATATCGGTGATCGAATCTCGAGTCTCAAGTGGAAATGGGCAGGACACCTGGCGAGGAGGGAAGATGGCCGGTGGACAAGGGCAGTGACAGAGTGGCGGCCGAGAACTGGACGACGATCGGTCGGAAGACCAGCAGCCCGATGGTCGGACGACATTGTCATAGCGGCGGAGGGTCCATGGATGCGGATGGCTAGGGACCGTGAGAGGTGGCGTGAGGGGAAAAAGGCCTATACCCAACAGTGGGCAGAGGTGGGCTGATGATGATGATGATGAGAGCTCGATGCAATGAACTCTCCTATTATTTTTGTCTACCGGGACGTAAATGCGGTTTGAAGTGTTATAATATATAAGGTGATACAAAAGATCCTAACTCTTTTTGCAAGGTATAACCTACTGGTCAACCGGATCACATTGCTGTAAAAAAAAGTTGAATAAAACTTTTTTTATAATTTCAATAATGTTTTTTTTTTAGTTCAAATTTAAACACATGTGTAAGTGTAAGTGCATTGGCATAGTTTTAAGCTGATAAATCATATTTTAAAAATAATTTTCTCGTGCCACAGCGATTACATTTTATTTAATAAAAAATCAACAGAACGTAATAAAGAAAAAAATATTAGCTTGTGATCCCTATCACCGGGTGCCACCCGGTAAAAAGAGTTAGGATCTTTTGTAACACCTTGTATAACAAACCGATTCCTTACAATTTCATCGACCATTGACTTCAATAGAGTTCACAATCAGCAACACCCTGGCCGTGGCCGCAAAAGATAGCCTCTTTAAAAAAAAATGGACTAGGCAATCAGACATTTGGGTCGAAAAACTGCCTAAAAACCGAAAAATTTCAGAGCATTCTGTTACTACCCGCGTGTACAAACTAGATCACAAAGCAAAATATATATCTGGCTACGTTTCTATCAAACTTCTTTCTCCGACAACGAACGTAAGCTCTATCATAAGTTTAACCCTCAAGTTTCCGTTCGAAATTGAGTCTTATGTTTTACCCATCAAGTGCCGCTAAGAGGACTTTTTGTGGAGGAAGACGGTACAAGAGTTAGTAAGTGGTTAATTTCTTTCGCGCCAGTCTGCTTGTGTGATGTAAATAACGCCCCACGCATGCTCACGCGTACGTCTGTCCTGCCAGGTGAACTAGGAGCGAACGCGTTTCACCTTAAGATAAAGATAAAGATAAAATACAGGCAAGGAAAAAAAAAACTTAACTAAACAATATACAATTGGCGGCCTTATTGCTAACAGCAATTTCTTCCAGGCAACCACTTATGGGAAAAAGTGCTAGGGAATTGAGAGACGGGTAGTTGGTGCAATTGAATAAAAACCGATGATATAAACTACTTAAAAGTAATCATAAACTCACATAGATCATACATAAATACCAATGTAAAATACACATACATAAACATAAATATGTTATAATTCAATACGAGAATGACAAAATGAGACCTTATTCAAAGTGGGCAGAATTTTTCTATAGGTTTTTTTTCCAGACCAGGGGCCTTAGCCTGTAACGCGATGGCGTGTCGATGGCGTCCCAGCAGAAGGACAAAACCGGGGTTTCCTCGTTTTTCTCGTACAACCAGAGAACTAATCCTCTAAGGGTGGTATTCTAGAACGCTACTTAAACTCAGTTCAAACTAGAACGTTACTTAAATTCTGTTTAAACTCAGTTCAAACTAGAAAGCTCCTTGAACTCTGTTTAAACTCAGTTTAAGTAGAGTTTAGTAGTGTCGGCTGTCGATAAAACAGTGCATGTTTTGATTTGAATATCCCTCCCTTCATATCAAAAGATGCACTGCTTTATCGACAGTCTGAACTCTGTTTAAACTAAGTTTAAGTAGCGTTCTAGAATACCGCCCTAAGAATGGCCCGTTTTCAACAGACAGTTAAAAGCTGAATTCAAAGCCCTTGGTAGATGGCGCTCATAGGCTTGGCCATACAAGAACCGGGATGTGGCTGTCAAATTTCGCTTACACAGATTAATACTAGTGGTTCGCCCCGAACTATGAACTCGTGACCCCAGTTACATATGACGTGTAACTTTGCTAACGCCATTCGCGCAGGCGCGCGCGCGCTTTGCATATGGGTCATTCTTTGAGAGGTCGATTTTTTTGGTCACACCCTAGTATCTACTAAACTATACATCACACAGTACTTAATTAGCACTTAATCGTCTACTTAACTAACGGTCCATTGAGGCATATCAAATAAAATCAATATTTTATAGAGGAAATTGCCTAAATATCCCTTTGAAGGTCAAAAAATGGGTGATTTTGCGAGTATTTTGCATGTCACAAGCGTGAGGGCCTGGTATGTTTTTGTTTGTGGTTTTACTCATGTGCCCACTACTTTGCTAATTTATACCTTTCTAAATGCCCAATGAGTGCTTCTATCCAATCGTATATCCAGCATTGTAATAGAATGAAAACTCTTGTGTCTGTAGACATTCCTAGAAATGTCACGCGGCGAGCAAAGTTTAAATGGTGCAACGAAAGTATGTTTTTATACAAGCTTAAATACGCGGCAAGTTTCTAGTTACTGGTGCAAAATATCGTCAAATGGTCCTTGTCAACTATTATGGTTCGTATGTGTCGCTATCTTTCATGCCTAAACTTTTACGTAAGTTCTTGACTTTTTTTAAACTTTGGTTCGGTAAGGTAGCTGAAAGTGGTGGCATGTTTTGCTAGTATAGTAAACAAGACTTAACTAAACTGTCCTAAGTACATGAATGCGTATATCCCTGAGTAGGTATTGTCGTAAAAATAAATACGATTGCTTCTATAGTTTAAGAGAAATAGCTACATTTTAGTTATTTCTGAGATCGGTGGCACTGAGATCGGTGGGTTTAAGCCACCGATCTCAGTTATTAGACAAGGATCTCAAAGAAGTTTTCAACATATTGTATCAATTTCACAGATTTTTTAGATACCACACCGAACGAGATGCTATGACTAATTCAAAATGTATCAGTTTGTTTCTATGGACTAAAGTTTAGACTTCATTTAAGCTATTAAGGTACTGTTTTTTGCAAGGAAATGTAATTTCACGCAAATAAAAAGCAAAATCCGTATAGACAGACAATTTTAGTGTATAATTATTACAGTCACACATATAATAGAGCATTGGTCGCCGATGCGAGAGAACCAGGTTAGATTCCCAGCGCAGGCATGTAACATGACTTTGTAAATTTGAAGTAGCTAAACCCCTCCCTAATGTGAGGAAAAACATCGTGATGAAACCCGCAACTTAGTTGGCTCCACACGTAATGACTTCTCTTGTGGGCTAGGCCGACCAAGCTGTCAGGATGGGCAAGCGTAGGCTTCATCTAAAACAATGTCCCAGACACTGCAGCGCCGACTGGTCTCTTCACCCATCTAGTGTAAGTGAAGGTGCCACTGGACGCTGTATAAATAGATGCAAAGGCTTGTCCTACTTATATTATAAATGCGAAAGTTTGTGAGTGAGTGAGTGAGTGTGTTTGTTACCTTATAACGGTGAATCCGCTGGACGGATTTAGATAAAATTTGGAATGTAGATATCTGAGACATCAGAATAACATATAGGCTACATATTATCACGCTTTGGTGCTTAGGAGCAAAATAAACAGACAAAGATTATCATATAGTGGCTATTTGTATAAAAGTGAACGACAAAACCATTTACCAAAGACCCTCTGTCATCACGTAGCGTTGAGCTATTTACTTTCGTAAATCCATCGAAAACTGAACAACGGTGAATTTTAATGCACCAAACAGGCCGCAATATGCCGCAAAACTCAAACGATGAACAACAGTGAAGAAGTTGTTTTAAATTATTGCTGTCATCCGTCACTGTCACAAAAATGGTATATCAACAAAGCAATAAAGGAAAAATCTACATACAAGTTTAATTACTCAAAACAGGCAAAAAACATAAGTTCAGGGATAGCTACTTACAATCTGAAAGAGACAATAAATCCTTACTTTAAAAACTCTGCATCCAGCAGTTTTATCAAAGCTCTTTACAAAGTTGCGGTTGCATCCTGAGATCTTTTGGCCAGACGAGATGGGACGTCCGTTGAGTGCATTGCTGATTGCTGGTTATTCAGGGACGAATAGGATGCACCAGACCTCGAAGAAAAATAAAGATACGATGTTCTGACCAAAAAAGTCAGCTGTGCGTACTGTGCAAAATGTAAAAAACATTGTAGAGTCCCGAGCGACCATAGGCGCATAACATCAGCCATTGATGGTGTAACATTAGTACCATGATCGCTTTATTTCCATTAAGTAAGTACCTAGGACTGGACACTGGGCAGGTGCACTTTTACATAATATCATAGTCGCCTATTCGTTGTAGACAACTCTGATAGGCTTTCCACATACTTCAGACTGACGAGAAGATTGGAGCATGTGAAAATCTCTGAACCGCCTGCGTGGTGGTGTTGCCCGCATGAAAGATATGTGAGAAATAGACCCAAAAGAGGTGTTTTGTGCCAATCTTACACCATACCGACAACTTCGCGTCGTCATACCTGTCCTGATGCTCCACAGTGCAGCTTATACGATTTCCTGGAGGCGACCCCATCGCGACGTGTGTGTGTGACGCTTTCAACACGAAAGAAGAATAAGACCGACAATTCAAAACAGTTGTTTCAGACTATGGTATCATAGATGCTAAGAAGACGTGTTGGGTGTTTCAGAAGAGCAGCTCATAGAAAAAAACAATATTGAATGTGATAGAAATAACATGGTTAAGTCTCATTTTTTCTGGTGTCAGAACCCAATTATTATGATCGTTCTCTTTGAAATAGTATGATGCAAAATAAAAAAATAAAATAAAATTTCTTAAATTTTTTCTCTGTTATAATAATAATAATAAATCTTTATTCACGTATTGTTAAGTAACTTCGTTCCTATAATACGAGAAGGTGACGCTAACTAGCTCTGTTGGAGATCTTTTACAATTTTATAGAACGCCAGAGAGATGTTGAGACCTGTGACGTACTGCAGCGAATGCTGATAAATATTCATTCACCAAACAGCGCAAGCAAACGAGATGTACTTGGGTATCAAACTACGCATTAGGGCTCTCTAACATCGGTAGAGGCAGTGTCCACAGTGGCCACAAAGGCCCGAAGACTTGGGGCGAGACCAACTGAACAGAGACAACCCAGACTGAAAGTTTGCAATAAGGAGTAGCAGATTAGCGGACTCAAAATAATATGATAGGGCTAAAAAGAAAAGATAATCTTTGAGTGTTTCTTGAAATTTAGGTAACCCCCGTCAAATCAGTTAGACGCCTATAACAGTAGGTATCTGCATCTTTGCTCCGTTCAGTTTGGAAGAAGCAGATAACAACGCGTGGGAGCGAAATCTCGGGCCAACGCTTTGATAGTGCAGGGGGTGTGTTTTAAGTACATCATACCTACTAGGTGGCAAAAAATATGCTAGGTACAATTTGCAAAATCACCACGTTTATCCTTTTTCTTTTAGCCACGTGAATGAAGTCGTGGGCACTATCAACACTAATATTATAAAGAGGAAAAGTTTGTAAGTGTGTACGTATATAGGGGGTAATCTCCAAATCTACTCATCCGATTATAAAAAATCCTTCACTAATGGGAAGCTACGTTATTGCTGAGTGCTATAGGCTATGTTTTATTGTGATAACGGGAAAAAAACTAAGTCTGCGCGGACGAAGTCGCGGGCAAAAGCTAGTTGACTATAATTTTGCATGTTTAGCTTAGGAATTGATCTTTTACAATGATTTTATGAAAATAAAGATATGATTTTTTTGATAATTTTTATGATGTTTAATAGAAATGTTTTGCTTAATTTAGCCCCCTTTTATCTGTGTCAGTTCATGAGTGACGTTTAAATTTAGAAAAAACGTTTATTATTCACTGTAATTACTGTTTATAATAATTTTAGACACTGTCTGAGATCGGTGGCCTTTTTGCTGAGATCGGTGGCTTGTCAAAAAAGAAGATTTTTTTTTCATTAATCTATAAAGCCTACAGGTGTGCCTCATCGACATATTGACTAGTTTTTAAGCCATCTTTTACGGTGTATTTTTAGTTTTCACATATCTTGAAAAAAAATAAAAGCCACCGATCTCAGCGAAGAACGCTTTTCTCAGGAATGATCCATATAAACTGTAAAACCCTATATCTCGCTAACCCCTCGACCGATTTGGCTCATGTTCGAACTTAAAAATTCTCTTAATTTTGTTTACCCGCATACCAAATTTCATAACGATCCGACTAAATTTACTCAAGTTATCGTCGAACGAACATTCATACATACAAACATACAAACATACATACATACAAACGCCGGATTGTTCCAGTAGACTCGGAGAACTTCGCTCGCTTCGCTCGCTCGTTCAAATATCTTCAGAAAAAGCGAAATTTCACGGTTGTAAAAACGGCTCATTAGAATCAGAATATTCTTTGCTGTATTACAAAAACATTACAAGAACCGACTGCATTAATAAATCGTAATTGAAGCCGTCAAACGGGAGCCCATTTTGGCACCATTGCGTTACAGGCTGAGGCCCCCTGTCGTCACGCTAAAGCCTGGATGATTAGTATCTCTGTACTATGGTGACCGACGACAAGATTACACGATAGTAATGATAATTGAGGGTAGGTAAATTCCATCTAGCAGATCGTGGCCCTGGCACAGTGGTATACGTACCTAACTCCCAAGCATTGCCTTATGGGCCAAACAGGGCCTGGGATAGAGAACCAGGCAAGGCTACCTGATCCCCTGCCGAGTCGGATATTCAAGACATCGATATCAAGACCTCTCCGACCGGCAGTTGCACTTCATGACCTCCATCTTGGGGGTCCAACACGGGGGACATACGTTGCCCCCGACAGGCCTCCTTCACTCCCCTTATAGCCTGCCGCCATACCACCAGAACATTGACGCGCGCCCCTGGAGGAAGTACTGTCTCCACTGAGAACAGATCCCCTTCCTCCCGATCGGTGATCAAGGGATTAACCCAGGATGCCGTTGGAACATAGTACCCATAGGGTTACTTAGCCGGCGATGGCCCTGGCCGTCGATGGCCTGGGACGCGCGCCCGATACTAGTGCAATACTTAATACTTTGCCAACTTATGGGCTTACCATCAAAGGTCACGATCAGTACCACTGTCTCAGGTCACTCTCAGAGTCCTATAGATTGATCGATAGCAAGTAACTCGAGGCTAACTCACCAACTACGGTCACAGTACCGTTCTCCTCGACCTCGCGCGCTCATGCATCACACGCTAGCCCAAGACCTTCCCCTCAGGCCACGTCTTCTGAATCACCTCCTTCGCGCGGGGACGACCTGTTAAAAAACACGTGGCGAAAAAGCCCTCCTCATTCTCTGCACTATCTCTGAATGTTACCAGTATTAAAAATGACAACATTTTTAACTCACCACAGAACAGAGCTCGCGAACTTCGCGACACTCCCGACGGCGGAAAGATTATAGTAATGCCGCCAGTTGGCGCGTCCATTCAGCTATCTTTCGTCTTGCTTCAATGGCCGCCGCCCGTTTGAGCCTTGATACTGGCTCCTGTGATTCGTCTGCTATCTCTACATCGTCGTGACCAGACGACGGTACTGATACATCTGGATCAATTTCGATTACATCTTCAAGGGTAACCGAGCCATCCATCTCGAGTTGACTAATATTGTCTTCGGGGTGTGGTAGATCTGGTTCGGTCAGTATTTCAGTCGGGCCTACTTCAGCCATCTCTGCCTCTTGAGACTGCAGTGGAACATCAACTATGGTTTCTTGACCTACTATCTCTGTTCCCGTAGCGTCTCTTGTGTCTACGAGAATACTATTGTCGTCCAATTCAGCTTCCAACGGATAAAGGTGAGCAATCGACCGTGTGAACTCGTTATGACCGACTTTGACCTTCGCCACACGATATTCACCCTCAGCTCCTTGGATGAGAGAAGTGATTCTTCCCACTTTCCAATTATCTCGATTCTTCGAGTCTCCTTTTATTTGGACCACGTCTCCTATCCGTGGTGATGCATGGGTTTTCACCCTTGGCTGTTTGGGGGAGTGCTTGTACCTTTCTCTCAGACTAGGTAAGTACTGGCCGGTGAACATACTCTTCATTTCTTGTAATATTATTTGGCCTCTTTTCCAACCTTCTATGAGGTCGTGCTTGGTGGTCGTCATTTCTCGACCAGTGTTGATTAGAGGTTCCATAGTAATACACTTTCCTAGAGTGAGAAAATCTGATGGTTTGAGTATATTCTCAGGTTCCGAGCCTACGCACGTCAGCGGGCGACTGTTTACTACGGCTTCAATTTCTTTCATTACAGTAGCCAATTGACTATCGCTCAGTAGATGTTTCTCCAACGTGCGCTTCATACAGTGCTTCACTAGTCCTACCAGGCGTTCGTAGAAGCCACCGTGCCACGGGGCCAGTTGGGGAATAAATCGCAATTTCAGGTTGCTTTGAGTGCAGACTTCACTTGTAAGTTTAAACTGTGTCGCGTTATCAGACACAATCATCAGCGGCACGCCTCTCGTCGCTGTGAATCTTCTCAGAGCCAGGAGACACTGTTCAGCAGTTAGATCCTTTACAACTTCCATGTGTACTGCTCTGACCGCTAAGCATGTGAACAGACAAATCCACCTCTTTTCTTTGCCTGTGTCAGTGCTCGCAAGTAAAGGACCAAAGTAATCCACGCCTGTATATGTGAATGGAGAGCTATAATTGACTCTTTCGGCAGGTAGAGATGGAGTAGGTGGCAACTGGTATGGACCTCCTCCATGTTTCACACACCGTGGGCATTTGCGCAAGATCTTTTGTACTTCTGCTCTTCCTTGAGGCACCCAGTATTTCTCGCGAATAATACTCAGCGTATGTGAGGCACCAACATGGTAATTTGCTTCATGTATTTTCTGGATGATGATACTCGTGAAGGAACAGTTTCTCGGAAGCAGAATAGGATGTTTCTTCTCATACGTCCAACTTGTATTACTCATGCGTCCTTTACACCTTAGAATGCCATCCACATCCATAAACAGGCCTAGATTACGAGTCAGGTGGGTCTCCTTTCCTTCAACCTCCTTTGGAAATCTTTCCGCTTGGAGTGCTTTGATTTCTTTCACCTCAGCCTGTACTTCTTGACTCACTTCAGTGCCAGTAGGTAGTTGTGCTTCTTCTGGGCCATCGTCAACGGGTAAAAGGTCATCTAATGGCGTTGCTCCTGGACTGTCATCGCCGAGCGCCTCCTCGGCTGAACAAAGCGTTGCAAGGTCTTCAATGTGTGTGTCTTTCGGCCATAGCTTCCTGTCGTAGGTAAGAAAAGCAGGTCCATTGAACCACAGGTCCCTTTTCTGCTGCCACAGTCCTGGACGCGTAGCCAGATCAGCCGGATTCTCCTTGGTATTTATGTAACGAAATTCTACATCTTTGTTCTGATTTATTTCACTGACTCGTCGTGATACAAAGGGTGGCAGCAATTTATTTGTCTTCAACCAGCTTAGAACAACGAGGCTGTCAGTCCATAGATATAACCTGTCTATAGTTATATCCAAGTTGTCTTTGATGTACTTTAGAAGCCGACTACCAATTAGGCAACCCAAAAGTTCCAGTCTCGGTATCTTCAAGTTTTCTTGTTCTTTCAATGGAGTGACTCGTGACTTTGACATGATGAAGGATATCTTAGTTTCCTGGTCATTTGTCACCCGTAGGTAGGCCACTGCAGAAAACGACAGTTTTGAAGCATCAGTAAAACAGTGTAAGTCTGTTACAGTGCCGTCTCCGGATGGTGACAAGCCAATGTATCTCGGCATTCTAATCTCCTTGGCTGCTTGTAAGTTCTTCATAATAATTTTCCATGCTTCTCGAGTTTCTGAATCTAGAGGAGTGTCCCATTTCACTTTCTTCTTCCATAGATCTTGGAGTAAGATCTTAGCTGGCAGAACTAAAGGAGCTGCGAAACCACATGGGTCATAGAATGATGCGATTGTCTTTAGAACACCTCTCTTGTCTTTAGTTTTCTCAATATTTTCGATGTCAAACATATTCTCATTGAGTTTCAGTTGCAGTGAGTCATCCTTCAAGTTCCACGTCAAGCCTAGTACCTTCGTTTTCTCCGTCTCCTTTGATCGATACTGTTCAGGAATTTTGTTGATAAATTCTCGGTCATTTGAAGACCATTCACGTATGTTCATTGAGAGCCTTTCGAAGGCTTCCCTTGTATCGTGGTATAATTCTTCGGCTTGATTAGTCGATTTCGCTGTCGTAACTAAGTTATCGACGTAACATTTATCCGCAATCCTTTCGAGAAGAGCTTCATCGGTTTTAGCCATATGGTAGCGGATGGTAGCCGTCAATAAAAATGGACTTGATATCACGCCAAAGGGAACCCTGCAAAACCTGAGATGTAACAGGTTATCTTCAGACAGCTCTTTGGTTGGATTCTTCACCCACAGGAACCTTGTAACGTCTCGATCTTCTTCCTGGATGCCAACTTGAAGGAAAGCCTTTTCGACATCTGCTGAAATACCGACTCTACCTGTTCGGAACTTTAGATGCAATGCTAATAAGTCTTCAAGCATTGAGGGCCCGCGGTACATACATTCGTTGAGGCTTTTCTGGTCCTTAAGCTTTGCCGATGCGTCATATACTATACGCCCTCTCTTTCCCTTTTGCTTGACCATATGATGAGGCAGGTAATGTATGGGAGGCGTAGTCTGGTATATTAGTGCCGTCTTTGGCTCGACAAGCTCTATCATGTTAGCCTCCAGTTGCTCTTTTAAGATTAGGTCATAGTCGTTTAACGTCTCCTGATCGGATCTATGCAGAAGACCCCTTAGACGTCCATAAGCAAGGCCATAGTTAGTCGGTAGCTCCAGTGGTTGATGTGTCCATGGCCACTTCACCTCGTATCTACCATCTCTATATTGTACAGTCTCGTTAAAGTGACTAACTGCCTCTTCTTCCCTCGTAGTCTTTGGAGAATCCACAATTCCAATACTTTCTAGAGCCCACAGGAACTTAATGTCGATATCACGTAACGGTAGATCAGGCTCGGTGAAGTATGGGCACCCTAACTCTTGAGACTGGTTGTAAGTGATGACTGACAGAACATTCTCATCCACTGTCTCAACGATCTTGCCAGATAAAATCCAGCCGAAGTCAGTATTCACGAGGTACAGGTTGTCTTGTATCTTAATGTATTCATTCTTCATGAAGGAAAAGTAGTAATCATTTCCCACCAGCAGGTCGATACCTTCTCCTGCTGCATCGTCGTCCGCGGCTATATCCACACTATTGTTAACGATGGGGAAAACAGGTATCCTTCCTGTGATGTGTGGAACAATATTAATGCGCATCCTTTTAGTTACGCCACGTTTAGTTTTCAGGAAGATCTCTGAAGATGGGCTAGGTGTTTTCTTTGGATCATTTGAGCCGAATGTATAAATCATTAAGAGATCTTCCTCATTCAATGTCAATCCGAGTTCTTGGGCCATCCGGTTAGTTAAATAACTCCGTTGGCTTCCAGAGTCAAGTAGTAGTCTGCATCGGATATCTCGGCCTTTACTGCTGATCGTTGCGGTGGCAGTCTGCAAGAATGATAAACTTTCATAAGTTTTGAGACACTTGGATGTACTTGCATTATCATTAGGTACATTTATCTCAACATTACCCGCAACTTCAGTAGTTTTTTCTTTCTGCCTTTCTACATTCTTCTTAGGCTTCTGACCTTCGTTGCCTCTTGAGAGCTTCTTCGGACACAGTGCCCTGTTGTGATGTCCCTTACAATGGAAGCATATCTTCTTAAGCTGGCACTGTCTTGCAAAGTGTCCACTTCGGAAGCATTTGAAGCACTTGGTGCCTATCTTCTTTTTCCGATGCTCTAGAGTCGAACATGTTCGACATTGATCACTAAAGTGACCTCCGCCGCAGAATTCACATTGAATTTTCCCTCTCTTTGATGGGGCAGGAGCCTCAAAATGGTCCTTTCTTCTTTTATGTGACCTCTCATCCTTCATCCTGTATTCACGTACATGCAGAGCCTCTGTTGTAAACTGAGAAGTAGATGGTGAAGATTGAACATTCGATCTCTCAGTTGCTGTAACCACCTTCTCCAATGCTGACCTGAGAGATTGGACGCCATCCTCATCCGTACACAGCAGGTTGACTTGGTATAGTATGGGCTCAGGAAATTTGTTCATGAGTGTTACTCTCAAATGGTTGCCGTTAATATTCTCTCCCATAGATTGCAGAACGCGGAGGTGTTTCTCTAGTTGATCCAAATTCTGCCTGCATTCACTTGCAATATGGCGAGCCTTCTTCATGTTGTTCAAGGCTTCATAATGAGCATCGACTACTCTCTTCTTAGAACCAAAACGAGTTTTCAAGATACCGATAGCAATCTCGTAGTTGTCATTGGTGGTGCTCAATCCTTGAACCGCCTGACGGGCATCACCCTCCAACATAGATAACAAGTACGATAACTTGATCACATTTTTCAGGTCCTTGTTGTGGATATTTGCCTCGAATTTGTCCCAGAATTCGTGCCATTGGAGGACATCGCCACTGAATTTAGCTAGGTCTAGCTTTGGCAGTTTGGTCGAGGACCCCAGGGGTATCATCCCGGGGGTGGGGGCTTGTTGGCCCACATCAGAGATTGATTCAAGTTCCACAAGCATGGTTTCCGCCTGAAACTGTGTATCTGAATAACTCTTTATTTTAATTGAGATTGGTTCACTCTGAAACTTCTCCATTACCATAAATATATCCTTCTCAAGGGCTTCAATCGCAAATTTTAGCATCTTATTGTGTCTCCTGAGGTCATTATAGGGGATACCAGTTCCATCGTTATATGAGCTTAACATCTCCTTACTGGTCCCAAGAAGAGAAAGCAGGTGTTCGTATCTCTGGTCCAACCTGGCTTGAAGGAACTCCTCCGCCATCTTGACGCCAACTGGAAATGACACAGTATGCCTATTATTTTATGTCGACCAAGTGACAGGTGATTCATCTTTTACTTTTGTTTTTTCGCTTTCCACTACCTAGTAGACTTTTAGTAGGCTTTTAGTAGACAACAAACATCTTCTCATACTGAGACAGAATCGGTAGGTAGGTACTCTGAAAAACGTGGGCCACAGTCGGCCGCCAACAAAAAAAATACAAATAGCTTAATCTCACTGACGGAGGTACCATGGGTAAGGACCTAATTACTGGACTGTACGTTAAGCACTTACCGCAAAGATTTCGGCAATCAGCAGTGAGGTGTGTCCTTCAATCCTCTGAGGAGTCAGGTAAAGGTCTCGGTAACTGGAATGGTTACAAAATGAAACCTTAACAAAAGTCACAAGGGTTTTCTTGCTGCGATCGCTTTAATTAGGAACAAATTATAGAATTTCGACTTACCGACTTGTTCCAACTGTGACAGTTCTGTAGGAATTAAAATCTGAAAATATTCTGGAACAATACTGGAGCCGATATTTCAACAACTTCCAATCCGGTTTACTGGTCTTTCTCTCGAGTGGCGCAAACTGAAATAAGATCAAATTTCACCCGTTACAAACGAATTACCCAATCCACGAACAATACTAAAATATTTCTCTTCCATCTTGTTGATGGAATAAAATCAAAATAGCGTCTTCGCCTCATGGAAATACAATTTTCTTTTATCTTCGTGAACTCACCTCACTGTCACAACTTGAACTTGAATGAATCACGTAGCACACTACTGCAAGAGCACGAGCAATATCTGCCTAAAAGTTTTACTCCAACAAACAGTAAGACGCAAAAAGTTCAAAATCACATCTACCGGCAGCCATTGCCATTGCCATTGCCGAAAAAGAAAATTTTGCCGACCATCGACAAAAAACCACAAACAAAACGTAGACGTAGAACGACAACCTTTTCAAACACACTAATTGAATCGAATCGAATCGGAATCGATTCGATTGTCGGTTAACCACATTGCCGTGAAAATAAGAAAAAAAAGCGTTTAAATTCCTTCAAATTTAATCTTATACACAATTATTCGTAAATCCGCAAAAAAATAAACCGATAAAATAATAAATCGATAAAATTATATTTCGTATGATAAATCGAGTAGTAACTTAGCTTGGTCGGTACAACACAACACAATCATAATCATAGACAGCCTGAGACAGCCGTATTACAACACTACAACTATAGTGTTGCCATACGGGAAAAAATAAAGCTGGCTATACACGTTCAATCACACATAATGCTGAGAGAAAAAAAATGTTTACAAACAGTATTTCAGATTAAAAAATAAAGTCAAGTCAATGAAACACGCATGTACTTTGATGTAGATTTTATTTTATAAGATATATTTTTTCTTGAAATATTATGAAATTACATCGGATAATAGGTTTTTTGGGATACATTGTCAATCCTAATGGTGCCAAGCAATCATTGCGAGTGCCAACCGTAGCCGGAACGAATCCGGCGGGGTTTGGTTTACGCCCTTTGACCACTTGACATACAATGGAGTCCGAGACTCGGGTGATAACTTTGCGAGAGCCAACCGTAGCCGGAACGAATCCGGCGGGGCTTGGCCCACGTTCGCGCCCCTTTGACACTAAACTTTCTGTCAGTTAAATGGTGGCCGACTATGGGAACCTAACAGGTTCAACCCGTTATTCAAACATGAATTTTCACACAAAATAGGATCAACAATGCATCCCAGCTCCTCCACCAATTTGTCGTCACGCTAAAGCCTGGATGATTAGTATCTCTGTACTATGGTGACCGACGACAAGATTACACGATAGTAATGATAATTGAGGGTAGGTAAATTCCATCTAGCAGATCGTGGCCCTGGCACAGTGGTATACGTACCTAACTCCCAAGCATTGCCTTATGGGCCAAACAGGGCCTGGGATAGAGAACCAGGCAAGGCTACCTGATCCCCTGCCGAGTCGGATATTCAAGACATCGATATCAAGACCTCTCCGACCGGCAGTTGCACTTCATGACCTCCATCTTGGGGGTCCAACACGGGGGACATACGTTGCCCCCGACAGGCCTCCTTCACTCCCCTTATAGCCTGCCGCCATACCACCAGAACATTGACGCGCGCCCCTGGAGGAAGTACTGTCTCCACTGAGAACAGATCCCCTTCCTCCCGATCGGTGATCAAGGGATTAACCCAGGATGCCGTTGGAACATAGTACCCATAGGGTTACTTAGCCGGCGATGGCCCTGGCCGTCGATGGCCTGGGACGCGCGCCCGATACTAGTGCAATACTTAATACTTTGCCAACTTATGGGCTTACCATCAAAGGTCACGATCAGTACCACTGTCTCAGGTCACTCTCAGAGTCCTATAGATTGATCGATAGCAAGTAACTCGAGGCTAACTCACCAACTACGGTCACAGTACCGTTCTCCTCGACCTCGCGCGCTCATGCATCACACGCTAGCCCAAGACCTTCCCCTCAGGCCACGTCTTCTGAATCACCTCCTTCGCGCGGGGACGACCTGTTAAAAAACACGTGGCGAAAAAGCCCTCCTCATTCTCTGCACTATCTCTGAATGTTACCAGTATTAAAAATGACAACATTTTTAACTCACCACAGAACAGAGCTCGCGAACTTCGCGACACCCCCTGTTCAGTGTCATGTCATAGCATGATTTAGAATGTCGTGCATTGGTAAAATTTTGTCAAGTGGCCGGAAAACATTAAGGGCGATTCTGTCTAAAACTATACTAATCTGACAGCACTAAAAGTGACAGATAATGTGCTAAAGTGACAGATAGCTGTCATCTTTAGTACATTATCTGTCAATTTAGTACATTATCTGTCACTTTTAGTGCTGTCAGATTAGTATAGTTTTAGACAGAATCGCCCTTAGTGGTTGCGTTTGGCACAGAATCGTGAGAGGTGGCGTGAGCAAGAAGAGGCCTTTACTCAGCAGTGGGTGTTAACATGAGCTGGTGCACGTTTCATATAACTGACATTAATATTTTATAATGACAATTCGACGTATATTGCGTAGTCGATTTGACATGAGGTTACAAAAAAGGTTTGTTTACAAACCGACCTATCAATGAACATCGAATTGTCACAATAAAATATTTATGTCAGTTATATGAAACGCGGGCCAAATCATGATGATGATGTTCATGATCATAGCATATCCGTCAGGATACTGTGGTTTGCTTTCACGTTCAATGCGTACAATGCTGTCAGCGGTTGTAATTGTTTTTTTTAAAGCCACATGTCAAACTGACAGCCGTCAACACGTAAAAAAATAGTTGTGTTGCTTATTGGAGGTAAATATCTTTCATCATCATCATCAGCCCACTTCTGCCAACTGCTGGACCTTTTCCCCCTCATGCCACCTCTCACGGTCTCTCGCCGTCCGTTTTCCCTAAATTATGTAAATCCCACCAACCACATAAATGTAAAAAAAGGGAGCCAAGTCTGTAACGAGTAGGTACTTCAAGGGTAGAAAAAATCAAATTAAATGCAAAGTCCCAAATCATAATTTCCATACCTCTAAGTACTAGTACCTAACTTGAAATGAAAAGATATTGAACTCTTAGCAACTTGAAAACTCGTAAAATATATGGTACCTCCACGAAGACCACCGCCCCTCAATCAATTAATTGACGCTGGCCCAAATCCGAAACCCTCTACCCTTTCGACGACGAATAAAAAAAAACCACAACACATTACAATCAAAATTCCTCAGGCAAACCTTTAACCGACCAAAAGCTCATAATTCAGTAGCGCGCCCCACCCATCCGGAATGAGGGCTTTTCATTGACAGCTTCTTCCATTAAGTTTCGCCAAGATGAACTAGATGGCGCTGCCAATCAATAATAAGGTTTAAAAATATAAAACGTAAAAACATTGCTGCCAGCTGGCTTAGCGAAGGCTGTACGTTTACAGATATTATAATCCCCATATATTATAAGTATAATATTATCTATCTCACTCTTTTGATCTATCTAGAGAGTGAGATAGATAGAGTTATAAACCCATAGATTCGGTCAAACAATAGAGTAGCATGAGATAACAATATTGATTGAGAAATAAAAATTTAAACGTAAACGTAGCAGGCGTCTCAGCATGTGCCGTCCGGGCGTGAATGAGCAGAAGTCGCCAATGCTTCGTGCCGATGCGACTGCACAGACAACATCGCATCTCTGTGCCTGCGACATTCCACAGAGCAGCTCGCAGAACTTTGTGGTAAAGTCACCCAGCGCTGGTTGTGGTAGCGAGTTTCTGAGCGCGCAACGCTTATGTAAGAAGAGGATGTTTTCGACCCGTGAAAAAGCAATAGAAGTCATCTTCATAGAATATCCCTTGATTAGCTCACTGAAGAGAGAAAAGGAGAGAGGGGAAGAGATCGGTTGGCAGACCACCAGCCAGGTGGTCCGATGACATAGCCCAAGTAGCCGGAAAACAGTGGTGGATGACGTCTAGCACAAGATCGTTAGAGGTGGCATGAGAATGAAGAGGCCTATACTCAGCAGTGGGTGTTAACAGGCTAATTATGATAACGAGGCAAGTCAAAGCCTGACAAGGTCAACGCCATCTATCGATCGCGCGCGGAACGTAGTTTTTCTTTTACGCCTCTCCGAAAACCTCTCATTATTGATACACTGGTAAATAAATATTGATGAGGCGACATTACGCGGACTTAATTATAACAATTATGCGACTAACGAGTGGCCGGCAGGGTGGTCAGGGAAAGTTGCTAGCGGGGCTCGTCACAGGAGCGCGTGGGCGCCGTGGACGATACTCTACTTAAGGAAATGAACAAGGCACACTAGCTCCGCCAATGAAAAAACAATCACGACTGTCTTCTTTTTGGCGGCGGCGGGATTTATTCGTAGGTTCTAGGATCGTAGATCGTAGGTCCTAAAAATCTAGGGATTCTCATTTAAGATCCAACGATATCAGCGTGGCCATGTATGTCTTCTGGCCATAAACTAGTTTTTTGTGTAGTGCCACTGCTTTGTCAACCACAAAACAAAATCAGCTTAATTATTGTTGTTCTGTTGTTTACAAAAATGAAAATAATGCTATTTTATTACCGTGAATCAAAAATAGCTGAACAAATGAATTGCTCAGTATAGCTTCAAAATTTAAAAAAAACGCCACACTGATATCGTTGGACCTTTAGGTGATGGACAAGGCACACTAGGCTTAGATCCTAAAAAAAGTTAAGCCTAGGGATTCTCATTTAACCCTCCCGCTCAATCGCGGCTCGAAAAAACGCGTCCAAAAAAAGTTTTTTTTTTCTTTGGCGGCGCTAGTGGATGCGATACCAGGCTCTTAATTAAGACGGAGAGTAAGGCAGACTAGCGCCGTCATTGAAAAGCAAAATATATTGAGGTGAAATTAACGATCCGTTCGAAAAAAAAAATCGGGTAGTGTTATTATTATTATTTTAATAAAAAAAGTAATAACACGGCCTAATTTATTTTCCAAGACCCCACTATCATTCAAGCAGCAAAAATATCGTAATGATCTTCGTTTCAAAAATTTTTTTTGGAATTAGAAACATGGTTTTAAGACAGGTATAAGAGAGAAAATTATTCGCACTCACTTTAAAAGTTAGGAGATAAAAGTTTGAATAATAATCTAGTATGTACCTATGTGTGTATGTTATGTAAACGAGGAACAATCTAAAGTAACTGAGGCTTATGATGAAATGATGACTTGGATACAAGTGAGAATAAAATTCTATTGCCGAAGTAGAGCCACATCCGCTTCCGTCCACGCGGGAAGGCATTTTGGCAATCGCCCGCCCGTTATATGTTTTGGCAGTTTGCATGACAATGAATTACCGTGCTGAAATGAAGACCGCCTATAAAGTTATCATACCGTGCACAATTACACACACATAAAACTTAATAAACATCACACTCATGCACACGAAGAGGTTTTGGCCGGATTTTGAAGCTTATTTTGAACACCTTCTTCTTCTCGTGCATTTCCACTAATGGAGGTTGGTCGTCAGCTCTTCATAGTCTTTTCTACTGAAAACAAAACGTAGAAACAAACAAAAAAAGGCTGATTACTTATCTAGAAAACCCGATATCTGATTCTGCTTACGAGTCTAGCGCGTGTGAATGTAGAGAAGCTGAAGGGAACCGAGATCATGTGTTTTGGGACTATCCGTTGTATAAGCCGTGCCAATAGAGAAACGATATGAAAATGGCGGCGGGTACCTATGGTAAGGTCTGAAAAAGAGGTTATGAAAATACGATTTCGGTTCATACCTAAAACTTTCTTACATTTTTGGTTAGGAAACATTGTTTTACGATGCTTTCTTTATTGTTTAGGTAATTGTTCTACGTCGGGTTTGTGATTAAACAACAATCTTTATGAAAATAAGATCAAAAATATTAAAACGTAGTAAATAATACAAACCTCAATAAATAACAACACTTAACGTAAACTACAATATTGAAATAACTCGACAAACATTTAAAAAATCAATAAGAGGCGAACGTATTTTGGCGTGTTTTATTAGCCAAGCGTAGGTGACTAATCAGGACTGCCTAAAATGACTTTGCTAACATTACGTGTGAGTATAGACGGAGATATAATTAAAGCGAGAGGGCGCGAGAGTGTCCGCCATTTATACAAGGTGTTACAAAAGTACCTAACTCTTTTTACAGTGTAATAGCACCCGGTGATAGGAATCACAACCAAAATATTTTTTTAGCTCTATGACGTTCCGTTGATTTTTAAATATTTAAAATGTAAGCGCTGTGACGGGAGAAAAGTATTTTTAAAATACTGTTTCGATAGACTTTCACTATGTTTTAACGGCCTGAAGCTATTAAAATACAGCTAAGCATACAACCATATTTTTTTATTGGAGCTAAATCCAAAAACAAAAAAGTTTTGAAAATTTTACAATTTTGAGGTTATAAAAAAAAATTGTGTTTTTCAACTTTTTTTTGCAGATTTGTCATTATGTTGACCAGCATGTTACAACCTGTAAAAAGAGTTAGTATCTTTTGTAACACGATGTAAATCGTTTCTTTAATGGCACGGGTTGTATGAGGAAGAAATGCAGCAGATGCTCGAAGGTATCTCTTGCGAGGAGGAGGGACCTGTGTACTTCTCTGGTCTCGTTTCAGGGCCGGCGAACTTCCAAAGGCTTAAAGAGTTCGCGCACAGCTGGCACAAAAAGAGAGGCAAAAGGCCGGACTAAAACCGCGTACAAATTAATGTGTTGCGTTGTGTAATGTCCATTCGGGATGGCTTGTAATATTTAATTTATATTCATCATTTATACATCATTTATACAACGTGTTACAAAACATCCTAACTCTTTTTACAGGGTGGAACCTAGTGGTCAACAGGATGTTAAATCTGTAAAAAAAAGTTGAACAAAACAATTTTTATTTTATAACCTCAAAATTGAAAAAAAATCATAACTTTTTTGTTTTTGGTATAAGCTCAAATTTTAAAATATCATTGTGTGTTAGGTGCATTTACATAGCTTTGAGTTGTTAAAACATTGTGAAAGTCAATGATAACAATATTTAAAAAATACTTTTCTCCTGCCACAGCGTTCACATTTTATTAATTTAAAAATCAACGGAACGTCATAGAGCAAAAAAAAAAAATTTTGGTTGTGATCCCTATCACCGGGTGCTATTACCCTGTAAAAAGAGTTAGGTACTTTTGTAACACCTTGTATGTATAAATTAGTTAGGTTATTTTTTTTTTATTGTTATTGTCTGTTATGTGTCCACAGTAACCAAAAGGTTGGCATGGACCAAAAAAAGAATTGAAATCTGATTCTAAACTGTATGCGAAAATATTGTACCTATGGAATAATTCGTAATTACACTTAATACTAAACTTTTAACATATTGCTACCACATGATTGCTTCTAAAAAGAAAGGAGACATTGTTTTCCTCAATGCCTTCTGATAACATTGACACCTAATCCCAAAGTAGCAAACACGTGTTTGCACCTTTAGTAAAAGGGCGGCAGATAACATTGTTTGCGATAAAGAAGTACCAGATTTTTAAGCGCCGTCTGAAATTAATAAAATTGTTAGAATGTTTTCAAACCTTTTTTTTCTTTTTGATTGGCTTCGCTCATACCAATGTCGCCGAGTTTGCTAGACCTTTAAACTTTAGGTAATAATGGCAAACCTGATATTGTAAAACTCTACAATCTACATAACAAATCATGGGCTACTTAAAATAATTAGTATAAGTTCCGCAGTACCTATTAGCCTTAGTTTCTATTTGGAACTAGAACTAAACGTAATGTGCTGAAAGTGTCTGAAAGTGATTCAATTCTATCAATGTATTATACTTATAAACTTATAGGAGAGAGTACATTCCATAACATCTCTTGCTAATAGTGGCGCGCATTTTTTAATCGACTTCGAGGCGTATATTTTTTATGTTTTTTACATCAGAACTTTATTCTAAGTGAACAGAGTCACAGATTTTCATGACATTTTTTTTTTGTTTGAAAGGGTATATTTTCCATGTGTTCCCATACAAATTTGTTGAAGATCTAATGGAGAGCCCCGGAGATGGAGCACGGAACTTCTCTACGGACGGCAGCAAATCACTCGGAATGAGTGCAATAATTCGATCAAAGATAAAACTAGATACAACATAGGACTCTGAAATGTGTCTGGAAAAATAGATGTCCAAATTGCCTTTGGGAGCTTATTTGCTCGTAGTCCCTGCAATTAAAGTAAAACTGTACACTAATGCAATAAGGTTGACATTCGAATATTCGACGTATGGTCGAAATGATGTTTCGTATTGTTCTATTGCTGATATCTTTTGTTTCTGTGGGGACCAGTTTTTATTGTGATTTTAAACGTAATGCGGATTCTATGGGATTTAGTTCGGTGGTGCAATAGCTTAATAACACTGCACCTTTTCAAAAGTGGAGTCAGTTTTTTTTTATTTCTTGTTATTAAAATGATCGAGTACCTAACTAAAAAAAAAAAAAAAAAATTTACTTCTTTGCCCAGCAGTGAAACTTGCAAGCTAGAGACGACACAAAAAAAAGTGAAGGTGGCATACCATAACAGTACAATTTGGTCGGCGCTATGCCATTGACTAATGGGAGACAAAACATCTCAGTTCCGGACCCTACGATCCCGGAAAGAATTACACGCTTTTTTTTGTAGGAAAAGGTAAGAATCTACGTCCATTGATGGTTAGTGGACATGAATGAACGTGGTCTACCTGGGTGTCTCAGGGAAGCAAATTCTCTCTCAAATAATGGAGGTTCGGAAGTTTCGACTTGGTTACGTACGCGCCCTTTTTTTACTCGCTTCTTGTTTGTTGTTGTGGCAATATTGTTCGCAGTGTAAATTGAGCTGCGTAAGTACGATCAATTTACTCGTTTAGGCAATAGAATCATCTTTTTAAACTTAAACTTTAGTGAGAACTGCACATTTTTCTATTAAAACACGGTTTTACTCACCTGTATTTTGTCGGTGTTGCCGACTAATTAGAGTTTAGTTTCGGTTCTCATTCGGAGATCTTAATCATAGAGAACGACCTAGCCCTCGCGACGCCGTGGCTAGTCTCGAACAAATTACACGTGAGTAAAACCGTGTTTTAATAGAAAAATAGTATCATCATTGAAAATAGTTAAAGCTCAGATAATCTGCGTCTTATTTGTTCTTTCTTTAATTTTGGTGAAGAAGTTGTTTTTAATTATCGCTGTCAGCCGTCACTGTCACAAAAATGGTATCAACAAAGCAATAAAGTAGAAATTAATTAACAACATGTTTAAAAGGTGGCGGTGGTGGTCTAGTGGGTAGAACAGTGGACTCTGAAGCGAAAGGTCCTCGGTTCGATTCCCGGTGCGGGCATGTATCTATGACTTTGTTTAATTTCAAAGTTACGTACATTTGTGAATTTGTAGTAGCAATACCACTCGCTGACGGTGAAGGAAAACATCGTGAGGAAACCTGAGCGTATGAGGCATTATACCCTCAACGCAAAAATCGCCAACCCGCATTGAGCACGCGTGGTGATTAAGCTCGAACTCTCTCTCTGAGAGAAGGCCTTTGCCCAGCTAGTGGGACATGTACAATTGTACAGGCTACATCTTACTTTTTTAAGTAAAAGGACCCTATTACTAAGACTCCGCTGTCCGTCCGTCCGTCTGTCACCAGGCTGTATCTCATGAACCGTGATAGTAAGAAAGTTGAACTTTTCACAGATGATGTATTTTGGTTGCCGCTAAATTAATAACTACCAAAAAACATAATAAAATTAATATTTAAGGGGCTCCCATAAGACAAACGTGATTTTTTGCGCAAGTCTGACTCGCACTTGGCCTTTTTTTTTGTTTCTTTAGGCTGGTTGGTACCTACCAACCAATGTATTTACACTTTTGCTCATCTATAATTAAAACGAAAGACATCTCGCTACCTATACCAATTCGATATAATTGGCTTCAAAACCCCCAAACCATTGAATATTTCTGCGTGCCCATCCCTTGAGCCCCGCTGCATAGAATGGACCGGATGCTGACAAATTGCAGTCCGAAACCGTTAGTCTCAGATAAAACTACTCTCCCATTTATCTCGCAGACTACTGGGAGTCGACTGTCAGAACTGAGAAGCAATGCTGTTGCCAGGGGTGGGGAGTTAGGTGTTTAGAGACTCTGGGGCATATACGAGGTATTACAAAAGATCCTAACTCTTTTTACCCGGTGATAGGGATCACCACCAATTTTTTTTTTGCTCTCTTTCGTTGATTTTAAATTAATAAAATATGAACGCTGTGGCGGGAGAAAAGTATTTTTTAAATATTGTTTTTATTGACTTTCACAATTTTTTAACAATGCTACCTAAAATTTGAGGCCTGCATAATTTTTTAGCGTAGGTACTTTCTTCTTCCATGGAGAATTTTTCCTTAGCACGCTAATACGGCTTATATTTTTTACATACTTAGTTTTTGCATTTTTTTGTACTATACTTTGATTTGTAATAAAGCCAACCGTTGTCACTTTGGTTCGGTAGATGTTAGAGGACATTGGCACTTATAAGACGGATAAATTGATTATATGATTAAGGAGCAATAAGTTATGACTCGATGCGATGAGCATTATTAAGTAATTTAGGCTGATTACAATATCGAAGTTACACAGGATTATACGACCACTTTTTCATACACTCACTTATCTAAGTACCTATTGTCATAAAATTAAATTAGCATGTGGCCGGAAAACAGTGGTTGCGCCTGGCACAGGATCGAGAAAGCATGAAGAGGCCTTTACTCAGCAGTGGGTGTTAACAGGCTGATGATGAATGAATGATGAAAATTATACAACAGATGGACATGAAATGTGAAGCACACTAGAAGGAATTTGCATTTAGAATAGATTCAGTTGATTCTCGTATTTTGCTGTAAACCACGGAAAAGCTGAATCCACGTATGGTATAATTGAACTTATCAAGTCTTCACTCTTGCATGAAATGACATTGAGTGATATAATAGTGTGAGATTGTCATTCTTCGGCTATTCATGATTGTCTGTAATTTTACGCATTTGCATGGAAATATAAATAAATCAATTATTATTGAACTATGCTTCTATCGTATTTTGTGGTAGAAAACCCGATCAGACCAATTTGATCCTATTGTCAAATCAACGCCAATTTGCATAAAATATATCGATTTTGTTACGTGTAAAACTCTATGCTTTTTGCCACACAAAGTTTTATTTCACCGTAAATTAGAGGGGCTTTATAAAATGGCATTATACATTAGGCGCCTAGCGTTTTTTGCGGCGTGTCTGTGCTATAAATCAATATCGTTTTTAAGGCGCGTTGACAAAGGAAAGATGCTAATTTTTATCACCAAACTCTGCCACTTTAGTGGTCTCTAGAACCGTACAACTAGTTCTAAGGCTGGACGGCTATAAAACGAATCGGTCGCGGCAATCTACGCATCATAGAGCAAGTCTACGCATGAGGTCAATGCTACGCGGAGCTACGAGCGTAGCGCCTCGCTACGCCGCGACAGCCGCTACGAGATAACAAAACTATGAAAACACGTTTATTTCACGCTCGTGCATTTGTTTACGTCTGAACGATAAATCGAACTAGCAACCGACGACGACGCCGAAGATAGAGATAAGATACAGGTGGATTTACAGCGAGGGTCGATTAGCCCGGCGCCAATCAAACAATTGGCGCTAAACCAACTAATTACAATCACAAAAGGCCGCGGTTCCGTAAATTAATCATTGCGCGAGATAAATCAGACGCGTGCAGCGGTGGCGGACTATTTCGGTGTAGGCGGGGCCGGCTGATTCACCGCGCGGGCGGCAGTCGCGCGCCGGCCGCCGTCGCGTTCGGACTGCACCCCGCAGCGCACCCGCCCGCGAGCCGCGAGATGGCGCGATGAGGACGAGCGGCGTGCCGTGCTGGGCCCTTCTGGTGTGCTTCACTCTGGGCCTCGCAGCGCCGAGGAGCCGCTACTGTGAGCGCGCTGACGTCGCCTGGCGAGCGTACCGCGCGCCCGCCGCCTTCGAGGCGCAGGTCCAGTCGCTGGCCGGAGACAGCCTGGCCACAGTGCTCGTGCGGAGAGTGCTGCGCAAGCAGGGCCACTGGCCGCGACGTGACGCGGTCCTCAGACTCCACCTGCCTCCGATAGAGCCTCAGTCGTGCACGGGACGTTTTGAAGTGCCACTGAAGAACAGGAGGAATTACATCATTTTCGCGGAGCGGAACGGCCACACGGCCGTGGCGCTGGGGCCTCCTCTGAAGAGGACGCGGAAGCTGCTGCGGAGGATCCGGGCGGTCTACGCTAAAGGCTACAGTGAGTGTTTCTAAGTGATGATACGGTTGTCCCTGTGACCACGTGGAACTCGCGGCGAAGGTGGGTGTTTCAGTCCGAACTGAAAGCTGCACGCGACTTTGGTTGGTGACACGTTTTTTCATTTATTTTCGTAACTACAACTTCTGCTAACAGCCCAGTTCCATGTGGGCACAATGCTAGCAAATTATAAAAATATGTGTAAGTTTTCAGACCCATTTTTCGAGCGATACTCTACATTGTAGAAGCAATACAACTTAGTACCATTGCGCTGCACATTTTATGTTTGAGATTTGAGGTTAAATTAGGTGAGTACTTTAATTAAGTTTGAGATGATAATTTCATTAACTGACAATGTCAGATATCTACGTATCTCCTCCATGAAATTTTCAAAGGAAGTCCTACAACAATCCGGTATCCCTAAATCAATAACAGTACGTCAATTCGTATATCCAACTAAAACATTCCAACAATTTTAGATCTAAGCATATAATTTCGAACTAATAACCGAACAATCGTTGATACCGTCAAACAATAAGTTAATACAGTACGATTTGTAGTCACTTGCTCCCGTTTCGACAATCTTTGATCTAAAGGAGCTATTAGCGACCAATGCAACTAAAGCAGGTGTATTGTAGCAACGGCGCAGCCATTATAAGTCCATTTTTGGTTCCGGAGCACATAATTACTAAGGGTGGTATTAATAGTCGTCTGAGTTCACCTACTTGAGATCGATCTCAAGGAGGTAAATGTCAAGCCTTGGGTAATGTCAAACTTGAGTAGCTGTCTGCTTATTAATAGTCACGATCTTGAGATTGACATTGACATTAGCTGACTTACTTGAGTGAGTCGACTTACTTGAGTCGACGCCATATTAATAGAGCCGACTTGAGCTCTGAATTGAGTGAGTCATTCATCTTTTGACAGTCCGTGACGTCTCAATTTCAATACAACGTGGTTTAGAGTACTAGGCATGCATAAAATGTTAAGAAGCTGTAAGATCACTTACTTGAGACCGGAGTCGCTGGCATATTAATAGACACAATCTTACGTGAGTTCACCTACTTGAGACCAGACTTGCGACTGTCATTTCCAAGTGCAGGCGATAGCCGACTCAAGTTCGTGTTTTTCATCACCCGACTACGCAAAGCAATAAGGGGAGTTATTTTCTTTGATAATTAATATACAAAAATGATGTCTAGTCAGCGCGCATCCAAAGCGAACCTACCGCAAGAAGTTGCAGCTTAACAATATACTTAGGACCATCGTCGACATCGGAAGTTACGTGGAAAGGGACCTTGTGGTGTGAAATAATTTGTCGTCGTCATTCGACCGGCACCTCTACCACATCGCTATGACTAGCCAGAAAAGTGTTTCTACCAGCCCGAGTTCTTCAAGCTGCAAAACTCCAGCAGTTCAGAGCCCCACAGTCATATTACCAAGAAAGAACTCCGAAGAGCTGAGGTTTAAAAAAATAAGCTGGTACTAAGTTTGAGTTTAGTTTGGTATATAGCCTCAGACGCTCCGGTTTCCTCACGATGTTTTCCTTCACAGTCAGGGAGTGTTATGTATGCGACTTTGAAATAAATTAATGTCATGGGTAGGGTACATGCCCTCATCGGGACTCGAATCAGGATCCCTCGATTCCGAGTCCATTGTTCTACCCATTATGCCACCACCGCGTCACCATCTAAAACTCAAATACTACCTATAAAGGCATGGTAGAATCAGAAGCTACGAGCTTGTACTTGGTCAAATACAGAAGTGTTGTCAAAATTAAGTTTTAATTTCAAAGAAATACTACTATTTGCAGGCTCCCATAATCTTGTAAGAAACTACACCACACACTAATAAAAAGGCAGAAAGTATATTTCAACTCTTTCCTTACTTACGATGTAATAGGGACTATTTTTGTACAATCCAAGGGAATTATTTCGTGAAACGCACGTACACACGACAACACGTCGACCTTTACACGCTAGTACTCTACTCGGTTACGTTACGGGCGACTTTACAACAAAAGTGCACACTTTGACGTGCTGTCGTGTGTACAATAGAATTTGAGTGCTGTAACGTGAATGACGTCATGTCAATGGTCTGAAGGTATTAGGCGTGCATAAACATCCGGAATCTCTTCTAAGGCGATTGGTGACAGAAAGTTTCATGTAGTATGATACATATCATATAGATGGCAGCACAACATACAATTCAAACCTCTTTACTCGTACCTAGTTTTTTTAAGACAATTTGCCGGCCTTCAAAGCCCAGTTGGACCATAGAGGTTACTAGGCATGCATAAAATATAAAGCGGATATAGTAGGGAAAACTTGAGGGTGTGGTATCATTCATACGAGTAGCAGGTATTCAGTAAATTAAGTTGATACTTGAAGATAAATCTGAATATGGAAGACCTTCATTAATGTTACATAATTATCTTTTTTTTTTTCTAATTGGAAAATAAACAAGCCTGGGAGAGTTGTAACATATTTATTAATACAATATTGTTTCCTAATCATCATCTAAAATTTCTACACCTGACATGAATTTGCGCTTAGTCGAGTATTCTTCCCCTCATTTTATGTGTTCATTCTCCACACATTATTCCAGGTTTCGGGACCAAAGCTGGTGCTTTAAAATTGCCTTGGTTTTTATCCCTCCTATCATAACGCCCTAACTTCGTCGATTATGCGTCGGACAGTAGGTACTTTCTGATTTTCCTGTAATCAAAATAAAACATTAATGTAGTAGAATGATGTGCGCAACGATCAAACGTTAGGTTTGCAGTCGCTCTATAATTTATTATAAATTCGCTTGGCAAATTACTACTTTCTCTACGTAAACATAACCTCTAAAGTTATATTAAATGCGCAAAAAACGTTGATGATGGGGTATTTTAAAGACCTAACTGACGATATCTGTAACTTGTATCGTGAACTATGTATATTTTATACAATTATAGTGAATAAATACCTGTCTTGTCAGCAACTCGTTTGTAGAGGTCATCCAACTGGGTCCGCTAGGTACTGAAGCTCGAAAAACGGAAGCTCGAATAACGGAAGCTCGAATGAACTGAAGCTCTCTGTTGGAAGTTTCCGGCATGATATTTTTCGGCCAAAATATTGAAAATAACCTCTCTGGCGCCACTTATTATCCATAACCGACTAAAACGTTCAATATACTGAAAATCACAAGAATTTACGAGACATTTTTATAATAATTATTTTCGTAGTTTGACTGATGTTTGACAGTAGAAAAAGTTTTTTCTTTTATTCGACAGTTCTGAAAACCGTGAAAAAAGTTGTTCACCTTACGAACCTCTTTGAAGGTCAAACTGAGGTCGTTGAAATAGTTCATTCTTGACTCAAGTCGAGGACTTGAGATCGGTCTCAAGTAAGCGCTGCTTTATTAATATGCTGAGTTACTCACTCAAGATCAAGCTCTCTGTTGCCAAAGTAACGAATAACAATGCTGAATAAAAATGGCTGAAGCGAGTCAGATCTGTTCCTTTTTGTCTAGACCAGGGTGCCGCTACAAAATTGTGTCGTCATATTGAACGAGCGATCGAAGTATGTTTGTATGTTTGTATGTATGAATGATTGTGTCGTCATAAAAATATAAAGGCGGCTTAATGGAATTAAAAGATTTTTAAAATTCTAACATCCAAATCCAAATCGGACGAAGAGTGGATATGGGGTTAGCAAAAAGTTAGTTATCCTGAGTTCACAGTTCGGGGTGAACCACTAGTTATTATAATCGAGTACCTATTTGGAGTAGAGTTCGTGTTATATCTTGTAACATCACTTTTATGTTTGTGGAATCCTGGACTATTATAGAAATGACAAGTTGACAACTGAATAACACCGGACCATGGACAATTTTATGGACCAAAAGGAGGTCAAACTCAGGTTGTGCCTTTCGAATAGTCTCTTTATAATGTATGGGCGCCTAGTACTTTTGAGTTGGGTTTAAGCTTTTTGACCACATTTTGAACTTTAAATGGTATCATTCGTTCAAATAGTTCATTCTTTACTCAAATCGAGGACTCAAGTTCGCGCCTAAGATAGGTTTATTAATAAGCCAATGTCTCAAGTAGGTGATTTTTGTTTTCTGAGTTCACCTACTTGAGACCGATCTCAAGTAGGTGATCTCAGAGGACTATTAATACCAGCCAAGACTTGGAATCGGCCTTTATGCCCGACGATATAGTAAGTAATACAATATTTGCAGTATTTCGATCTCTTTGATAACGAAATACGCTTGTTTATTTTTCGTTGAAATAGTCATACTTACTAGGGGTGGCCACTACCTCATTCGATTACCTACCTACCTACTATAACATTTTCAGAATACCGAAGCTCTACCGATATATTTGTAACTTATGCCTATACCTATGCGAAAATAATTGCAAACTTGTCGAAACTTGTTCTACTATATTATTTTCTCAGGTTTTCACGAGCACTATACACAATTTTAACACAATTTTTAAACGATTTTTCGGTAGTTTCAATAAACAAATGACATACAAGACAGCTGTCACTTCAGTCTACCTCGACCACGACCCCTGCAAAGGTCTCAAAACGTTTCGAAAATTGTTCCACTATGCTGAAAAATTGTTTGAAATAAAAAACATTGAAATAACTAGAACGATTGTCGTCGTTGATTATGTTTAGTCATAATCTATCTACGTAACCTACTCATTAGTAAAATGAAAAGAATCTATCACTGAATGAACTAAACGAACCTCTAAATTAAAAACACCGTTGAATAAAACGTAACTCTTGTTCACGTCTTTTCCTCACTTCGAACTAAGGCAAAGAAGGCCGCAGACCTTATTTATGCACCCTTCGTATAAACGGTCACTGGTCAGGTGCCTTTAGAGAATAAATACAACAAACGCCTTTTATATGTGCATTTACCAACAACTTGCTACGATTAATTATATGGTAGGTACCTACGCGTTGGCGTAAAACTTGTAGTAAAGTTTACTACGAAGTGGATGTTTGTAGATTGTTTGCTTATGAGCAGAAAATCGAGCCGCTTTTAGAAGCGCGAAATGTGATGCTTTCGACACGAGAGGAGAAAAAGCAGACAATTAGGTTTACCATAAAATAACATATTTGCATTCCAAAAAATAAATGAATCCACAGTGCTTACGTCAATGCGTACAAAGACACCAACTAGCACACTGATATCAGGATTGCGTATGTTTTCGTATATCTGTATACATTTGGGGTGGCAAGAATTCACGCATTATCTATATGACCTTTGGTTTGATAAAAACAATGGTTATGGAAAATTTTAGATAACAATTAATAGATTTGTATAACTAGAATCAAAGATGATATGGATCTAATTGTTAGGACACGTGTAGATAACCATTGTGATTAGATTTTTAAAAAAATCTAAGAAAGAAAGCCACTGGTATATCAATTATAATGGACAACGACCTATTCCTACTTACTCGTATGTACTTTAACACATCAAAATCTTAAATAATATAATATCAATGTGATCTTTGTATCAACGATAAATTTGCGATAAAAATTTACAAACTATACCCACGAATAAAACTTAGTGCTACCGCGTGCCAAAACAAAACGTAAACATTTAAATGACTTTTTTACGATACCGACCAAAGCCCGAAGTGGATTGTTAACTATGCAATAAATATTCTGGGCTTAGCTCCTAAACACGTGATTCACCAATTTTGGCCGAACCTGCAAATTATTGTCCAAAGAGAGAACTCTCGATATTTATTTCTACTACTTGCCCAGCTTTTAAATGTTGTTATGTACCAACCCTTTTCGTGCTGCTAGAAAACTGAGTTACACTACTTGATAATATCTTACTGATCCGTAGGTACAATAGTAAATTTTCAATGTGATATAACTTATCTTTCGATCAAAATTTGATGTACATTTTTTTTCGCCACAAAAGTATTCAACAATGCACAATGAGCCGTTTTCAAAGAACAAATTCAAAGCAGTTCATAGATGGCGTTCACAGGCGTGGCCATAGAAGAACCGGATTACGTCTGTCGACATTAATCTGTGCTAAGCGTTTGACAGCCGTATTCGCACACCTGTAAGCGCCATCTATTAACTGCTTTGAATTTGTTCTTTAAAAACGACTCATTAGCAAAATCGTCACTTTGCATGGTTTGACAAGCGATTGGAGAGGAAAGCAAAATAACAACATTACTTACGACTTAATGCCTGACTTTAAACTGATCAACCCAGACGGGGCAGGTGCTACAAAAAGCATCGCAGAAACAATGCGTTATTAAGCTGCCGACGTTCCCACAAATCTAACAGAAGATACACGCAACAAACGCTTTACGCTACATTTGAGCGGTGACAGGTGATAACCAGAGCGTATCCTATGACGTCACTGCCATTCAAGAAGCGAAGCTAATCAGAACAACTCTAAAACCGAAACACCTACCACAAAATAAGGTTAACAGAAGTACAACATTAAGAACTCAAAAAACCTTCAACGGTGCCGAAATATCGGGAACTCAAAAGAAAATAAATCGTGGTAAGAATCCCGTTTTCTTACAATAATTATCTCAAAAAACCTGTTACTTAGGGGGTTTATAGGTTTTAAGCTGTCAGGATGGTATAGGTGCTGGGCAAGCCTACTCTATCTAAAACAATGTCTCAGGCACTGCAGCGTCGAGTGGTCTCTTTATCCATCTAGTGTGAGTGAAGGTGCCACTGGACTCTGTATAAATCATGTCATTACGTACATGCAAATCTCATTACGTAGATGAAGGTCTAAGTTTTTTTGTCAGCTGGTACGAAGTGTCAAGCAAACATTTTGTTATGCTCTTAGATCCAAGGAGACCTAATGAATCCTTCTGTGGTATTCTCTGTGTGCACCTACAAGCGAACTCTATAGGAGTTTGACCTCTTTTAACTTCGGCTGCACTAATTTCCGCATTCATTGAAGCGGTTCCATACAATAGGGTTTTGGGTACGTGATAATCTGATAATGCGATTCCTTGGGAACTTGAATTTTGGGTAAATCGCCAGTGGCAATACCATTTTAATTCATGATTGTACAGGATATTTCAGAAAGGTCATGTGACACTAAAGAAGTGCGCTTCAATCATCAAAAAAATAAATAAAGGCCTTTGCATCTACGTAATGAGATGATTTATACAGCGTTCAGTGGTACCTTCACTCACACTAGATGGGTGAAGAGACCACTCGGCGCTGCCTGGGACATACTGCTGCTTCAATCATTAATACAAGCAATTTACTACCGCACCGAGAGCGAATTCTAAAACTAATTTAATTAATTCTAATTAAAACTAATTCTAATTCTGCGAAAAAAATATCATCTGTTCCATATAAAATTCGATATCCTACTGTACCAAATATATGGAGCAGCTGAAAAATCATCGTGCCATCATTGTTGATGATATCATCATCAAGATGCCTCACTAATCAGTTCCAAACATTTTATTAACCCCTGATGAATGAGGGGTGTTATAAGTTTGACCACTAGTGTGTGTATCTGTCTGTGGTACCGTAGCTCTTAAACGGGTGTTCTAGCGAGGTTTTCTAACGAGTGTCCTTAGACATATTTTATCAAAATTGGTTCAGTTGTGTGAAAATTTGCTAATAATTTGAAGTAAAAAATCGGGGGTTTTAAAATTTGAATTGAATAATAAGGTACTGGCTATACCTTATCAATAGAATGGCTGATCAATTGTTTTGCCCTATAACAAAGTAATTTTGTATTTACGTATTAATTTATCAATAAATGTTCGTTAGACAATAACTTGAGTATCGTTGATTGGATTGACATGAAATTTGGTAGGCGGGTAAATGAGACCAAAATATTATTGAAGCTCGAACATGAGCTAAATCGGTCGAGGGGTTGCCGAGATTTGGGGTCGAGAGTTCACAGTTCGTGGCGAACCGCTAGTAGTATTCGGCAACATCCCAGTTCTCACACCATCGTCGCTGCTTTCAGTGCTTAAACCTGGCTTTAAAATTTTAATAACTATCTTAGTCTAAGCGTTACGCACCAGCGCATCTCCATTATCTCTGCCACGGTCTAGTGCCCTCACTGTCGTATTAATACTTTTAACCGACACCAAAAGAAGATACTCCATTTGTAAGTTTAGTTCATCATCATCAGACCAACTTTGCCCCTTTTGGGTCAGGCCCTTTCCCCTCGTTCGCATCTATGGACACAACGATGTCGTCCGACCATCGGGCTGCTGGTCTTCAAATTCGAAATTCAAATTCAACTTTATTTATTTGCAACAAAAACACAGGTACAAGTTTTTTTTTAATTAAAAGGCATCCAGTACAATCAGTATTATTAACATTTTGAATGGGAACTGTTTTGAGTATTCACCCTGATTTCTGAATGTCGGTGCTGAGTATAGACCTGTGTTACAGACATCAATGCTTCCTAAATGTTACAAGATGATGATGATAAAAACCAGCAATTTTTTTTTTATTTTGTTAAAATAATTAAAAAGCATGCAAGGATTTCACTGACAGTCATCTATCTCTTGGCCGCTTTGGGATCGAACTATCTTCTGCCTCGCTCCATTATATCCGTCAAGTTGCGTAATTTTTTTAAACGTCGGGTTTTTTATTTTTGTTGATTTTTTTTTCCGCTTTATCTTGAAACTCTTATGCATGTATGTGAACTTGTGTTTATTATTGTTCTGTTTCGATGTTCTACTGTGTCTTACTTAACTCATCTGTTACGTTTCTTCCTGTCTTTAGTTCATTAATTGACTTTGAATCTTAATTTAATTGATCAGGGGTGGGTATTTTACCCACTTCTTGTGTCTAGTTGTTTGTCTAGAGCTCTTGCAGCTACCAACTTGGTATCATCAGCGGTTCTCCGCTTTCCAAGTACTGTCTCTTCGGTACCTCGATTCTTCTCTTTTCTATCTAGGACTAAGATCTGAAGCTTCTACAAAATATTGTTATCAGCTTATCTTTTATTTTGAATAACTTTTAAAACTTTTAGGACAGGTTACATTTAACTTACTTTATTTTTGTCACCACATAACAAATCGTCAGTTACTTCAGTGTTCTCTATAATAACTATTATTATTAAATTGAAAAGTTATCTTAATTTATTTTAAAGTAATTTTGATAGTCCTGCATGTTGAATGCATTGCAATATTGTTAAGGGCATTTAATTAAAGATTTTAGTAAGATGAACATTTTTGGAACTCAAAGTGAACAGTAAAATCAAAACTTCTGACCTATTTAGGTTCATAATATTATCTATCCTACTATCCTATCCTACTATACTACTTGCTATTCTATTTCTTACTACTATTATTAATACGAAAGTTTGTAAGGATGGATGGATGGATGTTTGTTACTCTTTCACGCTGAAACGGCTTGACGGATTTGGATGAAATTTGGAATGGAGATAGCTTAGACATTAGAATAACACATAGGCTACATATTATCACGCTATTACACTTAGGGGCATTGTAAACCACATATCTTTTTTCTGTAGTTCACGCGGACGAAGTCGCGGGCAAAAGCTAGTCTACTATAAATTGCTCTACTATTTAACAACCCTTTCATTCTTCGTGATATCTCGCCGACTCCCTCCCAGCTGTTTCTCTAATTATCGACGCATCTGGAACATTGATACCCATTACCAATCGGTCGTGCGGTCACTCAAACCTACAGACGCTGACCAAATTAAAACGACCTCTGCCTCCATACTGTACGACCAGGGACTAATTGTGAAACTTCAACATCTATAATGATCCTTTTCGTGATTGAGACGTAAGAATGTAATTGTTCGCAATCACAATCGCTAACAAAAACGGGTCAAAACATTCAAATGAAAACATATTTATCATCAAAATGCACACGCTTCGTAAAAGTAATTATTTATTTATTCAATAACTACGTTAGCGTTGTCGCGGTCTCCACACTGGGATGTACGTGTTTTGAGGAAGATATAAAAGGATACGTCATAAAAAAATTGTGGCGATCACGATCACAATCGCTTTCAACAACTACAGCTTATCTAAAAATGACAAATTGAAAAGGATCTTGTTAGGTTTTAAAATTAGATAATTAGGCCCCAGAGTGTTATCTGTAAAAGAGGCGACTATAATCCCCTTCGACTAATTAATCAAACTAATATGGTCCTCGCATGGGGTCCCCATGGGTGTACAAAATAGTGAGGTGCAGAAAGTCTTCCCCATATCGGTTGAATTGAAACCACCAGAACAACATCGCACCGACACCACACGATACGGCACAACATCTAAATGTTCACCACTAGATTCGCTATAATATTCTCTATGCATGCATACCAACGCTACAATAAATATTTTTTACTTTTATCGGAGGTCGGCAATCAGTTATGCTCTCATCCTTCGAAGTTGACATTTGAAACAATGGAACATATGAAATCTAGTTATTTTTCAACTCAGATTTTGCAGCCATTTATTTGGGGTCTTTTTATTTTAGATATTTTTGGTCTTTTTAGAATAATTTCTCATGCGCCTCGTACTTTGAGTAGTCGTTTAGTAACCTAACCTTTTTTGTAACCTTTCTAATTACTAAAGGCTGAAATGGATTTTTAATTTTATTGTTACCCGACTACGCGAAGCAAAAAGGAGGGTTATGATTTTAGCAGCGTATGTATGTATGTATGTATGTATGTATGTATGTATGTATGTATGTATGTTTGTGTGTTCATCTGTTCCCTCGCAGAGCCTAAACTACTCGGCCGATTTCAACAAATGAGGTGTTGTTGGATTTGTCTTAATCACCCAGGTAACATAGGATAGTTTAATTTTGAAAAAAACCAAGATGGCGGTTGTGCTGCGCCCTAAAGTGGTGGACCTAAAAATAAAAATTATCGGATACCATCGTCATGGGTATCAAATGAAAGGGCTTTAAAATACCTTTTCAAAAATGTATAACACATGTAGCGTCAACATAACAAATATAACAAAAAATTCCAAAATGTGTTTTTTTTTGTCTTTCTTGGTTCTATTCTGGGTGATAGTCCAAATGACTTACTAAAAAGCCCAAAAAAAAATAGAAGTTAAAAACTAAAACCCGACTACTAAAAGGCTTAAAACAAGACCTGCTTATCCTTAAAATAGACTCATAGATAATTAATCGTAGTCGGAGGACACCACATTCGCATTTGATAAACCGATGGCCTCCGACTACGATTAATTATCTATGAGTATATTTTAAGGATAAGCAGGTCTTGTTTTAAGCCTTTTAGTAGTCGGGTTTTAGTTTTTAACTTCTATTTTTTCTTCACTGTACTCCTAAAATACAGGGCAATCTAGTTTAGGAAATAGGGCATCATCTATTAATGTAAATTCAATGTAAATAATGTATTTATGGCAATTTGAATAAAAAAATATATATTCTGATTCTGATTCTGATGTACCTATCAATCATTCATTAGCCATCAAATTTGTATCAAACTTTTTTTGTTATTTTATTACCTTGATTTTGTTTTTTGTGTCAATATGAAATGAAATGAAAATGAATGCTTAATCGGCTACGAAGCATCGAATAGTCATTATAAAATTATCATTGTCAATTTTATGAAATGGTCCACTGATCGAAACTTCTGTCACAGGCATGGTGTAACAATTATCGCGGTGACAATGGTCGACCGGATTATGGGCCCGGTGACCTTGTTATTGATCCGTACATCCGTCGGTTCGATTCTGCTTGGTTCGCTTTATTGGTCCAGTGTTACCAAACGGAAAATTTAAAATACGGTAGAACTACACTTCGAAAATCGGGAGAATTGGGGAACAAAGTTATTGTTCGAAAATCGGGAGAATACGTGACGATAAAACAACAAAAACATGAGGCAAAGCTAAAATATTGAAGACAAATTACATATAATAAATGTGCGAATTTTGCAGTGCCATCTCCCAATTTGATTTTGTTAATGTTGTCACAAAATGCTTTTGCATCTTAATCTTCTGATGAAAATGAATCAAAATTACGAAGTTCTCTTCACTCAGTGTCAATTGTAAATCGTTCAGTAAATTAGGAAAATTACGACAAATCGGCATAATTGACTCAAATGTGTGTGCGTTTACACTCGGAGCGCGAGCATTGCCTACCCAAATCGGGAGAAAATCATTGCACATCGGGAGATCGGGAGATGAAGTACAAAATCAGTAGTTCTCTTCCGTAAAATCGGGAGGTACGGGAACACTTGGCAGTTCCGTGTAGCTCTGCCATCGGTGAGCATTGTGAGTGGAGAGATTTGTTATTGTTATGCTGTCGCTAACAATTTGTCATATGGTGTATAATGCGTGCGGCATCAGAATGGGATAATACCTTTTGGAACTGAACCGAAAATGACAGTTCTCGAGTAGCGTTAGTAAAAAAAATGTTAGTTCTACGTTCTATCATAGGGTTATGAAATTGAAAATACACAAAAAAAATTAATGGTTGTAATCTAAAAGGATTAAATGTTATTGCATTCATTGAATAAAACGTGATAAAACTCGAGCAGACACCCACGCACACAGAAAACACAAGCAAGTTTCGACGCGAGTTGGCCATAGACAACTAGAGTTTGCCGAAATGCTGACGCTACAGCTGACAGGCGGGCCGCGAACGTCTCAGTTCCAAAAAGTATTATCCCATTCTGATCCCGCACGCATTATATTTATGTCAGCGAGGCGTATTGTGATACACTGTATAAGGCCCTTGCATCTACGTAATGAGATGATTTACACAGCGTCCAGTGACACCTTCACTCACACAAGATGGGTGAAGAGACCACTCGGCGCTGCAGTGCCTTGGAAGTTGTTTTAAATGCAGTAGGCTGCCGGCACCTACACCATCCAGACACTATCGAACATCGATCCTAAGACTTCCTCATTTTTTGTATCATCGACTTTAGGCAGAAATCTCTATCGGCTGTTGCCAGAACTAGGAGACGGTCAGACGTTTTTTTGCGCGCTCCTACCAGACGCCCTGACTATTCCTGGAGAGTGTCCGTCTGTCTGTCTCTATCTATCGCTGTGGTGACTGTGACGGATGTTGACCATGAGCACGCGTTTGTTTTGGGATAGGTTCTGCGACCTAATGTGTTGAGGGAAGACAAGAAAAGAGTCATTTTACAATAATCTATATATATAAAAATGAATCGCCGAGCATTAGTCTCGCTAAAACTAAGAAACGGCTTGACCGATTTGCATATTTACTGTTTTGTTTAGTTCACCATCGTTCAGGGTAGGTTTGAAAGCAAAGAAATATGGGAAAAGTTAAAGAACTAGCTGAAAAACGGAAGAAATATTTTTTTTTCAATTTGTATTGGAATCGCCATTTTTGATGCGGAGAGTCAAACTATTTCAGGTGATACGAAGTTCACCGGGTCAGCTAGTAACATATATTTTTAAAGTTGATAAGTTTTTTCCTTTTAGGAAAATATGAGTCCCACCAAAAACAAATTTATGTAAAAATGTTGCCAAGACCATATCTCATGTAGAGCCAAGCTTCTAACTCAACACGCCCTAAATCTACCCGACAAGCCCTAACTTCACAAACTCTACAGCTTAGGCAAAAGCATTATGTGGCTTGGACGTTTTTTTGTGATACAAGGATGCATAAATCACCTTGTTCAATTTGTTCTACTTAAAATAACCATGACACGCGCGAGATGTGGCACCCGATACTGCGAGTGGGGCCGCCACCCACAATATAATGATTAAATAAAATAATATGATGAAAATAAGAAAAACGTCAATTTAATGATTTTTGGGAATTTTTTTTTTTTTTTTTTAGTATCGTGCTTATAGGAAATCACCCCTGAGTCGGGTGTCACTGTACAAAACCACACCTTTTATAAACCACTCTAATCAAATAGACATGGTAAATAAACACACGAACGATTGGCCAGCCTACCAGTCTCGCCTATCCCGAAGTATCTAATTGGGAATACCGAAAATACCTCGGCCGGCGTAATGTGACAGATAAAAATTCCGCCGCGGGTATAAATTAGATTGGCTGGCTGAGGCGAGCGTGGCGCGCCTAGACGCAATGGGGCAACACAACACGTTGGTTTATGCTTATTTCTTACTTCCTTTAGCGTTACAACCCTTTGTGGGTCTTGGCCTCCTCCACAGTAGATCTCCATTTTGTCTCTGGCCCTTGCCTCTTTTCGCCAGTTGGTGTATTTGCCCATCTTTCTAAGGTCTTCTTCGATGCAGTCAATCCAATGCTTTTTGGGCCTGTCTCTTGGTCTCTTCTGCTGTGGTTTCCAATAATTGGTCATTATCTTTGCGGCTCTGGTGTCTGGCATTCTCTCCAGGTGACCTGCCCATCGAAGACGTTGCGAGTTACAGAACCTGATGATGGTTTCAATGTTGATTCGGGAGCGATATGTGCCATCTGGTTCTCTCACGGGACCAAAGATTTTCCTTAACAATTTGCGCTCGGAGATGGAAAGATTTGTTCGTCTCTCTGTGTTAGTGGTCAGGTTTCGCAGGCGTAAGTCACAACTGGTCGGTAATTGTGCGGTAGATGGCGATCTTCTGCTGCGTTGGTTTATGCGTCCTTAGGAATATGCCACTGGTTTAGGTTTTCTACCACAATCACTATCTTTTAAGGGTAGACGATAGCAACGTGGCGGGAAATTCAAAATTTTCACAGTTTTTTACATTTTGTAGCTAAACTGAGCTATTTTTGTTCAGCGATTTTTCGTTCGCGGAAATAAAAAAGTATTCTTTTCATTATTGTAAACAACAGAAAATCAATAATTAAGCCAATTATGTGTTCTAGTCTACGAAGCAGTGGCACTGCCCAAAAAACTTGTCGTAGACCAGAACACATAATCGGCTGAATTATTGTTGTTTTGTTGTTTACAATAATTAAAATAATACTATGTTATTGCCGCGAACGAAAAATCGCTGAACAAAAATAGCTCAGTTCAGCTATAAAATGTAAAAAACGCTGAAAATTTTGAATTTCCCGCCACGTTGCTATCATCCCACCTTAGTTCTGTGAAATCTTGTCTATGGCGTAGACAAGCGTCCACACCCATCAGTAATATTTCTTGAGCCAGATCCCAACCCTGCGGTAGGGCAGTGACAAACTGCAAGTGTAATTTCCACCTGCCGGCATTAGCGGCCACCCGCGCGGCCGTAATCAGCCCTGCCCTCTGAGAGTGTGGACTTGCAAAAACACCGCGAGTGTGGCGAAGAGTTAATCAATCATGCCTTATTGGGGGTCCTGTTATGATTTGCTTTGAGCCGTGGTAGCCTGAGGTTAATAGTAGCATAAAATAATACATTGTTTAATTTTGTGTGTAAAAGTAGCACTAACTTTTGTTAGTTATCTAAAATTGTAGGTTTTAAAACAAAAAAAAATGATATTTCATATTTATAGTAGATACGAAAAAATAAATAAAAAATGTTCCTAGGTATTAAATAACAGCCTAGTTTTAAGATAAAAGATCTCAAATAGGTATTACCTAGTTTTAAGATATTTCTTTTACCCTAGCTTTTAAGTTTTGCTGTGCCCGACAGGGTCCATAGAGTTCCTCACATGTAACAATGTTATTTAAGATGTTATACACTTATGGTTGCAATAAAGTATTGAGTATTGAAGTATGCTGTTGTGCTAAACATTTTTGAAACCCAAAACATCCGAATGAGAAAATTCTACGACTTTGAAAAAGAGTGGCGGTGGTCTACTGGGTAGAACAATGGACTCGAAAGCGAGAGACCCAGGTTCGATTCCCGGTGCGGGCGTGTGACTTGAATTTATTTCAAAGTTACGTACAGTCGGCCACAGTCTCAGATACCCCTTTTTGTTCGATTGGCGCCCTTATGCCGCGCGCGGTAAGAGCTGCCATGGGGTATCTGAGATTGTGGCCGACCGTACATTTGTGAAAAAGACGCCAAGAAGAATAAATATCGAAGCAGCGTGGCTGGCTCTGAAGAGGGTTGGTGCCTGGCTTTGAATCCTGATAGGATGTAGGGTAACGTTTGAAATAGATATTCCGTTTTAACGTAGGTAATACAGAAGCACCATTGTTACGGTTATCCACAGGCTCAAACTTAACTTTAAAGGACATTCAGGGTTATTCAAGTGGGGGCGACTAAAAACTGTCAACTAAAACTAAAATCGATCCACGTATTGCACTGAAAATGTCAGCTTATCGACATAATCTTGACACAATTTGATGATACATTGAAACCGAAATTCTGTCTAAAGTTACAGCAGGTGCACGTTTCATATAACTGACATAAATATTTTATTATGACAATTCGATATAGATTGCTTAGTCGATTTGACATGAGGTTACAAAAAAGGTTTGTTTACAAACCGACCTATCAATGAACATCGAATTGTCATAATAAAATATTTATGTCAGTTATATGAGACGAGGGCCAGATTGTTTACAAAAAGTCCAAAGTCTTGGCGGTCGCATTTCCGAACGACCGACCGATACGAATGTGCAGTTAATATCATATTGTGGAAGCTGAAATGTCTTTATATGCGGCGCGTAATAAAGACATATTGGACAGGATAATCACGACTTCACGGGCAATACCATACTCAAGTCAATGGTGTTTAATACTTTCATTAGGAACTTTAAGGGTGGTTTTCTAGAACGCTACTTAAACTCAGTTCAAACTAGAACGCTACTTAAACTCTGTTTAAACTCAGTTTAAGTAGAGTTTAGTAGTGTGGACAGTCGATAAAACAGTGCATGTTTTGATTTGAATATCCCTCCCTTCATATCAAAACATGCACTGTTTTATCGACAGTCTGAACTCTGTTTAAACTGAGTTTAAGTAGCGTTCTAGAATACCACCCTAAATAATTCGTGATTATCATTGTCAGTGTAGCAATCTCCGCTCCACGACATATTTATCAGTGACGATATTGAATCATAATTTAAATTGTATGAATTTAATATTCATGTTATTAAAAATTACCTTTCCTTTCTCATTAATTGAAGAGTCTGGCATAATGACATTCTAATACAAAATGTCATTGGTCTGGCATAGACAGTCAGAATGTCTCATTTTTTAAAAAGTTCAGCCAGACGCTAGTGGGTTGGTATAGTAACAGTTGCATTTGTTGATGACATCAGCAACCTCTTCAATAATGATAGGTCCTTCATGTAACACCCTATAATAAGGGATTATGGATTCACTTAATGAAAACTTACAACCAGTAGTTGCGGACTTATTTATATTTTTGTTATTATTTACGAGGGGCCTCATCGAGCCGCGAGCTTTCTTCAACATTCCAGTGGCATGCAAATGATAAACCACTGACACGCTTACGCAACGACATTAACCAACTTTTTAACTTAATATCGGTTAAATTCGTTCCTGGGCAAATGTCGAGGCCAGTCTTGCTACAACATAGAGTTTTGCAAAAGGTCCGTCATTTCAAATAACAAAAATGTTCAATTTGTACAGACCTACACACGTAAAATAGACGGAATCAGCCATTATAATTATGTACCCCTATAGACGTTGTGAGAACTAAAAAGGTAGGCACTCAAATTATAAATAACTAAAAATCCTTTTTTTTTTCTTGCTAGGTATGTATGATTGGTCTACTGTTGTTCACTCAATGAGTAACGTTTGAACACTGTAGTGTGTCCTAAAACATAAAACTAAAACTTCTTGTAGAAAACGTCGAGTCCTCGTCATATTCCACGCCGCCACAAAAGAGCGCTTGTGATAGATCCTGCTAGCTGCACATAACTGATTTGACTTAAAACACCTCCTTGTCTACTGGCATAGGTACTTAATTTTCTCGCAAAGCCCGGTTTTACTCTATTTTTCTGTTCTGAACTCAAAAACAACTTACACACAAATAACTGCTAAGTAAATTAAAAAAAACGGCCCCGGTTTTATCATGAACGGCTCAATCAATTTTGATAATATAAATTTTAAAACCCTACTTTAAAATAATAAAAACCGCATCCAAATCGGTTCACCTGTTTAAGACCTTCGGTGCCAGAGATAGACACTCACACACACGCACATAGCGGTCAAAATCTATTACGCTCCTCTTTTGCGTCGGGGTGGTGAAGCCTCTACGAAAAATAAAGCTCTACCATCACTTTCTTTAGAAATGAGAATACCTACAGACGCAAGCAAGAGGGGCTTCGGTGCTATCTTAGTCTGCGGCTCGCTCCTTTGACATTTGCACTTAATTGCACGGACTCGCGAAGAAAGTGAGATTTGGCGACTTTTTACACGAAGTTCGTTTACGATAAGTTCTTGAACGACAGCCCGAGATAGTGACCCCGTTGTTGGGGTAATGATTTACTGCTAGCCACTAGCGGATTTAGGGGGGGCTAAGGGGCTCAAGCAAAAAGCATCTGAAATATTTTTTTTATACTTTGTAATCTTGAAAACATGCGCTCATTGGGTTCAAGCCCCCCCTAAACCAAAATCCTGGATCCGCCACTGCTGCTAGCGTACAAGAAGTGATGGAACATGTCTTGGGTAGACCTAGGGCCCTAGCCTGTAACGAAATGGCGTGTCGATGGCGTCCCAGCAGAAGGACAAAACCCGGGTTTCCTCGTTTTTGTCCTACAACCAGAGAACTATTTCTTAAGAATTAGAATCAGAATATCAGAATATTCTTTTCTGTAAGTACTACAGAAACATTAAAAGGACAGACAGTATTAATAAATCGTAATGAAAGCTGTCAACTGGGAGCCCATTTTGGCACCATTGCGTTACAGGCTTAATTTCTGATGTTCAATAAAGTATTATCTCTCTCCTGTTTGGCATTTTGGTATCTTTCTTAGCGTATCAATGACGAACTGAAACAGACTAGACTAGACTCAGTAGGTTTGGCCAATAATACTATCACAAGCTCTTTCTGGGTGTTAAGGCAAGCAAAGCTTGAGAGGAGATGGACTATTGTTTGGGGGTAACGTTCTATCTATCTATCCAGCCCATAAATAGAGCCCACTGCTGGGCATAGGCCTCTTCCTTTACTCGCCAACCCCCTCGGTCTAATGCCAATCTCGTCCACTGTCCTCCCAATTTTGACAATGTCATCGACCAATCGGTCTACCCACCGAAAGTCGACCTATTCTAGGTCACCATTCCGTGACTGCCCTAGTCCACCGTCCGTCCTCCCGTCTAGACAGATGCCCTGCCCATCTCCACTTTGATTCAAACGGGGTAACATTATACAGTTCAAATTGTTGCTATCGTTAAATTCCCACCCGAATCTGACCTTAGCATATTTTCCTTGAACATTTATAATAATTTGAAAAAAATCACTCGGGACAGGAATTGAACCCGCAGCCTCTCGCAAACCGTGCAGGCGCTCTACCAATTGAGCTACCGAGTCAAGTAACTGTCGATGCGAATTTCCTTGCATCAGGTTTTCAGTTGGCATCTTTGCGTCCTATACATTCTTAACTACTTATCTTAACTACTTTGGAGGAAAATATTACTTTTTCGGGATGTCTGATGGTTAGACAGTGTCAGCCCGTGTTTTAAGAATTTATTTACCTATTAAAATGACAGAAAATGCGCTATAGTGTAGAGCACCTCCATCTCATTCAAACGAGGTTCATAGAGCCTGCGAGTGTCTTCAGATTGTCTAGTACTGATAACAAAATGGTATACTAGCATTTACCACAGTAGGAACACAGTATGTTTTGTCCGTCAATGCCCAGCAAGATCTTTACTCCAGCAAGCTGGCAAACGTTAAATGCCGAGTCTGCACTCGTTATCTACAGGGTAACCTGAAACACCCTGTATTTTGCTGACTTAGCATGAGCGTATGTTGTTGTACACTTGTGTATCGTTTTTGTAGATCAAAATATTGGGAGAGATATCGTGTGGCTTTACATTTGAGTAAATGATTGGATGAGATTGGCAATTGACGGATGGCGTAGGCGAGTAAATGAAGAGGCTTTAGGCCACTAATCTCGGAGGCTGAGTGACGAACGAACCCACAGACTCAATACTAGTAAAGGCAATAAACTTGGCACGTACCAGACAGATCGCGATGTCCTTACTGGCGCCGTTCCTTAAACGGCAAAGCTGTTTTTCTAACCCATCGTATTAATGCGCCAAAGGCAAATAAAATTAGACGCAATCATGTGTCGTTCGTAAGAGAGCTAAACGTATTCATAAATCGTCGGTAAACCCGTCCAAATTACGTCAAGATGTGACTGAAGATATGCTTTAAAGACTTCTGCACACTGTGGTACCAGTGTGTCCTGCCCACTCTCATATACGGGGCCGAAACATGGAAGCTCACAAAGAAGAACAGGCCGTGTATAAAAGTAAATAGCACAATGGATGGAGTAAAAAATGTCGTCATCCGACGCCGAACGAAGGTTGACGATATTGGTGATCAAATCTCGGGTCTCAAGTGGAAATGGGCAGGACACCTGGCGAGGAGGGAAGATGGCCGGTGGACAAGGGCAGTGCCAGAATGGCTGCCGAGAACGCCCACTGGAACGCCATCGACACGCCATTGCGTTGCAGATTTAAGCCCTGGGCCCTTAGCCTGTAACGCAATGGCGGGTCAATGGCGTCCCGGCAGAAGGACAAAACCGGGCTCTCCTCGTTTTTCTCCCACAAGCAGAGAACTAATCCTCTAGAATTAGAATCAAAATATTCTTTGCTGTACTACAAAAACATTAAAAGGACAGACAGCGTTAGCAAATCGTAATTGAAGTCGTCACCTGACAGCCCATTTTGGCACCATTGTGTTACAGGCTAAGGGCCCAGGTTTTTATTTAATTCTATGGAACACCATTCGAACCGGGCGACGTGAGGTCCGCATATAAATACATACAAACCGTAGTGTCGCCGGGCTCCACGAAGTCTGAAGGGGCCTTAGCCTGTAACACGTTGGCGTGTCGTGTCGATGGCGTCCCAGCAGAAGGACAAAACCGGTATTTCCTCGATTTTCTCCTACAACCAGAGAAATAATCCTCTAGAATTCGAATCAGAATATTCTTTGCTGTACTACAAAAACATTAATAGGACCGACAGCATTAAGAAATCGTAATTGAAGCCGTCAACTTTGAACCCATTTTGGCACCATTGCGTTACAGACTCAGGCCCCAGAAGTGTCGCCAGGTTTCACAAAGTCTGCAGTTGTCGCTGCGGTCGAGATCCAACCGGCACCTTATAGTGGGATGATAGCAACGTGGCGGGAAATTCAAAATTTTCACAGTTTTTTACATTTTGTAGCTAAACTGAGCTTTTTTTGGTTCAGCGATTTTTCGTTCGCGGAAATAACAAAGTATTCTTTTCATTATTGTAAACAACAGAACAACAATAATTCAGCCGATTATGTGTTCTGGTCTACGACAAGTTTTTTGGGCAGAACCACTGCTTCGTAGACCAGAACACATAATCGGCTGAATTATTGTTGTTCTGTTGTTTACAATAATGAAAAGAATACGGGTTTATTCTCGCGAACGAAAAATCGCTGAACAAAAATAGTTCAGTTTAGCTACACAATGTAAAAGTCTGTGAACATTTTGAATTTCCCGCCACCTTGCTATCGTCCACCCTTAATGCACAAAATGTACGTGTTACGCAAAAGATATTGCGCCGACTCCATAACACATCGGAGAGCATCTCGAATCCGAGCGCATTCTGAAACGCTTTTTTTCCTCACTTTATTATTGTCCAAAGGAAGAAGTTGCTGAGTGATATGCGACACATGACGCCGTCCCACCGAAAGAGCGACATAACTACACCTCCGAGTGTTATTGCAAATTGACTCTAGTGTCGAAGGACATAAGGTAAATAATCGCATGTGGAACGGCACAGCCATTCGGTCTGTGAACTCCTAAAATAATATTTCAGTGCGGACCACTCCAGTTGCGTAACCGGCGTTATAATTATAAAGTTACTCAGAGTTTTAAGGCAGCGTTGATGTGATCGCTAACGGCGAAGGAAAACCGCGTGAGAAAACCCGTAATTCAGCGTGTGCCGCAACAGTTGATGCCTTGGTTCAATCCTTTTTGGGGAAAATAATCACGCGGATCATTGCAAACCACTTGTAGATACTAGTACGTGCAGCATGGTAAGCCCGAGATAGGCCCTTCTCTATGCAAAACTGTCAACTTGTCGGTCGGGCTCGAGTTGGCTCTATGCCAACATGGCAATAGAGACAAAAATACAACATTATTATTAAAAATTGCACTATCTACTTTCTGCTCGACATGACCCTAATCTATTGCCATCTCGAATCCCGCCTGCCATGCTCGCACAATAGACATGGCACGTCTGTCACTCGAGTTCGAGAGAGTGTCAAAACGACCATGCTAAGCATATAGGTGGCAAAAAAATGGAGCGAAAAAAATATCTGCTGTTCCATAATTTTTTGGTGAACAGCAGATTTTTTAAATGGTTGGTTGTAAATGGATAAATAATCATCATTTCAAATAGGTACTTTCAACAGTGTTAGTATACAAAATATTGTTAGTAACCGTAATGGATGAGTTGATAAGGATGACCCATAAGATTTAGCCTGTACAATATGTACATGTGCCACTATAGCTGGACAATCGCCTTCTCTCAGAGAGAGAGTTCACCACGCGTGCTCAATTAGGATTGGCGATTTCGGCGTTGAAGGTTTAATGCCTCATACGCTCAAGTTTCCTCACGGAATTTTCCCTCACAGTTAGCGAGTGGTATTGCTACTATAAATTCAAAAATTAACTTTGAAAATAAATTAAAGTCATAGTGCCCGCACCGGGAATCGAACCTGGGTCTTTCGCTTCCGAGTTCATTGTTCTACCACTAGACCACCACCGCTTTAACCCATAAGACTAGTGGTTCGCCCCAAACTGTGAACTCGCGACCCCATATAAACTTAACAACCCCATATCTCGGCAACCCCTCGACCGATTTGGCTCATGTTCGAACTTTTTTTTTTTTTAATTTCATTTACCCGCCTATCAAATTTCATAACAATCCGACCAAATTTACTCAAGTTATCGTCGAACGAACATACATACATACTAACATACATACATACAAACATACAAACGCCGTATTGTTCCAGTAGACTCGGAGAACTTCGCTCGCTTCGCTCGCTCGTTCAATTACGGATATCAATTTGATACTGATGATTAAATACCCTTGAAACTTAGGCACTATCAGAGCATCACCAAGTCTCCTTGGAAGTCTCTCGCGGTAGATCCCAGTTCGATGCGCATACGCACCACACAGAAGGACACCTAGGCCGATCCTGGGGAATGGAAAAAAAAAACAACTATCTCGAGAGAATCGACCAATTCAGACTGTCGCAAAGATCTTGATTCTACAGGGTGCAATCGAATTCGATAAAAGGCTTTAAGTAGCCTGTCTAGTGTTCACTACAAAAAACTTGTACTAGGTGACAATAAAATGGAGCGAAAAAAAAAACTGCTGTTCCATACATAAGGTAGACTCAGTACTGCACGAAATGTATGGAACAACAGGTAGTTTTGCTCCATTTTTTTGCCACTATATACAATTTGTTTGTAGTGATCAGTAGACAGCCTACTTAAAGTTCCACTATCGAATTCGATTTCACCCTGTAGTATGGGACAGCTGATATTGTTTAATTTAGGTATGTACGTACCCTAACATTTTAACGTATGTAGCTAGATTTAGATGCGGTTTAAAAGCAGGTTTTCTAGCGAGTTTTCTTAGATGTGTTTTTATTAAAGTCTGTTCAGCTGTTTATGAGATAGGTATGCTAATTCGATTATTCGAAGCTAAAATGTCGGGAGTACCTATGTAAAATTTTAAATTTAGTACCTACATTCTTACTCTCAAGGCAATTTATCTTCACTTGATGACGCGCACCACGACTTCTTTCGCGGCGCGAAAAAGCGTCGTGAAATATGTCAGAAAAGCTAACATGGGGCAGTTGCGATAATCAATGGCTGGAATGAATGTCTAGACCATTCACAAAATAAGAATTTTATTTTGACAAACACCCTTTATAGATAAATATGAATCGACTAATAATGTGAAGCAACATCACTATTTGCCCCCAAACTGAGCATTAGCTAACGGGGCGTAGACATGACAACCGTAGACAGAAGTAGAATCTCGTGGGCAATCGTAGATAAAACTCGCGTCGCGGCCTGGCATCCTAGCCGGGCAGGCCTTCTGAATGTAGCAAATTTGTGCCCGATGCGCCAGTCCCCATTCGTACAGCAATAATCGTTATAAGGACCTATATGGAACCGACTGCTTTTTGCCCCTACTCCTGTAACACATACTTGAGACGGTCGTGGCTCCGTTAAGCCACGCCTGGAGCCACTTTGGACCGTATGCCCTAGGATTCAAGGATTGGATTGCCCTGAGAAGGATTTGCGGATGAAGCGCTTCGTAGTAAACTTTGTGCCTCGGATGGCTCTTGTTTGTTAATGTTTTGACAGGATATTGATGGGCTGTAATCTGCTGAAAGGAAGAGATAGCGCGGGGCCCCAGTTCGATGCTCGGCAGATCTACAGGGTGCACTCTAATTCGATAGCGGAACTTTAAGAATGCTGTCTACTGATCAATAGAAACAACTTGTACAAGGTGGCGAAACAAATGGAGCGAAAAAAATATCTGCTGTTTCATACATTTGGCGCAGTACTGAGTCGACCTTTTGTATGGAACAGCTGATATTTTTTTCGCTCCATTTTTTTTGCCTCGTAGTACAACTTGTTTGTATTGATCACTAGACAGCCTACGTAAAGTTCCGCTATCGACTTAGAGTGCACCCTGTAGTACACACGACAGCACGCCGACGCTTACACGCTAGCACTCTACTCGGTTACGTTAGGGGCGAATTTACAACAAAATGTATAGTCTGACGTGCCATGCTGTCGTGTGTACACTGAGTTATTGGAGACAAAGTGTCTAACCAAACCATGCCGAAATTATGCTGCCGAAGTTCGGTGGCCGAACTTGCTTTCCACTATGTTTGTATGAAGATGACGTAGAATTACGTTCGACGTAATGTCGGCATAATGTGTCTTACCTACTTACTTACTTATTTCTTTCGGCGCTACAACCCTTTATGGGTCTTGGCCTCCTCAACTATCTTCTTCCATTTCGCTCTGTCTCTGGACTCCATTTTCCAAGATGTTTTCTTTCCTATTCACCGTAGATCTTCCTCGAGGCAGTCCTTCCACCGCTTCCTGGGTCTTCCTGTAGGTCTTTTTTGTTGCGGAGTCCACTTGGAAATGGTTTTAGCGGCGTCATCCATTTTTTCCAAGTGGTTTGTGTCGTCAGTAATTCAAATAGATTGGCTTGGCTTGGCTTGGCACAGATTAATTTTGACAGTCGTGTTCCGGTTCTTTTATGGCCACGCCTGTAAGCGCCATCTATAAACGGCTTTGAATTTGTGCTTTGAAAACTTTGACTTTGGCTGACTTTGCTTTGGCTCCTTCTATTAGAAATCGGGGGCTTAATTATCTAACTTTGAATATATCGCGATCCCTTTCAATGGATCTCGACTATAGAATGGAATTTTCTAAGTTTAAAATCAAAACCGCTAACAGAACAAATGAGTCAAATCGCCATACAAATTGAATGATATTGAGTGAACGATTTTGCTATTTTCTTCACTCAATATCCTTCCAAATCGAGTCGCCATCCCTATCCCTATCACAATCGCTTTCAATAACAGTTTGTGTCAAACAAATGCAGTGCGAAGTTCGTCAGCACCCTTCAAACGTCAAATTGAAAGGGATCGTGATAGATTTAAAAGTTAGAAATATAAGTCCCCGTTTCGGGACATGATATTTCACCGTCATTGTGTCCAACGTATCACACATAGATCAAATACTGACAAGACGGGTTATATCTCTATAAAGAACCGCGTAACAACTACGGTAGCCAGTAGCCACCTATCCTACGATTAACCATTGGTGATCCTCGGCAATACATTATTTGTTCAGTTAGTAAGGGACCAGAGTGGATTTTGTATGGTGAGACTATATTTTATAGTATGGTCGAGGTCGAAACGTATTTGGCCGTGCTCCTGGTTCTACCAACATAGGTATCACATGGTTAACCCTTCGTCTGATAGTGGCCAAATAGTTGATATCATAAAAGACCATGGACACTTCAGTATTAAGCCTGGCCACATTCAAATTTCACAAATTCCAATAGTGATGACTGTTGGAGAGTACCTACTTTATTTTATTATATGGCCACTTACTCGTTTATTTTAAGAAAAGAAAGATAAAAATAAAAAGATTTTTTCATCTCCCATGCTCGGAAAGTTTGCTGTTACTAGCAACTTACAACCGTGTAAAACCCGAATTTAACCAATCTGCATTTTTGTGCGCTTCGAAATTTAAACGCCCTTGTTCTGCACGCCCCATGATGTAGAAAAAGAAAAAACACTGGCCGTTTCACTAGATGCCATATAATTTCATAAAAGCTTCAGAAAGAAGAGCCTCGTTTAGACGCGACTCTCCACGACAGTGCCCATTTTCTATACAAAACTGTGAATGCAAATGAGGCATAGACATCTAAAGTCACGGAATAGAACATTCAGAAACGCGGTTTCTTCTTACAGTCTTTTTAATATTTTGTACACTTTATTTATTTTTAATAACAGTACAGTAAAAAAATGCTCTGCTTCTGTTTTATCAATTAGATAATTATGGGTTGGTTTGTTAAATAAATTTTTTCAAACGATATAATTGAATTTACTTTTTACCTCTAGAAATTTTAAATTTATATGGTAAAAGTTCAGAATGCACCCGGAAAAAAAACATTCTTATAATTTTCATTATTTTTGTGTCTGGATAAATAAACTTCAGGAAATTATTAATAAAACGAATGGTTTTAATACCAACGAAGCTGAAAACTTTAGTGCGGCAGCCGTAACTACAGTAAAAGTAAGTTTTAAAAGGAACTTATTTGACTCACCTGTTTTGCCTGTAAGTAGTTGTCTACTTTGTTTGTCCCGCTTGGCTAACAAAATGATTTCCTCGCTTCTGTGAGATGAAAAGTTTTGTGTTTCGCACGAATGCAATATTATTTGCGTCTCGTGCTTCTGAATACCTCGCTACGCTCAGGTTTCTTTTTTTGAACCACTCGCTACGCTCGTGGCTCAATTTTAGAAACCTTCGCTAGCTCGGTATTCAATACAAGCACTCGCCGCAAACAATAATTTTGCATTCTTGCATAACAAATAACTATTATTGCACACAAGCAAGCATATTTATATTTTATGGTACAACATTATCTACCAATCCCAATACCCCATTTTTAGCTTTATTTCAACTAAACTTAATGAATAAAATTTGATAAAATTTCATATTATTATGAATCTGAAAACAAATAATGACCTAGCACCATACAAAGTTTTGTTAGCAGAATCAGTGTCCAAGAATTCTAGGCGCGTGTGGTATTCCAATGCGTCTACGCACGTTCGCTGGTACTAAAAGTGAGTTTTTGCTTTCGCGATTTATACTTTGCTGTTAGTAATTATTGACACGCTGTATCTTTGTTGTTATTTTAATGTTGTGTTACTTTAGTTGCTAGGATAGTCCACGAAAGGTATAAGTGAGTCAGTTGAACAAAAGGGTACCTATTATACAGGGTTATTGGTAATTGGACCATTTCCCGTTAGGAGGTTATAGAGGGCACTATTTCCAACCAATTTCATCCCACAATGCCTAGTCCCAAAATTTACTGTTTCAGAGATAATTGGTATTTTAACAGTTACTTTTATTATCATCATCAGTTCCTGATATCCCTAATCAGGGAGATAGGGCTCCCAAAACAGTTTTCGAATCTGACCGATCTGGCTGGTCAGTTACCTACTTTTATATAAATGAAAAAAAAAACTGCTGTCTTTAAAACTTTTTGACTGGATTTTAGTATGTAGATAGGTACTCTAACCAAAAATATCTACTTAATCATTAAAATTAAATACCAAAAACATTATAATATCTTGTAATGTTTTCTACAGGGTGCACTCGAATTCGATAGCGAAACTTTAAGGGGACATTCCAATCATGATTATGAAAACCACAGTAGAGGTCTTAAAGCATCCCGTTGAGATGACTTTTTATTTTTTTCTGATACCAAAAACTACCTTAGTCAATCATAAAGAAACGATATCAGTACTAAAAGCTACAAAAATCGCATCAAAAAATATTTAAAATAAAACGATTATTAACTAACCCCATTATGAACGCGACTGTACTACGCGTATAGCTCTTATCAATCACCGCGCGCTTTGACCTGCGGTGACCCGCCTACAAAATGACCTATAATCACGGGCGAGCGAGAGGCGCGCACGCGCCGCCGCTCAATATTTTTACGTAGTAGTGTGCGTTTCACGCAAGAGAGTTCCCTTGACGAAACTCTTATTACAATGTAATAGGGACTATTTTTATTCATCCAAGGGAATTATTTCGTGAAACGCACTTAAATCAAAATTCCCCAGTGTTGCCATGTGGCGCCGTTATTACATTTTAAAATCCGTATGTAGGTATGTAATGTATTGTTATTTAAAGTGAATTATAAATTCCATATAAAAGTGAATTAAATCGTCTTTGAAACGCCTCAACGGAGCCAGGGTGTGTTTTGTTCTTTGTCCATATTTTCAGGCTTATCTGGGGCTTATCCGGGCCTATCGGCGTGCCTTACATTATTACATAGGTAGGTACGGTCGGCCACAATCTCAGATACCCTATGGCAGCTCTTACCGCGCGCGGCATAAGGGCGCCAATCGAACAAAAAGGGGTATCTGAGACTGTGGTCGACTGTACCTATATTCTACGCTTTTGGCTAAAATCGAACACATACTTAAGTCCTCAGTACTGAACTACCTACGATAACGATCGAAGTTACATCTACGAAAATACGGGTTTAAATTAGGTAGGTATCTTAAAAAAGACTGCAAGTCCGTATAAAAATACTTACTTAATAAGCTAATTTTACATTTACATTAAAGTAATACATTAAAGACTACCCAAATCCGTACAAATACGGAAAAACCCATATTTGTGGCAACACTGGAGGTCCTTCGTCCTTCTCTTACCTTTCGGCGCTCGCGCTTTTAGCCTTGAATACGTAGGGAGGGATGGATCGTCCTTCGGTCTTTGTAATAGGGGTGATTTTTAAAAAGCATGCATTGCATTACTCTTGCGATTTTTGCTCGGAATTTACCTACAGGGGCCTACAGACAGTGCGTATTTTATAATTTTGGATCTTATGTTGATGCCTTTAGGAGTGGTTTCTCTTTTGGTCGATTATTGCATTTCCAACTTGTCGACCGGAAAGGTGAACATATGATCGAAAGTGTGTCGTTGCGTTGAAAAGTGATTTATTTAAATTTAATCGATTAATTTTGAATTTTTTTTTATATGATTTTTGTAGCTTTTAGTACTGATATCGTTTCTTTATGATTGACTAAGGTAGTTTTTGGTATCAGAAAAAAATAAAAAGTCATCTCACCGGGATGCTTTAAGACCACTACTGTGGTTTTCATAATCATGATTGGAATGTCCCCTTAAAGTTTCGCTATCGAATTCGAGTGCACCCTGTAGTACAATAAAGAATATTCTAATCTTCTTCTTCTAATAGCAGGTTGATTACAGGCTTAAAAATTGTATGAGGCTGCTCATACACTTTTTTGTACTCGTATTATCCAAACAAATGTTATTACGGAAAGCTTTGTTCAAGTAAACTTAATGAGCTTTTTGACTCAGTACTCTATATTGAACTACCTAGCTTTTGCCCGTTATTTTTTTGCGATGACTTCAATAAAAGTTTCTTAGTGTTTTAGGTAGGTAGCCTACTCTGCCGTCGTAATTGAAAACACAGTAACTTCAGTTACTGTGTTCATACTTTTTTTGGTTCTTTAAAATCAGGAGCCCGAGTACTATCTGGGAAAAATTTCGGTTTGTCTGTACGATGGATAGTTCCCAAGATACCTTAGGTGAAAACACAGTATCTTTAGAAAAATCAAGATCTTTTTAAGGAAGAACACAGTATTGATAGTTTTTTAGGTTATAACACAGTAACTTATTACTTACTGTGATCTTACTTAAAGTATATAAGGATTTAAGAAATATGTTTGCTTGGTTAGAACACGGCATCTTCAGATACTGTGTTTTATTCTAAAATATTGATAAAAGTTCATTTATGAAAACATGACTAAATCACAGTATTTCAATTACTGTGTTTTAAGTGCCTACAGGTTTAAATTTTTTTTCGAATAAACTTGGCTATAACACAGTAACTAAGTACTTACTGTGTTATAAGCTTAATATAGTTTGAACTTACTGTGTTATAAACCACAATTTGGGTAAGGGGATACAGAAGGAGCGGTATGTTGTTGACAACTGGCGCGGGCGCACCGCGCTATCGCCACACCACGGCACAATCAATATTTAAGGCAGCAATATTTACTTTACTTATACAGAATGGTCCGATGTGAATTATATAAAATGAAACTTTAAAACGTCTTCATAGGATTGTGAACGGCATGCTCTGCTACGATCACGCTCATACAAACGAAGAAAACGAAAAAATACAGTTTTGCTACCCCTTAATATTATCCGATTTCGATTATTTGGTTATCAGTCGTTTTTATAGATTTTAATCTATGTCTAAACGCTTTCCGTTTAAAAAACGATGGATACCTACTTTAGTATACTTCGCACTTTATAGACATATTTATAAACTTTATTGGACAAAATAAAAACTTAAATCACAAAGGTGAGAAATTACGTACTCAATAGAAATTTCTTCCAGCCAGTCAAATAAATTGTGAAATATTGTTTTGATGGCAGGAGACGGCCAATAAAGTAGGTACATAAACAAACAAGACATAAATAATACAGCAATTGATAACATACAAGTACATGATGGTATACGTATACCCGAATACTCTCATTAAAGAAAAAACTATATGTATAATTTAATAGACTAATGCAATACAAAATAATAAAGTTACTTGCGGTTTATGACTTACAATACATAAACTTACGCTAAGATATTATATAGAAAGGAAGTGCTCTTTGAGTTTGACTTTAAACCACGCTACGGAGGGACAGTCTCTGATCGGCTTTGGAAGAGAGTTCCACAGTTGAGCAGCACTCACCGTGAAAGAGTTCGATTAGAATTCGGTTCCAACGTGGAAATTGTAAGGTTCTGTAAGGTCTGGTATCACACGTTTTCTGTAGTCTCTCACGTGGGAAAAGTAACGATAATCTCTCACGAAGGTAAGTCGGTTGCACTTGGGTTCTTTAGGATATTACCTATACAGGGTGGCCCAAACATAGACGTCAAGCGAGAAAATCTAGAAAATAAAAATAGCTGACACCAAGGGCTACCTGAATCACCCCCTTGTACTCGTATGTTCAGCCATTTTTTGTCGTTTAGAAAATATGAGGATTTTAGGTTTTTGTTGAAAAAAAAAAAACCTGGCATTGGATTTTATTTTGTAACTTTTTATTCTTTTGACGTTTCAGAGATATTTTTTATTCTTTATGGTCTCAGATAATTTATCTATTACCGAAAAAATAATGATTAGCTATGGACTCCTAGAAATCATTGCAATTTTGATCCAAAGTTCGAAAATTTTGTTCTTGAGAAATCATCACTGAAATAGTTAGTAAATACTTAGTATGGAGAAAAAATTAAGTAGAGGTGTGAAGGACTTTTTTTTAATTTTATTAATTTTCCAAAGCTTTAGTGCTTAGAATAGTATAAAAAACTTGTCACTTTATGGGATTTTTATTCAAGTAATTCGCGATCAAAGTCGAAAAATTGGAGTTGGAAGAAATTTTATTTCAATAGATTTTAATTTATTTTAGTTTATTCGGGCAAAAATCATTGCAGGTAGGCTTAATATCGCCTGCCAGCAATGCTTGCTGGGTTTGCATTCGAAATTCACGGAATATTTTTCGTTATTTGATGATTTGTTTGATTTTGAGAATAATTTGATCTGATATTTTCATTTTACACCTTGGTTTTAGACACTGAACCTTGTTGATTTAGAAGAAAGATTTAATAAATTACATTTAATTGACATGATGACGTTTTACTGTTTTATTTCATATATTTTCAGCAAAACTAAGGCGATTTCATTGTTAAGGCTAAAATCGCCCTAGTATTAAGTAATAAAAAAATGTACAAACACAAGCTTAGAACACAGTATATTCAGATACTATAATTGCACTTACCATAAATTAGCTTTAAAACCAGCATCTTCACTTACTAGGATTTGATTTAAGTCACAAAAGCTACTTGTATTAAGCTTAAACACAGTATGTGTAAAGTTACTGTGTTGCAATTTCTCTATTACTATCATCTTTACATGGTTAAAACACAGTAATGAGTAAAACTTGCTTAAAACACAGTAACCAATCAATTACTGTGTTTTAGCTTAAAAATATGATATTGTTTAAATTAATTACCCTAGTTCAAAACACATTATCTAATTTAATTAATTATACAACTATAATATTTGAGATATTTTGATGCCGAATTGAAGTTTTAATTATTTATCAACATAAAAAAATACAAACAGTAATCCTTGTTGATTGGTTTGTTCATAATAACAAAATTTAACAACAAAACTTTAACCGCGTTTTTCTCAAAACGACTTTTGTCGAGTTACTGTGTTTTCAATTACGACGGCAGTTAACTGTAAACTGTCTATGTAATTTCATCTAAATCTGTCTAGCCGTTTCAGCGTGAAATAGAAACAAATTAACACACACTCACACCTTTAACATTTATTAGGTACCTACTCAAAACTCAAAATTTTTATTCAGTATTAAATAAATACAGTGAGATTGAAATGTGTTTTAAATGTGTTTAGTGAGATTTAATTGAATATTAACCGATTTCTCAAATAGGTAGCTTACTTTGTAGCCCCGGTACCAGACAGACTAAACATCTGTCTGGTTGCTGGTAAACATTCGCTGAAAGTTTCCTTTCTCGGCATAATATTTACAGCGTAGTAGTTGATTCGTAGAATTTCGTTTCGCGCCATTATTTTGAAGGCCGAGCAAGTCCACAAATCTACAGAACAGAGAAAAAAATGATGATTCGCATCGACAGTTAGGGTGGTATTAATAGTCGTCTGAGATCACCTACTTAAGATCGATCTTGAGTCGACGACAATTAATGCCACCCTTATGTACTTGACTCGGTAGCTCAATTGGTAGATCGCCTGCACGGTATTCAAGAAGTTGCGGGTTCAAGTCCTGTTCCGAGCGAATTTTTTAACCTTATAAAAAATCTTTATAACGTTCCCTAGCACGGGTGCTTTGGAAACTACAAAAAGTAGAGTAAGAAAACCTTGATCAAGCAAAACCGACCATTTCCTTTGCTTCGAATTCTTCTAATTAATTCAGGTTCCGTATCCGAAAGCCCGAAGGGTACCAAAATTCGTCTGTCCATTTGTCCTACCTTTAAACCTACCTTTAATCCTACCTTTGGAACCAAGGTATCCAGCTGAAACTTTCAAAGACTTTTGTACGGTACACAATTGTTCACACCTTACGAGTATTTAATTTCATCCTTTATACATTTACTCCCGACCTTTCTCATAATCTATCATTTTTGTTTAAAAAAATTGATAGATTCGATACTCAGTTTTGAATTTGCAAACCCCTGCGACTTATTTATTGAATGTTATACTATTTTAACACTCAGCTTCTGTGTAAATAAATAGTAAAACAAGTATACAGTTCATGAAGTGCCCTTTATTTTAGATGGAACACTTAAATATCGTGTGGCGGGCTACCCCCGTCATACTTTGTGTTATTAGAATATTTTTTAAGATGTTTGTGATAGTCGGTGTTTTGTTATGAAAGGAAATATTGGAAAATATGCCTGGAAATTTTGAAAATTCAGAAAATCCTTCTAAGTGTGGTTTTTGGGTTTTTTAATGATTATATTGGTCAGGAAAATGTCTGTAGGGTCGGCTGGGGTCTAAAATTGATGAAAAAGCCTATAGTATCTTTTTTTTTAAGTTGTTGTAGAGACGTAGAGGAAAAACATCGTGAGGAAACCCACGGCTTAGTTGGCTCCACACGTATTGACTCGTTTTTCCTGTGGGCTAGGCCCAATAAGCTATCATGATGGTATAGGTGCTGGGCAAGCCTGGAGTAGGCTTGCCCATCACCTAAAACAATGTCACGCACTGCAGCGCCGCCAAGTGGTCTCTTCACCCATCTAGTGTGAGTGAAGGGTACCACTGGACAGTGTATAAATCATCTCATTATGTAGTTGCAAAGGATTTTGTAGAGATGTATAGAGTCAGACGGCGCACTTCGCTCGAGACTGTCTAGCGTTATTTCCATGTCCATATATCTCCTTAAGTTAAAGTTTCTAAATATAATGCCTAGTCTAAAACGGGTGAGCATGTTGGCAACGGCTCAAATCCTAGTTAGTTATGGTGCGCGTTAACATAAATTGTTATAAGCTATTCCCGATATTATCGGGATCACATTGAGATTTTGTAAATATAATACGAAAATTCGAGTGTGCAATGCAGGGGTTTACTATTTACTTTGAAGCATACTCTTATATCGCATTTTTTTATTATTGTCAGGCTTCGAAAGAAAGCGACGCCCTATAAAGAAAAAGTTATAAAGAAATAAACAAAAGAACTCCTTTGACTCCTCTGTCACTTGCAAAGAAGGAAACCCATTTCGCTAACTCATACCTAGTTGTCTATTGGTTTTTGGTGCATCTAACATACCTAATCATTTTCTTGGTCTGTGAGATGAAAAGTTGTGTGTTTCGCACTGATGCAATAGGTATTATTTGCGTCTCGTGCTTCTGAATACCTCGCTACGTCCAGGTCTAAAGCACGAACCAGTGCTACTGAAACGCCGGCACGGTGCCTGAGGTTGCAGGTTCAAATCCTGGGGCACAATTGTCTAACTTTAGAATCTATCGCGATCCCTTTCAAAGGTATCGGGATTAATGATCGCGATTGCGACTTTAGAATGGAATTGTCGAAGTTTTAAATAACAATCGCTAACAGAATGAATCATTCAAAACGCCACACAAATTGAATGATATTGAGTGAACGATTTAGCTTTTTTCTTCACTTACAATATCCTTCAAAATCGGCAATCTCTATCCCTATCCCAGTTGCTTTCAGTGACAGTTTGTATCAAATACATGCTGTTTGAAGTTCGTCAGCACCCTTCAAAGGTCAAATTGAAAGCGATCGCTAAAGATTCAAAAGTTAGACAATTACTCCGCTGTCCCGAATAAATCTTTAACCTTATAATGTAGAGGTTTTCAGGGGTGTTAATAACGTTGAAATTTAATTCTATATCAATAAAGTAACTGAAGTATCATTTCAAAAATAGCCAGAAATTTCTCCCCAAATACCGGCACATAAATCGGCGAGGTATGTAAAACATTTTTATATGTAAAAAAGCGTATAAAAGTGCGTGTGAACTGGGCCGCTGTGCGCGCAAATGTAAACAGTCCGGTCAACGGTTTCAGCTGGGGCCTTAGCCTGTAACTCAATGGTGCCGAAATGGCCTCCCAGTTGACGGCTTCAATTACGATTTAATAATGCCGTCGGTCATTATAATGTGTTTGTAGTACTGCAAAGAATATTCTGATTCTAATTCTAGAGGATTAGTTCTCTGGTTGTAGGAGAAAAACGAGGAAACCCTAATTTTTCTGCTCGGACGCTATCGACACGCCATTGCGTTACAGGCTAAGGCCCCTGGTTCCGCGAAGACATTGTATGTGAGTGAAATGATTGCCTTCATACCTACATGGGGTGTTGATTGGTCTGGGACCTTTAAAATCGACTTCAAAAAAAGAAGGTACTCAACTTCGTCCGCGTGGACTACAGAAAAAAGATAATATGCTTTACTTTGCTCCTAAGTGTAAAAGCGTAATAATATGTAGCCTAAGTGTTATTCTAATGCTATCTCTATTCCAAATTTCATCCAAATCCGTTCAGCCGCTTCAGCGTGAAAGAGTACCTAACAAACATCCACCACTTACAAACTTTCGCAAATATAATATTAGTAGGATGTGTGTTTTACCTCAGAACTTTTTTTAAGTGCGTTTTTTATTGTTCGTTTCTCTTTTTAAATGGTTTACTTGCCATGTGGTCCCATAAAAAAGTTGTGAAGATCTGATGAAGAACTTCGGAGACGGAGAACGGAACTCCTCAATGGACAGCAGCAGATAACTCGGAATCTGTGTAGTAGCTTATCACCTTTACACCAGTATTTATTTCTTTTTTGTTGATTCTATTATTCTCTGGCACTAAAGTAAATGTTACAAAGATGTCAGATTCTGATGGTCTTATCGCCATACCTGCAGTAATAGCTGGAGAGGGTGACCATTATTTTAATTTATCATACAAGGTTGGTAGGCTGATAGAGTAAGACTCCGCTGATTCTGGGAAACAATTGTTTGGCCTTGTAGGAAAATAAAAAATATTCAACCCAGACATTTAAAGTATCAAAGTTTTAAAAATCGAAATTTCAACCGCGACCGGCCAACAAAATAATAAATCTCAGACTCAGAGAAATCTTCTCGATCAGACTACGAACTCCCAGCCTTGTACGATAAAGTAAATCAAATGGTCACCAGCTCTCCAGCTGTAACTGTAAAAGCTAGGTATTCAAAGTAAGTTTATCAACTAGGCACATGTCTACTCACAGAACGATTCCCTGTATCATGTCTATTCTCTAGATGCTATATTTCTTGGTACGCTTTCGCTGGCGCCACCTTTATAGTTTGTTGATTGAATAATAAACAAACACGGGATCACGCCTTATTCTGTAAATACGTTCTCTAAAGCGCACGAGGAGCTAGGTACCTGAATCGGTTTCTCACCACACAATATGTCAGGCAATCGGATAAAAAATATAACAATTTAATTTTTTTTTAAATAAAAATTTTATATATTAGAAACAGTGATTTCGTTATTTTTTGCTTTACTCTCAAAACCAACATTGATCGTGCCTGCAGTTAAAGATCTACGGAAATCCGAATTTTTCTTTACCAATAAAATTGGATATAATTAGAGTAACCGCAGTTCGGGTTTTTACAGTAGGTAACAAATACTTATACTTAAGTAAATATTTTATACAAAAAACCAAAATCATTTCCCAGCAATTATTTATGGAAAAAGTACTTTCCTTTGGTGTCTAGTATGCGTGCCTTTCGGGTCTGTTGGCGGTCGTTTGACACCCTGTATAATGTTATTTGTGGCGCTAGTAAAGGTAGAAGATCCATAACCATATAATATTTTATCAAAAGCCCCTACAGTTAAGATTTTAAGCAAATCGTTTCCCTTATCTGAACCAAACAACGTCTTAACAAACTGCTCGCCCTAACTAATAACTCTTGTAATGAAGCGGACGCATACATCACGCTGTTAAGGTGGTAAGCGCAGACAATCCTACTTGAGCACTTGTTGTATGTAAAAGGAAAACTGATAAATATGTAACTGGACTAGCGTGTTGCAAATTGCAGCTTTGTTTATAGGCGCGGGCTACTGAAGCTTTGGGCTTGGCCGCTTGGCATAACTACAGGGTGCAATCGCACTTTTCAACATTTTAATGTGTTTTAAGAGAATGATTCAACTTTGGACGATGAAATATAGTTGCAGACATAGATAAAGAAGCTATCGACATGTGGACACACTTTTATATTTATTTTTTCATATTCCTAGTAATAAAATATCACTGAACTTCGGTTAAAAGTAGTAGTTGAATAATATATTTTATTTTAATTAGAAATGAGAAATTAAAAGTGTGTCCACATGTCGATAGCTTCATTATTTAAGTCTGCAACTATATTTCATCGTCCAAAGTTGAATAATTCTCTTACAATCACAGTGCAGAGCTCCAGGGGATTCTTAAGTAAGCTGTCTATGATCACTACAAACAACTTGTACTAGGTGGCATAAAAATGGAGCGAAAAAAATATCAGCTGTTCCATACATTTGGTGCAGTACTGAGTCTACCTTACTCGTATCATTGTCATTTTCATGACATAACTCAGAAAACTTCGTTCGCTTCGCTCGCTCGTTCAATAATAACCGTTAAGGCCCGTAATATCAATCATAGTTTAAACCAAAAAAGGTAGTTTAAACCCTATCTGTCGATAAATTTTCATACAAAATGCGGGGTTTAATCTATGGCCTGAGTTTAAATTGTAATTGATATTACGGGCCTAAGTAAGGCACAAGTAAAGCTTGATATTTCGGTGGGTTCCCGTTTCAACGAAGTTACCTATAGTTTGTTCTAAGCCAGGTTCAAAGTGATCGTGGTCATGTAGGATCTACTCTACATTACATGCTGACATGCAACAGCACATACGCAAAAGGTTATCACATGGTTTTATCAACTCATTTGTAGTAAATCTTAGTCATTTGTAAGCTTTACTTTTAATGAATACTATAGGAACGTTGCGTGCGCGCTACTACTAGTACATGTACCTATTATAAACAAATCTTCAAACTAATAGCAAACAAACAAACATAGACACATTTGTCAGCTGACCATCACAGCTACAAATACCGTAAAACGGAAAAAGTATTATAGGTAGATCTACACGCATAAATTGGTTTTGCCTGTATTTTATAAGCAGGGTATTTCGAGCTTTTATCTACACCTAACCTAAAGTGTAGTGTAGATCCTCAAATGCTTCTATGCGTTTGGACATAAGTCCCTCCCCCCCCCACTGACCTTTTTGAACGCGCCCTGTATAAACATTTGGATTGTAAACCTAAGACGCATGCCACACTTAGGGTGGTATTCTAGAACGCTACTTAAACTCAGTTTAAACAGAGTTCAGACTGTCGATAAAACAGTGCAAGTTTTGATATGAAGGGAGGGATATTCAAATAAAACATGCACTGTTTTATCGACAGTCGACACTACTAAACTCTACTTAAGGGTAGACGATAGCAACGGGGCGGGAAATTCAATTTTTTTACAGTTTTTAACATTTTGTAGCTAAACTGAGCTATTTTTGTTCAGCGATTTTTCGTTCGCGGCAATAACATAGTATTCTTTTCATTATTATAAACAACAGAACAACAATAATTCAGCCGATTATGTGTTCTGGTGTACGAAGCAGTGGCACTGCCCAAAAAACTTGTCGTAGACCAGAACACATAATCGGCTGAATTATTGTTGTTCTGTTGTTTACAATAATGAAAAGAATACTGTTTTATTGCCGCGAACGAAAAATCGCTGAAGAAAAATAGCTCAGTTTAGCTACAAAATGTAAAAAACTGTGAAAATTTTGAATTTCCCGCCACGTTGCTATCGTCCACCCTTGACGCGCGCGGCATATAAGGGCGTCAATCGAAACAAAAAGGGTATCCTAGCGTGTGGCCGACTGTACCAATCTCATAGCCTTCGCCTCTAACTCCTTCACGACGCATCTAATGCAAACAATCACACAACAATAACAATCATTTTGTAGCATGCAGAATGATCATCGCCGATCATCCATCACGCGGTCGGGACGCGAGTGTGGACGTATCGACGTAAATCATCAGAGAAATAACTTAAATAACTCCACTATGAGAGACCACGTAAGCTTGCCAAAACGTTAAAACTCTGGCCTTTGCATCGAGTTGATGGGAAGAGATCGGTTGGCAGACCACCAGCCAGATGGTCCGACGACATAGCAGGAAAATTGTGGTTGCGTCTGGCACAGGATCTTGAGAGGTGGCGTGAGCATGAAGAGGCCTTTACTCAGAAGTGGGTGTTAGCAGGCTAATGATGATCTTCTTCTTCTTAATCGATTCCTCATGGCTGAGGATCACGAACATGTCGTACTCGCTTCCATTGGGAGCGGTCTTCCGTCATATGAACCGCCCGGTGAATGCTTCCTCCAGCCGCTGCCCTTATCACATGATAAGCTGATGATGATGATGATGATGATGGGAAAATTTGCTTGCAAGAGATGCGTCGTCGGTCAAAGGAGAAAATCCTGGTTAAAAACCTACGGGAGTGGACCGGAATCTCGAGAGTTGTCCAGCTTTTTCGCCCCGCAAGACACAAGCTGAGTCGAAGAGGCACCCTAAGAAGAAGAATTTGATGATGAGTGAAGTGACCACTCGACTCTGTAGTGGGACATGTTGTAAAACTATCCGTTGGTCTACGACTCTACGCTTTCGAAGGCAGCGTGTGATATGAGAAAAGGTCCAAAATACTTCATGATTGTATTGTTGTTTGATGAAATTTGCACTTTCTGTCTGCTACGATTCGTAATTTTATTACAGACCATCGATACTATCGGTCTAATCCATGTTATAACATTTTCAAATATAATAAGATCATCGAGCGATAAAGTTACGGTTCTCACTTTTACAGACAAATAAATTGAGATGTCTACTACGAATCTGCTTTAAAATTCAGGTAGGTAGGTACCTAAAGAACGAATGGTGATTTTTCCAAGTGTCAAATTTGACAGCGATTCCAACTACCTAATGTGACACTTGTATCCCCATTGCAGATGAATTGCACGCACTGAACTTTGAACAATTCACCTGACTTCTAGTTTACCCTGTCTAACCGGCCGTAAATGGTGTCTTTACATGAAACGCCGTCGCAAGAATGCATGCGGTCACGTTCGTTCAAAGGTATATCATTGAGATGATCCTCGCTTCGTGTATTGTCAGCTAACTGCGGATAATTTCGACATTTATATGATTTATCGCAGTTCGGAGCGCTGCCGGATGCTTTTTGCTCCCATCTAGGTGAAGGTAGAAACCTTCGTAGAAGAGGTTTGTTCTATTGTGTATACACAACGTACTCAAATGATGCCAAACGGGACCCTTTTACTTTCTTTTTCTTCTTCTTCAACCTATAGCCACCCAATGCTGAGTGTGGTCTCTTCCATTGCACTCATCCACTTTGCCTCCGTTTAAATTAAAAGGACTGTCTTTGGATCTTTGGAACCGTTACCTAGCTCACAGGAAAGACAAATATCTATAGCTTTATTTCCTGTGAGATAGGCTGACTATAAGCTGAGGTGATGGAATAGGTGCTGGGCAAGCCTACTCGATCTAAAATTTTAAACATATCCCAGGCACTGCAGCTTTCCAGTGGTCACTTCAGCAGTCTAGTGTGAGTGAAGGTGCAACTGGACGCTGTATAAAACTAAAACCTTTGCATCTAAGTAATGAGATGGTTTATGCAGCGTCCAGTGGCACCTTCACTCACACTAGATGGGTGAAGAGACCACTCGGCGCTGTAGCCCACGGGCTAGGCCAACTATGCTGACAGGATGGTATACGTGTTAGGCTGTCCTACTCTATTTAACAAACCATCTAATAGAGTTGCAAAAAGGTCTAAGTTTCGATCGCTATAATAATCATGAATCTTTTGAAAGAGATCTTGATAACCCAAAATCTGGGGGTCTACCGGTTAAAACAAAGCCGATTACCATTGGCGAAAATCGAAGTTCGATTTATGAAAAATTAACTGGGTGGCAGTAAAATTAACTGGGTGGCAGTACATTTTTCAAAAATCGAACTTAAATTTCGCCAATGGTAATCGGCTTCGTCTTAGCCGGTAGACCCCCTGTGGTGATATGATAACCGTTGAAGTGAAACAATTAAGCACTGATTCAGTACCGGCCTCTAACAACTCCCACCATCACTCGCATGCTATATGGCGTGGTGATAGATCAAAGGAGATCCTAACACCTATACTAAGCACCTATTTTAGGAACGCCGTGAGTAGCAGCTCTGTATGTGTAGTTAGATTGGTACTATAAATCGCTCCCAAAGTGGATCGCGGATCATTGGAAAACATTACGAACTCGCGCGGATTAAGGTTTTTGGCCTGCGTTATTGTTCACACAAACCAGTGGTTCGCCCCGAACTGTGAACTCGCGACCCCATATCTCAGCAACTACCGACCTCATGTTCGAACTTAAAAAATCTCTTTGCCTCATTTAACGGCCTATCAAATGTCATGACGATCGTCACTGCGCATGTCAAACCACGCCACGGTGTCTCAAGCCTCTTTTTTCGTGTCACGCATTCTACGGTTGGTCACAGTCTAGGATACCCCATGGTAGCTCTTACCACGCGCCGCCTAAGGGCTCCAATCGATCAAAAAGGGGTATCCTAGCGTGTGGCTGACTGTACAAGTATGTTTGGCGCTTGGCAGACAAATTAGCTAATCGTCGGTCTCCAGACGGTGATTATTCACTCGCTGCGCGGGCGCAAGGCTTCCGGTGAAAAAACGCGACACAAACACAACACCGTAGGAGACTGTTATCGAGTGTGAGACAGTCGTAACGTGGTAACGCGATACCGAGTAACTAGTGATGTGGTCACATTACAGTACACACGACAGCACGTCAGAATGTACACCTTTGTTGTAAAGTCACCCGTTAGGTATACAAACTTACTTTTCATTTACATTTCATTATACTGCACAGTTGGTGCAGTGCTCAGAGGAGTAAATAATGAATACCACCAAAAACATTCTGTAAAAAACTAGCCAAGTCTCGATGGAGCTGCTTGTTTATCTCTAAAAAGTAATGAAATCTAGACAAAGTCGTGCCAAGTCTAAGGTTCCTTACTGCGATTTCTTTATTATTATAGTTAATGTTGTGAGACTTGGCCTTTCAATTATGTGATTATAGCTTACTGGATGACGAAAATTTCTGCGTTCTGGTCTTATCCAGAGGTTCTCGAATAGAGGCCTGGAAATGCGGCGAAATGGTTCCAGTAAAGGATGGTACGGCAGTGTTTGCTTCGCGCTCGACCTGGCGGGGGCACTGCCGTGCCCCCAGATTTATGATAGAGAATAATATCAGTAGGCAATTTCAATGATCGAATAGATGTTTCATCAAATAACTGTTATTATATACCAACATAACAAGAAACTCACGGGCTCACTAAGAAATATCAACCATCATCAACTACTTGACTTTGACTCATCTCAATTGAAACAGATAATATCTCTCATCGAACCTCTTGAGGCAAAATAATCAAGTGTCGACATAAACATAATCGGAATCATATTTCCCACTCAAGTCGTTCCTTATTCTCAAATCCACTCACTCCAAATTCTCTTGAGACCGGTAGAAAATCGACAAAAGACGCGCGGACTTTCGTAACGTGGTGATTTCAGAATAGGGTGTGTGCACTTGAAATCATTGTGGGAAGGTAATTTTCGACAACGCATTTTCAGAAGCTGTACCTAGACAGTTATTACCAGTGATCAAATAATCGGATGCATATTTAACTAAAGTTATTTTTTGGCTCAGAAATTATGGAAGCGGCTTCTTAAAACATATCGATACAAAAGTGCATTCCATATTAGCAAACACCTGAACGCAAGTATCTGTATTCACCCGACTTAATTCTATAACCAAAACACTGTATTCGTCGATTCCGGAATCCCGGGATTTTTTCGATACAAAAGTGCATTCCATAACAGCCAACACCTCAACTTTAGGTAAATATGCATCCGATTATTCGATCACTGGTTATTACGGATGTTGTGATGTTGATAGATTGAATAAAACAATTATAAAAACTTTCTTCAAGTGAAAAGGAAATCATATTAATTTTGCCTTTCTAATGCGAACTAAAGTGAAAAGGAAATCCCATCAAAAACATAAATGTACAAAAATCCAAGTCTCGCTTCCACCGTAAAAAGTTGTGAGATGTCTATGTAAAGCCAAGTCAGTTATTTTACGAAGTATGAAGCACGTATTCGTTTCAGTTAGTGTGAAAACACCTGTTCAACCACTTTGTCATACATTGTTTCCTAATTAGTTACCTACCAACATTTAGTGTCTGTATCAATATCAAACATATTAATTTCTGAAATGTAAATAGTGACTTGGCAATAGCACGGCAATAACTTAAATAATAATTCATTAATCTACCAAATTATAATTATCACAGATTTGTGCTGTTGCCAAGTCACTATTTATATTTTAGAAATAAATATGTTTGATATTGATACAGACACTAAATGTTGGTAGGTAACTAATTAGGAAACAATGTATGACAAAGTGGTTGAACAGGTGTTTTCACACTAACTGAAACGAATACGTGCTTCATACTTCGTAAAATAACTGACTTGGCTTTACATAGACATCTCACAACTTTTTACGGTGGAAGCGAGACTTGGATTTTTGTACATTTATGTTTTTGATGGGATCTCAGTTCTTTTTGTACGTAGACCTCCGTTTTTTCTTTTCGGGTGACGGGTGATATTTTTTGCACATAAGGTACGGATTTTCTTAAAGCCCACTCCCTATCTCGCTTAGTTTTCTCAGAGGCTTTGATGTAGCAATATTGGACAAGTTGTACGGCAAGTGCCTCTAAGTCGGATACAAAGCGACGGTCGCCTTAACTTCGGATACGGAACCGTAGGTTGTAGTTTTCACCATTGCCGCCGAGTATAGGTCAGCTTTTTTGTAAGTATCTCCACGCTCGTCATCACACGTATAAAGTTGCATCTCATCCCAATGCGACCACGTACGCAATGCAACAATAGCACGCCTAATGGCATGCGACGATGTTCCCATACATGGATAATGATAAGGGATGGAACAAACACGAACCATCTCCAGGTATGGGAATAACTTTATGGAACCATCCATATCCATTGCAATATTCATTCATAATTTTACGGTGAGTGATGTGGCTTTTAACGTAGTGTAACGTAACACTGAGCTGAGAAATTAGCGTAATAGTAAAAAACGACGACATTTTATTTTTTGAAATAGGATGGGATAATTCCTGGGGAATTTATAGGCGTGTTGTAGACATAACCATACCGCGATGTAGGATCTTAGTGGCGCCATCTAGTTGGAAGTGGCAATATTAATACTTTTATTATTTACCAATTGGACATAAGTTCTGGGGGTTACTCTAAACGCTATTGCGTTCTTATTGACAAACCTTCTAATTTATTAATTTTTAATTCGCACAGGATTGTTTTGATTTTATATACTTCGTAGTGTTTATTCAGGCTATTTTGAGCAATAAAAATGTAAAATGCGTCTTTATTCGTGAAATATTCAATTTTATAAATTGCGTCATATTGAAAAAAATGTGTCAAGGGTATTTTTTTTATTGCATTAAATTAAACACTTTATAATAACAGCACGCTAATACTCGTAGTAGCGCCTTCCAGTGGTGAAAAGAAATATAAATATAATTTATCAATTTTGTATGGCAGTATAGTTTTATTATTTACAAATCGGAAATCGTCATGAACATTTTTTATTTAATTAATTAAATACTTTATAATGACAGCAGGCAGATTTTCAAGTAGTGGCGCCATGAAGTAGTAATATTTTTTGTCATCGTCTTTTTATGGGTATAGTATGTATGTTCATAAATTTCCGATAGTTATAAGTTTTAGCTCACAGTTGTATTTTTAATCTGTTGAATTTCATCTTCCATTGTGATTTTGATGTCAAGACACAACCCTAGATGGCGCTAGTTGTTGCATAGACGCATACATTATTTTTATTTTTCTTTATATTATAATTTACTAATCAAGAATATATTCATAGTGCATAATTCACTTAATAATAACCGCATGCAAAATTTCAACTCCATACGCCTACTAGAAGTACATTAAAAGTCATGATGGTGATGAGTATGTCACCCACGTTTTGACCGAACTTTGACTTGAGATATTTCATTATTTAATGTAGGTACAAACTTGTAATTTGGAGGTCGAGGTAGGTTCCGTGAGAACTCTTAGTAACCGAAATTTCAGCTTTCTAGCTTTACTCAAAACGAAGATACAGGGGGGTCAAAAGTGCCGCGAGTTGCTTCGAGAAAAGTATGGTACGGGGTGCCTCTGCTGAGCTCGACTTGACGGCGGCACTCCGTGCCGCCAGATTAGACGCCTTTACTCAGCAGTGGGTGTTAACAGGCTGATGATGATGATGATGATGTATTTAAAGAAGGTAAAAAACAATGCTTGCAACGGCAGATTCATTACTCGTTAACGGAATTTAAACTGCAAAGATTTAATACCAATAGATAGGAATAAAACATTTTTTATAACTTCTAAAGTCATGTTTTATGGGGGCATCGAATGGTCGATATAAAAAAACTTACTTAAACGTAATAAATTACTAAAAACATAGAAACTCGGCTTTCAGCAAACGCTCGAATAACGATTTGCCACTCTTTTGAATAAGCAAAGAGAAGTAGAAGAGAGAGAGAGACTATTTGAAAGAACACTCATCGGTAGGTAACTCATCAGTTATCCTCTTGTCGGTGCAGGATTCTCCATGCACTTCGATCACAGGCCAGTTACTTCGCACCCTTGTAGTACGTCACGACATCAACCTTCTCTTCAATTTGGTCAAAGTAGCTTCTTCGTGGCCTTCCTCTACCTCTCTTTCCTTCTAATATAATACTATTTCTGAATTTGTCGTGACGTAGCAAGTGCTTCCTCTCCTGCATTCTATTGTCCTCAGCAACGTTCTCCTCTCCTTTACTCTTTCCAGGAATTCCAGGCTCATTTGATATCTACCCTTTCCGTCTAAGATATCCTCTCCATTCTCCTCCTACTACGAGGCAAAACGTAACTCAAGGACAGTGAATAAACGTGCGATTAAACATCAAAAGATGAAATTGAAAGTTTGATTGTGAAATTATTAGACCCGCCAGACAGACCATCAAATTGAAAACCCCACTTTTCCACCGTCTATTTACGTCATTTTCGCCGTCCAGTGACCTGCTCATCTAATGGTCACCATAAAGCAGCTGATTAAAGAAGAAACGCGCACTTTGCGGCGCGTCCGCGGGGAGATGACCGATTTATTTGTTTTGTTACGCTATCTAACGTCTTGGGGATCCTTGGGGGATAGGGAAAAACTGAGGATAACATAACAAAGTGGTGGTTACTGTCGGGATATGCAGATGTTGAATGGCACTGATCACGTGGAATCTTCAATCCTTTCATGAGTTCCTAATACTCTCCATAGTGCATATTGTGTCAGGATCTCCTGGAAGCGACTCCAGTGCTATGAAGTTGCCGCGCTTCTGAAAGCGCGATGTGCGACTGTTTTGTCTGAACCGTTTCAACACTACATCATCATCATCATCTTCAGCCCACCTCTGCCTACTGTTAGGTATAGGCCTTTTCCCCGTCGCGCGCTGCTGGCTGCTGGTCATCCGACTGATCGTCGTCCAGGTGCCTTAGCCTGTAAAGCAATGGCGTGTCGATCCCAGGTAGAAGGACAAACCCGAGATTTTCTCGTTGTTCTCCTACAACCAGCGAATTAATACTCTAGAATTAGAATCATAATATTTTTTGCTGTACTACAAAAACATTAAAAGGACCGACACTGGACTGACAGCAATAATAAATCGTAATTGAAACCGTCAACCGGGAGCCCATTTTGGCACCATTGCGTTACAGGCTAAGGCCCATTTTCTCGGCCGCCACTCTGTCACTGCCTTTGTTCACCGGCCATCTTCCCTCCTCGCCAGGTGTCCTGCCCATTTCCACTTGAGACTCGAGATTCGATCACCGATATCGTCAACCTTCGTTCGACGTCGGATGTCGGCATTCGGTACTCAATCAACGAGTCTGAGGCCTAGCATGGCTCGCTCCATAGACCTTTTTGCTATTTTATGCGCGGTGCATGTTCTTCTTTGTGAGCGTCCATGTTTCGGCGCCGTTTCGAACACTATAGTAGAAGAAAAACCGTAACATTTTCCTTTCGTCCAGATTGTATCTTAGCACCGGCGCGGTGACACAATAATTTGTTAAACCGCCAGTATTTTAGCGTCAATGCCAATAGTAATTAGCGGCAGCAAGGTAGGTCAAGGACGTACGGTAGATCTGCTGCCAACTTGTTTGTTTTTCACGTTAAACGGTCCTTTTTTTTAACGCAATTTTCCTAAGCCTACAACATAGCCGATGTAAATTGGGATACAAATTGACCAGTCGATAAAAACAGCTCAAGATCAAAAAATCTGCCAAAAAAAGGCCCCCAGTTTCTTTGGACACATGACATATTTAATTGTGGTCCCACAAACAGAATGATGAGAAGCTCATTATCTAGAGTCAGAGTAATGCACCAAACCAAAGGGAAGAAGGGTAGCGGCTGGATGGAGCATTTACTGGACCATCAGGATCAGAAAAAAGACAGATTTTCAAAGATTCAACAAAACTGCCTCCTACCATTAGGATCTAAAGAGCCTCCACTCCTTTTCCCCAGTTTTTTCAAGCACAATTCCCAAATATCGCACGAAATATCGCTGGGAAGACTTGGTAAAAATGGACCTGCACGAGCTCCAGGCTCCAGGTGAAGGTTTGGAGGGAGTTAGCTCAAGACATGGAGACGTATTTTGATTGAGGAGGCCAAGATCCACTTTGGGTCGCTGAGCCAGCCTGAATTAATAAATGAACGATCCCACACGTAGGCATAACTCAGAACCACACGTTATCTTCGTCAATATTATGACCGATATAAAACGGAGCGATTCAACAGTCTGAGACCAAAACATAGAAAGACGCAGAAATACCAGAGTAGGTACCTGCAAATGGGTCTGATATGTAGTTTCATTATTTGCCTAGAATGGTGAAAGACAGGCAGTTTAAAATGGACAATAAGAATACCAGGTACCTACCAAGTCCGATTTGCTGGTCCGATGCCCTAAAGAAGGCAGCAGGGAGATCCATCCAGCACGCGCCTATGACTGAAATTCATAGAAAACTAAATTTTCGCACGGTGTTGAGATTAAATTATTATTATCAATGGTGTTCCATAAATACGTGAAATAAATAAATCACAAATAAATAAATCGCTACGTACACACGACAGCACGGAGACGCTTACACTTTCGTTTCAAAGTCGCCCGCAACGTACAAGTGAATAGAGTGCACGCGTGTAAGCTTCTACGGGCTGTCGTGTGTACCTTACTGCCATTCTATGATCTTTCTGTTATTTTAACATGTGGCGCATCAAACATACGAGAATCATGCTCCCATGACTAAAATAAAACTAAGCTTCCTTCTTACAATAGAAATTATTTTTAATTGCGAAATAATACATGCTAAAGTACAGTATTTTATGGACGCAATTGTCGTAGTCTAGATTTAGGCAATATGCACTTTTTGCTGGTGTGAATTAGACATTAAATTGTCTGAGGGGCACTGAATGGGTTTCAGCAAAAACTAGACATCGTTATGTTCGTATTTAACACGCAAAGGTTATCCAAATACTACTTTATTGTTATGAAAACTTAAACATATGCACTGGGTATAATGGCTGGTATGTCTGTCCGTCGCAAAAAACAAATTACAAACTAGTGGTTCGCCCCGAACTATGAACTCGCGACCCCATATAAACTTAATAATAATAATAACCCCCGTGTGGTTCCCGGAAGGTACAGAATTGGACCAACCCATTTCTTCCCGTGGGTGTCGTAAAAGGCGACTAAGGGAATGGAGGGACCATTATGGTTCCTCCACCGCAGGGCAGCTTGTGGGGAGCTGTTGGTATGTGGCGGTACCACGGATCCGAGTCTTCCGAAGGTCGAAAACTGGTCCTCGCATCCAAGTCTTTGTACAAGAGTGGATTGGAATCCAAGAGGACCGGGACCCTCACCTCTGGCTTGCCTTTACCGGCCGTCCAGAGTGGAGCGCAAGAGCTATATGCTCGCATGGATGGAAGTGAAAGATGCATAAGACGCGAGTTGATTTCTTTCCTATCTTTCTTATAGTGCTTCTATATCCTTCAGGTCCAGTTCAATATTCATAAAATCCTTTACAAAGTTTGCAATTATCATTTCCAACTCAAACTACGATTTTTCACGTTTCTCGACGCCAAAGAAAACCAAATTTTTCTGTCTAGCATTTTTTTCTAGATAGTACAGCCTTTGCCTTTGGATTTTCCACTCGTTTTTCAAGATTTTCAGATTTTTCTTCTAGCATTTTTAGTTTTTCGCCAAACATTCTTTGAATGTTTTCTGTAACTTGTTCGCCGCTTTTTCTTATGGATTTTTTGTAGTTTATCTAGTATTTCTTCCATTTTAAGTTTTGTATTGGACTCTCTTGTAGTTTTGAAGTAAAGCGACCTCTATTGTTGAGCATAAGGACTTTTTGGTTTATAATTTTGAACACTAGATGGCTCTGATATTTTTTTTTGTCACGCCCTCTGTTAGGAAATAGAATAACAATATGATATATATATATTCTAATAGATGGCGCTGTTTTGAATTTTCTAATCTGGTGTACTTTGGATTTTTGGTTATTTTTGGATTTATTGGATTAAAATAGAGTTCTTGTTACGGATTATTTTGCGACCCGTAAAAGTTTATTTTTATTGTTTCCACTGAGTTTTACGTCCGATATCCACAATATTGTTTCCAAACAGAATTTGTATTTATAGTTCACTTTTGTTAGTTTTTATCACTGCTTTCACTGTTTACTGATTAGATTTACGTTTTTATCACTTTTAAAATAACTTTTTAGCACTATTTTAATGTTACTGAGAGGCAGCAGTGGCGCCCTCTCTCATCCCATATAACCTTAACAACCCCATATCTCGGCAACCCCTCGACCGATTTGGCTCATGTTCGAACTTAAAAATTCTTTTAATTTCATTTACCTGCCTACCAAATTTCATGACGATCCGACAAAAAATACTCAAGTTATCGTCGAACGAACATTCATACATACAAACATACAAACATACAAACATACAAACATACAAACATACAAACATACAAACATACATACATACATACATACATACAAACGCCGGATTGTTCCAGTAGACTCGGAGAACTTCGCTCGCTTCGCTCGCTCGTTCAATTATCATCCAGTTTAATTAAATCTCGTTGGCAGCTTAGAATGTCAGTTGCAACTTGCAAGTTGCGTTGCAATAATACGTATATTGGGTGTCAGCGGGGTTCTAAAGTAATGAGACCTCTCTGACTGTGTGCTACTTAGTACCACAAGACAAGACAGCACGTAGACGCTTACACGCGTGCACTCTATTCATTTAAACTCTAAAACTCTAATTTTTAATTCGAGTCCACGGAATGACAGTTGCTAGTATACTACTGACAGATAAAGCCTTTGTAACAACTATCATTCCATGTACTCGATTTAAAAATTTGAGTTTACGTTGCGGGCGACTTTGCAACGGAAGTGTAAGCGTCTACGTTCTGTCGTGTGTAATAACTGCTAAAGAATAAGTTTGGTTTGAATATAAATGTGTCAAAATTGACACGGGTATTATAATGGCTGCTTACAAAAGTTCTAGTTATATTTGACAGCCACCCTTTTATCACTAACTGTGAAGATTATTAATAGAGCGACCTGACTCTGCATTCTCAAGAAAACCCGAAGATTGCCAAAGAGCACATCGGTCAAAGAAAAACGACCTCAATGACCTTTTGTCTTAAAACTCAAAACTAAAACTGACGCGCTAATTTGCCTGTCTTTAAACCTACTTTGTCTAAACCTTAACAAACCTGACCTTTTCACCTGATGCCGAACTTACCACCAACGAAATAGGGTAAAAAATTCTGTAATTCGTAGTTCAGGTAACTTGGTATGCTTAAAGTCCGTGGGAACCTTGTAGACAATGTGAAGTGACATGGTGGTAGACAATGGAGCTGTAGAATTCTCGCCTGACGACAACATTCTGGTGATCTCAGGGGTCCATAACTTTGGTATGAAGGGTGGAAGACCAGAAGGCGAAGTCAGGGTAGTAACAAAAACGCGAATGTGGCGGTCGGAGCTGATAATTATCTCGTGTTTGTACTTAGCGCTGGTTCGCGACGGAGTGCATGTTAGTATTTAAGTATTTAGGTCTTTTCACGGTGATATTCTGTAGGGTCATCATAATCATTAGTCCTCACCGTAATTGAAATTGAATTGAAATTGAAAAATAAATAAAAACAAGCACAATAAGATTAAAATTAAAAATATTTACAAATTATCTTCCCGAAAATGGACCTAGCTCAGCTGTATGCCGTCTGAAGTAGTCTTCAGACGGCGCTGATTTTTAGCTAGCCCCATGCCACTGATCCATTTATACACATATTCATTAACTAGGTACATACACACATTTACCACCTTAGACTCTAAGGCTTAGAGTATCGTCTCCTAATTGGAGACAGGCAGTCAATTTGGATATCTCTACAAAGCTTGCAAACAAAACAAAGAGATCAGCCCCTGTATTCTTTAAAATAATGCACCGTCAATATTCCCGTTTTTTATCTAAAAAAGATTGTTCATTTCAATAAGGGCTATTTTCGAGTGTTTTGACGCCCTACGGTTGAGTGGATTTATAAGAGAATAGTCGCGATTTTTTAAACCACTGGCGTATTTTAAAGATTTATTCTAGGTTGAGAAAATTTGCTCGGGACAGGACTTGAACCCGTAACCTCTTGCATACCATCGCTTGCACGGCAAAAGTAGCTCAGTTTAGCTACAAAATAAAATAAAAACTGTGAAAATTTGGACTTTTCCGTCATCCTACTTTAATTGACCCTTTATGGCCGAAATAAGTACTAAAGAGTCTGCGGTAAAGGCAAGTGGTGGACAGTGTCTGTAAGTGGACGTAATAGAGGTGTGTAGTTCGCGAATGAATGCTTCGATTGAATGCATTCGTTATATGAAACCATTCATTCATTCATTCACTACCAATCTTTACATATCACATTCACTCTAGTCCACGTAGTTCATTCTTCAAGAAACATTCTTAAATCTACCACACTAAGAACCAAAATTCTGTAAATCTTTATATATCACATTCATTCTAGTCCACGTAGTTCATTCTTCAAGAAACATTCTTAAATCTACCACACTAAGGACCAAAATTCTGTAACTGATGTGTCTCGCCTTTGTCACCTTTGTCATTCGCGGACTACCGTGAGTCAAAAGATACGTGAACGAACTACTGAGCTATGAACTCTGAATGAGCTGTGAACTATGAATGAACTGTGAACTATGAATGAACTATGAATGAGCTGTGAACTATGAATGAACTGTGAACTAAAAGAGTGAACTAGTTCAGTGAAGGAAATGAACTATATCATTATTTTCTTTTCACTGAAGCGTTTCGCGCACCTCTAGGACGTAACCTCGACACGCGCGGACTCCACCAGCCACTCGCAGGTGGAACCAGGGAGCAGGTGCGGTCCGCCCACCGCGAGCGCTCCGTCTCGCCGCAAGGCTGTCTACACCAGCCCCTCTACCCTTGACGCATTTTTCCAACACGGCCGCAATATGGCGCAATTTACAAAATTGAATATTTTACAAATTAAGACGCATTTTGTGTTTTTATTGAATAATACAGCCTTACCTTTGAATAAAAAATACAAAGTATTTAAAATCAAAGCATTACTATGCGACTTCAAAGAGAAATTCTAGGGTCGGCGGACATAACCACATAAGTCCTATAGAAATTGTATAGGACTTATGTGGTTAAGTCCGCCGACCCTAGAATTAATTTCAAAACTTTTTCAATTTGATCGCAATAGCGTCAAGGGTAACCCCCCTGTAAACGCTTCCGAGTTCATCTTGTGGATTCCACTTCCAATTTGTCTTAACTCAAGCGTGTACAATATTGATTGCCATAAGACGCATTCTACACCTTGTGCACCTCAGTCAGTCTTCAAGATGAATCGAAGTTCTGGGACTTAACTGTCTAACTTTTGAATCTATCGCCATCCCTTTCAATTTGACGTTTGAAGGGTGCTCACGAACTTCACATTGCATTTATTTGACACAAACTGACTCGATTTTGAAGGATTTTGAGTGAAGAAAATAGCAAAATCGTTTACTCAACATCATTCAATTTGTATAGCGTTTTGGCTCATTCGTTCTGTCAGAGATTGTGATTTAAAACTTAGACAATTCCATTCTAAATTCAAAATCACGATCATGATCCCGATACCTACTATTGAAAAGGATCGCCACACATTCAAAAGTTAGACAATTAAGCCCCTGATTAGTGCGAGCACAACATCATGTGCGTCAGACGAAAATATTAATACGAAATCGAAGTACGATATTTTCGTCATCTAAAGAGATAGGTAGCTCTACACTACGCCGCCGCGACAAACTTGTTTATCGTCCGATTTATTATTTGGCAGTACAACACCAACACCACCGATTTCTTCTTGCTTCCGTCGGGTTGTCTCGGTAAGCTCAACTCATCATTATACATATTTAAGAGTTATCCTCTTCTCGGTGCTGCATTCTCCATGAAATTCGATCGCAGGCCAGTTCCTTCGCAGCCTGGTACGTCACGACATCCACCTTCTGTATCCTCTCTTCCCTCTTCTCTTCTATCCTCAACTACCTTCTTCAATTTCACTACTGTCTGGACTCCGTTCTCGGAGATATTTTCTAAATGATCCACCTACCACTTTCTACATCTTCTACAGGGTGCACTCTAAGTCGATAGCGGAACTTTAAGTAGGCTGTCTACTGATCAATACAAACCAGTTTTACTTGGTGGCAAAAAAAATGGAGCGAAAAAAATATCAGCTGTTCCATACAGAAGGTCGACTCAGCCCTGCGCCAAATGTATGAAATAGCTGGTATTTTTTTCGCTCAATTTTTTTCGCCACCTAGTTGGTACAAGTGGTTTGTATTCATCAGTAGATAGCCTCCTTAAAGTTCCGCTATCGACTTACCCCTTTACTAATAAACGTGGAATAAAAGTTATAACGATGTTTGACCATACACTTATCCTCGGTATAACGTTTTTTCCACGTTTATTAGTAAGGGGGTTAGAGTGCACCCTGTATTATTGCGGTGTCCACTTGAATCCCTAGAATTGGGCCCCTGATGTTACGCTAATAGCTACTGATGTTACGCTACCTATATGCAACGAAATGGCTTCTGTACAGAGCAAGTACGGTACAGAGCAAGGTGTGGCAAAGGTCAATGACCGTAGGTAGGCTGGGCAAATTACTGTTGAAAAGGAGCCAAGTTTATGAGACGTCTGAATTAATCAACCGCCACTTTGCACTTTCGTTTTCAGTTTCATCACTCCAACCATGACGATAATAATTATTATGAAAGTGTTGAGCCCCTATTTTCAACCCACGACCCAAAAAGAGCGGTGTTTTAAATTTGACTGCTATGTGTGAATGTTTTTAGTTTTATGTTTTATCAAAATCGGTTCAGCCGTTTATGAGACATGATAATTTGAAGCTAAAACGTCGAGGGTATTTTCAATTTAGTAGTTTTGAAATAGAAATACATGTTTGAGGTGCGTTTTATGTTTGAACCGTCTGTTTTTGAACGAGCGAGCGAAGCGAGAGAAGTTCTCCGAGTCTACTGGAACAATCCGGCGTTTGTATGTATGTATGTATGTATGTATGTATGTATGTATGTATATATGAATGTTCGTTCGACGATAACTTGAGTAAATTTTGTCAGATCGTCATGAAATTTGGAAGGCAGGTAAATGAGGCCAAGAGAATTTTTAAGTTCGAACATGAGCCAAACCCCTCGAGGGTTACTGAGATATGGGATCGCGAGTTCATAGTTCGGGGCGAACCACTAGTGATATGTAAGTTTATTTTCAGAGCTTCTGATTTAGATCGCTATTATACTAATATTGTAGATACTCTGCTGATATCAAAACCAGTATCAAATACATCTAGTCATCTCGGTTAACCGCTGTATGCAAAATGTAACGAAAGAAAAAAGATAAATATGAAAAAAAAAGTAAATAGCATTCCAATTTTTAAAATTCGCAAAGCGCTCCGTGCGCTGCGCACGCGCCGCTGCAGGTGCGCGCGCATCTGCCGTCCTCTGGGGGCCTTATTGTCTAATCACAACATCTATCACGATTCCTTTCATATGTGTCGTGATGATTATGATCGTTGAAGGAAATGTGTAATTTTTAGAACCTCAACTTTCGTAAGCATATTCACAAAACGGTTTCAGTTACTGCACGTTCAGTATCTGAAACCGTTTACAAAAGGGTATGATTTAAGCTATCATCAATTTATTATGTTTTGAATGTTTTAAATAATAAGGTTTGTCCGCAAAATAATAGATCTGTCATCAAAGTGTAGTCGCCAAACAATATAAAAACAATTTTATAATAAATCACATATAATCATCGGGATATTTTATCAAGTATCAAATAAATAGGTTTGTACTTATTTTAATAGGTTTGTCCTAATAACTGTATAATCAAATTAAGGAAAAACGGTCATCAACAAAATGAAATATGTAACTTAAAAAAATCATAAAGATCCAGAAAAATAATGTTTTTGTATCTATGAATTTAACTACTATCTTACATTAGGTACTTGTATACTGGTTGTACACACGACAGCACGTCAGACAGTACATTTTTGTTGCAAAGTCACCAAAGTAAGTGAATAGAGTGCACGCGTGTAAGGGTCGACGTGCTGTCGTGTGTACCTATTGTTGTACCGGCACTTTCTCCACTAGTGATTTCTCAACGAGCTATGATAACATTATTGGAGGAGTTGCATCATCTTCACCACAACTTGATGCCATGATAATATAAAAAAACTATTGGGAAATCAATTAAAACCAAAAACCCTAACGCAATCGAGTAGAGTGCTAGCGTGTAAAGGTCGACGTGCTGTCGTGTGTACGACCCATCGCTGCGCATGATTGGTAAATTTTCATAGCGCGCCAATTTGGCTCCGCCCCTTTGATCATTTTTTAATAAAATTTATGAACTGAACCATTAAATTGGTAACGAATAGTATTATTTGGAGAATTGAACGAAATAATTTGTAACTACTGTACTGATGACAAAATGACAAATAAAAACAAGTCGCAATCTGCGGACGATAATCAATTTATTTGATGACAGATCTACTATTCTGAATACGGAGCTGTTATTTTGGGAATAAACCTATTATTCTGAGAACAAAGTTTTTAATCAATGGATGCACTACAATTATATAGATAATCAATCTTTTTTTCTGCGAACAAATTGACATTAATTTGGTAATTTATACCTGGCGACACTTTTTATTTTTCTGAGAATTAAAATATTTCGTGGTGATAGATCTATTAATTTGATGATACAAGTTGATGACAAATATAAACTTTGATGACACAAAATATAGTTCCCTTTACAAAATACTTACAGAACAATTCGGTCATACAAATTGAGTTTTAGTAGATTTAGTCAATATCATCCTCTAAAGACGATTAACGATCGCTTTAAATGACAGATGGTAACGTGACAAACAAATGCGATCTGAAGTTCATCGGCATCCTTCACAATTGCAAATTGAAAGGATTGGTTATCGACGTTGAAGTTACACAATCCGGACCCTGTACACGCAAGTCACGAGTTCACGACAGACCAACAACAGGCGCAGCCATAGTGGTTTTTGTAAACAATTTGGGGGTGGTAATTGGGTAATTTGGGTTTTGGGGGAAGACGGTTGCATGAAAACGTCAATTTGCAAGCTGAATGACTGAACGGTGGTTATTTTTATAGCAACGGGTTAGTTGCTGCTTACCGTTAAAGCTCAAGGTGGTTCTAAAGCTACAGTTTTGATTAACTGAACGAAAACGGAAACAGAAAAAAAAAACTAAGGCCTTTGCATCTACGTAATGAGATGATTTATACAGCGTCCAGTGGCACCTTCACTCACACTAGATAGGTGAAGAGACCACTCGGCGCTGCAGTGCCTGGGACATTGTTTTTAGATGGAGTAGGCTTGCCCAGCACCTATACCATCCTGACAGCTTAGTCGACCAAGCCCACAGGAAAGACAGGTCAATACGTGTGGAGCCAACTGAGCCGCGGGTTTCCTCACGATGTTTTCCTTCACCGTTAGCGAGTGGTATTGCTACTACAAATTCACAAATGTACGTAACTTTGAAATTAAACAAAGTCATAGATACATGCCCGCACTGGGAATCGAACCGGGTACCTCTTGCTTCAGAGTAAACAGGAAACAGAAATGTAATAACAAAATCTAACATTTTGAATTATGGTTAGTAGGTAATCGTATGAGGTAGTGGCCCCCCTTGGTGTCAGAGTTTTTAGGCCGCCCAAAGGGCCTCTGACATGGCTTAGCGATTGTTATTAAGGCTTTAATAAGGGCTAACTAGCGCCACCAATAATAAAAAATCATGGCTTTTTGTGTAACCCCCTTTTTGAAAAAGTTAAACAACAGAGTTTTCTATATTACTAATATCAATTTTTAGAACCATCTGCCCAGAGCTGAGACCCAGGAATCTAGGCTACAATTTAACTTTTGGCAGAAACGGCCGTTTTTGGCATAAACGAAATTGTAGCCTAGGTTGTTGTTTCTAGATTGCAGGTTGTAGGTTGTTTAACTTTTTCAAAAAGGGGGTTATAAAAAAGCCATGATTTTTATAACATTGGTGGCGCTAGTTAGCCTTTATTAAAGCCTTAATCAACAACAACCGGGTCCAACAGTTTAACGTGCCTCACTTGTTAAGTTTTCAGCTGAAATCCAGCTGTAAGGAGATACTAAGGGCTCTCAGCCCGTATTTATATGAGAAAGCATGTAATGTCTCAATTTGAAAACGCGTGCTGTGGGAAAAAAACAAAAAAAGTTTGGGTAGCGTCTGCAGAGAGAACTCAGTCTCAAATGCTATAGTAACTTTTTCGAGACGGCCCTCGCGACGCTGCCTGTTGCTACGTTGCTATAATTATACAAGGTGTTACAAAAGATCCTAACTCCTTTTACAGGGTAATAACACTCGGTGATAGGGATCACAACCTTTTTTTTTGCTCTAAGACGTTCTGTTGATTTTTTTATTAATAAAATGTGAACGCTGTGTCGGGAGAAAAGTATTTTTTTAATATTGTTTTCATTGACTTTCACAATGTTTTAACAATTCAAAGATAAGCAAATGCACCTACATACACAAAAATATTTTATAATTTAAACCAGTACCAAACATAAAAAAGTTATGAAAATTTTCAATTGTAAAATAAAATTAGTTTTTTTAAACTTTTTTTTACAGAATTGACATCGTGTTGACCCTGTAAAAATATATAGGATGTTTTGTAACACAGTATTTTTTTTAACATACTTTGATATGGTGAAGAAAAAAGCCCCCTTCCATTGCTGTCGCTACACGCCGCGCCGCGTCTCACAGCCGCCAGCTATTTCTATCCGGGCGGCGCGGCCCATCCGAGCCCAGTTTATTGACACCCCGTCGCTAACTCGCACCCGGCAGTGCTACTGAAACGGTTTGTGTGCTGGACACACGACAACAGTGGTGCGAAGGTCCTATAATCTACAGGGTGCACTCTAAGTCGATAGCGAAACTTTAAGTAGGATGTCTACTGATCAATACAAACAACTTGTACTAGGTGGCGAAAAAAATGGAGCTACAAAAATATCTGCTGTTTCATACATTTGGCGCAGTGCTGAGTCGACCTTTTGTATGGAACAGCTGATATTTTTTTAGCTCCATTTTTTTCGCCACCTAGTACAAGTTGTTTGTATTGATCAGTAGACAGCCTACTTAAAGTTCCGCTATTGACTTAGAGTGCACCCTGTAGAGTAAGTCCTAGTGAGATGAAGCCTAGCTAGGCTCTGGGGGCTAATTCTTGGGAATCTCGCATTCGACACATCTCGAAGGAAAAATCTCATTTTGCTGCAAATGTCACATCTCCTATTCTCACGAAGTCATCCTTGTCTTATGGCACAATATTTCTGCGAGTTGTTTGCCTTTTTCGCTCGACATTACTCGACTCGTCCGGAGCAGTCGAGATCGAAATGACATGAGATTTTTACTTCGAGATGTATCGAATTAGCCCCCAGGGGCTTAACTTTTGAATCTATCGCGAATCGCGTTTGAAGGGTGTTGACGAACTTCACACAACTAGGACCTTCGCACTACTGTGTCGTCGTGCGTCAACACACAAACCTAAAACTTCCTATAAGTACACGTACAAATGATAAGAAAACGAAGTAATTGCAGATAGGGCTGATTGCCACATATGTATGGGTCCTATAAGTACTCCAATTAATTAAGTTGTAGGTACACTAACAAACTGTATGGATCCGCCTGAAATAAACATATTGAATTGAATTTAATGATGTAGGTAAGGATTTTACCTCTAGCTTATTACCTTTACCATTCTAAAACCCAAGTTAGGTAAAAACTTACATTTGCAGAGACTTTTTCACCCAATGTCATCGACCCACCTCTCATTTGAATCTCCTTCGCCATGCGTCGTTTAGCCCAATTAATTAACGTAAATATTTCGACCACGTGCAGTTACATTGTATCAAAACAACAGCTACGCCCGACACGAAATGTGTTCTTTTTTTACAAAATAAAGACAATTAAAAAAACAAACTGCTTTATAATACAATGAGGGCTACCGCTACCGATCAGAGCTAGTGAAGCTGGAGAAAAAAAAGTAGCTAGATACTTAGTATTAGATAGTAATAAGTATCTGATTTATATACCTTTTCTTACTTTAGATAATATTTTGACATTCAATGTAAATAATTTATTTATGGCATATTGAATAAAACAAATTGATTCTGATTCTTACATTTGCCGCTAGGGGCGTTAGTGTAGCGCGAGGTCCAAAAATGGAACTGTTTCGAGGATGGAGCTTTTTCGGTAAATACTTTTGTAAATATTTTGAATGATAATATAATAATAATGTAATAATAATATAATGTAAAAATATAATAATACTTTTGCCACACCTTATTGCTAAAATTACGTTGAGACTATACTATAAGAACACCATTATGTACCTACATGTAATTTACGGCAATAAATAATTATGAATTTGAATTTTGAATTTTTGTTTGGCTACGCGGGTTTAATTCTAAACTAGGACAAAAATAATTGTCCCGCTACTAACTACTGCGTTGAAACAGATTTATCTTTCGGAAAATTGTGTTCTAATTGGTTTTTGAACAAAACGAAAGCACTAAAAAGGTAGGCCTGATAACTGTGATGTTGAATCATTATAAAAATTTAGAGTAGAAGTATCTGTATCTATATTTTTACAGCGTTTTTAATCTGTGTGTAATCACAAATCAGAGATGTAAAATAGGTATTTTCCATAACGTCTAAATTCGAATAATTTATTTCATAATAACTTCATAGTATTAGATAGTAAAACCAAGAATAATCTACATAGTTTAATTTTGCTTCTTATACCGTATGATCCGCAAAGAAAAAAAATTATTTTGGGGCTCTATGTTTTGTTTGTCGCGGGTGTCATACCGTCTGTAGATTTAATATTTTTTTATCGTTTTTTTTTTATTTATTTATTTATTGCATATATTTACTATCTTTACAGATCATCTAATTCGACAGACTATCTTCCACTAGGCAAATTAACTAACAAAATACATAATTAAATTAGAAAAATGCTTAGTCTTCTAGTAGGCAAAATTAAATCTTAATTATAATAACATAATTTTGATCTAATTTTAAACATTGAAATTAATAATAAAATAATAAATAATTGAAACATTATAGTAATGAACATGATCACGATTAAATTACTCAATAAAAAATCATTTAAAACCTTATGTGAATTGTATAAAATTAAATGTCATATAAATTGATTTGCTTTTTGGCATTAAACATAAAATGATCCTTTCTTTTAGTGGAGCCCTTTGTTACCATATTTGCCCACAACTTTGGAATGTAACCTCGAGCATAAGGGTTTCGCGACCTTTAAAAACATCTGTCAACAGCGTTCCGGCCATTAATACACGGTGTATGTTTTCATCGCTGATAAACGCGACAGTAACCCGCAATTTCGCAACTGAAATAACTCGCGGGCGTCTAAAAACCGGCCAAGTGCGAGTCGGACTCGCGCACGAAGGGTTTCGCACCATTTTATGACAACTATTTATTTTATTCAGTTTTTTTGTAGGTATTTGTTGTTATAGCGGCAACAGAAATACATATATCATCTGTGAAAACAACTGTCTAACTATCACGGTTCATGAGATACAGCCTGGTTACAGACGGGCGGACAGACAGACAGACAGACGGTCTTAGTAAAAGGGGCCCGTTTGGCACCCTTCGGGTACTAAATAAATATCTAATAGGATTTAAAATAGGTATAAAATAGTATTTTCTACGATCGTATGAAACTAGTAACAGCACACTTCCCGAGCCTGAGAGATGAAAAAAATATTTTCTTTATATGCTGCGTAAACGGACTCTGCATTTCTCACCAAATACCGAACGCTCCCGTTATTCTCGCCTGCAAGTACTTACGAAATCTAAATAAGAAACGTTTCCATTCACTGAGTGAAAGATTGATGCATTAATTGATGATTCATTGACTAGAAGTTTATCTGAATCACTCAACAGTTTCGGTCTAGACTCGGATTAGGAGATCAGAAGCGGCCTCTTGGTAGACGCAAATGTAGTGTTTTATTCAAGGAAATTACTATGGGTGGCATTAAGGTGGGAAGATAGCAGCGTGGCGGGAAATAAAAAAAATTCATAGTTTTTTACATTTGTAGCTAAACTGAGCTATTTTTGTTCAGCGATTTTTCGTTCGCGGCAATAACAGAGTATTATTTTCATTATTGTAAACAACAAAACAACAATAATTCAGCCGATTATGTATTCTGGTCTACGAAGCAGTAGCACTGCCCAAAAAACTTGTTGATGACCAGAACACAAATAATTATAATCGGCTGAATTATTGTTGTTCTGTTGTTTACAATAATGAAAAGAATACTATGTTATTGCCGCCAACGAAAAATCGCTGAACAAAAATAGCTCAATTTAGCTAGAAAATGTAAAAAACTGTAAAAAAAATAAATTTCCTGCCACGTTGCTATCGTCCAACCTTAATAGTTATCAGCCCAAGCTCGAGCTCAAGTAGGTGATCTCAGAAAACAAAATCTTTTCATCGTAAAATGAAATATTGAGCGATGCTTACACATTTCAATAATAAAAAAAACTTTATTGCTTGTATTTTTTTAACAAACCCACACAAATAGATCCACCAGTAGAAACAAAAGCGCATCGCAAGTGACGTTTGATTCGCCAAAAGAAAAAAAAACACGAAGAAAATAAAAACACTCCGGCACTGGTCCTCACCTCACCATTTCCAATATGGATGTGGGGATCGAGTCTACTAACTCAAGAGGTGTCGCAATGGCAATTAGTCTATGGTTGGGTTTGTTTGCTGGGTGGTCATTTTATGGGATTAAAGCCATTTATTTTTATTTTATGTTTAGAATATTTTTATTTATTTAAAAAGATCCCACAACCGTTGTGGGATCTTTTTAAATAAATAAAAATACGTTGTGGCCAGAGATGGGCACGTACCCGGGTATATACCCACCTGCGGGTATTTACCCGATATGTACCCGGTAAATACCCGTATGCACCCATTTGCTGGGTACATTCAATTTGTGATTTCAAGTATAATGAAAATTATTAAAATGAAAAACAAAGTATGCCAATCAGTTCTAAACCATATTCCCTACACAAAGTACGTCTTAGTAATTTTTCGTTGAACGCATATTTACAAAGTTATACATGTTTTTGTGATTTCTTTGTATGAAAACGAATATTCATAAAGATATTTGTCTTTATTTTTATAGAATTAACAACCGGTATGTTTAAAATGTACTTTGTCATACTTTGTATGACTAATATAATAGTTTTTAATATGAATTTAACAATAATTATTATTGATTAGGAACCAAGTGTCAAAAATTGATATTTACATTGAAACGGTAAACAATACACTGATGAAGTCAGGTCATTTCGATCTAATTAAAATGCGAAGACGGGTTAAGTGTTGCAAATAACAAATATTTATAATCATAAAGTATGGTTTTATGTTTGTTCTTCCCGAACAAAGAATAACTAAAACTTATTACATTCGTTTATTTTTTTTATTTTATTTTGCAAATGGCATTGTGCTCGAAATGCTATACGGTGAAATGTAAGTCGTCCAGCCACCTCATTACGTCCGAGTCGGCCTCATCTACACCGCCGCCTTGGATGGCGAACAGCGGGTAGTCGTAGTTGATGTGGGACATCGTCTAAACCTGCCCGCACACGCACCTCGGGTCCGACCCACAGTTACATTTTGTGTATTTAGCTCCGCACACCTTCCCCGTAAGACCCGGAATCTATTTATTTGAGTCCAGTGCTTTCTGGGAAGATGGAAACCTGGCACACGGATATCTGGCTCGGACTCGAGATGTTTGTTAGGCAGGTCCGCAGATGTTCACCGATCCCGCCATTTCTCTATCAGCGTTCTGTCGTCCTGAAAGAGTTCGTGGGCCTGCATGACATGGCAAAAGATCTCTCTGATGTTAGGCGAAGATCACTGCGAGTTGCCTGAAGATAAGGTACTAGTGGCAGGTGCGGCATATTGTTGATCTTATCATACTCCATTCTGATCATTAAATTATCTTCACAGACGTGACGGGAATATGTAGGAAATGACGGGAAGCCAATTGTTGTTTGCGGGTCTGACGGTTCCGGATATGTTCCTAATGGCGCTGTTCAGTTCAACGTCAACCAGGTCAGTATGATGGCCGGCCTACACTGGCTCGGGCCACACTATGGACAAGGGCTAGTGTTGATATGCGCAGTGTATCCGCTTTGCAGCCCCATGTTATCGCTGCCAGTTTCCGTATCAGGTTGCAGCTGTTTGATACCATTTTCTTTACTTTCTTGAGGGGGGCTTTAAAAGTGGAAGTTCTGTCTAGAGTTACACCAAGATAGCCTGGGTTAGGGTCGTGCTTCATTGCAGAAACTGCGTTTAACATCTTCACTTACTAGCTTGCCTATTGTTGAGGTAAAAGGAGCAGCTCACTGTTTTACATGGGTTAGGTTTAAGTCCCCAGTCGATGAAATATCGCTCAAACTTTGCAACGGCTTCCTAAACCAGTGTTGTCGCTTTGTCCAGTGTCGAAGCTTGTGCTGTGATGGCAATGTCGTCGCCTACATAAATGATCAACCGGAGACTTTTGGTAACTGACGTAGACGTTGATAAGCGTAGGCGCCAGGACTAAGCCCTGCGTAACACTATTGTTCAGAGTTTGGCGTTTGAAAGGAGGGCGTCATAAGGACGATACGTGCGTTGCATTTAAAAAAAATTACGAGCTCGTAGGGTTGTCCCTGACTGTCCCTGTTTCCAGACATGTTCCAGAGAGTTTCAAATGCTGAGCTGAGATCCACCAATACCGCCACTGTTTTGAGTTTCTTTTGGAATCCTGCTTCGATGTTAGAAGTTAGTACAAGCACTTGGTCAAAGCAACCCTCAATTTTGGTGGGATTTTGACCGAACCGGTGTTGCATCAGAGAATTGCAACCATCTTGCCATACCATGCAGGCCCATGAACTCTTGCAGGACGGCAGAACGCTGATGGAGAAATGGCGGGATCGGTGAACATCTGCCGACCTGCCTAACAAGCATCTTGAGTCCGAGCCAGATATCCGTGTGCCAGGTTTCCATCTTCCCAGAAAGCACTGGACTCAAATAAATAGATTCCGGGTCTTACGGGGAAGGTGTGCGGAGCTAAATACACAAAATGTAACCGTGGGTCGGACCCGAGTTGCGTGTGCGGGCGGGTTCAGACGATGTTCCACATCAACTACGACTACCCGCGGTTCGCCATCCAAGGCGGCGGTGTAGATGAGGCCGACTCGGACGTAAAGAGGTGGCTGGACGGCTTACATTTCGCCGTATAGCATTTCGAGTACAATGCCATTTGCAAAACAAAATAAATAAAATAAACGAATGTAATAAGTTTTAGCAGCGAACTTCCGCTCGCTGAGTTTTAGTTATTCTTTGTTCGGGAAGAACAAACATAAAACCATACTTTATGATTATACATTTTTGTTATTTGCAACACTTAACCCGTCTTCGCATTTTAATTAGACCGAAACGACCTGACTTCATCAGTGTATTTTCTACCGTTTCAATGTAAATATAAATTTTTGACACTTGGTTCCTAATCAATAATAATTATTGTTAAATTCATATTAAAAACTATTATATTAGTCACACAAAGTATGACAAAATACTTTTTAAACATACCCGAGACAAATGTCCTTATGAATAATCGTTTTCATACAAATAAATCACAAAAACATGCATAACTTTGTAAATATGCGTTCAACGAAAAATTACTAAGACGTACTTTGTGTAGGGAACATGGTGTAGAACTGATTGGCATACTTTGTTGTTAATTTTTAGTCACAAATTGTATATACCCAGCAAATGGGTGCATACGGGTATTTACCGGGTATATACCCAATGTACCCGGTAAATACCCAAATGGGTAGATTGGGTATATACCCACCGCCCATCTCTGGTTGTGGCACAACGTAACCTCTAACTAGCTTTTGCCCGCGACTTCGTCCGCGTAGACTTTTTTTTTTCGTTATCACAATAAAAAAATTGCCTATAGCACTCAGCAATAAAGCAGCTTCCCATTAGTGAAAGAAATTTAAAATTGGATGAGTAGTTTTGGAGATTACCCCCTACATACATACATTACATAAATACTTACTGACAAACTTTTTCTCTTTATAATATTAGTGTAGAAATGTCGTAATCGTAAGCATTAGCAGGCGTGCGCCCCGTTATATGCGCGTACGCAACCCGTTCCGTCAGCGGCGCCTTAGCGGCTGAACAAAGACTCCCGAGGTATTTATGTAAATGGCAGAATCCGAAAAATGCCGCGAACCGCCCGCTCCGTGCGCAAAAACAATGCGAACGTATGAAAAAACCGGCCAACTGCGAGTCGGGCTCGCGCTCAGAGGGTTCCGTATCGCAATACATTCATTTTTAAATCTGGTTTATCGGACCCTTAGCCGTGTTTTATTTATTATTTGTTTTTTACAGTCAGCCACACGCTAGGATACCCCTTTTTTGTTCGATTAGCATTATTTGGCCGCGCACGGTAAGAGCTGCCATTTCATGGGGTATCCTAGACTGTGGGCGACCGTACTATAAAGTAAGCCCTTATAAAATTTTTGGGTTAGAGCAACAGGTATAAAAACACATTTGTGGTGATTCCTGCCTAACAACAGAATATTCTGTGAAATTTTCAACTGACTACCTTAGTATTACGGTTGTAAAGATACAGCCCTTTAACGTGTATGTGAGACAGACAGACGTACAGACAGCGGAGGCAGAGTAATAGGGTCCCGTTTGGCACCCTTCGGGTACGGAACCCTAAAAAACCGTGGGAGCGTATTTTCATATTGGGGCGTTTTGTTTTATGGTCGCGGGCGAAAGTTGCGCGCCTTTTTGCGCTTGAGAGGGTTATAAATTTAAGTGCTAATACGGGGTTTTGCGCGAGACATTTTGAGAATGCAATCTATTTCTTCTTCTTCTTTTGATTTCCCTATGTGAGCAAGGCCGTCTTAAACTATGCTGGAGTTCGAAAAAGGTAAGTTGAAAAAGGGCCCCAAATTCTTGTGGGGAAAAGGGATACTACATAATATTTCCTATTTTACAATGCCACGTTTCCTGTCAAAATCAACAATGTCGTTGGCTTTATCACTGCTCTGTGTCCGAAAAAAATATTTTGAGAAAAAATGTTAGAGAAATTCACAAGTCACAACGTCCGTAAACGTCGTCAAAAACGTCGACGTATGTAGACGTGTGATCTATTCGAATGTTGTGTATCGACGTTGCGCTTTCGTGATGTAGGTATTTGTGTAACGTTCTATGACGGTTCATAGTTCGTTCTAATACGGGGTTTTGCTCGAGACATTTTGAGAAAGCAATCTATTTCTTTTTCTTCTTGTGGTTCCCTATGTGAGGTTTGTCGTCGACTTTTAAAAGTATTGCATTCTGTTCTTCGCCAGAGGAAATAGGTTGGTTTTGTCGTAGGATGATTTGATAATACGATTTTTGGCAAAAAAAAATTGGGATTTAGCGAAAACACAGATAGGTAATTAGATTAATTAGACAATTCTGATGACATTATGGCCACTTTGGTCTGTTCTCAAATTTTTAAATATATATTTCTTTATGTCCACAAATTGTATACTAGGCAGCACGTCGACGCTTACACTAGCAGTTAGCACTCTATCCGGCTACTTGCATCCACCATCTACTTTAACTGCATCCCAAAGTTAACTGTAAGATTGTGATAATTTGCCATAACTTCAGCCCTCGTATAAACTATGAAAAAAGGTAGTTGCTTTCAATAAAAAAGGTGGTTCCTATTTTTCAGCAAAAAAAAAAAAAAAATTTTGATGGTGGACGGCGTGAGTGGATATTTAGAGATATAGATGCCCTGAAATTGCACTTCTGCAACTATATTATTTGATGTGAATGTAACCATTCATATTTTGAGCGAGCAAAGCGACAGGAATTCTTTGAGTCTACTGGAACAATCCGGCGCTTGTATGTTTGTTTGTATATCTAACGTGTATTTAACTTTGAATGTTTGTTAGAAGATAACTTGAGTAAATTAGGTAGGCGGGTAAAATGAGACGAACATATTTTTTAAATTCGAATGTGAGCTAAGTCGGTCAAGGGGTTGATGGAGTCGCGGGTTCACAGTTCGGGTTGAACTACTAGTATGATTATAACGTCTCTTTAGACGCGGGCGTGAAATATTTTAATCATTGTCATTACATTACCCTTCTTTACCGGAGCGGCAGCGAACGTGTTAACCCACAACAATACATAATTGGTTCGAAAAAACGCCCAATCCAGTAACCGGCGCTTGTAAGTCACTTTTTGCCAACCTTACGCGCCAGACAAATAAAAAGAAACCTAGTGTCGCTAGGGATAAGGTATTCAAAGCCTGCAGAGGTAGAGTGGCAGACACTAAATTAGATTCTGACAGTTAAAATCCGCAAAGGAACCGCTGTTGTCAAAAAGCGCGGCGCCGACGCATCGAACGTGCTTTAAATAAAACATAATAAATCGTAAATTTCAAAAAAGTACAAAATTTTAGGGTTTTAGATTTAGTGCAGTTTGCCGCGGAGACGCTCGGCTCGGGAGCTGGGCGTTCGCTGAATTAGGGTGCTGAATAGTTTTTGAATTAGATTTCTTACACCTTTTTATTTTCGAATCTAGGTAGGTAATCTGATGAGCAAATTATGGCAAAGGAAACAGGTATTTTTTTTTGTAAAATACCTTTTTTTTTTTTTGCAAAATTGAGCGTCATCCAGATCTCAATGTTATCATTCAAATAGGATAAATATTTTTTTTAACAATGACACATACAATTATTTGCATTTAATTGTATCTGTCTGAGGATCCATTATCAAAACTATAATTAGTTGGCACAGAAGCTTCACGCATTGGTCATGCCACACCAACACTATTTACATACTTCTTGTTTTTTTTGCTTAACTATTTTTAGGATTCAAGGTCTAAAGCCCAGATCGTCAAAATCTATGATTAAAATATACACAAGTCAAAAGTGTCCATATTTTTCTCGTGCAGGATTTATTCGTAGGTTCTAGAATCTGGGATATAAGTCCTGGGTCAGAAAAATAGTTAAGCCTAGAGGTTCTCATTTGACGACCCGTTTTTAGCAAAAATCGCATCCAAAAAAGAAGTTTTTTTTTAATTGGCGGCGCTCATGGGCTATGAATGAATGACCGTCACCCACCGAACTAAATCCCATAGAATCCGCATTACGTATAAAATCACAATAAAAACTTGTCCCCACAGAAACAAATGATATCAGCAATAGAACAATACGAAACATCATTTCGACCATACGTCTAATATTCGAATGTCAACCTTATTGCATTAGTGTACAGTTTTACTTTAATTGCATAGACTACGAGCAAATAAGCTCCCAAAGGCAGTTTGGACATCTATTTTTCCAGACACATTTCAGAGTTCTATGTTGTATCTAGTTTTATCCTTGATCGAAGCCGTCACCTTAAAACACTATGGAGTAAATACCAACTTGTTCCTTCGTTTGTCCTTTATAAAAATGTCATGACCAACGAGCCTTCTGTCATAAGCTGTTAAGTTTAGAATCGCAGGCGCCGTGCGCGGTCTCAGCTAACGGGTTGCTTTTTGTTTAAACCCCTAACTGGACCCTAATTTTGTTTCTAAAATCTCGCGGTGTTTTGTTTTGTCTGCCTGCCTTGTCTTTGTGGGGTCGGCGGGGCTTCGCAATAACAGTTATGAATTTTGATTAAGTCAGCAAAACTCTGTTTAGATTAGTAAGATGTACCTAATCCCACCAAAAACATTTTCATGTAAAAAAAATTGCCAAGACGAGACGATACACCTCGCACTGTCGAAAAGCTATCAGGGGGTCTACCGGCTAAGACGAAGCCGATTACCATTGGCGAAAATCGAAGTTCGATTTATGAAAAATTTACTGGGTGGCAGTAAAATTAACTGGGTGGCAGTACATTTTACATCGCCAATGGTAATCGGCTTCGTCTTAGCCGGTAGACCCCCTGATGATAATGTTTATATGTTTATGTGTTTATTCGGGTAATCAACAGCTTTTTTACAGGTAAATAATATAGATCTTAATTTTACAAACTAAAGCCAATAACAGAATACCACTAATTATTATTATAAAGTAATTTTGCTAATACTAAATTCTAAATTCTATATTTTAAACATTTATAATAAGTTGAAAAAATTCACTCGGGACAGGACTTGAACGGGTTCCCTAGCACGGGTTAGTGCTTTAGAAAAAACAAAAAGTGTCTAAATTCTATAATAAAAATCTATACTTATAATAAAACTCTAGCGAAGTCAATTCTGTACATTGAAATTTTTTAGAAAAAAACTAGCAGGGGTTACTAAGTAAACTATACTGAATCCAAAAATGCAAAAAAAACGGTTTATGTCTGTCTGTCTGTCTGTCTGTCTGTCTGTCTGTCTGTCTGTCTGTCTGTCTGTATGAACACGATAAACGCGAACACCGCTGAATAGTTTTCAACCAAACTTAACATGGTCGTAACTCAAGTTTCTGGGAGTAACTTAGGCTATCCGATGTTTAGAATACATTGCGGGTTGCAATTTTAACTTCGTTTTTTGTAAGAAATATTCATAATTTGGACATGGCTTCTTGAGAAGGTATGTTAAGAACGTGATACTGAACATATTTCTGCAAAAAAAAAAAAAGTCCGACTTTGAACCACATTCTCTCGCAAACCTACATTGCGGGTTGCAATTTTAACTTGATTTTTTGTAAGAAATATCCATAATTTTGATATGGCTTCTTGAGAAGGTATGTTAAGAACGTAATACTGAACACATTTCTGAAAAAAAAAAAAAAGTCTGACTTTATTATCTCGGAAACCGTTGATTTCCCAGGCATAGTTCCTTGGGCAAAAATGTTCGTTATGATGAGGACAATACGTATCCGTACGTATACGTGGTCTCCCGCTTTGTTGGCGGTCTTTTAACACTGTATAATAGCACGCTACGACTTTTTGGCATTTGGGGCGCATATTGTAAATTAAAAATCGGCATTTGTTTTTATTTTATTTTGGCGGAAAATGTTAGTTCTGCAAGCGTAGCATAAGGCCGGGTTAGAGCGTAACTATGGGTTTAAAACAATAGGTATCACACTCTTTTGTTTGACGTAGAGCAGGATGGACAGAGCCATAGATACGCTCTAACCCAGCCTTATGATGCTTGCTGGAGGGAATTGTGAGTGGTTTTCGGTGGAGGTCGGACAAAGTTTATCGATGTTAGAAATGTAGTACTGTTGCGTCGCGGTCGAAATATTCTGGGTTTGAACCCACGCAAGGTTGAAATTTTTTTTTGTGCCTTTTTTAAAATATTTACTCCACTGAGCCCAACTTGATATTAATAAAATATATTTTGTTTGCAGTAGAGCGGGATAGACAGAGTTATTTGCGGTAGATACGCTCTAACCCAACCTTATGCTTTGCTTGCTGGCTTAGCATGAGAATCGGTAAGACCTTATCTATGGGCTTATAACTTTATCTATCTCACTCTACGTCGAGGGAAATACATAATAAACCCCCATACTTCCCAGGCAATTCTTATGCTAAGCTTCCTGGTATCTTACACGGGCGATACCTAATCTAAACAAAACATATTTTATCTTAAATGTATTGTTTAGATTAGGGCACACACACACAGACAGGCACACCCTCATAAATACATAAACAGACACACACACAAAGCTATCAAACTTATGACACCCCTCCTTGTTGTTCGGGGGTTAAAAAAAATCTTCCTTTTGGGTTTTCCTCCACAGTCGAATTTAAATGTCAAATGTGTAAAAACGCATACGAAGTCGCGGGCACAACTAGTACTTAGTATAAAATGTAGAGCCTGAATCTTTAACTTTGAAAGATGTTTTATTTTATATTTTACTGTTTCTGTAAATAAATTCATGCTACGAAGATGAACGTGCGAATTTTATGGGCAGATAAAACTGGTCTTCGGTGTTTGTTTTACAAACGTATTCATTAGTTTCTACGTCAACTGTGAAAACTGATGAATATTCATGGAAACTGATGAAAATCGTTCATATAGATAATTTAAGCCAAAGCCAGTGGTCAAAGAAAATGCTGTGAAAAAAATTTGCATAATCTTATCTCTTCGATTTTCTCTTTTTCTTCTTCTTCAGCTGAACGTATGATGATGATCCTTTTATACCTTGGGGTCTACCGGCTAAAACGAAGCCGATTACCTTTGGCGAAAATCGAAGCTCGATTTTTGAAAAATTTACTGCCACCCACTTCATTTTACTGCCACCCAGTTAATCCTACTAATATTATATTTGTGAAAGTTTGTATGTGTGGATGGATGGATGGATGGATGGATGTTTGTTACTCTTTCACGCTGAAACGGCTGAACAGATTTGGAAGAAATTTGAAATAGAGATAGCTTAGACATGAGAATAACACATAGGCTACACGCTATATTATCACGCTTTTACACTTAGGGGCAAAGCATATATCCTTTTTCAGTAGTCCACGCGGACGAAGTCGCGGGCAAAAGCTAGTAATAAATAAAAATGATCTCATGTAGAGCCAAGCTTCTAATTCTACACGCCCTAACTTCACAAACTCTACACCTTAGTCAAAATATGTGGCTTGGCCGTTTCGTTACTAAAAAGAACTTGTAGCAACAGAAAAATAATGAACACTCAATATTTTTTATGACGGTGGCCCCATGTGTACCGTCGGCCACAGTCACAGATAGGTACCCCACGGCAGCTCTTATCGCGCGCGGCATAAGGGCGCCAATCGAACAAAAAGGGGTATCCTAGCGTGTGGCCGACTGTACAACCTATCTGGGCAGAGCAAAGACCTTATCTTCTCCCATGAAAGATACATCTTAGGATTAGGAGGAAAGGAAGTGTCTAAAAATAGCGCTCCGAATCGCACTCATACTAGAGTGAGCAGGGGCCTTAGCCTGTAACGCAATGGTACTCGTACTAAAATGGGCTCAAAGTTGACGGCTTCAATGACGATTTATTAATGCTGTCGGTCCTTTGAATGTTTTTGTAGTACAGCGAAGAATATTCTGATTCGAATTCTAGAGGATTATTTTTCTGGTTGTAGGAGAAAATCGAGGAAACCCCGGTTTTGTCCTTCTGCTGGGACGCCATTGACACGCCATTGCGTTACAGGCTAAGGCCCCTGTAGACCTCGCGAGTCTGTCGAGGGTCGAGTCGCTATGAGCTTCGCTCAACGCGGGACTTGGCTTTCGGCCTTGCTATTTTTTTATATCTTCTACAGGGGCTTTTATAAGGGGCGTGTTATAAAACAATAACTTTCAACCGCGCTCGGACAAAAATAATAGTGATTTCGTGGTCAGCGGAGTCTAAACCACCAGCCTAGAAGCTCACATCCTTGTACGACAAAATAAAAACTCAACCCATTACATACATCTGCCCGGTTTCTGAATTGAGAATTTTACTTAAGTAAATTGTCACGTTCTTTTGTGAGAAATCTGCTGAGACAGAACGATACTTAAGCGCTTGCTTAGCGAATTTCTCAATTCAGAAATCGGCAGTTACACTTTCAAAGTCAAAAAATCAAACTTTCAACCGCGACCGGCAAAAAAAATATTTTTCCAGTCTCGGCGAAGTCTACTCTATCCTTGTACGATAAAATAAGTTGAGCCTTGTACGATAAAATAAATCGAATGGTCACCCAGCTCTCCAGCTAATAGAGTCGATCCTTTTCAAACAAAATTACTCGTAAAGTAACAAACAGTTGTGTAAGAGCGGAAAGTGGGAGGAGGGACCGAAGAACTGTGACAACGTGACAACAACACGATTTTAAATATATCCCATTCAAAATGGATGGCACACAGCACACCGATGTAACCCAATTTCAGTTCGACGAAGTTTTCGTACAAACAGAATATCGGACAAGTGTTTGTAACCTTGACCTGGCCACTGACATTTTGGGTTGTTGTATTAGGTAATACTGGTAATAGTTCTCATGAAATAAGAAAGTAACTACAGGGTGCACTCTAAGTCGATAGCGGAACTTTAAGAGTCCCCTTCAGGACCGTGGGAACTCAGTGACGGCCAAGCGCGTGAAACACTGTTTTCTATTGTCTTTTTTTGACAAGTATAACACATTTTTGATGTTCCCAAGGTAGTTAGACTCAAATAGACGGTGTAATAATGTAAGGAAATAACAGCTGAAAGTAACCCCATTTTCGGCGCGAAAAACGCATCGCTCTAATTTCTTTCAGGATATTTTTGTTATCATAAAAACGATTTGCAAACCTCCGTATTGGTCATCTACTGATATAAACCAAGTTTCAGCAAAATCCAGCCTGTAGTTTAGAAATTAAACCGGAACTACGTTTGTATGGGAAAATAGTGTTCTAGCACCCTCTTAAGTAGGCTGTCTACTGATCACTACAAACAACTTGTACTAGGTGGCGAAAAAGATGGAGCGAAAAAAATATCAGCTGTTTCATGCATTTGGCGCAGTACTGAGTCGATCTTTTGTATGGAACAGCCTCGGAAAAGCTGATATTTTTTTCGCACATTTCCGCTATCGACTAAGGCTGGTATTAATAGTCCTCTGAGATCACCTACTTGAGATCGGTCTCAAGTAGGTGAACTCAGAAAACAAAAATCACCGACTTGAGACATTGGCTTATTAATAAACCTATCTCAGGCGCGAACTTGAGTCCTCGATTTGAGTAAAGAATGAACTATTTGAACGAATGATACCATTTAAGGTTCAAAATGTGGTCAAAAAGCTTAAACCCAACTCAAAAGTACTAGGCGCCCATACATTATAAAGAGACTATTCGAAAAGGCACAACCTGAGTTTGGCCTCCTTTTGGTCCATAAAATTGTCCATGGTCCGGTGTTATTCAGTTGGCAACTTGTCATTTCTATAATAGTCCAGGATTCCACAAACATAAAAGTGATGTTACAAGATATAACACGAACTCTACTCCAAATAGGTACTCGATTATAATAACTAGTGGTTCACCCCGAACTGTGAACTCAGGATGACTAACTTTTTGCTAACCCCATATCCACTCTTCGTTCGATTTGGATTTGGATGTTAGAATTTTAAAATTCTTTTAATTCCATTAAGCCGCCTTTATATTTTTATGACGACACAATCATTCATACATACAAACATACAAACATACTTCGATCGCTCGTTCAATATGACGACACAATTTTGTAGCGGCACCCTGGTCTAGACAAAAAGGAACAGATCTGACTCGCTTCAGCCATTTTTATTCAGCATTGTTATTCGTTACTTTGGCAACAAAGAGCTTGATCTTGAGTGAGTAACTCAGCATATTAATAAAGCAGCGCTTACTTGAGACCGATCTCAAGTCCTCGACTTGGGTCAAGAATGAACTATTTCAACGACTTGAGTAAAGAATGTACTAGGCTACCATACATTAGAAAGAGGCTAGCCACAACCTCAGTTTCACCTTCAAAGAGGTTCGTACGGTGAACAACTTTTTTCACTGTTTTCAGAACTGTCGAATAAAAGAAAAAACTTTTTCTATTGTCAAACATCAGTCAAACTACGAAAATAATTATTATAAAAATGTCTCGTAAATTCTTGTGATTTTCAGTATATTGAACGTTTTAGTCGGTTATGGATAATAAATGGCGTCAGAGAGGTTATTTTCAATATTTTGGCCGAAAAATATCATGCCGGAAACTTCCAACAGAGAGCTTCAGTTCATTCGAGCTTCCGTTATTCGAGCTTCCGTTTTTCGAGCTTCAGTACCTAGCGGACCCAGTTGGATGACCTCTACAAACGAGTTGCTGACAAGACAGGTATTTATTCACTATAATTGTATAAAATATACATAGTTCACGATACAAGTTACAGATATCGTCTAGTTTACGATATAAGTTACAGATATCGTCAGTTAGGTCTTTAAAATACCCCATCATCAACGTTTTTTGCGCATTTAATATAACTTTAGAGGTTATGTTTACGTAGAGAAAGTAGTAATTAGCCAAGCGAATTTATAATAAATTATAGAGCGACTGCAAACCTAACGTTTGATCGCTGCGCACATCATTCTACTACATTAATGTTTTATTTTGATTACAGGAAAATCAGAAAGTACCTACTGTCCGACGCATAATCGACGAAGTAAGGGCGTTATGATAGGAGGGATAAAAACCAAGGCAATTTTAAAACACCAGCTTTGGTCCCGAAACCTGGAATAATGTGTGGAGAATGAACACATAAAATGAGGGGAAGAATACTCGACTCAGCGCAAATTCATGTCAGGTGTAGAAATTTTAGATGATGATTAGGAAACAATATTGTATTAATAAATATGTTACAACTCTCCCAGGCTTGTTTATTTTCCAATTAGAAAAAAAAAAGATAATTATGTAACATTAATTAAGGTCTTCCCTATTCAGATTTATCTTCAAGTAAAAAGAGTAAGATGTAGCCTGTACAATTGTACATGTCCCACTAGCTGGGCAAAGGCCTTCTCTCAGAGAGAGAGTTCGAGCTTAATCACCACGCGTGCTCAGTGCGGGTTGGCGATTTTTGCGTTGAGGGTATAATGCCTCATACGCTCAGGTTTCCTCACGATGTTTTCCTTCACCGTCAGCGAGTGGTATTGCTACTACAAATTCACAAATGTTTCAAGTATCAACTTAATTTACTAAATACCTACTACTCGTCTGAATGATACCACACCCTCAAGTTTTCCCTACTATATCCGCTTTATATTTTATGCATGCCTAGTAACCTCTATGGTCCAACTGGGCTTTGAAAAAAACTAGGTACGAGTAAAGAGGTTTGAATTGTATGTTGTGCTGCCATCTACATGATATGTATCATACTACATGAAGCTTTCTGTCACCAATCGCCATATAAGAGATTCCGGATGTTTATGCACGCCTAATACCTTCAGACCATTGACATGACGTCATTCACGTTACAGCACTCAAATTCTATTGTACACACGACAGCACGTCAAAGTGTACACTTTTGTTGTAAAGTCGACCGTAACGTAAGCGAGTAGAGTGCTAGCGTGTAAAGGTCGACGTGTTGTCGTGTGTACGTGCGTTTCACGAAACAATTCCCTTGGATTGTACAAAAATAGTCCCTATTACATCGTAATAAGAGTTTCGTCAAGGGAACTCTTTCGTGAAACGCAATAGAGCCCGGATTTTCAGTAAGGAAAGAGTTGAAATATACTTTCTGCCTTTTTATTAGTGTGTGGTGTAGTTTCTTACAAGATTATGGGAGCCTGCAAAAAGTAGTTTTTCTTTGAAATTAAAACTTAATTTTGACAACACTTCAGTATTTGGCCAAGTACAAGCTCGTAGCTTCTGATTCTACCATGCCTTTATAGGTAGTATTTGAGTTTTAGATGGTGACGCGGTGGTGGCATAATGGGTAGAACAATGGACTCGGAATCGACGGATCCTGGTTCGAGTCCCGATGAGGGCATGTACCCTACCCATGACATTAATTTATTTCAAAGTCGCATACATACCACTCCCTGACTGTGAAGGAAAACATCGTGAGGAAACCGGAGCGTCTGAGGCTATATACCAAACTAAACTCAAACTTAGTACCAGCTTATTTTTTTAAACCTCAGCTCTTCGGAGTTCTTGCTTGGTAATATGACTGTGGGGCTCTGAGCTGCTGGAGTTTTGCAGCTCGAAGAACTCGGGCTGGTAGAAACACTGTTCTGGCTAGTCATAGCGATGTGGTAGAGGTGCCGGTCGAATGACGACGACAAATTATTTCACACCACAAGGTCCCTTTCCACGTAACTTCCGATGTCGACTATGGTCCTAAGTATATTGTTAAGCTGCAGCTTCTTGCTGTAGGTTCGCTTTGGATGCGCGCTGACTAAACATCATTTTTGTATATTAATTATCAAAGAAAATAACTCCCCTTCTTGCTTTGCGTAGTCGGGTAATGAAAAACACGAACTTGAGTCGGCTATGGCCTGCACTTGGAAATGACAGTCGCAAGTCTGGTCTCAAGTAGGTGAACTCACGTAAGATTGTGTCTATTAATAAGCCAGCGACTCCGGTCTCAAGTAAGTGATCTTACAGCTTCTTAACATTTTATGCATGCCTAGTACTCTAAACCACGTTGTATTGAAATTGAGACGTCACGGACTGTCAAAAGATGAATGACTCACTCAATTCCGAGCTCAAGTCGGCTCTATTAATATGGCGTCGACTCAAGTAAGTCGACTCACTCAAGCAAGTCGGCTAATGTCAATGTCAATCTCAAGATCGTGACTATTAATAAGCAGACAGCTACTCAAGTTTGACATTACCCAAGGCTTGACATTTACCTCCTTGAGATCGATCTCAAGTAGGTGAACTCAGACGACTATTAATACCACCCTAAGAGTGCACCCTGTAGTAATGAAACAATGGTAATAGACCATCACTACCTTGCTTGAGATCAACAAAAAATCAAGGAGCAAAAATTATTCGTTTCGCTTTTATATTAAAACTATGGTTAGTCAAGAATAGTGGGAACTTGGGTGGGACACCTGGCTAGACGTACCGATGGCAGAAGGACAAAGTCCACTGCGGAATGCCGACCCCGAGAGGGGAAGAGATCGGTTGGCAGACCACCAGCCAGATGGTCCGACGGCATAGCCCAAAGAAGCCGGAAAGCAGTGGTTGCACCTGGCACAGGATCGTGAGAGGTAGCGTGAGCATGAAGAGGCCTTTGCTCAGCAGTGGGTGATAACAGGCTGATGATGATGAAGTAAGAAGAAGCATAAGTAGTAATTTCTCAGAAATTTATACAATATTGGTATTTCAAATAACTTATCAGTCACAAATATAAGCATGTCGCACTATTATAATGGCTTGCTATAATTCTATGATTATCATGCAATTCGTGATAAGAATTGAGGGGATATTTGCAAGCGCAGATTATTGAAAGCCATCTCTGTGAGCTTTGTCAGTAAATTACATTTTGGATCGAAAAGATCGATAATGTCATCAGAGTAAGTAGTCTAGCTCGACTATCTATTTATATCACCGGATCTCCCCCAGACTACGCCGAAGTCCTGACTAATCACCACGTATAATGCGCATAAATTAAATATGTCAGATCACACTTTATTTCATTAATACGGTTAATGTTTGTATTTTTGGCACAGCTGTTTCTGCGACACATTGAACTAAAAAAACTTTTCCGAGACAAACAAACAGTATAAAATGAGGAAAATACCACAGAAAATTGCATAATATTGAATTTCAAAAACTAGATTACTTACTTATGAAGTTCAACTTCGTCATGAACTCGTATTTATCAACAACAAAGATAGGTTTTATAGACATTTTCTCATGGATCCACCTCTAACTGATCAACAAACGATAAAACATGAGAAATGTGATAATTCGCCACCAATTGAACAAATAACAAACACAGATATTTTATTTTTATTTATTTGTTTATTTAGATACATTTGCAGAATGGTACATGATAAATTCTTAACTTATAAGCACAATGTGGATGATCCTGATGTACATTCCATAATAAATGTATACAACCTTCGCATCTAGTAATAAATAACAATAGTTAAAAATCTAACAATGCTGTAACAAAATTAATATGTCTAAAATATGAATACAAGGAAGAAATAACATTTTTACTTTACTAATTTATTTATTTTACTTTTGAATACTTTTATTGAATTTGGAATAACGTCATCAGAATGCCTCCACAAGTAGTAGTCTCACGAATCAAAGGGAACCGAAACATTTCCAATACAAACATAATTTATAGGCGCAAACAAAATGAATATCAACACTTTTGTTGACACAACACCTGATCAACTTACCGGCAATTTAGTTTTAGTAACAAACGAGAACGACAGAGATGTAGTCATAGGCAAAGTTGAAGTTAAAGTGAGAGAAGTAGAAACACTTGCGATAACAGCGGTCTCGATGATGTCGAGACAGGAATACCAATGAGCCGTGGTGACAATGGATCGGAATCTCGAGACGAAGTAGGTTAAAAGGTGAACTGACATTACTGTAATTAGAGGTGTGGATGCGTATAGTGATGCAAATGATTTCATTATTAATGTTGAAAAGGTATACGAGACAAGGGGAAATTCCAATGGGAATTTTAACCTCTAAGCGTGGATTTTCTTATACTACCTATCAGGTTTTTAAAAAAGATCTGATACCCTAGCTGCACCCCATGATTGTGTGCTAGAACTTACTCGGGTGTTATCCTTAGTGTTAAGTCAAATGATTATTTATTAAACAGTTGATTTATCTAAGATCCCAAAAGATACAACACTCCCATCCATTATTATAACCGCCATGAGGTAGCGTGAAGGCTAAAAACAACACTCCCATCAAGCCAAATTAAAAACCATTACCACCCAAACGCAAGCAAAAACGCCGCTAATTATCAAAAATCGAACCACCCGAATTGTTCGGTAATCTGAAATAAACAACGATGCCTCTTAAGGCGCTGGGCATAGTGAATTAGCCCGCGCGCAAAGAAAAATGCACAAAATCGATTCCTGTATCAAATACACTAAAAAAATCGAAAATGTTCACATATCAAACCCTAGAATTAGTTGAGACCTATCGAACACAGCCAGTTTCATGTTGATACAGGAATCGATTTTGCGCATTTTTCTTTGCGCGCGGGCAAAGAAAAATACGATTCACTATGCACGGCGCCTTAAACGAGCCATACCACGGGATGGACGACCGTTTTTGTCGCCGGCCCCGTAATCGCCTTTAATCGGGCTCTAATTAAAACGATTGGTGATTGATACAATTTCGTGGGAGTCCTATACACGGCTGGATGAGTGTAACAGCTACAGTCCTTACACCATGACGGTACGAGACTTTACATCTGTTGTTGAGGACTTTTTTTATGTAACCTGTGTTATGTCCCACTGCAGGGCAAAAGCCTCCCCCCTCTCAGCCCAGATTTTTCGGCTCTGAGCCACCTCCGACAACTACAGAAAATATTTGTCGAGATCGTCTCGCCATCTTCTTCTCGGCCCGTCTGCGATGCCCGCCGTTTAACGCCGTTATTCTAAATGTGTGAACTTATCTTCTAAGATCGCGTTCACTCCCACAGTCATGATTCAAATTGCTAATATCCTTTCTCCAGATGGGCATAATGGTTTACATGGGAACCAATTTCTCGATCCCAATAATTCACCCTTTTTTTGCTAATGCCATTTCTCCAACTGCACCATCGACGTGAGAACCATATTGGCAGAGACGAAATTCATGCTTTTTTTCTTCGAAATTTAGCATCATGAATATCATGATCCAAATCACTAATGTCCTGTGAAAGTTTCTGCATGGCAACGCCTCGGTTCGACCTCTAAGCAAAGGTGCAACGAACTCTTGGATATTTACAAAATCGGGTAACGTACCCTTCTGTCACGCGATCCCGTCTAGACCCAAATCGTATCATCGGAATCCCTATAATGATATTGAAATTATACAAAAATCTGCTACCACGCATGGCCTACAACAATTTTAAGTGGTAGGAGTTTTAGATTTTTAACACGCTTTTATAAGCTTGGCCTGTATGTATGTATGAGTTTATGTATGTAACGGAATCTTTGAGCATGATTTTCACCAACTTCCAGAAGTGCAATAATTTGATAACAGTTTTGCATTATACAGTCCCTTTATACATGGTGGATTTTTGAGACGGGGCGGTAAGGGCAGGTACCTTAACCGTTATAGTTACAGGAAAACGTTCTTAGGAGACCTTCCGAAACTTTTTGAGATATTAGGAACTGCATTCACAAATTTTGGAAAAACTTACGGTCAGCAAAATATATGCTAAAAATAAAATAAAAAATATGCCAATCGATTCTTTTTCATGTAGGGATCAAAAGACTCTAAGGAGCCAACTGAGGTTAGAGTACCAAAAATGTCAGTAATTTCCAAAAAAATTAAAAATCGAACTAAAAAATAAAAAAATAAATAACAGTTAAAAAAACATAAAAAAACACGCTTTTATAGCTAACCGAACTAAAAAGTAGAAAATAATTTTTAATTATGTACAAAGAGTTTAAAATTATAATAATATTTAAGTTATTAACAGAATAATACAATTCAGAGTAAAAAAAGCGTGATGGGGTGCATGCATCTCATAGATAGTTGCAAATAGAATTATTGTAACATTTAATGGGAGCACCCTTTTTACTCTGAATTGAATTATTCTGTTAATAACTAAAATTTTATTATAATTTTAAACTCTTTGTAATTAAAAATGATTTTCTACTTTTTAGTTCGATTAGCTATAAAAGCGTGTTTTTTAGTTTTTTTAAACTCTTATTATTATCCGCTCGTTTTACTTTTATTGGTCACTTGATTGTAGCAGAACTCTGCAGAACCTATGAGTAGCCGAATTTTAGTTTGAAAGATACTACAGAATCTGCATCTGTAATAATCTGTAGGTATGGCTTTGCACAATAAGTTAAGTTGGAAAAACCTAATTCGATCAACATTTTGCTATCTACTTAATTCTGACTAACATTAATTTCACTAAAATTGCCCTGCAATACAACTAGCTTAGGTACCTGAACTACATTCGTTTGTTTATGATCATTCAAGATACTGAGTAACCTACACCATCTTACTACCATAAATGTTTAAGCGTTTAATTATTTTTTGAAGAAATAATAAAAAATACCGACTTCACTGGTGAAAAGGCACACTGTTATTAAGCTATTGCACTGAATTTCGAGTGGTTAGCTGCTGTCCGTCCTCCATCTCCAAAGTTCTTCATCAGATCTTCACCATTTTTTATGGGACCACATGGGAAGTATACTCTTACAAACAAAAAAGAGTGATTAAAATCAGTTAACGTAGAAAAAGTTCTAAAAAACATACAAAAAGAAAAATATGCATCGAATTGAGTAGAGCACCTCCTCCCTTTTTTAAGTCGGTAAAAAACTACTCGGAACTGGATAAACCTATTAGTAATAGATGTAAAAGGCGTAACAGCTTACAATGTCGAGCTACTTAGTATGAGAATGTCAACTGTACTGGGAGGAATAAATCCCACTTTTACCGTCTATAGTACGAGCCGGGATAGTATTGCGATGCGCTTATCGTATCCACGCCTTATGTGGATGAACAAAAGATTGTATTGATTTTGCCGACTACACTGCGCGCAGCTGCGTTCGATCGATTGTGGTGCGATAATATGGATCGACAGAGTCAATTCAGTAACGCTACCCTGCGCTTTAAAACCAAAATTATTGAAGTTGGAGCTGCGACCGCTACGCTCAAATGGAACTGCCCCTCTACCCTTGACGCATTTTTCCAATACGGCCGCAATATGGCGCAATTTACAAAGTTTAATTGAACGAGCGAGCGAAGCGAGCGAAGTTCTCCGAGTCTACTGGAACAATCCGGCGTTTGTATGTATGTATGTATGTGTGTATGTATGTATGTATGTATGTATGTATGTATGTATGTATGTATGTATGAATGTTCGTTCGACGATAACTTGAGTAAATTTAGTTGGATATCCATGAAATGTAGTAGGCAGGTAAATTAAATTAAAATATTTTTTAAGTTCGAACATGAGCCAAATCGGTCGAGGGGTTGCCGAGATATGGGGTTGTTAAGTTTATATGGGGTCGCGAGTTCACAGTTCGGGGCGAACCACTAGTATTTTACAAATTAAGACGCATTTTGTGTTTTTATTGAATAAAACAGCCTTACCTTTGAATAAAGCATTACTATGCGTATTCAAAGAGAAATTATTTTTTAAACTTTTTCATGATTGATTGCAATAGCGTCAAGGGTAACCCCCTTTTTTTTTTTATTTTTTTTTTAAGGTGGAGAAACCCTTTCGGGTACCCGCCGTCTTCGGGGGAGGCGGCGGGTTATGTGGTGCACACTAAAACTCCACCGGTGTCCTTCTCAGGCCTCCGTGGGGGGTCACGGGAAAGCGGGAACGAATACGACCGCAACCCCCCACTGCCCGGCCGCTTCCGGCCTTCTCTCGGGGGGGACGAGGACATCCCCCCTTCTGTGCTCCTGCACTATACGACGGCGCGGGACACCGTCGCTGATGGACACGGAGGGCCCCCGCCCCCCGCACCCACGACCCCAAGGTGACCCGCGCGTTACGGGAGCAACGCGCGGGCAGCCGGAGGTGGCGGCACTCCTGGTGCAGTGCCGCCACGGCGGCGGCGGCGGCGCCGTCTCGCCGGATCCGCCGCCTCTCTTTCGCGTTCGGCCGCCTCCTTGGCGAGCATGACAGACTCGCAGAAGGAGGCGACCGCCGCCCAGGCCTCTCGCCCACCGACCATGGCACGTACCACGGCCGGCAGGGAGAGGTCCTGCCCGACTACGGCCTCGAGGGCCGTCCGCTCGGTCGCCCAGGCTGGGCACGCTTCCAGCGTGTGCTGGGCCGTATCCTCCGGGTCAGCGCAGTGGTGGCACCGCGGGCTCTGCTCCCGCCCCAGCCTAAACAGGTAACTCCCGAAGCAGCCATGGCCCGAGAGCACCTGCGTAAGCCGGAAGCTGAGAGCTCCGTGCCCTCGGTGCAACCACTCCGCCAGGACCGGACGGATTGCTCCGATGGTCCTGTGACCCGCGCTCGGCCTCTCCAGCCTGAGCGCCCACTCCTCCTCCGCGGCGGCGTCGGCCTGCTGCCGGCGTGCTGCGATCTCGCGTGGCGCGGGCCAGTGGTCCCTCGCACGCGCCTCCTCGCGCCAGTTATAAAGGTCGGCGAGGGCTGGCCACGTCTGCCGCACGAGCCAAGACAAGTGGGCAAAGATCGCCACCGATTGGGTCCCACATGACGGACAACGAACGCGCGGCAGGCCTTTAGATTAAGTCTGAAATAAATATTTTCAATTTCAATTTCAATTTTAATTCTAGGATTTGAGATGTGAACATTTTCGATTTGTTTAGTGTATTTGATACATGAATCAATTTTGTGCATTTTTCTTTGCGCGCGGGCTATTCACTATGCACGGCGCCTTAAGGACTCTGGCTATGGGGCTGGCTCTCTCATCTTCTTCTTCTTGTAGTGCCGTCTCCTATCGGAGGTTGGCAATCATCTTGGCTATTTCTTCCTTTGAGGCTGCCAAACGGAACAAGGAGCTCGTGGCTCTCTCATCCCGCACCCTAATGCCGCGAGCGCAGCGCAGGGCCCAGCGCGCACGCAACTCACAGGTCTTCATTTAAAAACAATTCCACCGGGGTAGCCTCGCGCGTGTAACTGTTTAAGGAGTGGTCGCGCCAAACTCGGCTTCGCGAAAAAAGCCACGGCCGCAGGGAACAAATGTGGCAAAAAAAGGACGCGCGCAGGCGCGGATTTGGCCTTCGGATTAAGGGGGGGTCGCTGTGGGGTCTTCTGCCCCCACATGAGATTAGGGGGGGAGGTGATCAAGCCAAATCTCACCAAATCTCTCGTGAGGGGGGGGGGGGGGGTCTCGGCAAATATCACTTTTTTTCCGCAGGAAACAATCTGCGAATCTGCGTATGATGTGACAAAATGACAAAAGAAGGTTTTATTTGTGTTAAGACCGCTTCCTTTTTCAGGTTCCGTGCCTAGAGCTTTTGGTGGGCACGGAAACTCAAAAAGGGGCGGGACGGGGCGGAACCGGTAGGTAAGTTCACCAAGTTCACCAAAAGCACCAAGCTTGGTGAAAACCGTAATCGATTTATAGGACCCCTAATTTGCGTTAAAAGTTCTTTTAAAATTTACGGGTGGTTAGGGAAAACGGGCATTAGCCCCCGGACCGCTTGACCCAACTCCTAGATCCGCCCCTGGAGGCGGGGCCGGTGTCGTAGTAGAATGCCGCGCCCCGCGCCCGCGCTGCCCCCTCTGGAGTACTACGAGGCTCGTCTGCGCATACGCATGCGTGCACTTATGTTGTGTGTTGTAGGGCAACACGGGATGAGGAAAATACGGACGATGCGCTTTTATACAAGGTGTTACACGAGGCCCTAACTCTTTTTACAGATAGCACCGGGTGATATTTTAAATGTTATCTAAACTAGTGGTTCGCTCCGAACTATGAACTCGCGACCCCAGTTACAGATGTGTAACTTTGCTTACGCCATTCGCGCAGGCGCGCGCGCGCTTTGCATATAAACGATACAACCCCATATTTCGGCAACCCCTCGACCGATTTGGCTCATGTTCGAATTTAAAAATTCTTTTAATTTCGTTTACCTGCCTACCAAATTTCATAACGATCAGACTAAATTTACTCAAGTTATCGTCGAACGAACATTCATACATACAAACGTACATACATACATACAAACGCCGGATTGTTCCAGTAGACTCGGAGAACTTCGCTCGCTTCGCTCGCCCGTTCAATAAATATACTTATCTAAAACGGAAATTATTTTATGTTTATTGATATACCTCGTGAGGAAACCCGCGGCTTCGTTGGCTCCATACGTATTGACTTGTCTTTCCTGTGGGCTAGGCCGACTAAGCTGTCAGCATGATATAGGTGCTGGGTAAGAGCCTACTCCATCAAAAACAATGTCGCACTGCAGCGCCGAGTGGTCTCTTCACCCATCTAGTGTGAGTGAAGGTGCCACTGGACGCTGTATAAATGATCTCATTAGGTACCTACGTAGATGCAAAATCGGCCAGAATGGAAAACTGTTTTAAGCGGTGGTGGTCTAGTGGGTAGAACAGTGGACTCTGAAGGGAAAGGTCCTAGGTTCGATTCCCGGTGCGGGCATGTATCTATGACTTTGTTTATTTTCAAAGTTACGTACATTTGTGAATTCGTAGTAGCAATACCACTCGCTGACGGTGAAGGAAAATGTCGTGAGGAAACCTGAGCGTATGAGGCATTATAACCTCAATGCAAAAATCGCCAACCCGCATTGAGCACGCGTGGTGAACTCTCTCTCTGAGAGAAGGCCTTTGCCCAGCTAGTGGGAAATGTACAATTGTACAGGCTACATCTTCCTTTTTTTTATGTCAGTGATTAGGGATAACAGGAATTGATGATGATGATGACGTAAATGCAAAGGCCTTTATTTTTTTTAAACGAAAATATGTCCACAAGATTCAGACCCAAATCCGTGCGTTATTCACAATCCAAGTTTCCGTCTTCAGGATTTTATAGCGACAGAGATATAAAACCAAGATCCATGCCAATGCGTGAACATCTACCGAAACATTGGCGTTATAGTTATAGTGTTTCAGGGAAGAGTGAGTCAAGTTTAGGTACGGTCGGCCACAGTCACAGATACCCCATCTTAAGGCTGGCGTCCACTAGGCGGTTCGGGCCGGGGCGCAACGCATGTATCGCAAATTCGCAACGCAAAAAATCCGCCTGCCTGTATTTTTATGAAATAGCGTCCACAAGCAGCGGGTCGGTGCGGGCGGGTCGCAGCGAGGATTTTTGCGTTGCGATGCGCCCCGGTCCGATCCGCCTAGTTGACGCCAGCCTTTACCGCGCGCCTTAAGGTCGCCAATTGAGCAAAAAGGGGTATCCTAGCGTGTAGCCGACTGTACCTACCTACCCAGCGCTACGTCAGTCTGCGTGATGCCAATTTCACAGGTAGCTGAAAATAAAACGAGGTAGATATCTTGATTGTAATGTACCTATTTGTGTTTTACACCAGGAACTGGGGGGTTAACCTCGACTGCTCTCGACCACTCGAGTCATGTCGAGCCAAAAGGCAAACATCTCGCAGAAATCTCATGCCCTATGTGGAGGATGACTTCGTGAGAATAGGAGGAATTTGCCGCCAAATGAGATTTTCCTCAGAGATGTGTCGAATGCAAAATTTCCGATAATTAGCCCCCTGTAACTTTTAATAGCCGCGGAGATGGATAGGCACCTAGCTACTTACCCAACCATCGCCTACCTATAATGTTTGTATCGTAAAAAATATAACACACACAGCTCAATCCTAGTTCGATCAAGTTAATTAAGTAGCACAGAAACTGCCCTTTAACAGCGCTGATCAAAGGCTGCGGACGTTAATATTCCAGTATTATTGTAAAAGGGCCTTTAAACTTTTACGATGGCTGCTGGGCCGACCACCAGCGCGCAAGGTGTGTAAATGAAGACGTTACCGCGTACCTATATTGCGTTTACGCAGCCACCGTGCGCCCACTTGGTATCTATAGTATACCTACCTAGTGGATCTACGCGTAATAAAGCATGGGGGCTATTCTCGGGAACCTCGCAGTCTCATTTGGCGGCAAATGTCACATCTCCTATTCTCATGAAGTCATCCTCGACACAGGACACGACCTTTCTGCGAGATATAGGTATGCCTTTTTCGCTCGACATGACTCGAGTGGTCGGGAGCAGTCGACATCGAAATGACATGAGATTTTTTCCTTCGAGATGTGTCGAGATGTGCGAGGGAATTAGCCCTCCAGATCGCTTCGATCTCTGAGATGGTTGGGAAGTTAGAGACTTCGGTGAATCTGCGCGAAACCTCTTTGGCATCAACTTTCACAGGCACAAAAAAAAGGTTCCGTTGTGAATAAAAAAACTTGATTAAAAGTTTTGAAGTTCAGAAGCGTTTTCAGTTTTTTTCAGTACGCCCAAAAAATTGCTACATAGGTAACCACAATTATTAGCGTTCGCTGGTTAAATTCACTCTTCAATATTTTAAAGTAGGATGTGTTATTCAGAGTGGCTACTCTATATCTTATGAAGGAAGGTGTACTTACTTGGTAACCTACCTAAGTTTGGATCCTGGCAATCCCAGCTAAGACCTCCCAACTGGAAAACCGGCAGCGCGTGCAGCATTTAAAAGAACGCATCACAGAAATGCACTTTTAATAAAAACATTAGCCGTTAACAGTGAAAATGGTCATAAATCGTGGATCGTGGCGGGCCCGTAACTCCCGCGAGAGTCGAGACGCGATATAAAAACGATTTTATGGCGATATGAAAGCGATTCCGAATGTAGGAACACACAGGTCGACGAAATGTTTTGAATAGGGCAGACGGATCAAAGCCACCTCGAGATACAACAATCAGGAATTTCCCTCTCTCTCCGACTGAAAATGTTCTAACGGAAGCCAGTATTATGCTAGGTTGGTAATCGTATGAGGTAGTAGCTGTGACATGGCTAACGATTGTTATTATTCAACAACTACAACAACAACCAGGGGCCTTAGCCTGTAACGCAATGGCGTATCGATGGCGTCCCAGTAGAAGGACAAAACCGGGGTTTCCTCGTTTTTCTCCTACAACCAGCGAACTAATCATCTAGAATTAGAATCAGAATACATATTCTTTGCTGTGCCTACTAAAAAAACATTAAAAGGACCGACAGCATTAATAAATCGTAATTGAAGCCGTCGAGTGGGAGGCCATTTTGGCACCATTGCGTTAAAGGCTTGGACTAAAACACGGAAGGGTATGTACCTACATTATGAAATAGCCAGTTGCCAGTTGCCACTCCACTCCGTCTTCCATCCGTAGACTGACCTCGTCTAAGCCGACCTAAGTAAGTAAGTAAGTAAGTAAGTAAAAGCTTTATTCACAAATATACCTAGGCTATGAGAACTTTAAGGTATTCATAGATGTACCTTATCTACGTAATGAGATCGCAACCAATGAAAAAAAACATATTTTTTTGGATGCTAGGCTTAAGACGCAGTACGTCTCACAACTAGCGCCGCCAATGGAAAAAAAATCACATCTCTTTTTTGGATGCGTTTTTAGCAAAAAACGCTCCTGCGATTCCTCAACGCGAGGCTTAACTATTTTTAGGACCTAAGGTTTGGATCCCAGATCCTAGAACTTTAGAATGAAAAGTGAAAAGTGGCCACTTTTGGCGAGAATCGATTGCATTCGTAGGAAATCCAATCCTGGAATCCAAACCTTAGGTCCTAAAAATAATTAAGCCTCGCGTTGAGAAATCGCAGGAGCGTTTTTTGCTATGATTTTTTTTTCATTGGCGGCGCTAGTTGTGACACGTATTTCTTCGATGAAATATTCGTAGGTTCTAGGATCTGCCCCTCTACCCTTGACGCACTTTTCCAATACAGCCGCAATATGGCGCAATTTACAAAATTTGATATTTTACAAATGAAGACGCATTTTGAGTTTTTATTGAATAGAACAGCCTTACCTTTGAATAAACATTACTAGTGGTTCGCCCCGAACTATGAACTCGCGACCCCATATAAACTTAATAATAATAATAATAGATAAGATCCTTGATCGAAGGATCCGGCAGATACACCTATCACATTTAGAGTAAGTGGTATTTAAAAGGCCTCTGTGCTGTTGGCTTCGGCCCCACGTAAGCCTCAAAGGACCGGGTCCCCATGGACCCGTGAATCTGAAAAGTATACCAACATAATAATAATAACCCCGTAACCAAGTCACCGTCTGCCAATTTAATTACTTGAGACATTTTAATGGCAGACGACAGTGGTCTCAACCCCATAGCCCAGTTACCCAGTCCATCCATATGCATCCCTCCCATCCAACTCTACAATAGCCAGTGTTCATTGCGGGAAAGCCACCAGAGTGCATTTTGTGTTGTGGTGTGCTCAGGTGGTAGACCCAATTTGTGTACCTACCCACATTGCATCAGGTCGGCGTGACCTGTACACTTGACGGGAAAGTACTGCGAGTGTATTTTGGTGTATGGTGCCCTCGCAGAATGGACCTTGAGGATGCGCATGGTCACGTCGCACCAGGTCAATGTAGGTGATGCACCTGATGGGGATTCTCAGGTGTATTTTTGTGTGTTTGGTTGCACTCTGGGGTACCCAACAGGTGCACCACCTTACATCAGATCAAAGTTGTCAAACGGGCCTCTACTTGTTGGATACGTCCCCACGCACGCCGTAGTATTACAATCCAATTCATGTGTTATATATATTTTTTTTATTTTGTTTCATTTCACATTGAATGTTTTCTGTAACTTGTTCGCCGCTTTATCTTATTTCAAGTTTTTGTGCCTCTAGATCATTTTGGATTTTTTGTAGTTTATCTAGTATTTATAGGACTTGTGGTTTTGAAGTAAAGCGACCTCTATTGTTGCATATAAGGACTTTTTGGTTTATAATTTTGAACACTAGATGGCTCTGATAAAACATTTTTAGTCACGCCCTCTGTTAGGAAGTAGAATAACAATATAATTGATTTTTATTGTAATAGATGGCGCTGTTTTGTATTTTCTAATGTGGTGTTCCTTGGACCTTAGCAATTAACAAAATTTTTGGTTATTTTTGCATATATTGTATTAAAATAGAGTTCTTGTTACGCATTATGTCACGACCCGTAAAAGTTTATTTTTATTTTTTCCACTGAGTTTTACGTCCGATATCCACAATATTGTTTCCAAACAGAATTTGTATTTATAGTTCACTTTTGTTAGTTTTTATCACTGCTTTCACTGTTTACTGATTAGGTTTACGTTTTTATCACTTTTAAAATCACTTTTTAGCACTATTTTAATGTTACTGAGAGGCAGCAGTGGCGCCCTCTCTCATCCCATATAACCTTAACAACCCCATATCTCGGCAACCCCTCGACCGATTTGGCTCATGTTCGAACTTAAAAATTCTCTTTGCCTCATTTACCTGCCTACCGAATTTCATGACGATCCGACTTAATTTACTCAAGTTATCGTCGAACGAACATTCATAAATACATACATACATACATACATACATACATACATACAAACGCCGGATTGTTCCAGTAGACTCGGAGAACTTCGCTCGCTTCGCTCGCTCGTTCAACAAAGTATTTAAAATCAAAGCATTACTATGCGAATTCAAAGAGAAATAAATTTTTAAACTTTTTCATTTTGATCGCAATAGCGTCAAGGGTTACCCCCCTGGAATCCAACTTAGGTCCTAAAAATAGTTAAGCCTCGCGTTGAGAAATCGCAGGAGCGTTTTTTACTAAACGCTTCCAAAAAGAAGATATGTTTTTTTTTCATTGGCGGCGCTAGTTGTGAGACCTATGGCGTTTTAAATGGACGATTTGAAGAACCTAAGGCCTAGATTCTAGATCCTAGAACCTACGAATAAATCCCGCACAAGTCAAACAAAAGTGGCCGTTTTGCTCTTGTGCGGGATTTATTTGTCGGGGTATAATCCGTGCGGGATCAGAATGGGATAATACCTTTTGAAACTGAGAAGCTCGCGGTCCTGTAGCATCAGCATTTCGGCCAACTCTAGTTGTCTATGGCAAACTCGCGTCGAAACTTGCTTGTGTTTTCTGTGCGCGTGGGTGTCTGCTCAAGTTTTATCATGTTTTATTCAATTAATGCAATAACATTGAATCCTTTTACATTACAACCATTAAACATTTTTGTCTATTTCCAATTTCATAACCCTATGATAGAACGTAGAACTAAATTTTTTTTTACTGTCGCTACTTGAGAACTGTCATTTTCGATTCAGTTCCAAAAGGTATTATCCCATTCTGATTCCGCATGGATTATACCCTTGCCCAGCACCCGTTACCATCCTGACCTGACATCTTAGTCCGACTCACAGGAAAGACAAGTCAATAGATACGTGCGGAACCAACTCACTGCCGATTTCTGAATTGAGAAATTCTCTAAGCAAATACGCAGTATCCTTGTGTCTCTGCAGATTTGTCACAAAAGAGCGTGACAGAACGATACTTAAGTATTTGCTTAGTAAAATTCTCAATTCGGAAACCGGGCCTAAGCCGCGGGTTTCCTCACGATGAATTTGAGCGCTGTATTTGCTTAAATTCACCAGTGAGAGCGCCTCTCCGAAACAAAGTTCACCTCTCTATTGTAGTGCGGTGTATAAATAACAGAGTTTATTTTCAATCCGTCTGTCTGTCTGTCTCGTCTTTAATTACCGTGAGAACAAAACATTTGCGAACAGAACGACAACTGTTGTTTTGGTCAGTGACACCCGACTGGGGTACGTTTGAAACTAAAAATAAGTTTTTTTTTCTAATATTTTTTTGATGCACAATAAATACCTACCTTGTTCAAGTTGTTCTATACCTATAATAACCGCGACGTGCGGACACGCCCGGCCTTCTCAAAGCGCGCGCGATGTGGCGCCCGATATTGCGAGTGCGGCCGCAGGCGATAGTATAATAGTAAGGAAGGCCACAATTTAATAATTTTCGGGTATTTTCACAGTTTTTTTTGCTACCCTATCGTTTATATAATCACCCCTGAGTCAGGTGTCATCTTGGCCGGCGGTGGCAGCACTTGAAGCGCTGAGTGACGTCCGGTTAATGTCTCTAGGTTTGCACGAGAACTATTCATAAGTAGGTAGTAAAACTACAGCAAAGATAAAATAAATCTTATCCTCCGTTTCGACCATAATCCCAAGTTCTTAGCCTTCATTGTAGCAACTTGCAAAAACTTATTTTAAAAGTCGACTTTGCATTGAAGGTATAAAATTATTCATGCAACCAAAATGTAAAAAATACAATAAAATCATAAAAATTCACATAATATGCTTCGTTCGAAAAAAAAAAAGAATTAATAATAATAATGTCAAAAAAAACACAAATGACACTTCCGGACGAAGTCGAAACATGTCGGCTATTCCGACAAAATAAAAGTAAGTGAAACCGTTAAAGTGATATAAAAATGTGCAGTGCTTACGAAAGTTTAAGTTTTACAAATGACATGACTATAAAAAATAAGAAAAAAATAATTTAAGATTGAAGGTTGATTGGTCCTTTTGTGTTCAGCTGCTAACTTGAGTGAGAGTATTTATATCCGTCTTAAAAGTGGCTTACTAACGCCCTTTTTATTTTGATTGCTGAATAAACAATAATTATTCCTATTTTATTGTCTTGGCCTTAAGTGGATAATGAAAATGTTGTTTTAGTCGTTAAAAAACTAAAGAGGCGTGAAAGTTGTTTTTTAAGCTCTGAAGCCACTTTTCATCGCATGAAACTAGAATCACTTACTTTGGCCCCTCACAAGTCAAGATTTTAAAGACCAGTAACGCCATCTAGGGTCGAATAGCGGGAGCTTTATTTGAGCTTTAACGCTTTGCTACCGCTAATGAACTTTTAATTAGTACGTAAAATATATTTTATAATTGTCATGATTACCTTCAAATACAACACATTTTAAGAGGGCAGGCTCTTCATTAGTTTCATCCGTTTTCCATTAAAAAATGTTGAAAATTACGTTTTGGGGAAAATCATTTTACACTTAATTAAACATTCTAACCAAAATATATTTCAATCGTTTTTCTGCTTTTTTTTATTTTGTAAACTTTTCTCTGAAAACGTAGATGTATAAAAACTTTTATCTTGGAATTTTCGTTATGTATAAATGAATCTAAAACCTAGGAACCTACCTAGCAACCCCTTGGCTCGTAGTACCTTTCAAGTTTAGTTTAAACTTTGTAAACCAAGTTAATTCGCATACAAAATGTTACCTAGTGTTTAGGTACCTATACTAAGTTTAAACTAACCTGTGATTGACAATACCCCCTGACATACCGTCTTGACATTTTCCTACATCCTAAAGGCAGATTTCAAGATTCTGTCAAGCGCGAGGCGACATGACTCACATGATACGCAAGTACTTCATTATTGAGTAACAAGCTGAAAACCGTGAGTGTCGTCTGAGATTTCCAATCTTTTCCCCATCTAGCCAGTTGATACATTATTTTGAAGTTATCAGTAGAATGATAAATAACTCTATATCTACAAACATCCGAAAAGCAGCGTAGGCACGTCAGAGTGTACACTTTTGTTGTAAAGACGCCTGCGTGCTGTCTTGTGTACGTGGCGAGGTTCCTGCTTTATTATTAAATTCCTTGATGTTTCTGAGCCACGACTTTCTTCTTCTACCAGCACGCCTCTTCCCCTCAATCTTGCCCATCATGATCACTTGAAGAAGTCGGTACCTGTCGTGGCGAAGCACATGTCCTAGGTAGCTTATCTTCTTCTTTTTTATGGTCAACATGAGTTCTCGGGAACGACTGACGCGTCGTAGAACTTCCACATTCGTGACTCTATGGACCCAACTTATTCTCAGCATCCTTCGGTAGCACCACATCTCGAAAGCCTCCAGCTTCTTGCAGGAGGTTTTTAAGCATCCCATTGTTAGAATAGGGGCTTAAAAAAAGATGCTGCCTGAAATAAAAATAATTATTAACTGAACAAAAAGGGGTAGCCTAGCGTATTGCTTACTGTACTTATTGTTTTCGTTTGAGCCCTGCTGCCGCAAGTCGGGAAATAAAAATAACCTTCCTTTTGTTTTTTTCTTCCAAAGTAGGATTAAACTTAATTGTCAATTGTGTAAAAAAAACGCATACGAAGTCGCGGGCACAGCTAGTTAGAAATAAACCCACGTAGCCCATACAATGTGACATTTCTGACCTTAAGCAACACTAGCGGCAAATCCAAGCGTGGCTTCTTTCGAGATATCGAAGAATGGCCCCCAGGCCACGATTTTTTCCACCGCAAGGTCACCAGCCAACCGGCAAGTGACAATATTGCGATGACAGTTTGAGCACCGCTGCGCGCGACGTCGTCCAAATCCACCGTTGGCTCACAGCCAGGCCGACTCACCTGGCCGCTCCAATTCGTCTTCCGTTCAGGATGCAGCGGTCTTAGGTATACACTTTTACCACTTGAGTAGTCTGTCAGTAGGTATTCTTCTTCTAAATCTGTCCCACAAATTCTGAGGATCATGTCCATATACAATGGTTCTCCACACAGGCGCGATGGAATGCGTGCTGGATGGAATTTTCTCTGCTGATTTCTTTAGGGCATTGGACCAGCGCATTGGTGTTCTGCCTCTCGCCCGTCTGCCCTCCAACTGGCCTAAAGCCATCTTCATTCTTTACTGTCTTTCTAGGGCTTTTCTGAACCAGCCACATTCCTACCACTTACCTACTAACGAACCTGGGGTCTCGCTTGTGAGGCAACAGTGGCTACCATCGTTTGCCTGCTAACAGTAAAGGAACCACTGCTTACACGCATGCATCATAAAAGGTGCCTCTGGACGCCAACATTAATCAATCTTTAGGTCGACAGATTGTAGGTTTGATTCGAAGCGGGTCGAATCGCGAATATTTTTGTAGGTACCTAACCTTTATTATCCCGACGCTTGGTCACGGGCAGATAGTCTGAGAAAAGTCAGACAAGAAATCCTACACACTCTCCAATTCAAATGAACCATAGCTTTGCTTCGTAACATTGGCGAAGGAAAATGTTGAAAAGTTATGAATGAATCGCGCATTAGCCAGACTACCTACGCAATGTAGGGAAATGAACTTAGAGCGGCGAGTGAATGGAAGATGACGTCGAATATGTCGTCATGTGGACTACTTATTATTGCCAAATAGGAAGAAGATGACACCAAAGATTCGCCCGAGGTGTAAATGGCCTAGCTAATAGCGCAATAACAGCGGACAACGAGATGAAACTAAAGCTGTAGCTGTTACCGATAAATAGAAGAAACTTATTTAAGTACATCAAGAAACTAATAAGGAAGAAACATGCCACATGACTGACGAAATTACCAGTCTATGAATATCGCCCACTGTTGGGCATTAGGCCTTTTCTTTGTCATGCCAACCTTCCCAATTCCCTTGCTATGCTAGTTGCGTCCATTGCTTTCCAGCCGCCTTTTTACGTCATCGGCCTATCGCGTCAAACGCCTGCCCATGGGTCCCCAAAAAGTGGTAGTGGTGGTCATCCAAACTTCGGAACAGGACACTAATTACTTAATTCGTTCGACATGGATGCAAAGGCCGAAAAGTAATTTTCCTTGTTGACAACATGAAAGACATGAACCAGAGTCTATCTACGCTACGCAGTCAGTGTACCTACATATTTCAGCTCTCTAGATTGGTAGGTGTGTACCTAAAAGCTTTGCAGACTTACTGGATAGCGTTAAACTTTGCCCTATTGCGCCACAATCCAGAAATAGACACGATCATACTTGCCCTCTTCTATCCATCATAAAATCCGGTGGGCGGACCTTGATGGGGCATTGTTATGCAGGGGATGAAAGAAAAATGTGCCACAAGTTACTTATCCATTCCATTGTTAGATGCTTTCAGTCATAGACGGGATTTTGAGTTGAATCGAATGATGTATAAAAAGAGCGAAGAATAAAGCTTAGCTATATTTACCCGTCTATTGTCTAACTACTTAAATGAAAAACGAATCACAGAATATGTTTGGAGCGTTCGCGAAACGCTAGTTGTTATTTAGCGCAGTTGATACATGACTTGACAAAGATTTTTCGTAGAAAAAGCTGATAGAAATCCAACTACGCCCGTCTATTTCTACCTTGTAGCCAGTCATGAGAACTGACGCAACTTTTTCAGGCGCATCAAGACGCCTTGGTGATCTCCAGTCCCCCACGAATTGTAGAGAGTTCGGTTAGCTAGAGTTTGGCTCCGTGACGAGGATAGGTAGCGTAACAAATCTCGGCGGACTAAACATTAAAACTGACAGAGAGGAGACAAACGTAAATGATATAGTACTATTCGTTTTTTTTCGCGCGCTGAAACGTTGCCAAGCTGTTTTTTTGCCCCCTGTTTGGCTAGGTGCGCCTCAGACGCGTCTAGCGGGATGACAGAAGAGGGAGAATGCTAAATCACGCACAAGATGAGCTTACTTTTCTGTCTCGTCTACATTACTCTGAAACAAATTCGTATTTATCTAAGCTTTAGCACTTCCCTCTCCAGACTACCTCTTTTTATTATAGTGGCCCTTTTACCGACAGCCTAGGTCATGAAAAAATAGAAGTTAAAAACTAAAACCCGACTACTAAAAGGCTTAAAACAAGACCTGTTTATCCTTAAAATAGACTCATAGATAATTAATCGTAGTCGGAGGCCATCGGTTTATCAAATGCGAATGTGGTGTCCTCCGACTACGATTAAATATCTATGAGTCTATTTTAAGGATAAACAGGTCTTGTTTTAAGCCTTTTAGTAGTCGGGTTTTAGTTTTTAACTTCTATTTTTTTTTTTAGCTTTTTAGTAAGTAATTTTGGGCGATCACCCAGAATAGAACCAATAAGGGCAAAAAAAACACATTTTGGAATTTTTTGTTCTATTTGTTATGTTGACGCTACGAGTGTTATACGTTTTTAAAAACGTCTTTTAAAGCCCTTTCATTTGATACCAGTGACGATGGTATCCGATAATTTTTATTTTTAGGTTCACCACTTTAGGGCGCAGCACAGCCGCCATCTTGGTTTTTTTCAAAATTAAACTATCCTATGTTACCTGGGTGATTAACACGAATCCAACGACACCTCATTTGTTCAAATCGGCCGAGTAGTTTAGGCTCTGCGAGGGAACAGATGAACACACAAACATACATACATACATACATACATACATACATACATACATACATACATACATACATACATACATACGCTGCTAAAATCATAACCCTCCTTTTTGCTTCGCGTAGTCGGGTAAAAAGGGCACACTAAGGGTGGTATTCTAGAACGCTACTTAAACTCAGTTCAAACTAGAACGCTATTTAAACTCTGTTTAAGCTCAGTTCAAACTAGAAAGCTCCTTGAACTGTGTTTAAACTCGGTTTAAGTAGAGTTTAGTAGTGTCGACTGTCGATAAAACAGTGCATGTTTTGATTTGAATATCCCTCCCTTCATATCAAAACATGCACTGCTTTATCGACAGTCTGAACTCTGTTTAAACTGAGTTTAAGTAGCGTTCTAGAATACCACCCAGTCCAACAAACGATCGAAACCAAGTGCCGGGACCTATGTGCGGCTAAGCTAAGCTTTAGCAGAACATTCACGGCGTGGGTATCCATGTAGGTTTGTTTTTTCCCCACCTATTAGTCATCAATGGTTTGTAGTCTTGCATCGAACACGCGAGCATCAGTATCAGGAAGTAGAAGCCTTTGCACAACCGAGGGTCTATCTGCTCTGAATGAAGGATTAGAAAGGGGTGCCAAAAGTCCTTCTGTTCGTTCGTACCGTGAATGAGGGCCGTTTGAATAATACAGGTTTATTTCCGATCTTACATATGCTAGTCGTCACCGTGAATAATACGGCCATTGGCCTAATGACAGCGAGCTTTATTTTTAGTTGGGGACTTTTATAACGCGCGACGGACTTTAAGTTGCACGAGAGTTGGTACGGTGGAAATGTTATAATTGGGTACGCAAAGTTTTTTGTTCGAAAGTCCGTTATTGGCTTAAACTTATCTTTAGACAATATTGAGAAACTAATTTAAATATTTTTTATTTTGTCCAGTAGTTTTGTTTTTATGCGCTAAAATGTTTTGTTCCTATGACCGCCAACAGTATGCAGACCGGCGCGTGAAGGTCATAAAACCGTATCTTTGAAACGTTGTAATATCCGAACTACTGAACCAAAATAAAAAATATTGAAATTAGTTTCTCAATATTGTCTAAAGATAAGATTAAGCCAATAACGGACTTTCGAACAAAAAACTTTGCCTTCCGAATTCTCTTCTCGCTTCGAGGGATTTGGGATTTTATCGGGTACTTTTCTGCTGCAGGGTTGAGTAAGAAACTCTTTTTCTTTGCATCGTGTATCGTGTCTGTGGTTCTTCACTGTTCTTGCGTCACCCTTGTGAACACCGACTTAACCTAGAGGCTGAACGAAATGAAAATTAATTAACACCCTGCTAACATTGTTGTGTATTTAAGGAAACCTGTAAGTAGAATAGTAAGAGATTACTTCCTGTAGAAAGGATACAGCAACTGCTTTCTTGGGTGCTCCAAAATATCACAAAACAATTCTAACAAAATATTCGGAATTAAGTATCACAGTTGCCTGAGAAGGCATTTCGAACAAAATATTCGGAATTCTCACAGTTTCCCGTCCCCCTGATCACAGAGTTTAAAGAACTAACATGTGCGTTTACCAGCAAGATCTTCGCAATCACACAGATCATCAGAAGCAATATTAGAAGCCTAACCACCCCTCCATCATCTAAAAACAATGTCCCAGGCACTGCAGCGCATGGTCTCTTCCATCTAGTGAGAGTGAAGGTACTGCTGGACGCTGTATAAATCATCTCATTCCGTAGGTGTAAAGTCCTTTTCTAACCACCCCTCTCTCTTCTCTTCCAGTCAAGCCAGCCAAAGTGAACCCGATGCAGTCAGTCCGCACAACGCCGGGAGGCGGCGTGCGGTTGGAGTGTGTGGCGAGCGCGCGGCCACCGCCACGCATCACCTGGTATAGGGACGGCCGGCCCGTCACAGAGATAGCGCTGCACCGACTTAGAGTAAACAACTTCAGGTCAGTAAGATCTCAGCTCTCTACGCGATACCCCCAGATACCAACCAGAACCACTGATTTTAGATGAAAGTACGATCCTCAGTAATGAGGGTCCAATTGGAGAAGCAAGGTGGAGGAAACACACTGGCCACTGGTCACGGGGATCGCGCTGCACCGACTTAGAGTAAATAACTTCAGGTCAGAAAGGTCACAGTTCGCTATACGATACCCGCAGATACGAAACAGAACCACTGACTCTAGATGAAAGGCCACGATCCTCAGTAATGAGGGTCCAATTGGAGAAGCAAGCCGGAGGAAGTCACTGGTCACGGGGATTGCGCTGCACCGACTTAGAGTAAACAACTTCAGGTCAGGAAGATCTCAGCTCTCTATACGATACCCGCAGATACGAATCGGAACCACTGACTTTAGATGAAAGTACGATCCTCAGTAATGAGGGTCTAATTGGAGAAGCAAGGTGGAGGTAGTCACTGGTCACGGGGATCGCACTGCACCGAATTAGAGTAAACAACTTCAGGTCAGTAAGGTCACAGCTCTCTATACGATACCCGCAGATACGAAACAGAACCACTGACTCTAGATGAAAGGCCACGGTCCTCAGTAATGAGGGTCCAATTGGAGAAGCAAGGTGGAGGAAGTCACTGGTCACGGGGATCGCGCTGCACCGACTTAGAGTAAACAACTTCAGGTCAGGAAGGTCACAGCTCTCTATACGATACCCGCAGATACGAACCAGAACCACTGACTTTAGATGAAAGTACGATCCTCAGTAATGAGGGTCCAATTGGAGAAGCAAGGTGGAGGTAGTCACTGGTCATAGAGATCGCGCAGAATAAACAACTCCAGGTCAGTGAGGTCACCAGGTCACTCCCAATACCACAGTGCACGATAGCCGACAGGAACCATCATCACCAACACAAGAACGCTCCAGATGAATGACAACAATCCTCAGTCTGTATCATACGGATTCAAGTCACCAGTAGAAAATGATCAGAAGGCACAGCAGTTCACTAGCCAGATGAACCGACGACAATGATTATGATGGTAATATTATGAAGGCTGTTCGTAGTTAGGTACTTCGCTCAAAAACAAGCAGGCTTCATAGCTACGATGTTTTGGGTCATCCCGAAATCCATGACGATGCGATATACAAATAACGCTACCAGCGTACTTGTTTTTTGAGCGAAGTACCTAACTACGAACTCATAGTTTCGAAATTAACGACATTAATCGTCGTCAACATTGGAATATTGTTGAAAGGAAACAAATACTCCTGTACGAGCAGTTAACTCTGACCCGAACACCCTTTAAGTGAACCGTTAAATTACTCATTCGTTTGATGATAATTGGTTCGTACGGTCGCATCGAAAAAACCATATCAACTCTATTAGATTACGTCTTAAATGCCAAGTTCCCGCATCTGAACGCAAAAGGTTAAATTGGCGAGCAGCAAGCGTTAGGCTGAGCATTGACTTGTACAGAACATTTATCATTCGAATATGACAACGAATATAGCTAACGATTGTTATTTATGAAAATGTTACACTAGGACGCTGCAGTAGCTAGAACATTGTTTTAGATGGACTAGGCTTGCCCAGCACCTAGACCACCCTGACAGCTATAAGAACAGCTATAAGAAGATATAACAGCGCGTTGCACAGAGGATGTGAAGCTAACGCTGTTTAGGGCATTCTGCCAGTCATTTTATACATGCAGTCTGTGGGTCAACTATTCGCAAGAGACAATCAGCGCCCTGCGAGTCCAGTATAATAACGCGTTCAGGGTGTTGTTGAGGCTGCCCAGACACTGCAGTGCTTCGGGGATGTTTGCGGATGCGCGCGTCGACGACTTTTACGCCATTATGAGAAAAAGATCTCACTCATTACTCAGTCGGATCCGCGGCAGCAACAACAGCATCCTGCGCGTTATAGCTGGTAGGGTCAGCTGCCCAATTATTTGGCAGATGGAAGTCAGGCACATTGAAAAAGACCCTATTTAATTTGATTTGATTTGATATGATTTTATTACAATTACATTTTTTATGATCTCTACTAATATTAGTATTAAGTATTATTTTTGTACTACTAACACTTATGGACTTTGTCTGAAATAAATGTATGAATTGAATTGAATTGAATAAGACACATACATAACATCTGAGTCACAGAAGTGAGTGCTCAGGTTTAGCAGCCGTCTTTAGGTCGGTCAATGACAGCCGCCTGGTATAGCTATTACAGTTGGTGTAATTGCAGTTTAGTGCACTAAGCGTAATGTAAGCAACAGATGACTGCTCGATCGTTGCACGGATCGTTTGTTTGGGCAAACAATTCGCAACAATGTATCCAGACTGCTTGCGGAATGATGGTGCAGATGTGACCTTCTGTTCATGGGGCTAAGTTTCAATCTGCCTCGAAGATACAGGACTTTGATAAAAGGAGTCGAACTTTGCAAAGCAGATGTGCCGAACTGATGTGCAGGTGGAACTAAAGTCCAAACCCACACATTCACGGACGCTCGCACGTGGTCTTTTTTGTTCTTCTAATAATATAATTTACAACATCTACTTATAGTCACAGACTGATCGCAGATCCAACCAGGAACACAAAAAAAAAACAACATTACAGCTACAGACGGCGTGTCCGTGAATGTGTCAAAATCCAATAATTTTGACACATTCACGGACACAAATGGTCAACGGAGCCATTCTCCTGGTTTCGATGTATAAGATTATCGTATCATACCAACGACCCTATAGCCCCTCGATTGTTTAGCCGCCACCGGCCAAATATTTTGAAAAACCTCACGTGAAATTAGGAGGGCGTCGAGTCAAATCTTACATGACATCTCACAAACGGGGAGTCGAATAATCGTCAAAATCGCCTCACAAAATTAAAGGACCCACTTATGTATGAAAACAGTGAGCTTTCTCTTCACCTCACACTTTTTTCGTTTCCAGAAGGCGCTCAGTGCTGACGATACGGCACGCGCGGCGAGAGGACACCGCCACGTACGAGTGCAGAGCTCAGGGCGCGATAGGTCCGCCCGCGATATCCAGGGCCAACGTCAGTGTGGCTCCACCGGCGCCCGATACGAGTAAGTTTTACCACGTTGGCATAGATTATGCGGGACCAGTTTTCATGCTCGGCGATTTTGCGGATCCTAGAGTTCTTCTATCGTAAAACTAGCAGGTCAAGATTCACAGGTCAAGGAGATCATGCGACGGGTTGGGCTAGGATGGGCTGCCTTTGGTAAACTAGCCGATGTATTTAAATCGAAGATCCCACAATGTCTAAAGACCAAGACATTTAACCAGTGTGTTCTGCCCATTCTCACATATGGGGCCGAAACATGGACGCTCACGAAGAAGAACAGGCACCGTATAAAAGTAGCACAAAGGTCTATGGAGCGAGCCATGCTAAGCCTCAGACTCGTTGATCGAGTACCGAATGCCGTCATCCGACGTCGAACGAAGGTTGACGATATCCGTGATCGAATCTCGAGTCTCAAGTGGAAATGGGCAAGACACCTGGCGAGGAGGGAAGATGGCCGGTGGACAAGGGCAGTGACAGAGTGGCGGCCGAGAACTGGACGACGATCAGTCGCAGCAGCACGATGGTCGGACGACATTGTCCTAGCGGCGGAGAGTCCATGGATGTGGATGGCTAGGGACCTTGAGAGGTGGCGCGAGGGGAAAAAGGCTTATACCCAACAGTGGGCAGAGGTGGGCTGATGATGATTAAGACTAGCAGGACACCGCCACGTATGATTGCGAGATTTGGGGGCTCAGGGCGCGATGGCCCGCCTGCGATATCGACGGCCAACGTCAATGTGCCTCCAATGGCGCCCGATACGAGTAAGTTTTGCTACGTAGGAATTGATTATGCGGGCCCAGTTTTCACTAAGCTAACGTTGCAACTCAAAATCGTACCCTAGGAACACTTATTTCACAGTTGTGCAAGGCCTGTATTTTCCAGAGCATCTAAACCATTAACTACACAATATTACCCCGTTGCATCATAGAAGATTGACTTTTGACGCATGTTTCTAAGAACGTGGGTGTGAACTGTGAAGTCCCTTTGATATCCTATAGCGTTCTGCGTCACTGTGCAGCCATTCTTCGTTTCGCTTCCCAGTACATATCTTTATTGTGTCAACAGAATCATGTGTTGTTATTGTTTTACAGTTACCCGCGTCATTAATAGTGTTTGACGCACTCCGTACTGCGTTAGGCTCGAGTAGGTAGATCCGTAGATCCTATTGTTTGCATGAGCTCTTACTATAACACATGTAAACTATACAGTTACGCGTTTAGATACTACCTACATAGCTACGTATGACAAAATTGAGAGGATTTTCGCCTAAGTTTTGAAAATTGTTTAAAACTGCTATTTTATGGTTCGACCATTGTTTACTACATGGTGTACCTAAATGCAATTGAATTTAATAGCGGAACGTGAGATAGCAATCTACTTAACAGTACAAACAATTTTTACTAAGTATGTTGCACTGCTACATTTGGTGCAGTAAGTACTACCTCTTCCTCTTCTATGCTCACGAATTTAATTGCACAATGTATAAATGAGGATATAAGAACCAGAATAAGGGCAGAGTGGCCTATTGGTGAAAATCAACGTACCTACCATGCCCCTTTGGAAATATCTCCAAGTCAAAGTGAATCAGGTCAATGCTCAAAAGTCAATGAGCACTATATGAAACCACACGATTCAGCCTCCTTACATCTATAATGCACTCTGCGAATACGCTGAGAATTTTCATCCAATTCAATGGCGTATGAATGTTTTTTTATTAGAAACACTTTATCTGGCAGCTCATTAGTTGCATGGGTTTAATGCTGCTATAACTGGACCGCCAGCGAAATGTTTTTCCAATAAATAAAGCGTTGCAGCAATGGCTATTATTGGATGAGTGGAATCATCCTCAGTGTTTTCCTAAGCGTATATGCAACGCGGTTAGTACGCAGTTTGTATGATCTCGTCGTGTTGACGCTCTAGCGAGAGCCTTTTGATTGCCTTTGTTCCCAACGAATCGTTGGGAATTTCTTTTGAAAAAAATGCTAACATGTCACACCTCTATATTATACCTATAGTATTCCGGAGGAGACATTTATTTTGTAGGTGAATTGGAAAACTTAACCTTTCTGGACATTTCCTTACAAAATAATATGATACTTAAGTTGTAATCATCTATCTAAAAAATAATATTCAGCTTCAAAACTTTATAGTTCAGGTATCTGTTTTGGAGCTTATGCACAAATAAAGTATCAATATTTCGCAAAAGCTTAGTCGAAAAAAAATCTATTAAATTTTTTTTTTTAATTTTCAAAGTTCTTTATTTTTCCTAAAAGTACAATTACAGATCTCAGAAACACTGTGACTGAGGTGGTATTTCTTATATATCTAAGTAATTTTTTAGCCTAGAGGCCATATAAAACATTTACAATATTAATTTAAGTTTTGCAATACAAGTAATATAAATCTAAGATAGTCTCAGATGACCCGCAACATCCCCCCAGCACCGAGCCATCGCCAATCGTCACTACCCATGGGTAAAATTTCAATTGGGCAATATCTCGATCAGCTGGAAGGATGGTGCAAGTCAGCTCAGATACCTACCTAATTTTTATTCTAAGTAACTTTTTCTTAGTGTAAGTTACTTATATACGACTCATAACCACGCGAGAATCGAACGGGTAACAATAATACAACGGTAAGTATACAATGTAAGTACCTACCAATCTCTGCACATCATAACAAAGAAACTGCGTTTCACATCATTATTTTTATCATAGGGTAGTCCGCTAAAACTACGCAACAGCCGGCCTAGCAATCGAAAATGTAAAATAAAGATAGAATTTTATAAACGGTCCGAATCACAATATTTTTAAAAGGAAACATGAACTTGATTTAGCTGTTCAATATTAGTTCATAGGGTGTATAACATAAGGTTTTCGTGATTAATAGTAAAGCGACTCATGTCACATTTTGAGGCCGTATTAGTCATTAGCAGTCAATACAATAGGAGCTGGCAATCGCTGAGGATTTAGTGATGGGAGCGTGTAGTTAGGTTTAGAAAACTTATCGATATATGGTATAGAGTTATAACATGTTGTATCTATTTTTGAGACCAGACTATTTTTATGATTTTTGTTAGTAAAGAAGTAAAACTTATGTGATAACCTAATAATGTGTTCTGGTAGTCTTGGGTAATTTATGTTTTTATGTAAGTTGTGCAAGTTGGTGTATAGTGGCGTGCAGAACGCTATCTTCAGTGCCTTATTTTGAACCACTTGAAGCCGTTCAACATTGGTTTTACATGTACCACTCCAAACTGGCGCCGCGTACGTGATACACGGGCGTACCAAAGCGGAGTAGATGCGAAGCTTTGTAGTGGAGCTTAGTTTGGCCTTCCTATTCATTATTGGGCTGAGAGCGTTTAGGGCTCGTATGCCTTTCATACGAAGAATTTCCAAATGGGCTGTCCAATTTAACTTAACGTCGAAGGTTACCCCTAAGTATTTTACTTTATTGAGCCATGGAATTTTGAACCTGTTTATGGTTAGTGTTTTGGTGGGAGTGGTACGCTGTTTGGTAAACAAGATTGCTTCAGTTTTGGTGTCATTTAATTTTAACTTCCATTTTTCGAAGTAAGCCCGCAAAAGATCCATGGAAAGTTGCAGACGAGCAATTATAAGGTCTATATCTCTATCTGAGCAAAACGAAGCTGTGTCATCAGCGAAGCATGCCAAATGTGTACGAGGCTGCTTTGGAATGTCATTAACATATATTATGAATAGAATAGGGCCAAGAACTGAGCCTTGCGGCACGCCTGCTGGTACTGTGTAGCTATTAGATGATTCACTATCTATGTGGACAGCAAACGAGCGACAGCTTAGGTAGGATTCAATGAGTTTCACTAGAGATACGGGTACACTTTCAAAAAGCAGTAGTTTGTGTAATAGTCCTGAGTGCCACACCGTGTCAAAGGCTTTTTCTATGTCGAGCAAAAACATGCCTGTGGACTGTTTTCGCTTGAAACTATGCAGTATATGGTCTCGTACCCTAGCGAGTTGTTGTGTAGTTGAATGAGATTCTCTAAAGCCGAATTGTTCCTCAATCACGAGCTGGCCAGTGAATCGTCTTAACCGTGTAGCAATAATCCTTTCAAGTAGCTTACTTAGTGTGGACAGAAGGCTTATAGGGCGATAGCTCGTAGGGACCGATTTATCCTTGCCAGGTTTAGCAACAGCGATAACTTTAGCTGTCTTCCACGCTAGGGGGAAGTAGTTCAGGCGGAGGCAACCGTTAAAGATTTTCGTGAGCATAACAGTAGCCTTCTGAGGCATATTTTTTAAGAGGAGGTTGTGAAGTCCGTCATCTCCTGGAGACTTATTAGATTTTAGCTTACGGACATGTTTCCAAATCTCATGCGGATGTGTCATATATTGTGTTGGATTACTAGTGCTAGTGAAGTCGTTTAGCAGCTCCATAGAAGCTGAGACTTCTGGTTCAGCTTCGGGGCTAGTCCAATCCATGGTGAGTCGCATATTTTGTAGGAAAGCTTCAGCTAAAACATTGCATTGATCTTGGGTACTTTCTGTGAGAGAGCCATCATCTTTACGTAAGGGAGCAATTTGGGACTTCTTGCAGTTAATAGATTTGGCTAATTTCCAAAGAGCTGGTGTAGGATTGTCTACTTTAGCTAGTTTTTTATTCCATTCGGTATCATTAAATACTTTGATAGCACGGTCGATTTTATTTCGGAGTTGGTTTACAAGGGTTCTTAGTACTTTGCGAGTGTTTATATTGCTCTCTAACTGTTCACGTCTCCGAAGTCTATTTTTATCGCGTATCAGACTCTTGATAAATTTAGGCAGCGGTTTAAAATTTCTCGTGGAACTCTTTTTGGGAACAAATGTATCTCTACCCTCGGTAAGAAGGCAAGCCAGTTGTTCGACCGCTTCATCTAATTGATTGTGAGTTTGGTAATTTCTGGGCGTCAGTTTGATGTTTGAGTTAAGGTGTGCTCTGTAACGCGGCCAATCTGCCTCAGAGTAGACATATCTAATAGGATATGTACGGTTTACATTACCTAAAGCTTCAAAAACGACTGGTAAGTGATTTGAACTCAGGGAGGGAATCGTAATCAATTCACTTATATTAGGGATATTTTTAGAAATACACAGGTCCGGAGTTGATGGAATATAGGTCGGTATATAGTGTGTAAGAGTAGGTGTATCAGGGGCATGTATTGTATAATCATGGGCTACCATATGCTCGTATAGGGTATTTCCACGTTGATTAGAGTAGGTACAGTGCCAGTACGGGTGCTTGGAATTCAAGTCTCCCATAAGAAGCACGTGTGAGCCAAGGCTAGTGAGGATGTCGATGTCGCTAGTGAGCAGTTTAGTATTGGGGGATTGATAAATTGAGACAATTGTATACAATGAACCAGATACCTCTGTTTGAATGCCTATTGCTTCGATCTGCGTAGTTTTGGGTATTGCTAGCAAAGAGTGTGATAAATCTGATTTTACAAGAATTGCAACTCCCTGACCATGTCCGTTGGTGTGCTTGTCTTGTCTGTAGCTAATGTACCCAGGTGTGTGCAATGAGTGTGTTTCAGGTAGTCTGGTCTCGTTAATAGCCAATATATCAATATGTTTGCTTACCACCATATCCATCAGCTCATGCAGTTTGGTCCGCAGTCCGTCTGCATTCCAATATAACATTTTTAGCTTCCGATCATCAGGCATACTGGCCAAGATGAGTGAGCACTAATGTGACTTTATCTACGGTAGATTTACATGAAGAAAATTGCCCTTTAATGGCCTTTATAGCGTTAAAAATCTTAAGGATCTCAGACGTGTCAGCATCTAGGGTTGCATCCGGTAGTGTAGTATTGATCTCGCGACGTACTGGTTGTTTGTTATCTGTTGTGGGCTGTATGTGAGGAGCTGGTGTAGTGACACGATTCCATGAGCGGCCGTCAACGGTGGAGTTCTTGATGGCCTGGGCTGGTACCGGAGGTTGCTTGAGAATTCTTGGTGTATCTCTCTTTTTCTGCATTGACTCGAGGAACTTCAGTCGAGTGCTGCACTGTCGATAGTTGGACGGGTGTTGTTCCTTACAGTTACAGCATTGAGCTGGGAGACTGCGATCTTTCTTAGTGCAATCTTTTGAGGCGTGGTATTCGGTGCATTTAACGCAACGTTCAGTAAGATTACAGTGTTTAGAGGTGTGGCCAAAGCCTTGGCATCTGAAGCACTGCGTTATCATATTTCGATTTGACTTATACTTTTGAATTTCAATTACACAGTTGCAGAGGTATTTAATTTGTCTGAACTTCGATACGTCTGTGCCAGCTGGCAAGTTTATCAGGAACAGCGGACAAGCTGTACTTTCTGATTTTGTACCGAGCTTGATTACGGTTGTGTCTTTAAATCCAAGTTCCGCTAATTCGAGCTTGATTGAGTCTTCAACGCATGCAGGCAAGCCACGGATGACTACCTTTGCTGTTCTTTCTTCCTTCAATCCGTATGTATAGAATGGTGTGTTATCAGTACGTAGTCCATCTTTAAGAAGTTTATGGCCAACAGTAGTGTGGCAGCTAATTGCAACTTTATTTGCGCTTCTGTACGTCATATGGAAGGTATTGGTGTACTTCTTGACAATCGTTTTGATGGTTTCGTGTGTCAGTTCGGGGCTGATATCCATCAGGATAGGTGGAATTTTATTTGCAGAGGCTTTTCGGGTTGAGGCATAGCTGTAAGGTGATGCAGCTTGGTCTTCATTTTTATCCACAGGTAGTTTTTTAAATCTGTTATCCGTAAGAATCTTCGGCTCAGTTTTGTTTTCTGATGGCCTGGCTAGTCTCTTTGGTTTAATCCATTCGCCGGCTTGGTCTTCAGCCGGTCTCTTTCCTCCCAAGCTTTCCGTTGAGGAAGATCTCGACAGATACTTGTCCATCATTTTGACGACGTTGGTATTCTATCGATATCGATCTCGATGAATCTCCGATGTTCCGCCGTCCATCACTATTGGTGAACACGATTTACGCACAGATATAAAATTTACACTCAGGCGCGGAACGAGTCGCTGCCGGGGCGTCCGACCGAGGAATGAAACTTTATAGTTCAGGTATCTGTTTTGGAGCTTATGCACAAATAAAGTATCAATATTTCGCAAAAGCTTAGTCGAAAAAAAATCTATTGCAAAACGTGAAATTCGCAAAATGTCAAAATCGCTAAAATTGCACATTCGCAAAAAGTCAAATTCGCCAAAATCTAACCTAAAAACCACCAGATAGACTAAAATGTCTATCAATCACACTACCCGATTTTCCTGTAACTTGGTAAAGATTTATGGTTTGTCTAACGTCATACCTGTCTTTATTTTCGCAGCGACGTGGAGTGCCCCGTGCCCCATGCCGGATCCGACCTCCTACTGCCTAAACGGGGGCACCTGTCTATTCTTCGAGCAAGTTCGAGAACCCGCTTGCAAGTAAGTACCTTTGAAATACAATAAATCATAATAAAATTCACAAAAGCTTCGTCAAAAAATTTAAATAAAATAAACATGTCACAAAAACGTCACAAAGAAAAAAGCAAAAAACAAAATCAGAAACGCACACACACCCTCGCACACAAACACATACCCCCCACATACCTTAACCAAATAAACCACACCGGGCCATCTCCGACGCAAAGGTCCCCATAACGCTCGCCGCGTTACCGCGTTATTGATCATCATTATTAGCCCATCATTCACCATCACTATCAGCATTTATCACCATCAAAAAGAGAAAGATTACATATCTAGGACATGTGTTCAGAAACGAGAGATACTTACAGCCTCCTGCAACTCATAATGATAGAAAAAGTCGCTGGCAAGAGACGCTTCGGCCGAGGGAGAAAATAACTAAGAAACCTACGGGAGTGGACTGGGATCGCGAGTGCTGCCCAGCTATTTCGCCTCAAAGAGAAACAAAGAGGGATATGCGGAGCTGACCGCCAATCTTCGCAGAGTCAGTTAGGCACCCTAAGAAGATCGGCATTTATCAGCCCACATTTAGATAACCATTGCCTTTTCCCCTTTGCGCCATCCTCCACGGTATCTCCCTCCACGCATCCACATACCCTCTGTCAACGTAGTGAAATCGTCTGACCTTCGAGCGGCTGGTTGACCCACTGAAAGACTTCACGTTCTCAGCTATCCGTTACTACCTTGGCCCACCTGCTAAGTGCCCCGCCGATGTCTACTTAAGCTTCGAGACTAGGTCACCAATATTGGCCACCTTCCCACACTCCTAGATTGTTCCTTACTCATCAACTAAAATATCTATTCCCTGGCACGGTGACGCATCCAAGTCCTAATTGGAGCAAAACTTGTAATACCTCAATTCATCTCCGTAACATAGATTACTACTTCTTCTTCTTGGCGTGCCTCTCCACTAATGGAGGTTGGCCGTCAGCTCTTCATATTCTTCTCTGTTCTTTTCCAAACGAAATAGATGTTCGACGCTGGCTATCTCCGTTCATTCCTTGATGTTTTTGAGCCACGACTTTATTCTTCTACCAGCACGCCTCTTCCCCTCAATCTTGCCCATGATTACTTCTTATGATCTCCTTTGGCTTCCGCAACATCTTCGCGATTTTCCTCTCTACGGCCACAAGCACAAAGACATCTGGATCTAGGAAATTGGTTTTAACAGTGTCTTCTTTCTTCATTCCAGATGTCCCGAAGGCTTCAACGGGCAGCGATGCGAGAACAAGGATGTGACAAATAACAGGAGCAGTATGTATCATTCCTATACGTGCAAACTGGGACTCTCCACCTCCTACTACTGCTAGCGGCGGACCCACACTCGTTCCAATAATAAATGAATTAAATGTGTAGCTCGAAACGTTCCGACGACGCACGAAGCTTCGTGTTTGTGGACTGGGTGGCGGACAATTTGATGGTTATTGCTAGTTTTTAAATTCTGATTTCGGGGAAGTTAACTCTTAAGTGACTATTTACATGCTTTTCAAGCTGCTTGATGGCAATAGGACGCAGGACTAAATGCTCTTCGTATAATATAGTAACCATGTCAATCACTGATGCCTTAATACGCTCCATTTGATTCAGAATGTATAATATTTTTTCGGAAACTATCCGTAAAGGCGCATCGTAAAAACATCCTTTCTATCTCTGTTCGTGAGTCTTCGAATCGCGTCTGGTGTTGATTAGTAAATATTGTTCAGCTCATTTGGCGAAGAAGACAGCGAAATAATGTGACCAACCTTATGCTCGCCGTGTCCGACCAATTCACCTAACAGTAAATATGGTGGATTTTGACATTGACTGGAACAGTGAAAAAATACGGTATTATAAATAAGCAGACTATGCTTACAACGTAACATGTTCGTTCGTGCACCAATATTTATCCAATTTAGTAGAAGAACCAACTATTAAAAATATTAAAATGAAGGAAGTTGAAGCCATTCAAAAGCCTACATCAGTCCACAGATTGTTTTGAAGTAGTTTGCAACAAACATCGCTCAAGATTAGCTTTGAGCGTCCAAGTTTGTTCCGAACTTACAAGATAAACTTTTTTTTATAAGTTTCGGGCCAGCTGTTTGCAATTTTGCATGGCCATTGTAACCTTGATTTGGAGCTCAAAATAACCTTGAGTTTTAAATCTTTAATATTTTACTACCTACGTAGTCCAAAATACTACTTAAATAATTAATAATTATTTTACCAATTGAAAGTGTAAAATAGCTGGTCCAGTGAGATTATATTTTTTAAGTTTTATGTGGCGTTACATAATTTATACAGTATTATGTTACTTTCTTTTTTTTTATTTTAACTTTTATATTAAAATATAAAAATACTTTGGAGTAACGAACTGCACACATCGAAGTAGTAAAAATCTGGCTAATAAAATAAATGTTTCCTTTTAGATGTTGAGTTTAGGATGTTACTATAAACTATTTGAAAGTTTTAATATAAAAGTACAAAATAAAAGCAACGAAATAAAATTATGGGAAAGTACTATAATTTTGTTTAACATTAAGATAAAATCTCTTACTGCTCTTGACGCTGATTTTTATTTGGTTGCTTATTTATATTAATCTAATAATAATATAAAGTTGTAAATATTTTAAATATTTTTATAATTTAAATTTGCATATTATTATTGTATTTTAACTAAGGTTTGAGTAACGCGTAGCAATTATTCTGATGAGACTTGCAAATTTTGTACATATCTAATAGGGTAAGGTGTTAATTTCCATTATAATATTAATAGTCCAAAGGCCCCATTTGAGAAAAAACATACAGTGAATGTGAATTCATGTAAATAATACACAATAATCATATCCCAGCTATAATTATTATGATGTTCAGCATTTTTTTAGACATTCGTAAAAATATGCGGAAAGAAGATTTTTATCGGCCCAACATACTCCACCTAGTCAAAAATCAGTTTTAAACCTATAGCTAGATAGTATTAAAATAATGTATAATTTAATGAGCGAGATTTAACGGATGGATGGATGGTTGTGGATTTAGCGAGAACTTTGGTTTGTGTACTTTCAGCTTTATATTTACACTTCACTTCCAAATATTTAACTGACTTACTGCCGATTTCTGAATTGTGAAATTCACTAAGCAACTACATAAGTATCGTTCTATCTCTGCAGATTTCTCACAAAAGAGCGTGGCAGAACGATACTTAAGTGTTTGCTTAGTAAAATTCTCAATTCAGAAACCGGGCCTTAGGAATATTATTCATTAAGTTTTCTCTTAATTTTCACTCTAATAGGGGAACCGAGATCTTTTTTTTACAATCATTTCTTGAATCACATTTTATAACGTTTAATTTTGTAAAAAGTCTTCTTTTAATTTTTAAGTTTTACTATTTATATTTTATTAAATCTAGAATGTAATATTTATTTTAATACGAGTTGAGAATGATAGGGCATTTGTCTAAGTTAATAATGACGTCATCGATCTATAACTTAAAGTAATTTATTAAATCTAATTTACATTATGATTTGACACATTAAAGCGACGTCATTAGACCTTAGATTAGTTTTGTAGTCTCACAACAAATATTAAGAGGCAGACAAAATGTAACGTCTTCGTGTGGGTGTACCAAAAAACAATAAAAGAATGAGTGTTGGAATTAACAGAAAGCTGACATTTTGTTTTTTATTTCTTAGTTGCTGGCCCCATAGCTTACTAAAGAATTCCCGGTTTTAAGTTCCTTGTTCACTAGGTTTTAGATGTGTAAATTTTTAGAAATATAGTATTATATAAAATGATGACATTTCCCATGGTATGTACTTTTTTATTTTTCAAAAATAAGAATTTTTTTGCACATAACAATTTATTTCGCACTCTTGTTGAAAAAATGTAAAGAAATTGTAAAAAAAAGTAAGGGAAGTGGTTGTAAATTATTAGAAATAGATATGAACTTTACATTTTTTCATATTAAAAATAACATTAATTTAGGCAGTACTTACTAATGCTTTTTTTCTAAAAATGACGGCTTTTTGGTACTTTTAACATGTTTAGCATGCTGTAAACATTAAATTAAACATCCAACTACTTATGTCTTACTATTTGTTGTGAGAAATTTAATAGTATGTATAATTTAAGATTATATTTTTACACACATCTATAAACATATATTATAAAACTTCTCTCATTCAGAGTAACATTTATTTCATGAATTTTAAAACGTCATTAATTCGTCAAATGCTTTTAACCAGCTTGCATGCAACATAATTATGTAATTTTAGCTTTGACAACACTAAAGTTTCCTTTCTATTTTTCAGTAATGGACGTCCCGCTTTATTGAACCGACCAATCGAGACGACGAGAACGAAAAATACGCTGAAAAGAAGATAATTGTTGCTCTCAAGCATTCCTCAAATTTATTCGAATCAAATAATATTGCTCATTCAATAAGTATAATTAATTCATGTAACCCGAACGAAGGAGTAGCCGCCATATTATTAACATATTAAAACATAAAACGTAATACTTGGTTAAGTATACAAAGAGTTTACACGATGCTCATACTCAATCCACTCGTGCGAGTAGACATGGCCGCGAAAAAGTTGTCAAATTCGACTGAAACATCGCACACAACACACTCACATTTTCTAAATGACCAAAGTGTAAACACTGATATTCAAATAATTCATTATTCTAATGATCTTTTAATACTACGTCACAAAACTCGACCCCCATATTCTGTCTAAAATTTTAATTGAGGCCATTTTTCAACTTTCGACTTATAATTTTTAGGGGTATGGTATTTTATTTCACTAACAGCGTGGACTTAAGGCTAGAAGATAGCAGCGTGGCGGGAAATTCAAAAATTTCACAGTTTTTTACATTTTGTAGCTAAACGGAGCTATTTTTGTTCAGCGATTTTTTGTTCGCGGAAATAACAAAGTATTATTTTCATTATTGTAAACAACAGAACAACAATAATTCAGCCGATTATGTGTTCTGGTCTACGACAAGTGTCACTGCTTCGTAGACCAGAACACATAATCGGTTGAATTATTGTTGTTCTGTTGTTTACAATACTATGATTGTACTATGTTATTGCCGCGAACGAAAAATCGCTGAACAAAAATAGCTCAGTTTAGCTACAAAATGTAAAAAACTGTGAAAATTTTGAATTTCCCGCCACGTTGCTATCGTCCCACCTTAATGTTTTATACGCAATCAAATCTATTGAAATCACGCTCGCCATAGTTGTCACGTTGCAGCACGCCGTATTATGAGCATTATTTCTATGTCTTGCCGTCCGATATTTCCATCGAGTTAATTTGGGCATCATAACTGACAGGTAAAGAAGCCTGCAGTAGGTACTGCCGTATGCAATGTTGAGTAAGTAGGTAAGATTTTGATCACATTTCATATGCTGAGCTAGAAGAAATGGCCGGCAGAAGAAATGGTCACTAGCAGTGCTGCAGGCAGGCATTTGTGTAGATTTCAAAGATGTACTGGGCCCTTAGCCTGTAACGCAATGGCGGGTCAATGGCGTCCCGGCAGAAGGACAAAACCGGGCTCTCCTCGTTTTTCTCCTACAACCAGATAACTAATCCTCTAGAATTAGAATCAAAATCTTCTTTGCTGTACTACAAAATCATTAAAAGGACAGACAGCGTTAGCAAATCGTAATTGAAGTCGTCACCTGACAGCCCATTTTGGCACCATTGTGTTATAGGCTAAGGGCCCTGATGTTTTCGCGAAAATCGAAAAAAAAAAATAGTCAACTACTATTTATTTTCTCTTAGGAAAATAATCATGTGTGGTTGATTGTATTTCCACTGTCAGGCTGTCATTACTTAGCCCATGATGGCGTGAGGGCTAGCGCAGTTATGGAAGTAGACGATTCCATTCAGAGTAAAATCTTTAGGCGATATTATGTCACTGTGTAAGAGTAGGTACAAATTTTGTTGGTCAGTACTTAAATAGACCCATTATCCTCGATATTTTAATATTATAACGAGTAGGTTATTCCTTATGCCTCGGTTACATTTAGCCTGTGCTTGAGAGGAAGGCAGGAAAAATGTATCAAATTCAGACATTTAACCCTTTAGTCGCAAAATGACAAATCCTGTTCCGAGCAAATTTTTTAACCTTATAAAAATCAAAAATTTAGCAACATGTTAAAATGTAAAATTCGCAAAATGACAAATTCACTAAGTGTAATATATTCACAAATTATGAATTATGCCACGTCTTGTTGTGAATTATAAATTTATTGCTTGCTGGTATGAATTTGAAACCTTTTTCTCTTGCTGAATTTAATCGTGGTATAAAATCATTGTGGTGCTTTACGAAATATTAAAAAACGTAAGTATACTTAATGTTCCTATAGGCCAGCAATGTAGCTTCTTCCTACCGATTTTTTTTATTATGAAAGTTAACGCTAAGTACTTAAGTCTCTGTCGAAATCTCTTTGTAATATTATTTAGTTCAAGAACAGTAGAAAAATTATGCTCTCTTCATAAAAATTGAATTTAGGTCTAATTATTTATAGCCATTCCGATTAAAATCTGACATATTTGTTAAGAATACTCATTTCTCCTTTGCCATTAGGATATTCACGTGATCACAATAAAAAGTTAATAAAAGAAATGTTAAGTTATATTAACAGTTAATGTACAGTATTATTTGCTGAATAAATGTTATTTATTGTAACTTTTAAACTGCTATTTTGTAAGAGCTTAGTTTGTTATATTAAATAATAATGAAATTATGAATATTTTTTTATTACACTTTTAGATACCAAGAATGTATGGAGTAGAAATAAAATTATTAAAATCAGATAGATGAAATTAGTTTACTATCGAAAATCATTATTCAAAAGACACATTTAATTATTCTTAAATGGACAACTTAAAACTTATTCTAGCATCACAATATTTTTTAATAATTACAACAATACTGTAGCCTTCTTGCTTGTTACTTTTTATGAAAACAATAGTATTTTTTCTGGTTGATAGGAAATTATCCGATGGAATTGAAGTAGCAGGTACTGATGCATTTTACATAAATTAGCTGGTAAAATTATTTTTATTTTTTTTATTTCAACACTACCTACCTGATAATAGGATTTTTACCCATTACAGATAATGATGCCAAAACATTTCTAAAAAGGAGGGATATGAATATTTCATTCCATTTCTCTTGGGTGCCTGGTAAGTATAGTATTATTTTGCCATTTTGACTTTTCGGTTCTGTAAGAGTCCATCTTATGAAGGTTTAGCAGTACATTCTGTACAATTTATGCTTTTTTAAAACTCTGATCAGCATCCAAAATTAACTGCAGCTTTAGCTATAGGTACCAACGGAAACCCAGTGGGTGGATAATAGTGGATAGCAGCCAATTGAATACACTGCCTGATAAAATAGCAGCCAATGAAATGTTTGCCTTTTATTCTTCAAGGCAAGGTATAAAAAAAAGTATGTAGTAAAGTATGTACCAAGTGAATTTTGATGGCCCTTACGGTGCAGTGAGAATTTCAAACATGATTGTTTCCTAAAAACTAACCTAAAACCCTATCTAATCAGCCAATTTATAACTGACAACCGTCTCCATCTTATGCAGGCCCGTTGAAAACGACTTAAGTTGCACATTCTGCGCATTTGTAATAGAGATAGGCTGGGCCTCAGACCATTTCTCTGGTATGTCGCAGTCCGGTTTAGCGTGCACTAGAACGTCAAACGAACACCGACAGTCCAAGAACGGTAGATAAGATATTGTGGCGGCGACTTGCAGCATCACGTCTCGGATCTCTTGTTGTATCTTTTTGAGTTCCTTACCGGTAACTGGCTCGTTCTTTTCTTTGGACAGTGTGATGTCACCGTCTTCGTATTGAACGTTGAAGTCCCAACACTCGAGGACCTCTTTGTTGGCCACGTTGAGGATGATGAGGGATAGTTTGCTGACTTGCTTATTGAGTATCCATTCTGAAATAATAGGAACAAGAAAATGGTCTTACAATTTCGATATGTTGAAGGACACCATTTTTGAGACTATCTGGATGTTTGGGTATCGCCAATACAAATGAACAAAAATCTTGTATTGTTGATGTTGATACACCCACGCCACCGATAAGAGGGTAAGATGTAGCCTGTACAATTGTACATGTCCCACTAGCTGGGCAAAGGCCTCCTTTCAGAGAGAGAGTGCGAACTTAATCACCACGTCCACCAATATAAGAGGTTTATTAAATATCAATAAAAGTTAGTACAAACCTTCACTTTTCGTTAACAAATTCGTAAGGAAGCTTTTGATCTGAGCGTCCTCTGAAATGAGGAGAGTTATTCCATACTGCTGCTCAGCTTTGAACGTCTCCGGCGGATAGAGTCCTCTTTGAAATAGAACCGAGTTGACAGCGTACTCTGCAACAAGAAACATCCATGAACATCGCTTTGTTAAACCGCTAACGGTCGAAAACTACGTTGAAAGGAAATAACTCACTCAGGTATTCACAAATTATTTGAGCCGAGCCTCGCAGTGTGATACAGTTTTTCGTTTGTTGTTGAGACATTTTAAACACTCCTGTAGTCAAACTAGTCAAATAAACTTGGAGAAAACTACAGGAAACCGAGTGAATAGTTAAAAAAGCCGTTGAGAAATTAAACTCACTCAAGTAAACTTTTGTTTTGACGATTGACGTTTGTTTGACGTTTTACGCAGCGGCGCGTGCATTCTGAGACTGAATGCACGCGCCGCTGCGTGCGCACATACGCCTAAACGGAAACAAATAGATTTTACAACCTAATAGTGTACGAACTAAAGAAAACTCATAATACATAGGCACCTAAAAGGTTTTTTTTGTCTAGAGTCAAACAAAACTCTAGGAGGAAGTTTATTAAACTGATATAATTAATTGGGCTTTCCAAACGGGCTCAGTATTGATTTAGCGTTTTATTTCTGCTAAGCGTTTCAGTTACCTCCAAAATGATTAAAGCTATTTAGCGGTGCTTAAAAATACAAAAGATATCCTTATCAACAATGACATTTTGTATTGGAATGTCATTGCTTATCAACTTCAAAGTCCCTTGATATAATTTTTATGCAAATACCCCAAATAAAACTTTAAAAAAATGTTGAACAATACCAAAGCCAAAGAACAAAACGCGGTGCACAGATTTTGAGTCTGTGATAATTTGACACTGACAGCTTTTTCCTAATCTTTAGAAGGCTGGGGGAGGTTGACTGACTTTTTAATTTATTTTTCAAAATAAATTCATAAAAATAAAAGCTGAAAGCACAGAAAAGCATCTCAGATTCGTTGAAATTCCTCCTAAAAGTGTCTGTGATATTATCATCTTTGAAGAATGGGACGAACTGGCCGTAAAAGAGCGACCAAGAAACCTCGCAACTTCATCACTTGCGAAGATACTGAAGAAGTGGTTTCCTTGAACACCTGGCTGACAAAGCAAGGTGTTTGTAGAAACAAAAAACTGGTGCTGGCCAGCTTTGACGACATAGGCCGCGGAGTGCTAACGAAGAAGAAAATATACCCAGGAGAAGAGTTCCTTAACATGCCATTGAATGTCACAATAAACATCACCACAGTCTTGATGGACAAACCATTCAACAACATTTTTATAGAGAATCAAAAGGATTGCTTCGAGGAATATCGACAGAAACTGTCCTTCCAATCTTTATTGGCCTTTTACTTGGTGTACCATCGCATTTTACATTCAGAATCTAAGTGGAATTTGTACCTGAAAAGTTTACCTAAAGAATACACCGTGCCATACTTCTTGCCAAAAGACGTGCAATGCTATTTAGATGCCAAGATTCTGTCTGTTATATCAAAACAGGGTGATGTTATACAATCTTCATACGGTATTTTTGAATCAATTTTACACAGCAATACAAGCAATGATATTAATTTGATAACCCTTAGAGAACATTTTACGCTAAGTGAATATGAATGGGCCTATTTTACTGTCAATACAAGATGTGTTTTTATGGATTTGACAAAACTTATCAATGTGCAGAAGCAGTCGTATAATTCTGTTTTAAACTTATTGAATGACAACACAAAAATAGCATTATGCCCATATTTAGACATGATCAACCACAGCCCAAAAGCAAGGAATGAAACTAAACTAATACTCAATAAGTATACGGAAAACATTAGCATAGAGAACATAACCAGTGATATATTTTCAGATGTGAGATTTTCTATTTACACCAATAATCATTTTGACCCTTATACACAGATATTTATATGTTATGGTGATAGTTATAATTTGAAATTAATAACAGAATATGGTTTTATTCTGCCAAATAATGAATTGGACTTTGTGACGTTTGAGTTTGAAACCGTTGAAACATATTTAAAAACCAAGGAGTTGAAACTATCACAAGATCAGATCAATTTCATAATCAACCATGGATTGAACAAAGATCTTTACATAGATTCAAAAGGTCTAAGTTTCAATTTTTATGCTCTTTTAATGGTTGTTAAATGTTACTATAAGCAAAACTCTGATGTTAGCAAAATAATCTATTCTTCAATGGACGTATTTTCCGAGGGTAGTAGTTTTACTGATTTGATAGCACCTTTAGTGAAAGAAAAAATTCTTATAATCAAAGAATCAATTGACAATTTAGTAAATAATGGTAGTAAAGAATGTGTTATTCTAAGTAATTGTGTAGAACTCATGTGTCAATATGTTAATTTATTAGAGAAGTTTATTAAATGTTAGAAGAAAGCTAAATATTAATTTTATTTTCCAGTTTCCACTGCATAGTTATTTTACAGCTACATAGTACACACGACGACATACAGCACGACAGAAGAGTGTACACTTTTGTTGTAAAGACGCCCGTAACCTAACCGAGTAGAGTGCTAACGTGTAAGGGTCGACGTGCTGTCGTGTGTAGGTTCCTTTTTGGCATTTGTTTTTTTTTAATTTTTTTTTCTTTTTCTCACTTTCACTTATAAGTCTTATAACAGTTCCTTATATCTGCTTTTAAGCGTTGGTGGTCTAGTGGGTAGAACAGTGGACTCTGAAGCAAGAGGTCCCAGGTTCGATTCCCGGAGCGGGCATGTATCTATGACTTTGTTTAATTTCAAAGTTACATACATTTGTGAATTTGTAGTAGCAATATCACTCGCTAACGGTGAAAAAAAACATCGTGAGGAAACCCGCTGCTTAGTTGGCTCCACACGTATTGACCTGTCTTTCCTGTGGGCTAGGCCAACTAAGCTGTCTGGATAGTATAGGTGCTGGGCAAGCCTACTCGATCTATAACAATGTCCCAGGCACCGCAGCGCCGAGTGGTCTCTTTGCCCATCTAGTATGAGTGAAGATGCCACTGGACGCTGTATGGATCGTCGCATTACGTAGATGCAAAGGCCTTAGTAGTATATCTGCTTTTGGCCTTTTGGCGAAGCATGCCGTTAAGATATATGGTATGAAAGTGTAGAATCATCATTATCTCAGTCATATTGGGTATAGGCCTTTTTCTCCTCGCGCCACCCAGTGACCAAAAACAACACACAACCAAAAACTTGCAATGATGATGAGCCGTTTTCAGTACAAATTCACAAAGCAGTTCATAGATGGCGCCTACAGGCGTGGCCAAAGAAAACTGGAATACGGCTGTCAAAATTAATCTGTGCTAAGCGTTTGACAGAAAAATATTTTCGAAGACCAAGCTCCAGCGGCACGACGTATTTTGTCAAGTTCAAGAGCACGTTTATGCTCAGCGTACGGTAGTCTTGCTTACTCAACCCGTAAAGGCCCCAAGCGTAGTAGCTTAGGGCTGGGTTAGAGCGTATCTATGGGTTTCTAACTCGATTCTAAGTCATAAACCCAACCCAGTACACACGACAGCACGTCAGACTGTACACTTTTGTTGTAAAGTTTCCCCTAACGTAACCGAGTAGAGTGCTAGCGTGTAAGCGTCGACGTGCTGTCGTGTGTACGTGCAGCATGGTAAGCCCGAGATAGGCCCTTCTCTATGCAAAACTGTCAACTTGTCGGTCGGGCTCGAGTTGGCTCTGCGCCGGCATGGCGATGGAGGCAAAAATACAACATTTTTATTAAAAATGGCAATATCTACATAATGCTCGACATGACCCTAATCTATTGCCATCTCGGGTCCCGCCTGCCATGCTCGCATAATAGACATGGCACGTCTGTCGCTCGAGTTCGAGAGAGTGTCAAAACGACCATGCTAAGCATACAGCTACGCTTGCTGTTTCTGTACACATTGGGCCAACATGTATGTTGGCGCGCATTGGGTTGAAAGAAGGCTGTTGTGGGTTGGGTCAACTTGGCGAGAACTCGTTCCACAAACAAAATCATAGTTCACAGATTAGGAACTGTCAAGTTGTCTGACAACGGTTGTCAACTGTCAATTCTTTTTTAATCTGTGCTGTCAATGTCAAACCGGACCCGAAAACATGGCGGCCGCGCTGCTGCTGTCTCGTAAAAAAATTGGGAGATTATTACAAAATCAAGCAAAATTAACAAGAACTTTAACTTTAGGAAGAAATCCGATAGTAAATAAACCTCACCACAGTGTTCTAAGCCACCATTGTGCCGCCGCCAGCTGTTTTAGGGTATGTTTAGCCGTCCGCTTACATTTCCGCGATTTTCTCTATTTTCGTTAGGTTTTCAGCCATGAAAATTACCAAGGAGTGTTGTCTGATTCCAGTTCTATTCGACACCGGCGCCTGGTAATAATGGAGGAGGAGATACGGCAAAAAATGTGTTGGCAGCAGTGTTGGCAAACAAACCCAAAACTGGGAAGATTCCTGTCGGTAAGTCATGTTTTGACCCTCAAATGCCCAAATTATTAAGTTAAATCAATAGCCTACGTTGTCAGGGAGAAGAAAAATACTTACAAACCGCTCAAACAGTTACATAACAGGCCAAACTTGACCTTGCTTGAAGTATTTTTTGCACATTTCTTGATATGAGATAAAATGATATACCTACCCAATTTACATGCCTTGACAATGTAACACCTATTGACCTAGCAGGAACTTATCTTTTTAAAATCCTCCAGCAATATGTACTTAGTAAATAAATTAATCACTATTAATGTCCCAAAATATTTTGTTGAAGATTGATATTATTATTTGTCTGTCTGTGTTCATGCCTGTGTACCTTATTATGCTATCAAATTTCTGTTTATTTAAACCATAGTTATTCCTAATTGTTTTGTAAATAAACGTTACAAATCTAAAGTAGGTACATTTTTAGAAAATGCCTGCTTCGCTAACTTTAGATTAAAAAATCAATTTACTACTTCACACCAGTTTCTTTATTAATCCTTGTGTCTTATTTTTTCTTTTTTTAAACAGCCACCTAGTTTGCCATTGTGTTCCTAATACTTGGTTGAAACGCAGAGCTCTCATCGTTCTATCCTTGCACGCTCCCTTTAATTTGTCCGTCCGCTGCATCCCTATCCTTTTTGCTTCATCCTTTCAAGTTCTACGTCCTGATATCGCGTTCCCCTCCCTAGGTATCCATAAGAGAGACTGCTTTCACCCAGGTGCCTCTGTTTTGTCCCGTGAAGATATAAACCTGGGTGATGCCAAACCGGTGAGCGGACAGGATATGATCCGGGGTATGATGGAATATGTGTGGCCCAAGGTGAGACATTCGTTTTATTTTTTGTCTCTTAGTTAAAATTAATGCCAAACATATTTGGTGGCAAAGATCTCTGGAAGGACCTACCAGTTGGGGTGCTTTCTTTTCTTACTTAAAGTTTGCAGTTTCAAGAGTCCTTGTGAATCTGTAGGTGTTTTGCAATAATGCCTCAAATTTCCCATATAACGGAGTTTTAGTGAAACTCAGTAAATGTATGGAATTCTATCAGTGAAGGGCTACAGAAAAAACAACAGATAGTCAAAATTTTCAGTTTTTTACATTTTGAAGCTAAACTTAGCTAGGTATTTTTGTTCAGTGATTTTTCATTCACGGCAATAACATAGTATTCTTTCATTATTGAAAACAACAGAACAACAATAATTCAGCCGATTATGTTTTCTGGTTGACAAAGCAGTGCCACTGCCCAAAAAACTAGTTTATGACCAGATCACATAATCGGCTGAATTATTGTCGTTCTGTTGTTTACAATAACCAAAATAATACTATTTTATTGCCGCGAAAGAAAAATTGCTGAACAAAAATAGCTCAATTTAGCTTCAAAATAAAAAAAAACTGAAAATTTTGAATTTCCCGCCATGCTGCTTTTGTCCAACCTAAATAAACAACAATGTACGAGTTACACCCACCGCATGATATTAACGATAGATAGAAATGACAAAGAAAATAGAATAGGAATAAAAGAAAATAATCACTGCCTCACGTTTTCCAGGACAACCCCATGATCCGAAACCGAGTGATGCTGTCTCTATCCCTCCTGTTCGGCTCGAAGGTCCTCAACGTCTCCGTCCCTTTCTTCTTCAAGTACGCAGTGGATAATGTGAACCATATGGCGGCCACGTCGGGTGGAGACCTGCTGCTGGGCATGGAGACGGTGCCGCAGGCTGTTGGAACCACGGCCTTTAGTTTATTGGTTGGATGTAAGTTGGTTTCTCAAACTTTCAACTGCTTAGCTTGTTGTCTTACTGCCGATTTCTGAATTGAGAAATTCACTAAGCAAGCACTTAAGTATCGTTCTGTCTCTGCAGATTTCTCACAAAAGTGACAGAACGATACTTAATCGAACGAGCGAGCGAAGTTCTTCGAGTCTACTGGAACAATCCGGCGTTTGTATGTTTGCTTGTATGTATGTATGTATGTATAAATGTTCGTTCGACGATAACTTGATTAAATTTAGTCGGAGAATCATGAAATTTGGTAGGCAGGTAAATGACGTAAAGAGAATTTTTAAGTTCGAACATGAGCCAAATCGGTCGTGGGGTTGCTGAGATATGGGGTCGCGAGTACACAGTTCGGGGCGAACTACTATACTCTATCCATCGAGACAAGTTGATAGGGAAACGTCAGCGATGGAGGTTAATGCAGTGTACAGAGTACGTGTACATTTTAGTCTTTTCGTGGTACCCGTACTGTGCAGACGCGCTGTGTGCTGTGCATATTTTATCCGTATCGTTATTGTTCCGTGACCTGACGTGTTCTTTGGACTCATTGTTCATTGTTGATGAAAATTGGCTCTGGCGCGGTTGTTCAAAAAATTTGTGAATTATTCATCACAGACGATAATTAGCTCTTACGACACTTGTTGTTTTTATTTATTCATTAACTTATAGAAACAACTGTCACAAAAAAAAATACAAATTCGCTAAATACTCTCGCAAAAAGTAGCGCAGTGTGTACGAGCATTCAGAAGGGTTTACGCCCACTGTCTTTTTTTGTCTTTGTCATTTGTATGGTATTACGTAACAGAGAGAACGCTATATTCACTTGTCTCCGTGGATAGAGTATAGTACTTTATGTTTTCTCTTCCAAATGGTTTCAGACGGTATCGCGCGTGCCACGGCCGCGGGTTTCAACGAGCTGCGTAACGCGGTGTTCGCCAGAGTGGCGCAACACTCGATACGAAGACTCGCCTGCAACGTCTTCACGCATCTACACAACCTGGATCTGAGCTTCCACTTGGGGCGACAGACCGGAGCACTGTCCAAGGTGAGATAATAATCTAAAGATATAGGGCATCTGGCTAGGCTGGAGGACGGACGGTGGACTAAGGCAGTCACGGAATGGTGGCCTAGAATGGGTCGTGAAAGTGAAGAAAATCTTCAAAATCGAGATTTTGTGTTCCCCATTGTCCTCTCTCAAAACTGGTCGGATTTCGAAAACTTTTTCATCACAAGAAACTACTTGATGTCGGACCGCCTTGCTTTGTTTTTTGACCTGGGGCCTTAACCTGTAACGCAATGGTGCTAAATGGGTTCCCAGTTGACACCTTCGATTTACGATTTATTAATGCTGTCGGTCCTTTTAATGTTTTCGTAGCACAGGAAAGAATATTCTGATTCTAATTCTAGAGGATCAGTTCTCTGGTTGTAGGAGAAAAACGAGGAAACCCCGGTTTTGTCCTTCTGCCAGGACGCCATCGACACGCCATTGCGTTACAGGCTAAGGCCCCCATAATAAGAGTTAGGATGTTTTGTAACACGTTGTATATCGCATGTTCCAGACGATAGACCGCGGCTCCCGCGCCATAAACTTCGTTCTCTCCGCGATGGTGTTCAACGTGGTACCGACGCTGTTCGAGCTGTGCCTCGTGTCTTCCATACTTGGCCTAAAGGGAGGGCTGGCTTTCACTGGTGAGTTATTAGTAGGCCTTTGGCATAAACGTAATGAGATGATTTATGCGGCGTCCAGTGGTACCTTCACTCACACTAGATGGGTGAAGAGACCACTCGGCACTGCAGTGCCTGGGACATTGTTTTAGATGGAGTAGTTTTTCCCAGCACCTATACTATCCTGACAGCTTAGTCGGCCTAGCCAACCTCATTGATACGTAAGACGTAAGACCCTTAATAATCACCATACGTAAGACGTATATCAATGAGGTTGGAAGATACGCATTGAAGAAAATCTTCGATCAAGGATAAAACTAGATACAACATAGAACTCTGAAATGTGTCTGGAAAAATAGATGTCCAAACTGCCTTTGGGAGCTTATTTGCTCGTAGTCTATGCAATTAAAGTAAAACTGTACACTAATGCAATAAGGTTGACATTCGAATATTAGACGTATGGTCGAAATGATGTTTCGTATTGTTCTATTGCTGATTGAACGAGCGAGCGAAGCGAGCGAAGTTCTCAGAGTCTACTGGAACAATCCGGCGTTTGTATGTATGTATGTATGTATGTATGTATGTATGTTTGTATGTTTGTATGTATGAATGTTCGTTCGACGATAACTTGAGTAATTTTTGTCGGATCGTCATGAAATTTGGTAGGCAGGTAAATGAAATTAAAAGAATTTTTAAGTTCGAACATGAGCCAAATCGGTCGAGGGGTTGCCGAGATATGGGGTTGTTAAGTTTATATGGGATGAGAGAGGGCGCCACTGCTGCCGCTCAATAACAATAAAATAGTGCTAAACAGTGATTTTAAAAGTGATAAAAACTTAAATCTAATCAGTAAACAGTGAAAGCAGTGATAAAAACTAACAAAAGTGAACTATAAATACAAATTCTGTTTGGAAACAATATTGTGGATATCGGACGTAAAACTCAGTGGAAACAATAAAAATAAACTTTTACGGGTCGCGAAATAATCCGTAACAAGAACTCTATTTTCCCACCACACCAAACTTTACGGCTCCTCGTTCACAGTGACGGCAGTCCGATTATGGAATGCTCTCCCGGAGGAGGTGCGAAAGGCCAAATCCCTGCCAATTTTTAAGGCACTTGTAAAAAAGTTCTACCTCACTGGTGAACTGTGATACTGTTGTTATATTTTTATTATGCATGTTGATGTATATGTTATAATGTATTTATGTAGTTCTTATTGTATATATAATATTAGATATATATATTTTAGTCAATTATATAAGTAAACCTATTCGGATTTATCTATTAATAAATTATGTATTACTCGTAAGTACTTTATCTACGTAAATATACGTAATTGAAATTAAATTGTTTTCTTATCCTATCAAATATTTCTTATTGTGCATCTGCTGCTACTGTGTTTTCGCTCTCAGTCCTGTCCATCCAAAGGTTGTCTGGAAGAGATCGCTTTTAGCGATAAGACCGCCATTTGTACTGTTATCTTTAAATGTTTATTTGTAAAATGTTTTCGTTTGTGCAATAAAGAGTTACTTACTTACTTACTTACTTATTTTAATCCAATAAATCCAAAAATTTTGCTAATTGCTAAGGTCCAAAGTACACCTGATTAGAAAATACAAAACAGCGCCATCTATTAAAAAAAAAAATTTATTCTACTTCCTAACAGAGGGCGTGACAAAACATTTTTTATCAGAGCCATCTAGTGTTCAAAATTATAAACCAAAAAGTCCTTATGCTCAACAATAGAGGTCACTTTACTTCAAAACTACAAGAGAGTCCTATTCAAAACTTAAAATGGAAGAAATACTAGATAAACTACAAAAAATCCAAAATGATCTAGAGGCACAAAAACTTGAAATAAGAAAAAGCGGCGAACAAGTTACAGAAAACATTCAAAGAATGTTTGGCGAAAAACTAAAAATGCTAGAAGAAAAATCTGAAAATCTTGAAAAACGAGTGGAAAATCAAGAGCAAAGACTGTAGGGGTTGGTCCAATTACCACACGGGGGTTATTATTATTATTAGGTTTATATGGGGTCGCGAGTTCATAGTTCGGGGCGAACCACTAGTATCATTTGTTTCTGTCGGGACAAGTTTTTATTGTGATTTTATACGTAATGCGGATTCTATGGGATTTAGTTCGGTGAAGAAAATAGATCGGAAAATAGACAGTAAGTTACTTGACTCGGTAGCTCAATTGGTAGAGCGGCTGCATGGTATGCAAGAGGTTGCTTATTGAACGAGCGAGCGAAGTTCTCCGAGTCTACTGGAACAATCCGGCGTTTGTATGTTTGTATGTATGTATGTATGTATGTTTGTTCGACGATAACTTGAGTAAATTTGGTCGGATCGTTATAAAATTTGGTAGGCGGGTAAAAGATATTAATAGTACATTACTGCCGCGATCTGTAATGAGTGCGTTTCTGGCGCGCTTTTGATGGCCGACAGAGCGCAGCGTAGCGCAGCTCAAGGCCCTCACAGTGCGGTCAGCATTGCAGCCCTTGATGGACAAGCTGAAATGAAGGCCGAGACCGAAGGTCGAGGCCTTTATAGCGCGGCCAGCAAGGGCTGCAATGATGACCAAACTTGAGGGCCGAGAGCGTAGCTAAGCTAAGCTCGAGGCAATCATAGCGTGGCCAGAAGCGCACTCATTGCAGACCAAGGCTTGTATAGTGCTTTACTCAAACAATGCGAGTAATTAAAATATTAATTAGAATAGTAATTAACATAGTAATTTAATTAGCTTACCATTTGTCGTAGATTAAGTACTTTTTGTCGATTTTCCATTCCGCAAACTTTTTGTTGGTAAGCTTGCTTGTATTTTTCTTTTGACTTCGGTGGCAATAAATTTCCAATTACTAATTTCGCTTGATTTTGAATGTCCGGCGGTGTTAAACACATTAAATCCGAGGATTCGTCGCTTTGAGAGTTCACTTTTTCAACAAAAACACAGAAAAAAATCACTTCGAACAACGCGCGAAAAGTCGAAAACAATATGGCCGCGCTTTTTTTTTCTGTGCAATGTGTCGACTGCCAGTACCCATACAGCCTAATTCTAAATAAATACTTTTTGCACCTGATGTTTGAGTTCTATTTATGAAACAAAACTCGACATTAATGTTTTTCTGGCCGCAAAACACAAGACATTAATGAAATTCCATACAACTTTTCTGGCGCCTAATCCAAGTAGCCCGCAAGTCCGACTTTGCTCAAAGAAGGTTGTCGAATTAATGTCCACATTACGAGCTTTTTTGAGTAAAATAATTTTTAAGTTCGAACATGAGCCAAATCGGTCGAGGGGTTGCCGGGATATCGGGTTGTTAAGTTTATATGGGGTCGCGAGTTCACAGTTCGGGGCGAACCACTAGTAAAAATGTTTATAAAGCTCCCTAGCACAGGTTAATGCTTTAGAAAATACAACCGATCTCGTTTATGTCAGGAATCGCGTTCGGTTGCGTCGGCGTGTACGCTATGTTCACGCTGGTGGTGACGCAGTGGCGCACCAGGTTCCGTGTGCACATGAACCGGGCAGAGAACGAGGCCGGCAACAAGGCCGTCGACTCGCTCATCAACTACGAGACCGTCAAGGTAACATATCATACACCGTGGAATTTTAGTGGTTTTAAAGCCGAAGGTATTTTGTTGCACTGGTGATTCTGAGCAAAATTACAAAATTTCATTCCAAAACGCGCGAAAAAAAAATTCACTTCTCCATACAAATGGTGTCGATTGGCGATAGCCGTTTGTATTGGGAGTTTTTATTTTTTTCGCTCGTTTTGAAGTAAAATTTTGGAATTTGGCTCAGAATCACGAGTGCAACTAAATACCTTCGGCTTTAAAACCACTAAAATTCCACGGTGTATACAACGTGTTACAAAACATCTTAACTCTTTTTACAAGGTGTAACCTACTGATCAACAGGATATCAATTCTGTAAAAAAAAGTTGAAAAAATACATTTTTATGTTATAACCTCATAATTGAAAGAAATTCATAACTTTTTTGTTTTTGGTATTAGCTCAAAATTAAAAATATGTGTGTGGGTGTAGGTGCATTTGCATAGCTTTGAGTTGTTAAAACATTGTGAAAGTCAATGAAAACAATATTTAAAAAATACTTTTCTCCCGCCACAGCGTTTACATTTTATTAATTTAAAAATCAACGGAACGTCATAGAGCAAAAAAATATATTTTTGGTGTGATCTCTATCACCGGGTGCTATTACCCTGTAAAAAGAGTTAGCATCTTTTGTAACACCTTGTATGCTAACTGTCTGATTTTACATATTTACATTTTTTTACGTACATATTTTTTATTGAATTAAATGATTTTCTGCCGATTTCTGTATTAAGAATTCACTAAGTAAATGCATAAGTATCGTTCTGTCTCTGCAGATTTCGCACAAAATAGCGTGACAGAACGAAACTTCAGAATGATTTCTTTTGTACAATAAAGAGTTACTTACTTAAGTATTTGCTTAGTAAAATTCTCAAATCAGAAACCGGACCTTTGAATTTAAAAATATCAAACTTTTCGAAAAGTTGAACAAAAGTTGTCGGAAATCACATTTAGAAGTTGACGTGTTTCATGAAAAAAAGCTATTTAAAAATTGCCCTGTATAATATCTAACTATTTTCAGTACTTCAACAACGAATGGTACGAGCTGAAAAAGTACGACGAGAGTCTCCAAAAGTACGAGGCGGCCTCTCTGAAGACAGCCTCCAGCCTCGCGCTGCTCAACTTTGGACAACACGCGATATTCAGCGGTGGGCTTAGCCTTATCATGATCATGGCGGCCAACCAGATCGCACAGGGTAAGGAAACTAGGGACCGATGGAAATTTTCCACTTGCTAATTATTACGGTTCCAAAGTTACAGACCATTAAAGGGCCGATAGACAGACAGACCGGCAGATAGACAGACAGACAGACAGAAAAATAGACCGGCAGACAAACAGACAGACAGATAGACCGGCATACAGACAGATAAACAGACAGACAGATGGACCGGCAGACAGACAGATAAACAGACAAACAGACAGACAGATAGACCGGCAGACAGACAAACAGACATAGATAGACAGAAGAAAGACGAGAGTCTCAAGAAATACGAGACCGCCTCTCTCAAGACAGCCTCCAGCCTCGCGCTGCTCAACTTTGGACAACACGCGATCTTATAGTTGCAATAAAGTATTGAGTATTGAGTATTCACTTATGGTTGCAATAAAGTATTGAGTATTGATATTCAGCGGTGGGCTAAGCCTTATCATGATCATGGCGGCCAACCAGATCGCACAGGGTAGTTGTGTGAAAATTACAACTTGGGCGGACATACAGACAGACAGACAGACAGATAGATAGATAGGTAGATAGGAATACAGAAAGACAGATAGACTGATAGGAAGACCTCGGGCGGTGGTCTCAGCCTCATCATGATTATGGCGCCAACCAGATCGCCAAGATTTCAACTTGCTATAACCCGTGCCATTAAAGAAACGATATATAAATGGCGGACACTCTCGCGCCCTCTCGCTTTAATCATATCTCCGTCTATACTCACACGTAACGTTAGCAAAGTCATTTTAGGCAGTCCTGATTAGTCACCTACGCTTGGTTAGTAAAACACGCCAAAATACGTTCGCCTCTTATTGATTTTTAATGTTTGTCGAGTTATTTCAATATTGTAGTTTACGTTAAGTGTTGTTATTTGTTGAGGTTTGTATTATTTACTACGTTTTAATATTTTTGATCTTATTTTCATAAAGATTGTTGTTTAATCACAAACCCAACGTTACAATTACAACAATTACCTAATCAATAAAGAAAGCATCGTAAAACAATATTTCCTAACCAAAAATGTAAAAAAGTTTTAGGTATGAACCGAAATCGTATTTTCGTAACCTCTTTTTCAGACCTTACCATAGGTACCCGCCGCCATTTTCATATCGTTTCTCTATTGGCACGGCTTATACCTATTACGGTTCCAAAGATACATCAGACCATTAAAGGGCGGACAGACAGAGAGACAGGCAAACAGACAGACAGACATTTAGACCGGCAGACAGACAGATAGACAGACAGAAAGACCTTCAGCGCTGGATTCAGTCTCATCGTGATACTGATAATGGCTGCCAACCCGGGGCTTGATTGTCTAACATTTGCAATCACGATCATAATCCTGATACCATTGAAAGGGATCGCGATAGATTCAAAAGTTAGACCATTACCCCCCCCCCCCAGATCGCCAAGGGTAAGGCAACTAGGGACCGATGGAAAAATAAATTTAAATTTTGTAGTTGAACAAGCGAGCGAAGTTTTCCGAGTCTACTGGAGCAATCCGGCGTATGTATGTATGTATGTATGTTTATACAGGGTGTTAAAAGACCGCCAACAGACCCGAAAGGTACGCATACTAGACACCAACACAAAGTACTTTTTCGATAAGTTGTTGCTGGGAAATGATTTTGGTTTTTTAGGTTATAATTTTGGAAAACATTTTATCACGCAATGGAAGTGTAACGCAGAGAAGTCATACTGCACAAGCGTTGACATAAAGTTGTGTTACTTACGCTCAAAGTGCCGATGTTTAGAATACATAGCGGGTGGCGATTTTAACGTCGTTTTATGCAAGAAATATTCAAAATTTTGATATGGCTTCTTGAGAAGAAATGTTAAGTACTTGATACTGAGCAAATTTCTGCAATAAAAAAAGTTTGAAAAGTCTGACTTTGAACCTCATTATCTCGGAAACCGTTGATTTCCCAGGTATAGTTCCTTGGGCAAAAATGTTCAGTATGATGAGGACAATGCGTGGTTTCCCGCTTTGTTGGCGGTCTTTTAACACCCTGTATGTATCTATGTATGTATGTTTGTGTGTATGAATGTTCGTTCGACGATAACTTGAGTCAATTTAGTCGGATCGTCATGAAATTTGGTAGGTGGGTAAATGAGGCAAAGAGAATTTTTAAGTTCGAACATGAGCCAAATCGGTCGAGGGGTTGCTGAGATATGGTGTCGCGAGTTCGTAGTTCGGGGCGAACCACTAGTTATTTGTAACCGAACCTATCTCCCCGTTGGTTACAGGCAACATGACAGTCGGTGACCTCGTGATGGTGAACGGTCTACTGTTCCAGTTATCCATCCCTCTCGGTTTCCTCGGCTCGGTGTACCGTGAAGTGAGACAGGCTCTCATCGACATGCAGACCATGTTCACACTGATGACTGTACAGAGTCGGATCAAGGTAAGATCTTTCACATGATGATGATCAGTGATCGAATAATCGGATGCATATTTACCTAAAGTTGAGGTGTTGGCTGTTATGGAATGCACTTTTGTAACGAAAAAATCCCGGGATTCCGGAATCGACGAATACAGTGTTTTGGTTATAGAATTATATAGTTATAGGTTATAGGCTAAAATAAACTTTAAACAAAGACACATATAAATAGTTATGTAATACCAGAGTCCCGGGTTTTTTAAATTCATAATACTACACGCTAAATAAGTCGTCTCCATGCTACGTATGCGATTAGTTTTGCATTCCCGAATTTTCTGAAATCCCGGGATTTATATTTAAAAAATATGTTTTAAGAAGCCGCTTCCATAATTTCTGAGCCAAAAAATAACTTTAGGTAAATATGCATCCGATTATTCGATCACTGATGATGATATTCTTTTATCCCTTATCAGGGACATAGGTTCGAAGAAGGGTTGTCCATTTTTCGCGGTCTTGCGCGGCAGTCTCTAGCTCCTTCCAGCCGAGTCCAGTCGATGCAGCCTCTTTGTTAACCGACCGCCTCCAGGGGCCTTAGCCTGTAACACAATGGTGCCAAAATGGGCTTCCAGTTGATGGCTTCAATTACGATTTATTAATCCTGTCGGTCCAGTGTCGATCCTTTTAATGTTTTTGCAGTACAGCAAATAATATTCTGATTCTAATATTCTAGGGGATTAGTTCGCTAGTTGTAGGAGAAAAACGAGAAAATCCCGGTTTTGTTTGACGCCTGGGACGCCATCGATACGCCAATGCGTTACAGGCGAAGGGTCCAGGTAGTGCGGGGGCGGCCCGGCCGTCTTTTGCCATTACCTTGCCACGTCAATCCTTGTTTGGACAGGTGACTGTCTGGTCTCCGCAACGCGTATCCGATCCATCGCCATTTCCTTTCGAGAATTTCTTTGTGCAATGGCTTGTGGTCAGTCTGCTCCCATAATCTTGCATTGGATATTAGCATACAAGGTGTTACACCTCGTGATGGGTCTAGTGCGCGGTGTACCGGGAGGTAAGACAGGCTCTCATCGACATGCAGACCATGTTCACACTGATGACTGTACAGAGTCGGATCAAGGTATGATGCAGGTTTCCATATAAACCACAGATTTAGTGTAGCAATTTAAACTCTAATTTAACTACAGGGTGCACTCTAAGTCGATAGCGGAACTTTTAGTAGGCTGTCTACTCATCACTACAAACAACTTGTACGACGTGGCGAAAAAAATGGAGCGAATAAAATATCAGCTGTTCCATACAAAAGGTCGACTCAGTACTGCGCTAAATGTATGAAACAACAGATTTTTTTTTCGCTCCATTTTTGTCGCCACCTAGTACAAGTTGTTTATATTGATCAGTAGACAGCCTACTTAAAGTTCCGCTATCGACTTAGAGTGCACGCTGTAGTGGTTCGCCCCGAAATATGAACTCGCGAGTGTGTAACTTTTTGCTAACCCCAATTCGGAAGGTAAAGTTTTTTGTTCGAAAGTCCGTTATTGGCTTAATCTTCAGTAGTTAAATACTACTGAACCAAAATAAAAAATATTTAAATTAGTTTCTCAATATTGTCTAAAGATAAGATTAAGCCAATAACGGACTTTCGAACAAAAAACTTTGCCTTTCGAATTGTGCAGGCGCGCGCATTACATATAAACTTTACATCACTTTAAATCAGTCGGGGGTTTGCTGAGATATTTAGGGTCGGGAGTTGGAAGTTCGAGGCGAACCACTAGTTAAATTAGATTTTAGTTAAAATCGCTGTCAAATTTCACACTTGGAAAAATCCACACAGGAAAAAAATATATGTATATTGAAAAAAAAAATAATGCGGTAGAGGGGTTGGTGTCAGAGTTTTCAGGCCGTTTTTGGGCAAGTTAATAGTAAGAGTAAGATGTAGCCTGTACAATTTTATTGTACATGTCCCACTAGCTGGGCAAAGGCCTTCTCTCAGAGAGAGAGTTCGAGCTTAATCACCACGCGTGCTCAATGCGGGTTGGCGATTTTCGCGTTGAGGGTATAATGCCTCATACACTCAGGTTTCCTCACGATGTTTTCCTTCACCGTCAGCGAGTGGTATTGCTAATACAAATTCACAAATGTACGTAACTTTGAAATTAAGCAAAGTCATAGATACATGCCGCACCGGGAATTGAACCTAGGACCTTTCGCTTCAGAGTCCACTGTTCTATCCAGTAGACCACCACTGCCACAAGTTAATAAACAGGCCGGTTGTAATTCCTTTCCTTAGGAGGTGGACAAAGCGCCGCCGCTGCGGGTGGACGCGCGCAGTTCCACCATCGAGTTCCGTGACGTCAGCTTCAAGTATGTGAACGGCAAGCCGATACTGAACAACCTGAGCTTCACCATACCGGCGGGGAAGAAGATTGGCATCGTCGGCGGCTCGGGCAGCGGGTGAGTCACACTGTCTTGTTTGTGTATTGTGTATACAGGGTGTTAAAATACCGCCAACAAAGCGAGAAACCACGTATAGTCCTCATCATATCGAACATTTTTGCCCAAGGAACTATGCCTGGGAAATCAACGGTTTCCGAGATAATAAGGTTCAAAGTCGGACTTTTCAAAACTTTTTTCTTTTTTGCAGAAATGTATTCAGTATCTAGTTCTTCTATACCTTCTTAAGAAGTCATATCAAAATTATGAATATTTCTTACAAAAAGCGATGTTAAAATTGCAACCCGCAATGTATTCTAAACATCGGCACTTCAAGCTTAAGTAATATAAACTTATACCTACGCTGGCGCAATATGACTTCTGCGCGTTACACGTCCATTGCGTTATAAAATATTTTTCAAAAATTATAAACTATAAAAACCAAAATCATTTCCCAGCAATAATTTATCGAAAAAGTAGTTTTGGTGTCTAGTATTTGTGGCTTTCGGGTCTGTTGGCGGTCTTTTAACACCCTGTATAGTTCCGTGACGTCAGCTTCAAGTATGTGAACGGCAAGCCGATACTGAACAACCTCAGTTTCACCATACCGGCGGGGAAGAAGATTGGCATCGTCGGCGGCTCCGGCAGTGGGTGAGTCACACTGGCTTGTAACTGAAGCTAAACTTTATTTCGAAAAAGTAAATTATAAGTTTTAAAAAACATGCACCAAATTTCATAATTACATTAAAATTCACATTATGCTTCGTCCAAAAAATAAAAATAAAAGAAATAATGTCAAAATAAAACACAAAAAACATGACAAAGAAAAAATTAATAATAACAATAAGCCAATACCTACTCAAATAAACCACCCCGGGCCACATCCGACCCAAAGGTCCCCATGACGCTAGCAGCGTTACCACCATGAACCGCCAGGGAGATCCTCTGCATCAGATATACAGACGGAGCGGAGCGGTAGTCAAACCCACGGTTCCTCAATCGAAATCGGTTCTGGCTTGTATGTGTATCAAAGTTCAAAGTTCAAAATATTTATTTGCGAAAACATTACAGATGTGAAACATTACATTACGTGTCATGTTTCATTTCATGACGTGTCATGTTTCATGGCATGTCATGTTCAATTTCATGACGTGTGCTGAATTGAATTGTCATGTGTCATGTTTGGTGCCATGATATAAGGTAATATCACGCGGTATGAAATGTCATGAAATATATCACGTGTCATGATATATATAACGGTGAAGGAAAACATCGTGAGGAAACCCGCGGCTCAGTTGGCTCCACACGTATTAATAAACGTCTTTCTATCTATCTATCTATCTATCTTCTTCTATTGACCTGTCTTTCCTGTGGGCTAGGTCGACTAAGCTGTCAGGATGGTATAGGTGCTGGGCAAGCCTACTCCATCTAAAACAATGTCCCAGGCACTGCAGCGCCGAGTGGTCTCTTCACCCATCTAGTGTGAGTGAAGGTGCCACTGGACGCTGTATAAATCATCTCATTACGTAGATGCAAACGCCTTAGTTTTTTTTTTATCATGACTTCGAAGTGCATTGTTTCGCGCATGTCTACTTATAATTTGTTCTTTGTTCCCGCAGTAAATCGACTATGGTGCGGCTTCTGTTCCGGTTCTTCGAGCCCCAGTCGGGTCAGATCCTGATCAACGGACAGAACATTCGAGACGTCGACCTGCTCAGCCTGCGGAGATCCATCGCCGTCGTGCCTCAGGTTTGTTTGTAACTTCGACCCTCCGGGGTCAAACATCCGCGTCGTCGACCTGGGGCCTTAGCCTGTGTCGCAATGCCGTGTCGATGGCGTCGCATCCTCGTTTCCTCGTTTTTCTCCTACAACCAGAGAACTAATCCTCTAGAATTAGAATCAGAATATTCTTTGCTGTACTACAAACGCATTAAAGGAAACGACAGCATTAATAAATTGTAATTGAAGTTGTCAACTGAGAGCCCATTTTGGCCTTGTTTGTCACTTCGATCCTCAGGAGGCAAATTTCAAAATTTACTTAATTCTCTCAAAAAAAAAAGCGGTAGTGGCCTAGTGGTTAGAAAAATCGAGAGACCCAGGTTCGATTGCCGGTGCCGGCATGTACAATGAGTAATGACTTTAATTTATTTCAAAGTTACATACATTTGTAAATTTGTAGTAGCAATACCACTCGCTAACTGTGAAGGGAAACATCGTGAGGAAACCTGAGAGTCTGAGGCAAATACCCACAACGCGAAAATCGCCAATCCGCATTGGGCACGCGTGGTGATTAAAGCCCAAACCAAGGCACAAATAGCGCCGCCAATGGAAAAAAAATCATATCTTCTTTTTGGATGCGTTTTTTGCTAAAAACGAAACGTCAAATGATAATCCCTAGGCTTAAGGCGCTGGGCATAGTGAGTTAGCCCGCGCGCAAAAAAATGCACAAAATCGATTCCTGTATCAAATACACTAAAAAAATCGAAAATGTTCACATATCAAACCCTAGAATTAGTTGAAACCTATCTAACACAGCCATTTTCCATAACATATCCATAACAGATTGCAAGATATTTTGCTTGAAAAAAAGTGCGCCGCGTTTTTTTTTTCAAGCAAAATATCTTCCAAACGATTTTGAATGTCAACACGAAACTGGCTGTTTTAGATAGGTCTCACCTAATTCTAGGGTTTGATATGTGAACATTTTCGATTTTTTTTTAGTGTATTTGATACAGGAATCGATTTTGTGCACTTTTCTTTGCGCGCGGGCTAATTCACTATGCCCAGCGCCTTAAGTCATATAGACAAAAAGTTACAAGCGATAGAAAGATCCAGGTAGTGTGTGACAGACCCTAACTTATTTATCATTTTCAGGATTGCGTCCTGTTCCACGATACGATACTGCACAACCTACACTACGGGGACCTGTCGCGGCCGCAAGATGACGTCATCGAGGCAAGCAAGATGGCTGAGCTACACGACTCCGTTGTCACGTGGCCCAAGGTACAGTCTGATTCAAACTCCATGTACTACAGGGTGCACTCTAAGTCGATAGCGGAACTTTAAGTAGGCTGTCTACTGATCACTACAAACAACTTGTACTAGGTGGCAAAAAAAATGGAGCAGAAAAAATATCAGCTGTTCCATACAAAAGGTCGACTCAGTACTGCGCCAAATGTATGAAACAGCTGATATTTTTTCTGCTCCATTTTTTTCGCCACCTGGTAAAAGTTGTTTGTTGTGATCAGTAGACAGCCTACTTAAAGTTCCGCTATCGACTTAGAGTGCACCCTGTAGTATGAACTCGCGACCCCATATATCTCAGCAACCCCTCGACCGATTTGGCTCGTGTTCGAACTCAAAAATTCTCTTTTACCTGCCTACCAAATTTCATGACAATCCGACTAAATTTACTCAAGTTATCGTCGAACGAACATTCATACATACATACAAACGACGGATTGTTCCAGTAGACGCGGAAAACTTCGCTCGCTCGTTCAATAATCCGCGCGCGTTGAGAATGGGATGGAACCTTGTCAAAGTCAATCGAAAATATACTTTGTTTTACTTTGACAAGGTTGCTTCTCAGCGCGCGCCCGCGTCTCAGTTCCAAAAAATCGCATCCCTTCAAATCCCGCTCGGATTACAACTTTACGTAAGTTTACGTAAATTAATTAGTGACTTCTAAGTGCTACGAGCTCTTTCTCTGTACCCTTCATTTGCCGGACCTTGCTATGATATACGAGCTAAATAGAAACAAAATGCTAAGAGGGCACTCGCTGAAGTTGAATCAGCAACCATGGACAAGCAACTCCAGAAAACACTTCTTGCCGAACCGTGTACTGAATGCGTGGAATAAACTACCTGAGGCAGTAATCAGTGCCCCCTCGGTGAACTCTTTTAAAAACAGACTCGATAAACATTTTAAAAGTACATTAATAGTACATTACTGCCGCGATCTGTAATGAGTGCGTTTCTGGCGCGCTTTTGATGGCCGACAGAGCGCAGCGTAGCGCAGCTCAAGGCCCTCACAGTGCGGTCAGCATTGCAGCCCTTGATGGACAAGCTGGAATGAAGGCCGAGACCGAAGGTCGAGGCCTTTATAGCGCGGCCAGCAAGGGCTGCAATGATGACCAAACTTGAGGGCCGAGAGCGTAGCTAAGCTAAGCTCGAGGCCATCATAGCGTGGCCAGAAGCGCACTCATTGCAGACCAAGGCTTGTATAGTGCTTTACTCAAACAATGCGAGTAATTTAAATAGAACCAGCTTACCTTTTGTCTTAGTTTACTTTTTGTTGATTTTCCATTCCGCAAACTTTTCGTAGATAAACTTGTATTTTTCCTTTGACTTCGGTGGCAATAGGTACCTTTAAATATCTTATTTCGCTTCGTTCGGCGTTGTTAAACACATTGACTCGGAGAATTCGTTGCTTGAAGAGTTCACTTTTATTTACAACAAAAACAGCACGCACAGAAAAAATCACTTCGAACAACGCGCGAAGCCGCGAAAACAATATGGCCGCGCTTTTTTTTTCTATGCAATTTGTAGACTGCCAGCACCCAAGCAGCCAAATTCTAAATAAATACTTTTTGTGCCAGACTTTTTAGTTCTATTTTTGAAACAAAACTCGACATTAATGGATTTTCATACAGTTTTTCTGGCCGCAAAACACGACATTAATGAAATTCCATACAACTTTTCTGGCGCCTAATCAAAGTAGCCCGCAAGTCCTCCTTTGCTCAAAGAAGGTTGTCGAATTAATGACCACATTACGAGCTTTTTTGAGTAAAGTGATATACACGCATCAGCTTTAAGCTGCCAGTGTATTAAGACGAAATACGTCTCACAACTAGCGCCGCCAATGAAAAAAGAACATATCTTTTTTTTGGATGCGTTTTCATCAAAAAACGCTCCTGCGATTTCTCAACGCGAGGCTTAACTATTTTTAGGACCTAAGGTTTGGATTCCAGATACTAGAACTTAAGAATGCAATCGATTCTCGCCAAAAGTGCACAAAATCGATTCCTGTATCAAATACACTAAAAAAATCGAAAATGTTCTCATATCAAACCCTAGAATTTGGTGAGACCTATCTAAAACAGCCAGTTTCGTTTTGAAGATATTTTATGGATATCAAAATGAAACTGGCTGTGTTAGATAGGTCTCAACTAATTCTAGGGTTTGATATGAGAACATTTTCGATTTTTTTGTGTATTTGATACAGGAATCGATTTTGTGCATTTTTCTTTGCGCGCGGGCTAATTCACTATGTCCAGCGCCTTAAGCGTTTTTTGCTAAAAACGCATCCAAAAAGGAGATATGATTTTTTTTCATTGGCGGCGCTAGTTGTGCGTCGTATTTCGTCATAATAAATAATAATTGTAATAATAATTAGCTAACTTACGTCCCCAGGGTTACGAGACGCAAGTGGGCGAGCGCGGTCTGAAGCTATCGGGCGGCGAGAAGCAGAGGGTGGCGATAGCACGCGCCATCTTGAAGGACTCGCCCGTCATCGTGTTTGACGAGGCGACCTCCAGTCTGGACTCGCTTACTGAATCTGTGAGTGTCAGTTAGTCTGTGAGTGTTGAGGGGATATCATAGCAGTGTGTTCTCCATACAAACGCAAGTGGGCGAGCGCGGGCTGAAGCTATCGGGTGGCAAGAAGCAGAGGGTGGCGAGAAGCAGAGGGTGGCGAGAAGCAAAGGGTGGCGAGAAGCAGAGGGTGGCGAGAAGCAGAGGGTGGCGAGAAGCAAAGGGTGGCGAGAAGCAGAGGGTGGCGATAGCGCGCGCCATCTTTAATGACTTGCCCGTCATCGTGTTCGACGAAGCGAACTCCAGTCTGGACTCGCTTACTGAATCTGTGAGTGTTGAGGGGATATCATAGCAGTGTGTTCTCCATACAAACACAAGTGGGCGAGCGCGATCTGAAGCTATCGGGTGGCAAGAAGCAGAGGGTGGCGAGAAGCTATCGGGTGGCGAGAAGCTATCGGGTGGCGAGAAGCTATCGGGTGGCGAGAAGCAGAGGGTGGCGAGAAGCAGACTGTGGCGAGAAGCAGAGGGTGGCGAGTAGCAGAGGGTGGCGAGAAGCAAAGGGTGGCGAGAAGCAGAGGGTGGCGAGAAGCAGAGGGTGGCGAGAAGCAAAGGGTGGCGAGAAGCAGAGGGTGGCGAGAAGCAGAGGGTGGCGAGAAGCAGAGGGTGGCGAGAAGCAAAGGGTGGCGAGAAGCAGAGGGTGGCGAGAAGCAGAGGGTGGCAATAGCGCGCGCCATCTTAAATGACTTGCCCGTCATCGTGTTCGACGAAGCGACCTCCAGTCTGGACTCGCTTACTGAATCTGTGAGTGTTGAGGGGATATCATAGCAGTGTGTTCTCCATACAAACGCAAGTGGGCGAGCGCGGTCTGAAGCTATCGGGTGGCAAGAAGAAGATGGTGGCGAGAAGCTATCGGGTGGCGAGAAGCTATCGGGTGGCGAGAAGCTATCGGGTGGCGAGAAGCTATCGGGTGGCGAGAAGCAGACTGTGGCGAGAAGCAGAGGGTGGCGAGAAGCAGAGGGTGGCGAGAAGCAGAGGGTGGCGAGAAGCAGAGGGTGGCGAGAAGCAGAGGGTGGCGAGAAGCAGAGAGTGGCGAGAAGCAGAGGGTTGCGAGAAGCAGAGGGTGGCGAGAAGCAGAGGGTGGCGAGAAGCAGAGGGTGGCGATAGCACGCGCCATCTTTCGCCCGTCATCGTGTTTGGCGAGGCGACCTCCAGTCTGGACTCGCTTACTGAATCTGTGTTAGTTAATCTGTGAGTGTTGAGGGGATATCATAGCAGTGTGTTCTCCATACAAACGCCAACTAAGTCAGTTTTGGCGACGGCGGGATTCTCATTTAAAAACTCGTTTTTAGCAAAAAGCGCATACAATTTTGCGCATAATATTTTGCCTTTTGTTCCGAATTCAAACTTTCTGTTCTCGACTATCCTTCCACAATCATTCGTTTTCTTGACTAATGGTGTTTTAGGGGATTATTTTTCACGGACAAGCAAAACTAACATACTCCTCTCTTTTCCTCAGGCAATCCTGCAAGCACTGAAAGCGGCGACAGTAGGCCGCACCTCCATCTGCATAGCTCACCGGCTCTCCACCGTGGCTGATGCTGACGAGATCCTCGTTCTGGAAGGTGGCGCGGTCAGCGAGAGGGGAACACACCAGGAACTACTGAGGAAGTCCACCTCGCTCTATGCGAGGCTTTGGGACAAACAGAACTCTGATCACAAGTAGATTTGCTGCTATTGTTCCAAAGTTCCGTGGTGCTTTGCTGTGCGTTGTGCCGAAAGCTGTGCCTTTTTCTACCATGTCCACCTTTGGGAAAGATCTGACGCTGACGAGATCCTCGTTCTGGAAGGTGGCGCGGTCAGCGAGAGGGGAACACACCAGGAACTACTGAGGAAGTCCACCTCGCTCTATGCGAGGCTTTGGGACAAGCAGAACTCTGATCACAAGTAGATTTGCTGCTATTGTTCCAAAGTTCCGTGGTGCTTTGCTGTGCGTTTTGCCGAAAGCTGTGCCTTTTTCTACCATGTCCACCTTTGGGAAAGATCTGACGCTGACGAGATCCTCGTTCTAGAAGATGGTACGGTCACAGAGAGGGAAACGCACCAGGAACTACTGAGGAAGTCCACCTCGCTCTATGCGAGGCTTTGAGACAAACAGAACTCTGACCACAAGTAGATTTGCTGCTATTGTTCCAAAGTTCCGTGGTGCTTTGCTGTGCGTTGTGCCGAAAGCTGTGCCTTTTTCTACCATGTCCACCTTTGGGAAAGATCTGACGCTGACGAGATCCTCGTTCTAGAAGATGGTACGGTCACAGAGAGGGAAACACACCAGGAACTACTTAGGAAGTCCACCTCGCTCTATGCGTTAAGCAGAACTCTGATCACAAGTAGATTTGCTGCCATTTCTCCTAAGTCTCATCTGGAGTTTTGGTGTGTCGTCCCGAAAACAGTGCCTTTTCTACCATGTCCACCTTTGGGAAAGATCGTCGTTCTAGAAGGAAAGAGACGTAATCGTAAGACGTAAGACGGACGTAACACACTAGGAACTACTTAGGAAGTCCACCTCACTCTATGCCAGGCTTTGGGACAAACAGAACTCTGATCACAAGTAGATTTTTTGCTATTGTTCCAAAGTTCCGTGAAGGTTTACTGTTGCGTTGTGCCTTTTTCTACCAATACCACCTTTGAGACAGAACCTTGTTCTAGAAGGGTAAAATACGTCCCGAGAACAAAAAGAACTTGCAAGAAAGCCTTTGCATCTACGTCAAGAGATGATTTATACAGCGTCCAGTATCACCTTCACTCACACTAGATGGGTGAAGTGACCACTCGGCGCTGCAGTGCCTGGGACATTGTTTTAGATGGAGTAGGCTTGCCCAGCACCTATACCATCCTGACAGCTTAGTCGGCCTAGCCCACAGGAAAGTAAAGTGTCAATACGTGCGGAGCCAACTACTCCGCGGGTTTTCTCACGATGTTTTTCTTAAACATACCTAGCTTACAAATACACGTGCGTGCTGGCGCGCACTTTAGTTGTACGGTCGGCCACAGCCTAGGATACCCCATGGTCTAGCCCCATGGTAGCTCTTAACGCGCGCGGCATAAGGGCGCTAATCGAACAAAAAGGGGTATCTTAGTGTGTGGCCGACTGAAGCTATTCTTATGACTATTTTTGATAATTGTCGACAGAAGGCCTCAAGTCTTTGAGATTTTAGTTTGTAAAAAAGGCTGTTTTCATCGAAAAGTTAAGCATTTTATTTGTAAAGAGCAACGACGGCGTAAAAACTGTAAATTGTCTTGTATACAGGGTGTTAAAAGACCGCCAACAAAGGGGGAAAACACGTATAGTCCTCATATTGCCCAAGGAACTATGCCTGGGAAATCAACGGTTTCCAAGATATTGAGGTTTAAAGTTGGACTTAAAAATGATTTGCAGAAATGAGTTCAGTATCGAGTACCATTTCTTCTTAAGAAGCCATATCGAAATTTCCAGTATTTCTTACAAAAATCTACTTTAAAATTTGCAACCCGCAATGTATTCTGAACATCGGCACCTCGAGCGTAAGTAGCTTATGTTTATGGCAACTCTTGCGCAATATGACTTCTCTGCGTTACACGTCCAAAATATTTTACAAATCAATCGTTCAATGTAAATAATTTATTTATGGCATATTGTATCCCTTTGACTTTGACCTAAAAAACCAAAATCATTTCCCAGCAATAATTTATGGAAAAAGTTCTTTCTTTTGGTGTCTAGTATGCGAGCCTTTCTGGTCTGTCGGCGGTCTTTTAACACCCTGTAGGTGTAGATAATATTTGAGATACAGAGTTGTTATTTAAACTTTCTTAAGCACTGCATTTTATATTGATGTAACGGTTTCACTTACTTTTACTAACGTGGTCGGGTTAGCCGACTAGTTTCGACCTCGTCCGAAAGGCTTAATGCAAGAGAGAGAATGCTTTTTACCGCGGCAATCGATCTCTTAATAAACGTAAGTGATATCGGATAAATATAAAAAGAGAGGTTATTGTTGACTTTTTAATAGGTATAAAGTGTTACAACTCTTTTTACATGGTGTAACCTACTGGTCAACGAAATGTCGTTGCTGTAAAAAAAGTTAAAAAAATCTATTTTTATTTCCGAACCTCTAAATTGAAAACAAAAAATATAACTTTTTGTTTTTGGTAGTGGCTCAAAAAATATTTTTGTGTATGTAGGTGCATTTGCATAGCTTTGAGTTGCTAAGACAAGAAAGTCAATGAAAACAATATTTAAAAAATACTTTTCTCCCGCCACAGCGTTCACATTTTATTATTCTAAAAATCTACATAGAGTAAAAACAATATTTAGGTTGTGATCCCTATCACCACCTGGCTATTACCCTGTAAAAAGAGTTAGGATCTTTTGTAACACCTTGTATTATTTGTATATTTAACTCGGTCCATCCGCTTTAGTTAATCTTTTGTAAATATAAACGTTACTATTATGTTAAGATGTATACAGTGCCAAAGTATTTTGAAAATATTGTCGGCAAATGTATTCGTCCGTAAACAGTTTAACATACTCTGTGTTACCATATTGTCATGTACAGCTAAAATCTGTTGAATAAGAATATAATTTTGTTACAAAGCTGTGTTTTTATTGTTCAAACTGTACTCGGAACGTTGAGATCCATTAAACTAAGGCGTTTGCATCTACGTAATGAGATGGAAAGACAAGTCAATACGTGTGGAGCCAACTAACTCGCGGGTTTCCTCACGATGTTTTTCCTTCACCGTTAGCGTGTGGTTTTTTACTGAGTACTTCAAATTCACAAATGTACGTAACTTTTTAAATAAACAAAGTCATAGGTACATGCCTGCACTGGGTATCGAACCTGGATCTCTCGCTTCCAACTCCAATGTTCTACCACTGGGGGGTTATCCTTGACGCTATTGCGATCAAATTGAAAAAGTTTTTCCTCATTGAATTCGTATAGTAATGCTTTGATTTTAAATACTTTGTAATGTTTATTCAAAGGTAAGGCTGTTTTATTCAACAAAAACACAAAATGCGTCTTAATTTGTAATTTTTTTTTTTTTTTTAATTGCGCCATATTGCGGCCGTATTGGAAAAATGCGTCAAGGGTAGAGGGGCTGGGCCAGCCGGAAAACCCTTTAATATGTACGTAAAAAAAACTACTTCAATCAAAATCGGTTCATCCGTTTACGCTACACAGAGACGAAGCTCTAAAAAGTTTCGTTCGCTGATCGGGGGTTATTCGAGTGGAACAACACTGTCGAAATATTCCTGCCAGTACCAATCAACGACTATTCGAAACGTATCGATTTCGATCGGTCGCCATGGCAACCAGACATCCACAATATTGTCAGTGTCAAAGTGGTAACAGGGAATTTGCATTTTTCTACAAGAAACGGCTCGTTTTCGAGTCAACTTCCACTAATCTTTTCCACAGGCTAACATGTTCTCTCTATGAGGCAACATGTCATCTTTGAGCCTTCTTTCTGATAAACGCAGGGACGTCCTAAGGTTACGGCTTGTTTTCAAAGTTATAGCGACCTCTAACACTAGTCTTTTTACTCTAGCTACCTTGGAAACGGTAGGTAACATCGTAGCCAGCTTTAGATAACACAACAAACCACTGGAGTGTTCCCAGCACCTAGTGTGGAAGTTAACTTTGTCATGTGCGTGTATTACAGGAAGGAAAGCTTAGAAAACGTGTACAGTAGTAATTCGCGGCTGAGTCTTCTCCAAAAGCGCAAAAAACTGGCGCCACTGGCCATGGATATGTCGAATGCCTCGCTCATAAGCAAGGGCAGTAAGACAGGAGACAGATACGTCACACAGCGGGTTTTGTCGGCCAAGACCCACCGCGTAAAGCAACTCCAGAACCAGCTGGCAGATGCACATTACCACTTGCAGGTAAGTGGGTTTGTTATGTTTGTTATGTTGTGGTGTTGTCTGTGGCCACATGTGGCTGGGGGATGGGGAACTGTAGGTACAGACGGAATTCCGGACGGTAAATAACAGTTAAAAAAAACTAAAAAACACGCTTTTATAGGAAACCGAACTAAAAAGTATAAAATAATTTTTAATTACAAAGAGTTCAAAATTATAATAAAATTTAAGTTATTAACAGAATAATACAATTCAGAGTAAAAGCGTGGGGTGCTTGATATACTAAATGTTACAATCATTCTATTGGCAACTATCTATGAGATGCACCCCACGCTTTTTACTCTGTATTGTATTATTCTGTTAATAACTTAAATTTTATTATAATTTTAAACTCTTTGTAATTAAAAATTATTTTATACTTTTTAGTTCGGTTTCCTATAAAAGCGTGTTTTTTAGTTTTTTTAAACTGTTATTTATTTTTAATTTTTTAGTTCGATTTATTATTTTTTTGTAAATTTCTGACATTTCTAGTACTCAAACATCAGTTGGCTCCATAGAGTCTTTTGATCCCTACATGAAAGAGAAGCGATTGGCATAAAAAACAAATTTGGTATTTTAGCATTTTTTTTGCTGACCGTACATTTTTTCCAAAATCTGTGAATGCAGTTTATAATATCTCAAAAAGTTATGGAAAGTCTCCTAAGAAAGTTTTCCTGTAACTATAACGGTTTAGGTACCTGCCCTTACTGCCTCGTCTCAAAAATCCACCCTGTATAATGGCACTGTAGGGGTATAATGGGAAACTGTTATCAAATTATTGCATTGTCATTGGTCCTTGATACGTATGCAAAGTTTCAAATTAATCAGACTTCTGGAAGTTGGTAAAAATTATGCTCAAAGATTCCGTTACATACATACATACATACATACAGGCCAAGCTTATAAAAGCGTGTTAAAAAACCGAATCAGGATTCCGAACGCAGTAGATATCTAAGTGCATACAAATCTATGGGCTTAGGTCCAGGTAGGTACTTAGGTAGATACTTACAGTTTTTTTTCGTCCGTTTTTTTAAACCTTTTTTAAAATAGTAAATAAACGAAGTGGCTTCATAGTGAAATTAATTGGCTTCTTAGACTCCACAATAAAGAGTATTCTATCTACTTTTGCTGAAGTCTTGGATAAAGGTACCTAAGTACTTTACTTAGATACCTACATATTTGATGTATGAAATGTATATTCCCTTTCTAGGAGCTGAGCAATGAGAACCGTATTTTGAAAGCCGTTCAGAAGAAACACGAGATTGCATTGCAAAGGTCAGTTAAAAATATTATTTCATTAAAATGTAACTCGCATGTAATTTTCCCGACTGTGGCGAAACCCAAAAGTAGCTAGAGATTCAGTAGGTATTAATTTCATTTTATAAATTCATTTTATACAAGGTGTTACAAAAGATGCTAACTCTTTTTACAGGGTCATGGTACCTGATGGTAGGGATCACAACCAAAATATTTTTTTAGCTCTATGACGTTCCATTGATTTTTAAATAATTAAAATGTAAGCGCTGTGACGGGAGAAAAGTATTTTTAAAATACTGTTTCCATAGACTTTCACTATGTTTTAACAGCCTGAAGCTATTTAAATACAGCTAAGCAAACAATCATATTTTTTAATTGGAGCTAAATCCAAAAACAAAAAAGTTATGAAAATTTTTCAATTTTGAGGTTATATAAAAAAAAAGTTGTGTTTTTCCACTTTTTTTGCAGATTTGTCATTATGTTGACCAGCAGGTTACACCCTGTAAAAAGAGTTAGTATCTTTTGTAACACGTTGTATTATAAAATAAAATTTAGGTACGCCCCCAGCGCGTTACACCGTAGCCCGGAAATCGTCTTATCGCTAATACCGATCTCTTTTAGACAACCTTTAGTTTATTTTATAATAAGGTTAAATAATTCTCTCGGGAAATTCCCATCGACAGTTACTTGACTCGGTAGCTCCCTGCGCGGTATCCCCTTGTGCTTTAGAAAAAACAAAAAGTTCCTTTAGTTTAGTTAAATAAAGTAGGTACTTTTAACCCAATGCTAGGCACTGATCCTAGAACCTACGAATAAAATATTTTATCGCCAAAAGTTATAAAAGGCGATAAAATATTTTATTCGTAGGTTCTAGCATCTGGAATCTAAACCTTAGGTCCTACAAAAAGTTAAGCCTCGCGTTGATAACCTAACGTTTTGTTTTTAGTAAAAAATGGATCCAAAAAGAAAATATATACCTATGTTTTTTTTTCTCATTGGCGGCGCTAGTTGTGCCTCTTGCCTATAAGTAGGTACAGTCGGCCACAGTCTCAGATACCCCTTTTTGTTCGATTGGTGCCCTTATGCCGCGCGCGATAAGAGCTGCCATGGGGTATCTGATATTGTGGCCGACCGTACCTAGTAGGTACCTACACACAACATTTCACAAAAATAAACTAACATTGTTGGCGCAATATCTCAAAGCCGTCATGCAATCATTTTCTCAACGGTCGGCTACATAACAGTCTAGGATACCCCAAGTAGGTATGAGAACTCTTACCACGCGCGGCATAAGGGTGCCAATCGAACCAAAAAGGGGTAGGGTTATTTAAAATTTCTAAAAGTTTTGTGTATGACGTCACCACTGGCATTATGTACTAAGCTCATTGCCTTCAGTCATGCTTTTAAAAAATAAAAATATGTTTATTTTTGACAAATGTCAGTGTCAAGTCAACAAGAAGGTTTGACAGTTGTTTTTTTTTAAATATTTGTGGGCAATGGAACTACCGCATTAGAGGCTATGATGACGTCATCGAAAGAAAAATGAAGTAAACATTTTTGGCGATAAATATTAATAATCCGTTTTAATTTTACTTTTTTAAACCCCTAATAGTGATCAGTATCCCTATTCCTCGAAATGGTTTTCAATTTACGGCAATCGATGCCTCACTGATCAATGCCCATTCGCTTTAAAATACCTAAGTACCTAAGTAGTAAGTAGTAAGCAAAAGTAGTAATAGACACATTACAGAAAAAACAGCTAATGATAAAAGGAGCGGTGCTCAGCAAAATGCTGTGTGTGCATGCATCGACACAGCGCTGATTTTCAGCACGCCCCGGTTTTACATGTATACCTACCTAGTTTTGTTTTTCTACGAAATGAATAACAAACTGTAGATGATTAATATGCTATCGCAATAACTTAAATTTGTTCTATTAAATCACGGTTTTACTCACTAGTAATTTACTACTAGTGAGTAAAACCGTGATTTAATAGAAAAAATGTGCAGTGCTCACGAAAGTTTAAGTTTTAAAACTTAAATTTGTTTCGTGCATATTGGACATACATAAAGAACCATCCATCGTAACAAAATTTCATTCAAAACTTTATAAAAGAGCCTTTTACAAAGCAAACAAATATCGCGTATAGACCTTTTGGAACTAAGACGCGCGCGGTAAGCAAACTCGCGTCGAAGCAACGTTGTCAAAGTATTTTTTATTTTATTTTATTTTATTTGGGAAACAAACGATACAATTTATAAATTATTAGAACACAAACGTATTAAAAACACCAGTGAAGTTTCCACTTAAAATTAACACTGACACAGAGACATAGCAAATAACATAGCTTATATTAACAACATTAGCATTTATTTAATTGAACGGCAATAAAAACACACTGCCACACAGACGCTATTGCGATCAAATTGAAAAAGTTTTAAAATTAATTTCACTTTGAATTCTCATAGTAATGCCTTGAATGGCCTTGATCTTAAACACCCTGTAATGCCTATTCAAAGTTAAGGCTGTTTTATTCAATAAAAACACAAAATTCGTCTTAATTAGTAAAATATTAAAGTTTGTGAATTGCCCCATATTGCGGCCGTATTGGAAAAATGCGTCAAGGGTAAAGGGGCTGGTTTAGATTTAGATTAACGATGAAGATAAAGATAAAAATAAATAAGATAAAACATTATTTATTGCCAAAACCAAAACATTACATTAAAAAAACTACACTTAAAACAGAGGTTATCGTTTTAGAATTATATCTAACAATTTTGGCAAATGGGGAGAGCTCAGCTTTCTGATGGTTACCATGATTGGTTCCCAGCGCTGGTTTTCAGCAACCCCCAGCTCTTGAGGTGTTATTGCGAGCGGAAGTAAATGAAGATCCTTAATTAAAAATAATAGGTAATAATAATAATAATAATATGTTAGATTTTGAATGTAGACAAATAAACAATTAAAAAGCCTTATTGGCCTTATTAGCATTTTCTTCAATGGTTTTTCTTAATTTTTCTTTAAAAGGCCAAAAGGGGTAACAAATGAATCTAAATTACTGAATTTTTTATTATATTCGTCTAGGGAATGAAACGAAAGTAAAATACAGTATAAGTATTTTCGATTGACTTCGACAAGGTACCATCCCATTCTCATCGCGCGCCGATTATACTTCCGACGGAATAAACAATAGCTTCATTTCACGTTTGTACGTGATATTTACTTAATAAGGGCTACCGCGCTCAGATTTGCCGCTAGAGGCGCTTGTGAAGCGCGAGCTTCGATCAAGGATAAAACTAGATACAACATAGAACTCTGAAATGTCTCTGGAAAAATAGATGCCCAACTGCCTTTGGGAGCTTATTTGCTCGTAGTCTATGCAATTAAAGTAAAACTGTACACTAATGCAATAAGGTTGACAATCGAATATTAGACGTATGGTCGAAATGATGTTTCGTATTGTTCTATTGCTGATATCATTTGTTTCTGTGGGGACAAGTTTTTATTGTGATTTTATACGTAATGCGGGTTCTATGGGATTTAGTTCGGTGAGCGCGAGGTACAAAATGTCACTGTTTCTAGGCTACACGGGTTTATTTCTAACTTTTATTTCTAAATCTTAATACCATAAAACAAAGTCGTGTTAATTACACCATTTATAACTCGAGAACGGGTGGATCGATTTTTATGATTTTTGTTTTGTTGGATTTCTCTCCGCCCCGAATAGCAGAATAACCATTAAAACAACGGAAAAACTCACGAGAAAAAAACTAAGTCTGCGTGGACTAAGTCGCTGGCAAAAGCTAATAGAATAATAAATGCCTTTACATCAACGTAATGAGATGATTTATACAGCGTCCAGTAATACATACCTTCACTCACACTAGATGGGTGAAGAGACCACTCGGCGCTGCAGTGCCTGGGACATTGTTTGTTTATTTACAAATATAATAATGTTGTGAATATTTTGCAATACCTGAGATTAAGAATGGCATATTTGTTCTCCCGCTATACTAATAACTTTGAAAGTGCCTTGAAACAGTTTTATGTTTCGGAAAATTATTGTGATAAATGTTTTTTTTTCGAACAAAACGGGGCTTGCTCGATGTGTTTTATTTTATTAGTACAGTTTTTTTTTCTCCACTGATGGCGCTCTTAATACGGCAGTCTTTTAAAATTTCACCAGTGTTGCCAATGGCACGACAAATTACGGTATTCTGTAATAATCATAACCAGAAACACAACTCATTGCTTGCAAATTTTATCGCATCACGTAGTTCACCGCGTATTCCGCGTATTCACGACGGGCAATAGCTGAAAATCAGTGCTTTGCTCTCGAGCAAATACCTACTATGCACTGAGCTCTTTTGCATCACTGTGGCTCACACTCACACACAGGCACTAAGGTTTATTTTTCAATAGTTTTATTTAGTACTAGCTTTTCGCCCGCGACTTCGTCCGCGAAGACTTATAAGAAGTTGCCTGGGTACATCTTTCACCATTATCAAATTAGCATGAATAGAGTCATGGGTGTGTATTTTTGTAAGCTATCTCTATTCCAAATGTCATCCAAATCCGTCGTGCAGTTTCAGCGTGGAAGTGTATGTGTTGTGTATGTGTGTGACCAAATTGGTAAAGATCAAATGAATCCAACAAAAAAAAAAAACATACTTTGAACCTTTTTGGCCGTTTTAGGTTTATCATTATTATTGTTTTCTTCATGCTTAGTAGATTTGCTATAAAACGCAACTGTAGTTAAATGTTCATTGAATAGTTGTAGCTTTAAAGGTTCCGGCATTGTTATTGATACTACATCAGGAAAACTCTTAAAATGTTTCCACCCTTTTTGATGCTGAAACATGAGTTTAATTATTATTTCTGATTAAATACACGACTACTTAGTTTCAAGTTAATCTGACCCAATAAAATGATAATTTCATACAAATTTTGAACCCCGTTTTGGCCGTTTTAGAGTTAACATTATTACTTTTTTCTTCATGGTTGGTAGTTTTGCTATAAAACGCAACTGTAGTTTTTCAAAGTTGTAACTTAAATGGGTTGGGCCCAGCATTGCTACTACATCAGAGAAAAATATTCAACGTTTCCACCCATTTTAACCCTTCATTCGCTGAAATGAGAAAATTGCTGAAACACGTGTTTGATTATTTCTGATTTAGCATACGAATACTTAGTTTCAAGTATATCAGACAAAAAAAAAGTATTTCATACAAACTTTTAACCCCGGTTTGGGCATTTCAAGGGTTAACATTATTAGTTTTTTCGTCATGGTTGGTAGTTTTGCTATAAAAAGCAACTGTAGTTCAAATTTCAAAGTTCTAACTTGAATGGTTTGGACCCAGCATTGCTACTATAATTATCAGGGAAAAATCTTCAACGTTTCCACCCATTTTAACCCTTCATTCGCTGAAATGAGAAAAATGCTGAAACACGTGTTTAATTATTTCTGATTTAGTATACGAATACTTAATTTGAAGTAAATCGGACCAAAAAAAAATTTTATTTCATACAAACTTTGAACCCCGGTTTGGGCATTTGAAGGGTTAAAATTATATTCTTTTTTTCATGGTAGGTAGTTTTGCCACAAAACACTACTGCAGTTTCAATTTCATAGTTGTAGCTTTAATGGTTTAGGCCTGGCATTGATAATACATCAGGAAAAATCTTCAAACTTTTCTACCCCTTTTAACCCTTTTGTGGACAGAAATTTGAAATACGCTGAAACACGTGTTTAATGGTTTCTTATTTAATATACAAATACTAAGTTTCAAGTAAATCGGACCAAAAATTTTTTTTATTTCATACAAATTTTGAACCCCGGTTTGGGCATTTGAAGGGTTAAAATTATATTTTTTTCTTGATGGTGGGTAGTAATGCTATAAAATGCAACTGCACATTCAATTTCAAAGTTGTAGCTTCAATGGTTTGGGCCCAGCATTGCTACTACATCAGGAAAAAAACTTCAACGTTTCCACCCATTTTAACCCTTCATTGGCTGAAATGAGAAAAACGCTGAAACACGTGTTTGTTTTTTTCTGATTTAGTATACTAATACTTAATTTCAAGTAAATCGGACCAAAAAAAATTTTTATTTCATACAAACTTTGAACCCTAGTTTGGGCATTTGAAGGGTTAAAATTATATATTTTTCTTCATGGTAGGTAGTTTTGCCACAAAACACTACTGCAGTTTCAATTTCATAGTTGTAGCTTTAATGGTTTAAGCCTGGCATTGATACTAAATCAGGAAAAATCTTCAAACTTTTCTACCCCTTTTAACCCTTTGGTGGGCAGAATTTTGTAAAACGCTGAAACACGTATTTAATTGTTTCTTATTAAATATACAAATACTAAATTTCAAGTAAATCGGACCAAAAAAAAATTTTATTTCATACAAACTTTGAACTCCGGTTTGGGCATTTGACGGGTTAAAATTATATTTTTTTCTTCATGGTGGGTAGTTTTGCTACAAAACGCTACTGCAGTTTCAATTTCATAGTTGTAGCTTAAATGGTTTGGGCCCGACGTTGACACTACATCACGAAAAATATTCATACATTTCAACCTCGTTTAACCCTTAAACGGCTAAAATTAGAAAAAAGCTGAAACAGGTGTTAAATTATTTTTGATTTAATATACGAATTCTCAGTTGCAAGTAAATCCGGACAAAAAAAATTTTTTTTTCATACAAACTTTGGACCCCATTTTTACCGCCTTAAGGGTTAAACTTGAAGTAAATCTGTCTTAACCCGTAGCGTGTCCACAAATTACAACTATTGTCAAATTTTCACTGTTGTGGCATTAGCGGTTTTGTTCCAGCATCGATCGTAACTGGTGAAAAAAATCGAAAAACTTTGGCACCCATTTTAACCCTTAAGAACATAGAAATGAAAAAAAATTTGAAATAGGTGACAAGTGATTTTAAAAAAAAAGTACAAAAAATCAAGATTTAAGAACAAAAGCCCAAAAAAAATTTTTTTCCCATACACACTTTCAGCCCTATTTTGACACACTTAAGGGTTAAATAAAAAAAAATCGCTTCTTAAATGAACCCTCCACCATATAACGCAACTTTTGTCCAAATTTCATACTTATAGGTTCAGCCGTTTGGGCTGTAGCGTGATGAGTCAGTCAACCTAAGCCTTTTATATATATAGATTAAGTTTGCTTTTGTTGGTGCCTATTGTTTGCTATGTCCCTATTTGTTTCAATAATGTTGTGTGCACATGATGCAAATAAACTTTTTATCTATCTGTCTATCTATTTATCTAGTTGTTGTCGGCATCCTACCTACTATTCTATATTTTACCCAAAACCATTTATGTTTTTGCTTTCAAGAATAAAAATTGCAAATATAGGTATGAAGCCTCGCGTCCATTAGGCGGATCGGGGCGGGCCGGGCCGCAACGGAAAAATCCGCCTGCCTATATTTTGTATGGAAGTGCGTCCACTAGAGCGCATCGGGGCGGGGCGGGCCGCGACGCAATATTTTTGCCGGCGGATTTTTGCCGGCGGCATGACCCGCCCCGATGCGCCTAGTGGACGCAGGGGCAACAGCATGCTCGCGCATGCGAATGCGCGCGAGTGTTGCCATTTGTCGACCAGTATACATAATCGGCTGAAGTATTGTTGTTCTTGTTTATAATAATGTAAAGAATTCTATGCTATTGGCGTGAACGAAAAATCGCTGAACAAACTCTTAGTACGAATAGCTCAGTAAAGTTTAGCTTCAAAATTTAAAAAAACTGTAAAAAAAATGAATTACCCTCCACGCTGCTATCGTCCAACCTTAAGGGTGGACGATAGCAACGTGGCGGGAGATTCAAAATTTTCACAGTTTTTTACATTTTGTAGCTAAACTGAGCTATTTTTGTTCAGCGATTTTTCGTTCGCGGCTATAACATAGTATTCTTTTCATTATTGTTAACAACAGAACAACAATAATTCAGCTGATTATGTGTTCTGGTCTACGATAAGTTTTTTGGGCAGTGCCACTGCTTCATAGACCAGAACACATACTAATCGGCATAATAATCATCAATTTTATTAGTTTAAAGTGCATGAAATCCCTAATATAAAATAGTCTGTAATTTTGGCATGAATGAATAGGGCTTGGCAATTTTTTTGCAGCCAAGGGCCACATAGAGCCAAAATGGCATAAAAGCGGACCGTACCTGAAACTATAGGTAGGTACTTACCATACACTATAATTATTTTACCCATAGTATATTCAGAGTGAGATGAGCGCGCGTCAGCGCGACCGAAAATTTCAGTCTCAATCATACAAAATAATTTCAATCTGTTGAAAATTTCTCAATCGACTAGGCATCAAAAAGTTTAGGCAATGTCACAAAAAGTCACAACGAGGGCTCAAAAGTTACAATATTTGTGACTAGACAAAGTGGCAACACCAAAAAATCCGCCGAGCCGATGCGTCGATCCGCCCCGATGCGCTTAGATGGACGCACCCCAAAACGTTGCGTTGCGTTGCGGCCCGGCCCGGCCCGCCCCGATCCGCCTCATATGGACGCTAGGCTTGACACGGCAATTTTACCGATTGAACTTGGCAAGCCTGATTCTTATCTGTGGTGTTTGTGTTGTGTATCTTTAGTACTAGTACTTTCTAATCTGTGAATCTGTGGGGAAAAGCGTTATTTGACTGCCGTATTTTCTGCGCCATCTATCAAGTATTTTAAAATCAGCTTTTAACTGTCAGTTGAAAACGACTCATTAGCGAAAACAATATCTACAGCGCAATTCAGGCGATACCTAATAAGGGGCTATAGGGTTGGTCTACTTATCTATCTTTATTGAAATAAAACGTCTCCGACTTATGATTTTGGGCGAAGCAAAAGAAGTGTCAAAATTTTGTTTCATATCCCATCTGTGATACAAACAAGAAGTTTTTTGTACGTTATGCAGCTATGGAAGCGATTCCTTCCATAGCAAGGTTACTGACCGATGTTTCTGGCGGCCTAACTGAATAATAAGTGAAAGTCATAGACAGGTATCATCCAATTTAATTAATTAAAACACTGGCGCGGTGAAAACTTTGCCTTCTCGTTTTTCACTTGTTTGTTTCAATCACAAACAACACAAAGCCTTACGTCAGAGTTTGTATTAGGGGACGGAAGTTTGAAACTTCTTATTCTATTGGGTATTTCGTTGCGAGAATAAAACAAAGCCACTTACGTCGTTTGTGTGGGCGCCACATCATTCAAATTGTTTTCGCGTCGAAGGTGTAGCTGTTTTAAGAAGTTGAAAAGAAAAAGATAAATGGTAAGAGATATTGTTCCATAAAAACACAAACTTTATAGAAACACATAGGTACAGCAATTTCTTCCGGATTCCGTCGGGAACACCCTGTTGCCAACTAAAGCTGTTTTCATTGGACGCATCTACAGCCTAGCAAATAAGTGCTCACCCACTTTCTGACGATGGAAAGGTCGAAAGCAAAAAGTTTGAATTCGGAACTTTATTTGGACTAGTTAGGAGTTTAGGGCACAAACCTACCCCCACCCCTCAGAGGTAAACCCTAGAAAATCCGTTGAAGAAAAAGTATTTTCATACCAACATTTTGGACGTCAGTTTGACCGCTTTAAGAGCCTGGTACGGTCGGCCACAATCTCAGATACCCCATGGCAGCTCTTACCGCGTGCATAGGGCATAAGGGCGCCAATCGAACAAAAAGGAGTATCTGAGACTGTGGCCGACTGTACCACCGTTCCCTAGCGCCGCCAATGAAAATCCTAGAACCCACGAATAAATCCCGCCGCCGCCAAAAACAGCCAATTTTGGCAGTGGCGGGATTTATTCATAGGTTCTAAGATCTGGAATCAAGACCTTAGGTGCTAAAGATAGTTCTCATTTGACGCCATGTTCTTAGCAAATAACGCATCCAAAAAGAAAATATGATTTTTTATTCATCGGCGGCGCTATTGTGCCTTGACCGTCACCGTAGGGGATAAAATTAGATAAAAACAATCATCGTTGGAAGTTTTTTTGTAATGTCATTGAAAGAAACAAAACTGCTTCAATTCTACTTCAACAATCCGGCGTTTGTATGACGTATGTATTGTATGTATGTATGTATGTATGCATATATGAATATGTATGAATGTTCGTTCGATGATAACTTGAGTAAATGTGGTAGGAACGTCATGAAATTTGGTAGGCGAGTAGGCAAATGAGGCAAAGACTTTTTTTAAGTTCGAACTTGGGCCAAATAGGTCGAAGGGTTGCTGAGATATGGGGTCGCGAGTTCACAGTTCGGGGCGAACCACTAGTATACAGGATGTTAAAAGACCGCCAACAAAGCGGGAAACCACGTATTGTCCTCATCATAACAAGTGGTTCGCCCCGAACTACGAACTTACGACCCCGCATATCTCAGCAACCCCTCGACCGATTTGGCTCATGTTCGAACTTAAAAATTCTCTTTGCCTCATTTACCCACCTACCAAATTTCATGACGATCCGACAAAATTTACTTAAGTTATCGTCGAACGAACATTCATACATACAAACACACTAACATACATACAAACAAACGCCGGATTGTTCAAGTAGACTCGGAGAACTTCGCTCGCTTTGCTCGCTCGTTCAATGAACATTTTTGCCCAAGGAACTATGCCTGGGAAATCAACGGTTTTCGAGATGATGAGATTCAAAGTCGGACTTTTCAACGCTTTTTTTTGCAGAAATGTATGAAGCTTTCTTCGCTCGCTCGTTCAATTATGTTTAAACAAACCTCCAACAGATACGAGAATTCGAATGCGGAGCTGCCGTCTGTCCTCAACGCGCACAACGAAGAAATGCGTGTGCAGCAGACGAAGTACAAGCAGCTCAAGCAGCAGTTCAAAGAGGCTACCCAGAAGTTGAAGGAGCGGGACCTGCAGTTGCAGCAGCTGAGGGACGAGCACCAGCACCTTATGGAGCTCAGCAAGGATAGGTGGGTGTCTTTATACATACTTTTATTAACCCCCGCCCCATACCAACATTTTTATTTTTATTTTCAGACTGTTTAAAAAAAAATTAAGTACCCCAGACATTTTGGCTTCAAATAAGCATATCTCATACATTTCTGAACCGATTTTGATAAAAAAACGTCTAAGGACACTCGTTAGTACACTTGCTTTCAAATAAAAAAAGCCGCATCCAAATTGGTTCACCCGTATAAGAGCTACGGTGCCAGACACCCTCTCATACAGACACACCCTCAGACACTTTCACACACATAGCGGTCAAACTTAACACCCCTCATTTTTGGTCGTAGGTTAAAAAATAGGTTTTATAAGTTTGACCGCTAATAATGTGTGTGTGTGTCTTTCCTGTGGCCTAGGCCGACTAAGCTGTTAGGATGGTATAGGTGCTGGGCAAGCCTACTCCATCTAAAACAATATCCCAGGCACTGCAGCACCGAGTGGTCTCTTCACCCATCTAGCTAGTGGAGCAAAGTGCCACTGGACGCTGCTTATATCATCTTAATACGAAGGCCTTAGTTTTTATGTGTGAGTGTCCGTAGCTCTTAATCGGATGAACCGATTTGAATGCGTTTTTTTTTTTTCAAATTGAATGCGCATATTTATTTTTCATTATTGTCGACAATAACTACGTGATGCGATAAAATTTGCAAGCAATGAATGGTGTTTCTGGTTATGATTATTACAGAATACGGCAATTTGTCGTACCATTGGCAACACTGATGAAATCAGTGATGAATCAAATGACAGCCGTATTAGATATGTGCGCTACCAATGGAGAAAGAAGGAACTACGTTTTTTTTCTGAAAACGGGCCATTTGCAACGCTTTGTTAAAATTGAAGTAGGAGAAGACTCGCGCACGAAGGGTTCCGTACCATTATCTATAAAAACGGCAAAATACATGTTTTTTGTATGGCCCCCTTAAATTTTAATTGATTTTAATTTAAGTAATTATTTATTTTTAATAAACTTAACTAAATATTTTGTGAATATTTAGTCTACCTGTTGCAGTTATCAATATCGAGCAAAACAAATCACGTTTGTTGTATGGGAGCCCTCTTAAATATTTATTTTATTCAGGTTTTTAGTGTTAATAATTATTGTTGTTATAGCGGCAACAGAAATACATCATGTGTGAAAATTTCATCTGTCTAACTAGCACGGTTCATGAGATACAGCCTGGTGACAGACGGACAGGCGGAGTCTTAGTAATAGGGTCCCGTTTGGCACCCTTCAGGTACGGAACCCTAAAAATTGTCCTGAGGTATATCGTGCGTGGTCGACTTCTGTTGATTTAGCTCTTGTCTGCATTCACATTTCAGTGGAAATAATTAAAGGGTCGTTTTGTCTAGTTAACGAAGCCTGTATCGGTTTCAGGAAATCTTAAAAGGGTTGGACCCAAACATGGTTTAGAGGAACGTGGTGATTTCTTCCGAGTCTGTCGTGTCAAAGATTTAACATTCTCAGCCCACATTTGCCCACTGCTGGGTATAGACTTTTTCCCCTTCACGCCATCTTCCTCAGTACGCCTTAAGGTAGACGTCCATTAGCGGCGGATCGGGTCGGATCGGGCCGGGGCGGGCCGCAAAATAAAATCCGCCTGCCTGCATCTGTGAACTCGCGACCCCATATAAACTTAACAACCCCGGCAACCCCTCGACCGATTTGGCTCATGTTCGAACTTAAAAATTCTTTTAATTTTATTTACCCTCCTACCAAATTTCATAACGATCCGACCGAATTTACTCAAGTTATCGTCGAACGAACATACAAACAAACATGAATACATACATACATACATACAAACATACATACGCCGGATTGTTCTAGTAGACTCGGAGAACTTCGCTCGCTTCGCTCGGTCGTTCAATGATAGATCCTAGTATTTTTTATAATACACGATAGTTTATTAGTAATTCCACAAAATGATTAAATGCTTAAAATGTTAATTCGAATACAATGCGGTCTGCTTGTTGCCCAAAGACATACTGAAACCGCCAGTGGCGTGTTATCTCATTGTTACAATAAATGGCTGACTATCATGGGGTTCATGCGTATTTTTTTTATTTTTATTTATGTACAAAAATCCACAGCAATACAGTTGCTATAATGTTTCTTATATAAACTAGTGGTTCGCCCCGAACTATGAACTCGCGACCCCATATCTCAGCAACCCCTCGACCGATTTAGCTCATGTTTGAACTTAAAAATTCTCTTGGCCTCATTTACCTGCCCACCAAATTTCATGACGATCCGACAAAATTTACTCAAGTTATCGTTGAACGAACATTCTTACATACATACATACATACAAACATACAAACGCCGGATTGTTCCAGTAGACTCGGAGAACTTCGCTCGCTTCGCTCGCTCGTTCAATGAAACTGCGTCCACTAGCGGTGCACTATTGCGCTGTGGCCCGCCCCGCCCCTATCCGCCGCTAGTGGACGCTGTTTCAGATAAATACAGGCAGGCGGATTTTTGCGTTGCGATGCGCTCCGGCCCGATCCGCCTAGTGGACGCCAGGCTTAAGTGGTGTCGTCTGACCACCAGGCTGCTTATCTGCTGACCGTGGTCGTACAGAGTCTGTAACACAATGGCGTATCGATGGCTTCCAAGTGGAAGGACAAATCCGGGATTTCCTCGTTTTACTCCTAAAACCAGCGAATTAATCCTCTAGAATTAGAATCAGACTTCGTTGGATACTTACTCAAATTATGAGTCGGAGGCCTAACATGGTACGCTCCATTGCTCTTTGTGCTACTTATGTTTTTACATTCAAACATTACTTTAGTCTTATTAGTTTTAAGTATACCTATCCCTAGTTCTCATTCGTTCCATGGTTGTATGAATTTCTCATTGCTGGAACTTGAAAGGCAAGTTATACTTTTTTATCGGTCTAACTAATAAAGGACATAAAGTGCTGCTTTTACTTTCAAAAGAGAAACATTTTTTATTAGTCCAAAAGATGGTTATTATTTTCAATATTAAAGAAAGATAATGTTAATTCGCCTCGTCTAGACTAAAGTTCTACTTTCGAATAAAGCCTACAACGAAAACTTTATTGGGTCTGAAGTGTGAAGAAAATACCAACTTTATTCGACGTATGAGTCGCTCCTTTTTAAAATGACCTCTTTCGACCCTCTTTCCACCCAAAAGTTTCCTGTGAAAATGATTTATTTTCCCCGTTTCGTTTTATCTCTTTTATTGATTAATCCTATAGCCTCTTATAGGAGAACCGTTCTCGGGTAAGTATAGTCACTCTAAAATACCTGCCAAAAAGAAAAGCACTCTTGTTGCTTTCTTGCTCACCTAACCTACCAAACATGATGATCCGACCAAATTTACTTAAGTAAAATTGTCGTCGAACGAACATTCATACTTATAATAACTAGTGGTTCGCCCGAACTGTGAACTCGCGACCCCATATAAACTACCCCATATCTCGGTAACCCCTCGACGGATTTGGCTAATGTTCGAACTTAAAAATTCTCTTTGCGTCATTTACCCGCCTACCAAATTTGATGACGATCAAGTTATCGTCGAACGAACATTCATACATACATACAAACATACATACATACATACATACAAACATACAAACGCCGGATTGTTCAAGTAGATTCGGAGAACTTCGCTCGCTTCGCTCGCTCGTTCAATTATTTAAGCAGACTTTCTAAGACGGTTGTACCATTTTGGCTACTTCTTGGTAAAACATAATCCCGGATAATGAAGTTGACTGTTCGACTATAGAGCCCCGACACTTTGGGCAAAGCGAAAAATATCAATTTATTGCTCCATCTATGGGCCAAGTCAAAGCCAAGAGAAGAATTCTACTTTTGTACCGCAATCCATCAATACAAGAATGTGAACATATTACTGTAAAAAAAAAAATATTACCCGAGGGATTACAACACGATTTTTAAGGCGAGAGTGTTTTTTTGAATCCAGAGCGTAGCGAAGGATTTTAGAGTAGAATCCCAAGCGTAGCGAAGGTTTAGTAAAATCCTGTCGCAGCAAGGGATTCAAAGTAGGTACTCGAGCTTCAAATAGTGGCTTACTCCCGAGGTGAACACTCCTTTTTATCACCCTCTATGAGAAAATTGAACGATCGAGCGAAGTTCTCCGAGTCTACTTGAATAATCCGGCGTTTGTATGTTTGTATGTATGTATGTATGTATATATGTATGTATGTATGAATGTTCGTTCGACGATAACTTGAGTAAATACATATAGTCGGATCGTCATGAAATTTTGTAGGCGGGTACATGACGTAAAGATAATTTTTAAGTTCGAACATGAGCTAAATCGGTCGAGGGGTTGCTGAGACATGGGGTCGCGAGTTCGAAGTTCGGGGCGAACCACTAGTTATATTTAAGAGTTATCCTCTTGTCGGTGCAGCATTTTCCATGCACTTCGATCACAGGCCTGGGGGGTTACCCTTGACGCTATTGCGATGAAATTGAAAAAGTTTTAAAATTAATTTCTCTTTGAATTCGCATAGTAATGCTTTGATTTTAAATACTTTGTAATGCGTATTTAAAGGTAAGGCTGTTTTATTCAATAAAAACACTAAATGCGTCTTAATTTGTAAAATATTAAATTTTGTAAATTGCGCCATATTGCGGCCGTATTGGAAAAATACGTCAAGGGTAGAGGGGCTGTTCCTTTGCAACCTGGTACGTCACGCAAGTGACTGGAACTTACGAATAATTAGTGTCCGATACGATATTCTTTTTTTTTATTATTATTATTATTATGCTGGTACATCTTTTAGATCACGGGCCCATGGGGACCCGGTCCTTTGAGGCTCGCGTGGGGCCGAAGCCAACAGCACAGAGGCCTTTTAAATACCATTTAATCTAAATGTGATGGGTGTATCTGCCGGATCTTATCTCTGGATAAATACGAGAATCTACCCAGAGACAATCTCCTTCAGATACAAGGACTATTGCAAAATTATTATTATTATTATTATTTTTTCTCTGGAGTTTATTGTAAAACTTTAATTCTCACCGCTTGAGGAAGAAACACTTTTATTTTATGAAAGTAAAACCCGGATTTCAGCAAACAAATAAATAATTATGAATTAATTTTCCATACCTACATTGTCCGTAATTGATCTCTTTCAATATTATCTGTGATTTTAATCATTTTAACTTATACTAACAATATCAAATTGCATATTCAGATCACTTTTAATCTCTGCGGGATTAAAAGGCAATTCTAGTCCCTATTTGCGCGGAATGAACTAGGTTTTTTCGAATAGACGAGATAAAAGTAATTTAAAGTCCAACTTTGAACCTCGTTCTATCGGAAACCACTGATTTCCCAGGTGCAGTTCCGAGGGCAAAAATGTTGTTTTTTTTAATGTAGCCTGTACGTATATGTCCCACTAGCTGGGCAAAGGCCTTCTCTCAGAGAGAGAGTTCGAGCTTAATCACCACGCGTGCTCAATGCGGGTTGGCGATTTTTGCGTTGAGGGTATAATGCCTCATACGCTCAGGTTTCCTCACGATGTTTTCCTTTACGTTCAGCGAGTGGTATTGCTACTACAAATTCACAAATATACGTAACTTTGAAATAAATTTAAGTCAAAGGTACATGCCCGCACGGGGATTCGAACCTGGGTCTCTCGCTTCCGAGTCCATTGTCCATTTATGATACGGTTTTTTTTTTGTTATGATATACGGGAACACGCCCTGTCGAACGAAGCACTTGCTGTTAGGACGAGATATTATTAAAATATGTGCTTCTCGATATCTAAGTAATTTTAATTGAAGACAAAAATATATACAACGTGTTACAAAACATCCTAACTCTTTTTACAGGGTTTAACCTACTGGTCAACAGGATGCTAATTCTGGAGAAAAAAGTTGAAAAGAACAATTTTTATTTTAGGTTAACATTTTTAACAATTACTATTATTTAGGTTGTGATCCATCACCGGGTGCTATTACCCTGCAAAAAGAGTTAGCATCTTTTGTAACACCTTGTATAATAATTATGGTTGTGTGTGAAAAGTGGCGATCAGTCGACTCAGTCGTGTAAAAAATCTGACGGTTTACTTTTTATATACATAAAAAAAAAGTGGCCAGTGTGCCGTGCGCGCGGTACAAAGCCTATACTTTATAAATATTGGTGTCTTGAATACTAAGTGTGTACCTGTTTTATTTATTTTAATTTTAGACTTTTTGTAGAAACTACAATCTTTGAGTCTCGTGATCTCATCTTGCCAGCGCTGTGAGGGTTTGCTCACAACACCATGCTGAGTCAAAAGACCGTTTTATCGCCATAACACACAGCGTCCCACGATTGTTTTAATCAATAAACAATGTCAAAACAGTATAAAACAAACAATAACAAAACAGCAGTCTCTTCCCTAAAAGAGGATACAGTATACCTAACAAAATAATTCACTTATATTTGAATTGTATATTTTTTTATTAAATCACTTGTATTTTTTATTTAATACTTAAATTAGTATAATGTATAAATCACTCATTGCGTAGTTTCACAGGCCTCAGTTTTACTGACAAAGTGTTATTGTCCTCTCAGGAGCCTGTTGGAGCGTGAGAAGCTGCAAGCCCAGGTCTCCGACCTAACGCTGCGGGTTCAGCAGCAGGGTGAGACCATCAGCACGCTCCAGCGTCGACTGGCCCTGGAAGCCAAGAACTTCCGACACCAGCTCCAGAACGAGATAAATAAGCACAAGGACACGAGGCATGACCTGGATCAGGCCATCACTAACGCTGACAAGCTGTCTACCATCATAGAGGTAAGTCTTTCTGAATATGTCAAGTTTTTTTCAGTCGTCTCTTGTTGTATCGGGAAAGCCAAGAACTTACGTAATCAGCTTCAGAATTTTGGTTTTCACTTATTGTCACTTTCTTACTTTTTTAAATTATATTTTTTATATTTATTTAGGTATTACGATACGACAAAAAGTAAAAAAAAAAAAAAAATACCAAACTTCCGGGCAGTTTGTTGGCGTGGGGCTCATTATACTAAGTGAGTGATATCTTAAACTGTAAGTATGAAAACATACTTTTAAACAACCTCAGCCCAACATCAGTCTTATTTGAATATTTATATCATACACTTTGTCACAGCGTGAGCCCAATAATTTTTTTATCAGAATAAATAAAATTTTATTATAACAAATTCAGTTCCCCGAAAGAATTATTTACCTTTGAAATAAGATTACTTCAAATATGAAGTAAACATGTAATTTACCATTATACGAGACACGGATCAACGAAAATTGGTCTTCAACTCTTATTGAAGTCGTATAAGCATACGAGTACCTCCCACATTAAGTTGAATACTATTCTGAAGCAATACAGGGTGACTGGTAATAATAATAACTATATTTACTTGGGGCAACATTTTTTTTAAGGCCCACAGAATACCTGACGCTCAAAATACATACTTCTAAAGTAACATTTTGTTTTTATGTCAGCAAGTTTCAGAGAATTTCATCTTCTGGCTCGCTTTCCTGTAATGACGGAGTTTTTTTTTTGGGAATTTTTTTAATAGTTTTGCCTTCCTCCGCCCATACTCCGATGGTTGGTTAAAAGTCAAATAACTTCAAAACCGTTGAGTTTTGAAAAAAAAAACGTTATGGAATAAAATCGATTTGTTTTGACCTCGTCTATAATAAATTCCTTAGTAGGAACACATCCTATTACCAGTCACCCTGTAGAGTCTACTACCAGTAAAAATACAGTAGCTTCGTCCGATCAAAACTATATTTAACACGTATATTCTGATATTCCACAATAATTATTTACATGGCTGTGAGTAGCGAGTTGCTATGCGCGTAGAGGGTCTACGAGTGTAGAGGGTCTACGAGGGTATAGGGTCTACGACTGTAGAGAGTCTGCGTGCGTAGAGAGTCTACGAACGCAGAGGGTCTACGAGCGTATAGCATTTACGAGCGAAGTGGGTCTACAAGCGTAGAGCGTCTACGAGCGTAGAGGGTCTACGAGCGATATTGGATTAGGCTCGCTCGCATGCCTCGCGATGTCTGTTTGCATTATTCCTAATATAATGACTAGCGATCATCTTTGTACGGGTGCAAGAAACTATTATCAGAGCTAGTGAAGCTGGAGAAAAAAAAGTAGCTAGATACTTAGTATTAGATAGTAATAAGTATCTGATTTATATACCTTTTTTTTACTTTAGATAATATTTTGACGTTCAATGTAAATAATTTATTTATGGAATATTGAATAAAACAAATTGATTCTGATTCTGATTCTATTATACAGACCCGATAGGCACGCATACTACACACCAAAAAGAAGTACTTATTCCATGAATTATTGCTAGGAAACGATTTTGACTTTTAGATTATTATTCTGTTAATATTTTATAACGCAATGGACGTGTGACGTCATATTGAGCAAGCGTAGGCATAAACTTATTGAGCCTCATCTCGCATGGGATTGAAGACCGTATGGAGCTCGATTGTTTGATTAACACTCGGTTCAGTTCACACAATCAAACTTTTCTCATTGTACAGGAATGTCTATTGTCTATTGTTGTGCAATGGAATTTGAATTTATGTTTGAGAATGCAATAGCCGGCGTCGTCAGGATCGCCCAATATTCAGGACTCTACTAAACTGCGCTGTAATGAAAACAGGGGCCTGAGTCTGTAACGCAATGGTGCCAAAATTGGCTCCTAGTTGACGGCTTCAATTACTATTTATTAATGCTGTCGGTCCTTTTAATGTTTTTGTAGTACAGCAAAGAATATTCTGATTCTAATTCTAGAGGATTAGTTCGCTGGTTGTAGGAACGGGGAATCCCCGGATATGTCCTTCTACTGGGACGCCATCGACACGCCATTGCGTTACAGACATAAACCCATGTTCCTGAATTTTGCCCGTTTATAAAGTATTTTGACAATTCAACTTTTACAGCGTGTTACAAAAAGGTCCTGTCATACAGTAGGAGGCGGTCGTCGCAACCCATCAAAACAAAAAAAAAACTATACTAAAATTCTACGTACACCCCGTAATTCAATACGATATTTTTTTATATTTCTTGCAAAAAACGACGTAAAAATTGCAACCCGCAACGTATTCTTAACATCGGCACCTCGAGCAAAAGTAATAATGGTTTATGTTAACGCTGCCGCAAAAGTACTTCTCTGCGTTACACTTCCATTGCGTGATATAATATTTTCCAAAACCAAAATAATTTCCCAGCAATCATTTATGAAAAAAAAAAAAAAAAGTTTATTATCGCCCACCGTAACCGGTGCAAACGCGATACTGTCGCGCTTCTGTCGCGATGCAAACGCGATTCGCGCGCCACCCTCCCTCCGTTCTCTCCCCGATATCGTCCGACGCGGTCGCGCGTTTGCATCGATACAGTCGCAATGCTGTAGCACGTTAATATAACGCGATGGCATCGCTTCTGTAGCGCGTTGCAAATGCGACTAAAGTGCCGCTACAAAAAGTCGCCGGGCGAGGGCTATTATCGACAATGACTAACACTAAAGCTAAAGCGTCTCGGTCTACCCTTTTCGTTGGTCATTGACTAGTGGGTACTGGATGGCTTTTTAGTGAAATAAAAGAGCTTTCTGGCCAGCAGCAATCGTGAACGTGTGTGAAAGCCCTATAGCCGTGAAAACGCGTGTGAAAAGGGTCATTGTTGGGAAAAGGTATTGCGCTATGGCGACCGACATGAAGGGAGGAAAACGGCGGTTTTTTAGAAAAGAAAAAAAAGGTCGGGGTAATTTTATATATTATGCCAGTGTTTTTGTGGGGATTTGGTCTATATGAAGACGGTCAGTAGACAGGCCAGCAGTCTGGTGGACAGACGACACCTTTAAGGCGACAGAGGGTCCGTGGATGCGCGCAGATAGAGACCGGGGAGGATGGCGTGAAGGGGAAAAGGCAGTACTTATTAAATATTTTTTTATAGCCTATGTGCTATTCTAGTTTAAGCTATGTTTCTTTCAAATCCGTCCAGCCAAATTTCGACATTTCTTTTAAATTCGTCCAGCCTTTCCAAATTTATTTCGAATCCGTCTAGCCATTTCGCCGTGAAAGGGTAACAAACACACTCGCTCTCTTACGCACTCACAAACTTTCGCATTAATTAATTTATTAGTGTGATAAAGTGAAGTATTTAATAGTACCACAGAATCCATATTAAGTGCAGTCGACAGCACGCCGACCCTTACACATGCGTGTACTCTATTCAGTTACGGGCAACTTTGCAACGAAAATGTAATAGTCTACGCGCTGTTGACTGTACATGAAGAGGAGTGTATATTCTCGTAATTCAAATATGTTAGACGGATAAGCTGAAAATGCTGTAGTTAAAAATAGTCTGTGGAAATATCAAACAGAATTTTCTGCTTTGCCCTAGAGATTAATTGTGTACTTATGGAAATAAATATATCTTACATGCTACCGATCATAATCCTAGTACCTAACATTCGTTTTGATCATGATGAATATTTTCCGTTGTAACAAAAGAAATAAATTGCAAACAGATAGGTACGTGAGTTACGCGCCAAACTTCCTTTCTACTAACTCTAAACTAAGGCCTTTGCATCTCAGTAATGAGATGATTTATACAGCGTCCACTCGTCCAGTGGCACTTTCACTCACACTAGATGGGAGCACTGCAGCGTCGAGTGGTCTCTACTAACTCTATGGACTTCAATTGATTTTAATGCAATGGCAACTCTCAAAATTAAATATTAACTGCCTTTCTAACAACGAATCCTAACCCACGCTGTATAATACTATGATTGCCCTCTATAGAACCGAAAAATAAGATGAAGGAAGAAGTATGAAAATAAAAAGGTTGGAGGAATGGTGTGAAGGTTGTACTGTACACCCGGTGCATATTAATAATAATAAATAAATAATTTATTGACAAAATTTTTGGTACAGATAGGATGGCTGGATGATTGATTCATCGATAGGTGATACCCTGGATCCTGAACTAGGTTGCCCTGTATTTCAGGAATCCAGTTTTAAATGTACAAAATCAAATTCAGCCTTCTGAAAGATGATTGGCATTATGAATTAAAATGATTAATTATTAGAATGAAAATTGAGAATTAAATTAAAATAACTTAAATTTAAAATAAAATGAGGTAAAATTCATGCAGGTGTGTCGTAAATGTGTGTATAATCCGTGCGGAATCAGAATGGGAGAATACCTTTTGGAACTGAATCGAAAATGACAGTTCTCGATTAGCGTCAGTAAAAAAAAATTTAGTTCTACGTTCTATCATAGGGTTATGAAATTGGAAATACACAAAAATGTTTAATGGTTGTAATCTAAAAGGATTCAATGTTATTGCATTAATTGAATAAAACGTAATAAAACTCGAGCAAACACCGACGCGCACAGAAAACACAAGCAAGTTTCGACGCGAGTTTGCCATAGACAACTCGAGTTTGCCGAAATGCTGACGCTACAGGACCGCGAGCTTCTCAGTTCCAAAAGGTATTATCCCATTCTGATCCCGCACGGATTATATGGTGTGAAAAGGGGTGTGTAAGGGTGTTTATGTACCGTAGAATACTGTAGATTGTTCAATGTCTTCAACTCTGTCCGCAGATGAAAGAGAAGCTGCTGAGCACAGCCGCCAGCCGGGGGGTCAAGTCACCCACGAAAGGGGGCGGCTCGCCCCAGGGGCAGACCAGTCGACTCCCGAGGCAGGTGCCCAAGAACGCATTGGAGGCCGTGGCTTATAGGGCGGTCCCAGACGAGAAGGCTAGTGTGAGTGTCTACCTTTTTTTGTTTACAAAACAATCTCAAAACTTATTTTAAGGCGCTGGGCATAGTGAATTAGCCCGCGCGCAAAGAAAAATGCAAATAATCGATTCCTGTATCAAATACACTAAAAAAATAAAAAATGTTCACCAAACCCTAGAATTAGTTGAGACTTATCTAACATAGCCAGTTTCATGTTGATATCCAAAGTGCGCCGCCTATTTTTTTTCAAGCAAAATATCTTTAAAACGTTCATGAATGTCAACACGAAACTGGCTGTTTTAGATAGGTCTCACCTAATTCTAGTTTTTGATATGTGAAAATTTTCAATTTGTTTAGTGTATTTGATAAAGGACTCGATTTTGTGCATTTTTCTTTGCGCGCGGGCGATTCACTATGCACAGTGCCTTAAGTTATAAAAAAAAATTGACTGACATAGCTACAGTGTGCCATAGAGTTCGATAGTGGACTTTGGCTGTCTACTGATCACTACAAACAACTTGTACTTGGTGGCAAAAAAAAAGTTTCATACATTTGGTGCAGTACTGAGTCTACTAATAGAACGCGACTACACGATCATTGCAAATTCACGCGAACTTTAGTCATTCGAATCCGCGATGTTAAGGCTGGAAGATAGTAGTGTGGCGGGAAATTCAAAATTTTCACAGTTTTTTACATTTTGTAGCTAAACTGAGCTATTTTTGTTCAGCGATTTTTCGTTCGCGAGAATAAAACCGTATTCTTTTCATTATTGTAAACAACAGAACAACAATAATTCAGCCGATTATGTGTTCAGGTCTACGACAAGTTTTTTGGGCAGTACCACTGCTTCGTAGACCAGAACACATAATCGGCTGAATTATTGTTGTTCTGTTGTTTACAATAATGAAAAGAATACGGTTTTATTCTCGCGAACGAAAAATCGCTGAACAAAAATAGTTCAGTTTAGCTACAAAATGTAAAAGTCTCTGAAAATTTTGAATTTCCCGCCACCTTGCTATCGTCTACCCTTAAATAGCGTCTCCTAATGGGGATCGCACGATGCAGTCGCGCGATTCAAGATTCAAGATTCAAGATTCAAGATTCAAATATTTATTGGCTTTGACAGTGGTTTCAGATGTTAAAATAGTTGATATTTACCTAAAAGCTCAGCACATTCAACCTATTTAAGGCATGCAAATATTAAATGTACTAATGCTAAACAATATTATTGAACGAGCGAGCGAAGCGAGAGAAGTTCTCCGAGTTTACTGGAACAATTTCTATGTTAATAAACGGAGTTTCTATGTTTGTATGTATGTATGTATGTATGAATGTTCGTTCGATGATAACTTGCGTTCTAATAGGGCAACGCCTTATTACTAAGAGAAGTATCAAATGGAGTTCATAAAATTCATTATAATCGGATACCCAAGTTGTTCAACAAACTTACATGCCAAATTAAAAGTTTCGGTTATGTTTTTAATACGAAGAGTTACTATTCGTGAGCGAAGCGAGCGAAGTTCTCCGAGTCTACTTAAACAATCCAGCGTTTGTATGTATGTATGTTTGTAATTATGTTTGTATGTATGAATGTTCGTTCGACGATAACTTGAGTAAATTTAGTCGGATCGTCATGAAATTTGGTAGGCGGGTAAATGAGGCAAAGATAATTTTTAAGTTCGAACATGAGCCAAATCGGTCGAGGGGTTACTGAGATATGGGGTCGCGAGTTCGTAGTTCGGGGCGAACCACTAATTAGTTAGTCCCTTTTTTGCCCGACTACGCGAAGCAAAAAGGAGGGTTATGATTTTAGCAGCGTATGTATGTATGTATGTATGTATGTGGGTATGTATGTTTGTGTGTTCATCTGTTCCCTCGCAGAGCCTAAACTACTCGGCCGATTTCAACAAATGAGGTGTCGTTGGATTTGTCTTAATCACCCAGGTAACATAGGATAGTTTTATTTTGAAAAAAAAAAAACAAGATTATGGCTGTGCTGCGCCCTAAAGTGGTGGACCTAAAAATAAAAATTATCGGATACCATCGTCATGGGTATCAAATGAAAGGACTTTAAAAGACCTTTTCAAAAATGTATAACACATGTAGCGTCAACATAATAAATAGAACAAAAAATTCCAAAATGTGTTTTTTTTTGCCCTTCTTGGTTCTATTTTACCCGACTACTAAAAGGCTTAAAACAAGACCTGCTTATCCTTAAAATAGACTCACAGATAATTAATCGTAGTCGGAGGACACCACATTCGCATTTGATAAACCGATGGCCTCCAACTACGATTAATTATCTATGAGTCTATTTTAAGGATAAGCAGGTCTTGTTTTAAGCCTTTTAGTAGTCGGGTTTTAGTTTTTAACTTCTATTTTTTGTTCTACAGAATTAGAATTATTCCTTCATTCAAACAAAAACAAACGCAGTCAAACAAAACCAAATCAATACCCTCAACCTACACGGTGCCAAAATACAGGAAAAAACCGAATTAATTTATTCATGGGCACGGGCAGTTCAATTACTCGTTTGTTGACTCGTTTAGGTAAGTTAATGCAAAAAAAAAGTAGAATTACGGACCAAAAATATCACACGGACTGGAATCAACGAAGAAACACTGGCGAATAATTTATTACTTTTTGTCTACCCAACTCTTCAACATCTGAGTAAAACGCAGGCGACATTGCCCCTCAAATATTATACCACACAATTGTATTATTATTCAAGTCAGTGGCCATTTACTAGTAAAAATTGTATTCAAAGTAAAAGACAATAACTTGCGGCACGGATCAGCTTGGTGAGTGGGGCGCGGAAGGTCGGTCTGGACTGGAACGACCTTGAACCAACTGCGCAAGATCGTCCCAAGTGGAGAAAAATTCTTCGAGTTCTATGTCCCTCCTGAGGGTTTAAGGATAAAAGGATTTAAGTCAGTTCAAGTCACAGATCTGCTTTGTATTGACAAAAGTTAAAGAACTTGGTGGCAAATTTACCGTTTCGCTATCGGCGATTTTAAACGCCTAAGAGTCCGGGTTCATCTTAAATGGCGGGGACTCCACGGATGACAGCAGTCTGAGCTGTATGGGCAGTACCCCCGCAACCACGATCCACCTTGCATAATAACCTGCGTGCTAACACAGGATAATCTAATGGCGGCTGATGCTAACGCAGTTAGCTCTGCCGAATTCTGGGTAAAAACAATTTAGACTAAGATATCGGTCTGCCTTAGATACGCTAAGAAGAAGACGCATACGAAATCAGCCTTTGATCGTCGATCCCAAAACTTTCAAATAGTCTCTTAGCGTGCTGGTTTTCAGTCACTGCCTCTCTCAAACCTTTATCCCACAATGGTGATGGGGTCAACCTTCCTAATTTTCTCACTCCACCTCGCCCCTGTTCCCAGTGTTATCTTCAGAGGCCCACTTTCTTAACCACGTCCACCACCTGGTTTTCGGTCGGTTATTTGCAGTTACTACCAATAATAACAAAAATTAAAGCTAAAAGCTGACTTTCCATCGGCAGGGTGACCAAGTCCTGATACGTATGTGCGAGACCTCCCGCAACGTCACCAGCTCGCTGTCGGTGGACGAGGACACCTCCTCCTCAGCAGAACCTCGAGGACGATACTACAGGAGCCGCACCAACTCGAGCAGCACCATCACCAGGTTCGTGAGGGTTTCATCGAAGATTCTGGGGCTTAATTGACTAAATTCAACATCTGCGTACTCCAATCGTGATTATGATCGTGGTCGAGAATTTTGAATGGAAATATCTAACTTTGGAATTTTGGACTTTGATTTCTTAGTATCCCTCAAAAACGAGTTTCAAAGCACGTCCCATTTAATACCTTGTGTCAATAAAGCAGTCTGAGTAAAACATGTATCTTTCAAAATAGGGGTCTTGATTGATGTTTATCTTACACCTTGGTTACGGAAACATATTTTTCCTAAACCATCATAATAACTTAATAATGTGTTTTTAAATCATCAGATCAACTCCGAACCAGACGAGGAAAAGCTCTAAAGGCTCCGACGAGCTAAACGACGCCGCCAAGGCAATACAAGAAGGAATGGCGGACATGACTCTGCTCGACGAAGACTTAGATTTCCAAAACACAGCCCCGGAGGAAGTGCAGAGGAAAATCGACGCTATGAAGTCGGAACTACTGAATAAAATAAAGAACAACGAAGAACTTGGCACCAAAAAGGGCGTCCTCAAGAAGAAATCTACAGAAGAATCTATAGAAGAGCAATTCGAGTACAATGAAGACATTGAGAGACCAAAGTCAAGAGGGCGGAGAACGTCTTTCTTTGATGAGGTCCCACCTCCAGCAGAAGAAACCAACGGAAACACAGTCGCTGTTACATACAGGGTAAGCAGCGCTTCCGAGAAAAAAGTTGCTGGCAAACCCATAGAAAAGTACTGCAAGGACATAATGCAAGAAATAGAGAAGAGCACCAAAGTCATCGATAGACACGTCAAAGAGTTTAGCACGTCGCGGTATGAGAGCGAGAAACTGGTGCAGCAACTGCAAGCTGTGGACAAAATCAACGAATACGTGATGACCAAAGGGGCGCTGCCACAAGAAGCGTTTGACGAACTGGATAACAACTTCAAAATGTTGACAGAACAAGTGGTGGAGACCATTCCGGCTGGCAGAAAGCGGTCCGTGTCTAGCAGAAGGTCCTCCAAATCTGAGAGGGCAAGCGTCTATGGGGATGCGAGTATGAGCAATCAGGACCTGCTGAACGATCTGCTTGGAAAGAAATGATACCAGGACGATTTGGACTTTCTGGCTATTCTCGACGAATAGTTGGCCAGCAGAACTTGGGGTCGGTGTGGTGAATGGGGTTTACAATTTGAAACAGTGTCTCCATTTTAACAGTGAACAGAAACGAGACATAACTACATCGGCCCTATTGAAAAGGAATGGAGGACCACAACTTTATTTATACAAACCCAACTGACTCCTATGTAGTCTTGGGCAGATGTTTTCTGTATTTTCTCTACTTTGTACCTGTTTGTGATAACCTTGAGCTAGTTTTGTCCAGAGTTGGCATGATCAAGCACTTTATAAAATGCTTAATTAAAAAACAGAGTTTATATAGGTCCCGCTAGACCATTACGGGCGTATTCGATGTGTTCCCCGTATATATATTTCATGACTTGTATTATTTTGTGAATATTTTCAACAATGTTAACTTATCTGTTTTTTTTTTTTATCTTTGACCATCTACTAATGGCAGTCTAGCATGTAAAAGTCCTCTTTTTTATATGATTTATGGTTTTTCGTGTGTCAATGATCGGATTTGGGTTTTTTTTATTATGATCCCTGAAAACGAACGTGGAAGTTCAATTCACTAACTGTTATGTTTGTACAAGGTATACCAATGAATAACAGCGAGTAAGCAATAGAAAACGCAACACTCGAATACTGAGTTACTGAACCAATTTAAAGCATTGATCTCTTTTATTAACTATTGTCTGAGCAATTTCATCGCAGTCGATCGGCCCTCAAATAAGGTTCTGAAATGCGGGACTGAGGTTAATCAATACAAACAACTTGTACTAGGTGGCAACAAAAATGGAGCCAAAAAATATCAGCTGTTTCATACATTTGGCGCAGTACTGAGTCGACCTTTTTTATGGAACCGCTGATATTTTTATCACTCCATTTTTTCGCCACCTAGTACAAGTTGTTTGTATTGATCAGTAGACAGCCTACTTAAAGTTCCGCTATCGCCTTAGAGTGCACTCTGTAGTATAAAAAAACACATTGAACACGATACTGCTCGATACGCTGCCTGGTTGCTTTGTATTAAATTTAGTACTCCTATCAATTTACCTAGAGTGGGACGGACAGCTCAATACAGGACACTCAGGTCAAAGCTCAATAATAAAGTGGTTCCTTCATGGTAGATTCACGGCCATATCCCCATTATTCCTGCCTTCATAGAAGCAAAACATGATTGAATTTCACTCAAGAATCAATTGTGTATCCAGATACAATGGGGCTATTGTGATGGACCGTTATTTAACTGAGGGTATTTAAGACGCCGTGCATAGTGAAACGATGCGCGAGTTAACTAACTACTAGCTACACGAGTTTTTCAACCCAAATATCTTCGAACATCAGCATAACATTATTAAGCTAGGCGTCCATTAGCGGCGGATCGGGCCGGGTCGGGCCGGGGCGGGCCGCAACTTAAGACGGAACGCGGGTAGCCGGCTGCTCCATACAAAAAACACAAAAAGGGAGACGTGAGAATATGTCATATTTGACAAAACAACTGTCAAATTGGTCCTAACGAATCCATCGAAACATCGGTAACCGCCATGTAACGACGGTAAAATGGCGCATCAGAATACCAACACCTGTCAAAAGTGACAGGGTCGTGAAGTTTCACTGAACTTTCAGTGCCAATAAGCGACCGGAATCGGCCCCCTGGTCTCCCCTTTTGTATGGAGTTGAGGTTACCCGCGTTCCCTCTTAACATCCGCGCCTGCCTGTTTTTATATGAAACAGCGTCCACTAGCGGCGGACTATTGCGCTGCGGCTCGCCCCGCCCCGATCCGCCGCTAGTGAACGCTGTCCCATATAAATACAGGCAGGCGGATTTTTGCGTCGCGATCTTGCGATGCGCCCCGGCCCGATCCGCCTCTCTAGTGGACGGCAGCCTTTAGATAGCTCTTACCTAAAATTCTAGGTTTTTATATGACTATTTTCCCGATTTTTTTTTGCAAGGGAATTTATATGAGATATGTAAATGTTTCTTTGCTAATTCTTCTCGCGCAGTCGTTTCACTATGCACCGCACCTTATTTTCTCTTTGTCAAGCGTAATGGATAAAATTGAGTGATTGTAGGGTAGGTATTTAGGTACTACGAATTATGTAGTTTGGAACTATTTATATTGAATTGTTATTGAATATTATTATGTGAGCATGATTGAACTAATATATTTTGATGTAATATTCTGTTGTTTTATTGAGATAATAGGGATTTTTCCAAGTGTCAAATTTAACAGCAATTCGCGATTTATCGCGTAACTAAATCTGTGGTTTAAGGAAACCACAGATTAACCCTTAATTACTCGCGTCAAAAAAGTTACACTAACGCTCGCGTGGGGTATATTTTACCCCAATTGAAAAAATGGAATAAAAGAAAGTTTTACTGCTTAATATTATTTTGATTAGTAAATATTTATAAAATCAACTTCTCACTAGAGGATAACAGTATTCATAATCAACATTTCTAGGAACATTTTGATGAAAAAAATATTTAAAATAAGGAACAATTTAGTCATTGCATTTATCACATGTCATGATGGAATGGTCATGACAGAAGTGCTGGTTGCATTTGGCACACGTCATCCTTATTTTCTAATCCTTTGACCTCGGGCAGATAAGACATTTTTTGTACGAAGTGGATGGGCCATCTCTGGACGTGGAGCTAGGAGCCTGAACATCTCTTCACTTTTCTTGAGACGTTTTTACTTGGCCCTGGGTAGTTTTGGTATGTTTGCTTGAGTTTTTTGTTGAGCCCTTATCAGATCTACAGATGGTCCGTTTCATTGGCGCTTTCTTGAGAGGCGGAGCCATGATCACTTTGTATGCCTTCAGTTTCTACTTCATCTTCATCGGGGCTGTCAATAGCGCTTTTTTCGTCATCTTCCAATAAATACTGAGCAATCTGATTGACACAAAGGCGTCAGTTTGTCATTCTGAACGTTGTAACCTAAAAATAAAACTCAACATTACCAAAACGAGCATATTACTAAAAAAATAATATATTTCTTTACGACTTACTTGTCAAAAATAGTAGCACCAACACTCGCGTGGGGCAATATATACCCCACACGCGATCTCCTGGCACGACCACACGTTGGAACGTGGCGCACGCGACTGAATCGTGGAGGGGGGACCTATTTAGGCAGCTACTGGGAAGGCCACAGTGAAAAACATAATAGTTTAGGTGTTGTATGCGTTCAAACATGCTTTGGGGTAAAATATACCCCACGCGAGTAATTAAGGGTTAATAGACTGATTCTGACAATTATTGCTTGGAAAAATCCCCATTCTATAAAATAAAACACAATAAAATATAATCCCATATATAAATGTAAAAAAAATATTGTTTATAGTCTTCGATCAAGGATAAATTTATAGTACAAAAATTGAACCAGTTTTGACGCATAAAACTGCGGATTTTTCACAGAATAAGATTGTGGAATAACCCCTCAGATTGCCGTTTCTAAAACCGTCTTCTGAACTTATTGACCGGAAGCGCACACAATACAGGGTGTTAAAAGGCCGCCAATAAAGCGGGAAACCACGTATTGTCCTCATCATAAGGAACGTTTTTGCCCAAGGAACTATGCCTGGGAAATCTACGGTTTCCGAGATAATGAGGTTCAAAGTCGGACTTTTCGAAACTTTTTTTTTGCATTAATGTATTCAGTATCTTCTTCTTAACATACCGTCTTAAGAAGCCATATCAAAATTATGAATATTTTTTACAAAAAATGACGTTAAAATTAATTGCAACCCGCAATGTATTCTAAACATCGGCACTTCAAGCCTAAGTAACATAATCTGATACATACGCTTGCGCAGTACGACTTCTGTGCGTTACACGTCCATTGCGTGATAAAATATTTTTCAAAGTTATAACCTAAAAAACCAAAATCATTTCCCAGCAATAATTTATCGAAAAAGTACTTTGTTTTGGTGTCTAGTATGCGTGGCTTTTGGGTCTGTTGGCGGTCTTTTAACACCCTGTATATTATGCACCCGAGCCGGATTCCGGAAGCGCACACAATATGGACCTGAGCCACAATAAGGCCCGAGCCGAGTTCATATTCATACTTCCGTGTATTTTAATCGTTGTGGTTGTGGTACGGTCAGCTTGTGGTAGGTACCCACCGTTGCTTCTATCGCATGGGGCACAAAGGAAATAAATAAAAATTCTAAATAAAAAATATAGACAAATATAAGAAACTAATTTGAATATTTTCTTAATTTTTAATGGTACTATTATTTTTTTATTGTGCATGACGTCACCACTGGCATTATGCACTAAGTTCATTGCATTCATTCATGCTTTTAAAAAATAAAAGTATTTTGACGTTTGACGAATGTCAGTGTCAAGTCAACAGATTTGAGTTATTTGACACTTTCGACAGTTCTTGTTGTTGACGAATATATTTTTTTTAATATGGAACGCAATGGAACTACCGCATTAGAGCTAATGATGACGTCATCGAAAGAAAAATGTAGTAAACATTTTTGGCGATAAATATTAAAAATCCGTTTTAATTTTACTTATTTAAACCTCTAATAGTAATCAGTATCCCTATTCCTCGAAATGGTTTTCAATTTACGACAATCGATGCCTCCCTGATCAATCACTACTAACATTATAAATGCGAATGTAAGTTTGTTTGTTACGCTTTCACGCTGAAATGGCTGAACGGATTTGGATGAAATTTGGAATAGAGGTAGCTTAGACATCAAAATGAGACATAGGCTACATATTATCACACTTTTAAACTTAGGAGCAAAGCAAAGCACATATTCTTTTTCTGTAGTAAAAAAATAAAAATCTCATGCGGGGGAAAAGGCAGAAGGGGGGCAAGAACCGAACAGACCGATTCTAGATAAGCATGCAAATAAAACCGATAAATAAAATCTAATTAAAAAAAACCGGGGCGTGCTGAAAATCAGCGCTGTGTTGATTGACCGCCCCTTTTATCATTAGGTGTTTGTTCTTTAAGGGTGGACGATAGCAACGTGGCGGGAAAATCAAAATTTTCACAGTTTTTTACATTTTGTAGCTAAACTGAGCTATTTTTGTTCAGCGATTTTTCGTTCGCAGCAATAAAAAAGTATTCTTTTCATTATTGTAAACAACAGAACAACAATAATTCAGCCGATTATGTGTTCTGGTCTACGAAGCAGTGGCACTGCCCAAAAAACTTGTCGTAGACCAGAACACATAATCGGCTGAATTATTGTTGTTCTATTGTTTAATTGAAAAGAATACTATGTTATAAGCGCTAACGAAAAATCGCTGAACAAAAATAGCTCAGTTTAGCTACAAAATGTAAAAAACTGTAAAAATTTTGAATTTCCCGCCACGCTGCTATGTTCCAGCCTTAATGTTGTTTATTTTTGTATTTTAATGTCTATCTATCTATCCATCCAGCCCATAAATAAACCCCACTGCTGGACATATCTAGGCCTCTTCCTTTTCACGATAACTCCCTCGGTCTAAAGCCAATCTCGTCCATTGTCCTCCCGTCGTTGCGTTCTCTTAATAAACTTTTTACACTTTAATTTTCACTTTCAAATACGTCAATGGAAAAAGGGGTATCCTGTCACTGAATGTAGGCCCTTTTTCGGTAATGACAGATTGTTAATTTGACAGAATCTTATTACCACACAGTAAGGCTCGACCGAGATCTCGGTCTCGGTCTCGGTCTCGGCATTCTCGGCCATAAAACCGGCCGAGAACTCGGTCTCGGTTCTCGGCCAAAATGTCCGAGATTCTCGGCCATAACCGAGATTGTGATTTTGTACGGGATGGGATTCAAATTTGCCGCGCGCGTCCCCATTCGTAGCTTGGTATCGGTGTGTGAAGAGAGCCGATGATTGTGATTGGTCTTAATAATTGGTGATTTGCCAAGTCAACAGCTTTTTAGCAAAGCTGGTCAGTTATACGATGAGAGGCGACAGTCGTTGAAGGGTGAAAACGCAGAGAAATTACTCTTTTTATGTTACAATATTATGTTATTCGATTTTGATTACTAAACTTATTTGAAAAGTATGATTACATTCTTAAATATATAAAATTATTCAAAATTCCCTCATTTTTAATATTTTTGTCTCGGTTCTCGGTCTCGGCCGAGAATGAATTTTACTCTCGGTCTCGGTCTCGGTCTCGGCTCTCGGCGAAAAAACTGTCTCGGTCGAGCCTTACCACACAGTAAAAGCGACATCAGGTCGGTATTTGGAGCGGCTTGAAGTGAACTGTTAAGATTTTTCATTTTAAACGAGTGAATGAAGCTGCCCCTGGACGCTGTTTAAATCGCCTTAGTTTTTAGGTTTCCTTACCCAAAGGCTACCCAACAGAACCCTATTACTAAGGCGGACTTGCGTCACTCAGGGTTAGCAAACTAACTCCGAGTTAACTTGACATTTCCATACAAATTTTGACATTAACTCAGAGTTAACTGGCTAACCCTGGTTGACGCAAGTGGACCTAAGACTCCGCTGCCGTCCGTCTGTCTATGCGTCTGTCACCAGGCTGTATCTGAAAAATTCTGTTAACATTTAATTTCTGGTGTACAATAAAGTGTTCTCTATCTATCTATCTATCTATCTCATGAACCGTAATAGCTAAACAAGTGAAATTTTCTCAGATGATGTATTTCTGTTGCCGCTGTAACAACAAATACAAAAAAATATAACAAAATGAATATTTAAGGGGGCTCCCATACAACAAACGTGATTTTTTTGCCGTTTTTATAGATAATGGTACGGAAACCTTCGTGCGAGAGTCCGACTCGCACTTGGCCGGTTTTTTAATACCTACCTATCCGACTTTATGGCACTGTTCAAACAAAGCTTTTTTAATTTGTTTTCCAAAAGAAAATGTCTTCGTTTCTGCTACCCACTTTCTAATTCCTTTGGCAAGTTGCAGGAGGCTGTGATAATCCTCATAAATATTCATTGACAATTGGCGAATGAGAACATTTTTGACGGAGACGAGGTTAGGGGCTTGAGAGTTGATGCTGCCCTAAACAAACTCAAAACGACAGATTGTAAGTATAAATCACATAAAAAACGCATGTACTTAATAAAAAAGAAAATCTTTTTTTTTTTTCAGTAAACGGACTCTTTTCGTTTCTTCTAAACTTCTAATATGGAAACCTAATGTCAATGTCATTTCATACGACGTCAGTGCATTCTTTTCTAAAACGCCTTATTTATTGACCAGGATTGATTTGCAAAACAACCCTGAAAATATTGCGTGATGGTACGGAACCTTCGATGCGCGATTCTGCATCGTTTTTTTTCCGTATAGAATGCCTATATTTAATTTTTATTGAACGAGCGAGCGAACCGAGCGAAGTTCTTCGAGTCTTCTGGAACGATCCGGCGTTTGTATGAATGTTCATTCGATGATAACTTTTCTCGTTTTGCCCCGAACTATGAACTCGTGACCCCATATCTCAGCAACCCCTCGACCGATTTAGCTCATGTTCGAACTTTCAAAATAAATTATCTTTGCCTCATTCACCCGCCAACCAAACATGACGATCCGACTTAATTTTACTCAAGTTATCGTCGAACGAACATTCATGCATACATACAAACATACAACGCCGGATTGTTCCAGTAGACTCGGAGAACTTCACTTCATTCGCTCGTGGCTCTCAGCCGGAGTTCGCAATGCAAAATCCTGAGGCAAGATGGGTTTTAAATCCCCTCCACCCGTCGCAAGGAGCTGGATCGAATAACGCTCGAATGTGGCGCAGTGGCGTTCCAATGTGATTGATTAAGGTTAGAGTAACAGGTTAGCGGTATTATATTGATAGGAGCCTGGTAACCCATGCACTAGCGTCGCCAATGAAGAAAACCGCGCACTAAGATCAAGTGTGAGTTAAGGCGCCACTAGAATTATCTTACTAGATAGATAGATAGATAGATAACAGACTGATGTATTAAATTGCCAAAACACAGAATACAATTAAATAGGACAATCGTAAAAAATAACCTTATTAATAAAAATACAAAAATATAGTAGGTAAGTACGAACATTAGACACAGATTGGGCGTTACGTGTAATGGCAACATAAAGGACCTGAACTCAGCGTGTGCTAAGGTATTGCAGGAGCAACAACCTGTAGCGTTGGTTTTCAGTCAGGGCCTTTAGTTGGGTGACGTAACGAGTTGATACTTGGCACATGCACCATTACGTAGTTAAAGGCCTACGTTAAGAGCCCCCTTCAGGACCGTGGGAACTCAGTGACGGCCAAGCGCGTCAAACACTGTTTTCTATAGCTGTTTCACCCAGAGCGAGACGGGGCGCGGGGCGCGGGGAAAGCGGATGTATGAGTCTACGTGTGTTCGTGTCCTTTCGCGAGTATCTAGTTGTAGTTGTAATGTAATATATCTATTTTCCCAAAATTTTTCGTAGTTCAGCTGCCATTTGTACATTTTTTTAGGTATTTTTTTTTTTTTTCTGACAAGTATATCACATTATTGATGTTCCCAAGGTAGTTAGACTCCAATAGACAGTGTAATAATGTAACTAAATAACAGCTGAAAGTAACCCCTTTTTCGGCCCGAAAAACGCATCGCTCTAATTTCTTTCAGGCTATTTTTTTATTATAAAAACTGTTTGAAAACCTCCATATTGGTCATCTACTGGTATAAACCAAGTTTTAGCAAAATCCAGCCTGTAGTTTAGAAATTAAACCGGAACTACGTTTGTATGGGAAAATGGTGCTCTAACGCCCTCTTAAGGCGCTCTTCATAGACGATATTTAGGTATTTGAGGGGTATGAAGCAGAGGAGTGACGGGGTGGGAAGCCACGCCCTCTGCGGGGCGCTGTACAGATTACAAAAATAACAGATCGGAATCCCGCCATAGTAACGTTCGGAACTTAGACGGACGTCACCATGACGCCAAGTGATCCACCGCCGCGGCAATGACGTTGAACAATTATTATGGGTAGGTACCTCCTTAGCTTTTTTTCTAGTTGGATAATGATTGATTGAATAATAATACCTAATGCTTGCAGATCTTGCAATAGATATTTTGGCTAGCAGACGAAGAGCGTGAGTCGTGGGCAGCTGCGGCGTCTGCAGATTCTCTTTCGATCTTTGTATCCAACCTTACTGTTGCTTGCTAGTTCAACGCGCGATAGGTAAACACGACAGCACGTCAGACTGTACACTTTTGTTGTAAAGTCACCCGTAACGTAACCGAGTAGAGTGCTAGCGTGTAAAGGTCAACGTGCTATCGTGTGTACTTACTAGGTACACACAACAGCCCGTCGACCTTTACACTCTACTCGGTTACGTTACGGGCGACTTTACAACAAAAGTGTACAGGCTGACGTGCTGTCGTGTGTACCTAGTAAGTACACACGACAGCATGTCAGCCTTTACACGCTAGCACTCTTCTTGGTTACATTACGGGCGACTTTACAACAAAAGTGTACAGTCTGACGTTCTGTCGTGTGTACCTAGTAAGTACACACGACAGCACGTCGACCTTTACACCCTAGCACTCTACTCGGTTACGTTACGGGCGACTTTACAACAAAAGTGTACACTCTGACGTGCTGTCGTGTGTACCTAGTAAGTACACACGACAGCACGTCGACCTTTACATGCTAGCACTCTACTCGGTTACATTACGGGCGACTTTACAACAAAAGTGTACACTCTGACGTGCTGTCGTGTGTACCTAGTAAGTACAACGACAGCACGTCGACCCTTACATGCTAGCACTCTACTCGGTTACGTTATGGGCGACTTTACAACAAAAGTTTACACTCTGACGTGCTGTCGTGTGTACCTATCGCGTATTGAACTAGTAAGCAACAGTCGGATACAAAGATCGAATTTTCCATTCTGCCCTACCTAATGCAGTTCTCCTAAAGTTTTTTGGTAGATCACTTATTGGCTAACTAAAATTTGACAGTCTTGCCCGGTCGAATGCATCGCAAACCGAATGGGAAGACAGTCGTAAAGCTCTTACCCGATTTTAGAGAAAATAATCCCACTAAAAACATTTTGTAAAAAACTTGCCAAGTCTCGATGGAGCTGCTTGTTTATCTCTAAAAAGTAGAGTTGTAAAATGACCGTCACATTCCATAACCATAAGGTCAGTAGTCTTTTCTAGTCAAAATACCTATTTGTCCAATGTGACCATAAATGTCCGGTCACAATCGACATTTATGGTCACATTGGACAAATAGGTATTTTGACTAGAAAAGTGTGTCGATGCTTTTATTTCGCTCTTGCCCTAGCCATCTTAGGCTGTATGTGCATCGCCGGGGCTGCCCCGCACCCCACGATACAGTGCTATTGGACAAATAGGTATTTTGGCTTCCATAAATGTTACGTTATCTCGTAAATTAAGAGGTTTAGCGCAAAAATAACGAAATTTTCGAACCCCCTTGCACCCCTGAAATAATCCATTTCACTTCTTTATGTTTCCTAAAAATCGATATACAGGGTGTTAAACATTTAGGGTAAATTTTTATTTAAGAATATCGGGAAAAATTGGGGGATGTCCGGTATTTCCGGTTCGAAGGACCTCTCAGTAACAAAAAGGGGTATCTCAGCGTGTCGCCAACCGTACCTACTGACCTACCAGTTGTTTTAAATCGTGTTTGACTGTCTGTCAGACTTTCAGCAATACCCTGAATGTGTAACACCCTGTATGTCGGTTTTTAGAAAACATAAATAATTAAAATGGTTGATAAGGGGGGTACTAGGGGTTCGTAAATTTCGTTATTTTTTCCGCTAAACCTCTTAATTTACGAGATAACATAACATTTATAGACAGCGTAAATGACATTCGGCCTTCAAAATTAAATACGTGCCCGGTTTACCATTCCCCTTATCCCCGAAACTACTAAACCGAAATTTTTGAAATAAATACAGAATAAATACAGAATTTACCTATAAATTGGAGGAAAACCTATAAAAAGATTCCGGTATTTATATTTGGTAATAAAAATATTGTAAATATGTCAGTACGGAACCCTTAGTGCACGAGCCTGACTCGCACTTGGCGGTTTTTTTTTTTTTTGTAACCCGCCATAGAAATACATGTTCTGTGATATTTTTAATTCGCTACCTATTGCGGATCCCAAGAAACAGCCCTTTAAAAGAAGGACAGATAGAATGACAGGCAGACGGATAGACAGACGGACAGACAGACATTGGAGGTGGAGTAATAGGGTCCCATTTGGCACCCTCCGAGTGCGGAACCCTCAAAATGGAGTCTAGTTTTTCCTTCGAGATATTGTATCGAATGCGAGATTCCCGAGAATTAGCTCCTTGGTCTTAACTAGAGTTGTAAAGTGCTCGTCACGTTATAAATGTCTGACGGACATTTATGAGAATATTGGACATTTATCCAATGTGCTCGGACATTTATGGACACTTATGGTCACATACGACATATTTATTTTGCGAGTAACCTAGACTCCATTTTGAAGGTTCCGCACCCGTAGGGTGCCAATTGGGACCCTATTACTCCACCTCCAATGTCTGTCTGTCCGTCTGTCCGTCTGCCTGTCAGTCTATCTGTCCTTCTTTTAAAGGGCTGTTTCTTGGGATCCGCAATAGGTAGCGTATTAAAAATATCACAGAACATGTGTTACTATGGAGGGTTACCTAAAAAAAAAAACGGCCAAGTGCGAGTCAGGCTCGTGCACTAAGGGTTCCGTAATGACATACAATACAGGGTGTTAAAAGACAGCCAACAAAGCGGGAAACCACGTATTGTCCTCATCATAAGGAACATTTTTGCCCAAGGAACTTTGCCTGGGAAATCAACGGTTTCCGAGATAATGAGGTTCAAAGTCGGACTTTTCAAAACTTTTTTTTTGCAGAAATGCATTCAGTATCTAGTTCTTAACATACCTTCTCAAGAAGCCATATCAAAATTATGAATATTTCTTACAATAAACGACGTTAAAATTGCAACCCGCAATGTATTCTAAACATTTGCACTTCAAGCTTAAGTAACATAAAGTTATACCTACGCTTGCGCAATATGACTTCTGTGCTTTACACGTCCATTGCGTGATAAAATATTTTTCAAAATTATAACCTAAACCAAAATCATTTCCCAGCAATAATTTATCGAAAAATTACTTTGTTTTGGTGTCTAGTATGCGTGGCTTTCGGGTCTGTTGGCGGTCTTTTAACACCCTGTATAATATTTTTTGTTACTATAAATACCGGAATCTTTTTATAGGTTTTCCTGCAATCTAGGTAAATACCTATATTCTGTATTTATTTAAAAAAAATCTACTTAGTAGTTTCACAGATAAGGGGGAATTGTAAATTCCGGGCACGTCTTTTAAGGCCGAATGTCATTTACGCTGTCCATAAATGTTATGTTATCTCGTAAATTAAGTGGCTTAGCGCAAAAATAACAAAATTTTCGAACCCCCTAATATCCACTTAATCAACCATTTTACTTATTTTTGTTTTCTAAAAACCGACATACAGGGTGTTAAACATTCAGGGTATTGCTGAAAGTGTGACAAACAGTCAAACACGATTAAAAACAACGGGTAGGTCAGTAGGTACGGTTAGCGACATGCTGAGATACCCTTTTTTTTGTTATTGAGTGGTCCTTCGAACCGGAAAATACCGGACATCCCCCAATTTTCGCCTATATTCTTAAATAATAATTTGTCCTGAATGTTTAACACCCTGTATATCGGTTTTTAGAAAATATAATGAAGTAAAATGGTTGATTTCGGGGGTGCAAGGGGGTTCGAAAATTTCGTTATTTTTGCGCTAAACCTCTTAATTTACGAGATAACGTAACATTTATGGAAGCCAAAATACCTATTTGTCCAATAGCACTGTATCGTGGGGTGCGGGGCAGCGCCGGCGATGCACATACAGCCTAAGATGGCTAGGGCAAGAGCGAAATAAAAGCATCGACACACTTTTCTAGTCAAAATACCTATTTGTCCAATGTGACCATAAATGTCGATTGTGACCGGACATTTATTATAAATGACGGACGGTTATGGAATGTGACGGTCATTTTACAACTCTAGTCTTATCCAGAGGTTCTCAAATAATTGGGCCTGAAAATGCGGCGAAATGGTTCCAGTAAAGTATGGTACGGCAGTGTTTGCTTCGCGCTCGACTTGGCGGGGGCACTGCCGTGCCCCCAGATCACGAACTCGAATTCGTCGTAAAACAAATTGGCATTTTTCGAGATTGACTTTTCATGTGCGATAAAATAATATATTTTTTAGCAAAATAATAATCAAATAAATGTTCATTCCGTTTTATTTATATTTATGACTTATCAAAATTAAATGTTAGTATGCATTACCTAGTTGTTTGAATAACAAAACTCAACGTTTTATGGAACGAACGAAACGCAGTAGTGACACAAGATAAAAAAATATCTGTCAAAATAGGTACAAGTGCTGTGCCGGTATTATATTCTCTTTGGTGCCTGTGATAAATAAACAGTGTTTAGAGTGTTTTTATGATACCTATCACATCGGTATGTTTAGGAATTGAAAGTAAGTACCTACTGACAGATTTTCGTAGCGAAATTACCTACTAGCTTTGAATTGGATGTTCTATAAAACTGAGACCTTTACGCTTACGCAATGAGATGATTTATATTATACAGCGTCCAGTGGCACCTTCACTACACTAGATGGGTGAAGTGACAATTCGACGCTGCTGTGTCTGGGACATTGTTTAGTGGAGTAGGTAGGCTTGCCCAGCAACTACCATCGTCGGCCTAGCCCCCAGAAAAGAGGTCAATACGTCAATCTTACTTATCTGATGAGCTAACTAAGCTGCGGGTTTCCTCATGATATTTTCTTTCACTGTTAGTGAGCAGTGCGGGTATGTAGCTATGTTTTTGTCTTAAAAGTTATGTACCTACATTTGTGAGTTTCTAGTAGCAATACTGCTTGCTAAAGCTTCTTCATAATTCAAGTCCAAATTAGGTATTCAAAGGGACTAGCACATATTTCACTAAAGTAGGTACCTTCCCTATACTAAACTCCTCCTATTACTTCTTTGCAGCTGCCTGCTCGCAACCAAAGTTCAGATGACAAACCAAAGGCCACCTACCATCCGGTAGCAAGCAACAGGACCGCTGACTAAACAATGAGTCCGTGCCTCCCAGCTCCATGTTATGGTTTTGGGCTAAACATGGGCTCCACGCTAGTGGTGCTGAAAGCAAGATGTAAGTAGGTATTCAAGACAACTTTACTGTCACCACGGGTGTGCAACACCCTTGCAAAGGTCTCGAAATGATGGAAAACTTTTGAAAGTCCATAAAAGTAGAATTAGTCAAAGTGTAGCGTAACTAAATAGTGCTGATGCAAGCCTAGGAAAATTAAATGTTATTCCCATACAAAACTATAAGAATTACAACTTTATTACAAAACACGTGCAAATTTTAATTTGGAAAAGCTATGAGCCTTACTGAAATTAACATGTTAACAACAAATTATGAGGTGCATGTATTTTTTTAACTACGACTCTGTTTGTTTACCCTAAATCTTTTTTTGTTTTTTTTCACTTTGTCTAAGGAATGCTATAGGTATGTATTTTAATTATTATTGTATAACATAATTATCATTTTCTTTTTAGATAACCTTCTACATGGATGTGTGGCGATGCAAGACCGAGATTATAGCTGGCGGGGCAGAAAGATCGACAGACAGTAGTCGGCCACACGCTAGGATACCCCTTTTTGTTTGATTAGCGCCCTTATGCCGCACGCGGTAAGAGCTGCTATGGGGTATCTGTGACTGTGGCCGACCGTACATTCATGGTTATGATAATAAAGTATGTTTTGCCAAATGGTTTTTGGTTTTTATAAAATTCAGCCTATATTACTAACTTTAGGATTCCTTTGTATGTTTTTATACAATACTATACATTGTATAAATAAAGATGTAGGTAGATAACTATCTCTTTTTACAGGGTAATAGAATAGCACCCGGTGATAGGGATTTTTTAGTCTATGAAGTTCCATTGATTTTTTATTAATAAAATGTTACCGCTGTGGCAAGAGAAAAGTACTTTTAAAATAATATGGTTTTCACTGATTTTCACCGTGTTTTATTTATCAGCTTAAAAATATGCCAATGCACTTACGCACACAATCATGTTATAATTTGAACTAGGCCTAAATAAAAAAAGAAAAACTGGATTTATTTTCACTTTTGAGGTTATAAAATAAAAAATGTTTTTCAGCAGGTAGTGATCTTGTTGATCAGTAGGCAGTAGGTAAACCCTGCAAAAAGAGTTAAGATCTTTTGTTACTAACACGTTATACATATTTGATAGGACTCGATGAAGGCAAATCTGTGGTAGGTAAAGTCCGTTCGCTATCCTATTGACACACGACGGCAATCTTGGTTCTTGGGATACCAACTATTTTCGAAGTATCTGTGATGGGCGCAGACATATTCATTTCAACACAATGCTGATGGACATTACCTAACTGGAATTTGCTAAAATGTTTTACAAAACCTTCGTCTTTTAATTTTTGCGTCATTCGAAGTTGCGTCTAGAGGCACCTCGCGGTCCTTCCACGGACGAAAAAACATTTTATCTTCACGCAGCGATCGACACTCAATACAAAATACTAAGTCACAAGCACAACCTTTCAATACGACGCTTCTTTGACGAGCGGCGAGCCAAATTCACTGGCGTGTTTGCGCCGCGTCGGCTTCCTTTAATTTCTTTTGTGAAAAGCCGCCGCGCGCCAAGGCGGCAAATATCAAAGTGACACTATGATAGCGAACGGACTTTAGCCGTCACGCGCGGCTTAGGTAAGGCAAATCCGTGGTAGGTAGCCGTCGCGTGCGGCGTATGACAAAAAGGGGTAGGTAGGTACTCTGCGATCTTGATGACTACCAAATTAGGTAAGTAATAGGTAGGTATGTACCTACACACGACAGCACGTCGACCCTTACATGCTAGCACTCTACTCGGTTACGTTACGGCGACTTTACAACAAAAGTTTACACTCTGACGTGCTGTCGTGTGTACCTAGTAAGTACACACGACAGCACGTCGACCTTTACATACTAGCACTCTACTCGGTTACGTTAAGGGCAACTTTACAACAGATGTGTACTGTCTGACGTGCTGTCGTGTGTACACACGACAGCACGTCGACCCTTACATGCTAGCACTCTACTCGGTTACGTTACGGGCGACTTTACAACAAAAGTGTACAGTCTGACATGCTGTCGTGTGTACCTATCGCGCGTTGAACTAGCAAGCAACAGTTGGATACAAAGATCGAAAGAGAATCTTCAGATGCCGCAGCTGCCCACGACTCACGCTCTTCGTCTGTTATCCAAAATATCTATCTATTGCAAGATCTGCAAGCATTTATTATTATTCAATCAAGCAACAACCAACTAAAAAAAAAAAAAACAGATAACCAAACTAAGTTTTGACAGTTTGGAACGTGATTCACTTTGTTTGGATGAACGTCGATCCCCGGTACGGACGAACTGTCAAATTGACTAAGTAAACAATGTATTCAACGCCTGCGAGAAAAGAATAGCACATTTACAACATCAAAATCGTAAATACACTAAAATCGCGAAATATTCACATATCAAACCCTAGAATTAGGTAAGTGCTATCAAACACACCATTTTTCGTGTTGTAAATCATGACAATTTGCAAAATATTTTCGTTGAAAAAAACAAATTCCCAGTACTAACTTCCTCAGTTTTTGAATGAAAATTTCTTCAAATCTATTACGAACATCAACACGAAACTTGCCTTAAAAGATAGCTCTTACCTAATTCTAGGGTTTGATATGGCAATATTTTCGATTTCTTTAGTGTATCTTGCATGCGAATGCAAATAAGAGATGCGTCATTGCTATACTTCTCCCGCAGGAGTTTCACTATCCACCCTGCCTTAAGGCGCTGGGCATAGTGAATTAGCCCGCGCGCAAAAAAAAATGCACAAAATCGATTCCTGTATCAACACACTAAAAAAATCGAAAATGTTCACATATCAAACCCTAGAATTAGGTGAGAGCTATCTAAAACAGCCAGTTTTGTGTTGATACCCATAAAATATTGCGAGATATTTTGTTTGAAAAAAAGTGCGCCGCCTATTTTTTTTCATCAAAAATATCTTCTAAACGTTTACGAATCTCAACACAAAACTGGCTGTGTTAGATAGGTCTCACCTAATTCTAGGGTTTGATATGTGAAAATTTTCTATTTGTTTAGTGTATTTGATACAGGACTCGATTTTGTGCATTTTTCTTGGCGCGCGGGCTATTCACTATGCACCGCGCCTTAAGACGGAACGCGGGTAGCCGGCTGCTCCATACTAAAGGGGAGACCTGTTTCCTCCCTGGATAATTGTTTTAGAAAAAATATGTTTATGCCATTCAATCCATATTTACCTGTGCCATGTCCCTATGTTTTCCTTTTTTATTATTTTAATTATTTAACTAAATTTAATTAAAATAATAAAAAAAGGAAAACATAGGGACATGGCAGAGGTACATATAAATTAAATGGCATAAACGTACTTTTTCTAAAATAATTATCCAGGGAGGAAACAGGTCTCCCTTTTTGAATGGAGTTGAGGTTACCCGCGTTCCCTCTTAATGTATCAATCGCAACACTGGAATCGTTATTGGTGCCTTTCTCACGTTGTTTTGCCATCTGTGAAGTGTCAGCCGGCTAAGCACTACGACGTGACGAGAAAAAACAAGGAGATACTTATTCTTTTTTTGCTTTTTTTGGTCTACTTTTGATAGTACCAGCCATAGAAAAACATCACATTCCGTTCGAAAGTACACTGTTATTAATTACTCATAATTATATTATTTTATGCTAATTTATTTCATGCAAACAAATGTCTTTTCACGTATCACCTTATATAAACATAGAATATTTACAATTTGGCCATTCCTCTACCGATCCGATACCTTCGGCCAATCATTCAAAACAATCAGATTAAGGTGGGATGATAGCAACGTGGCGGGAAATTCAAATTGTTTACAGTTTTTTACATTTTGTAGCTAAATTGAGCTATTTTTGTTCAGCGATTTTTCGTTGGCGGCAATAACAGTATTCTTTTCATTATTTTACACAACAGAACAACAATAATTCAGTCGATTATTGTGTTCTGGTATACGACAAGTTTTTTGGGCAGTGCCACCGCTTCGTAGACCAGAACACATAATCGGCTGAATTATTGTTGTTCTGTTGTTTACAATAATGAAAAGAATACTGTTTTATTGCCGCGAACGAAAAATCGCTGAACAAAAATAGCTCAGTTTAGCTACAAAATGTAAAAAACTGTGAAAATTTTGAATTTCCAGCCACGTTGCTATCGTCCACCCTTAATGGCGCGGCACCAAACACTCATGCATCAATGTTGCTAAATATTTACACTGAAGTCGGTTGTACGAATGTGCGTCTGAGGCGAAGATTCTCACACTGTTTTCCCGATTCTACGAAATAGGTGCAGCTGAAAGGTCGGCTTGCGATAAAGAGAGAGATACCTAGTGAGATAGAGAGCATCTTTTAACGATTCACGATACTCACACATCATTTGGTTCGAAACGGGTCGAATCGCGGTTAGTTTCGTTGCAGCGGCCGTGGTCACGGGCAGACTGGAGCGGCGGCTGGTGTTTTCATTATTATAGTGATGGTTGGCCAACTACTTTCTTTCTTTCACTTGAGTCATACCGCTAAGTTAACTAACCGCGATTCGACCCGTCGGTCTCAAACCAAATTATGTTAGAGAGCATCTATTTTAGACGATTCGTACAGCGTCGGTGACATTTTTCGAACGACATATTTTCTTGCGCGGATGAGATCGCGGAGAAAATTTAAGCAGTAGGGGTGTGCGTGAACTGGGACATTTACTGCCGGTTTCTGATTTGAGAAATTCGCTAAGCATGTACTTAAATATCGTTCTGCCTCTGCGGATTTCTCACAAAAGAACGTGACAGAACGATAGTTAAGTATTTATTATAGTGAAATTCTCAATTCAGAAACCGGACCTTAAAGGCCTTCATTGGCACATCAGGTACAGGTTGAGTGTCCAAAATCTATAGTATAGTAGGTGCCGTAGGTTTAAGGTCCGACTAAATTGTTGGGGCATTCACGGGGCATTTTGGCACTAACAAACCCACACCTGTCTAATGACTCCCACTGCAGGGCCTGTAAAGAGGCGCCAGAGCCCATGGAACACGTTCTGTGCGACTGCGATACTCTAGCTAGTAAACGCATGAGTCCTCTCCGGATAGGACATCCTAGATCGGAAGAATATAAGTTCCTCAAACTTGGTGACGTTCTAAAGCTTAATAAAATTATGACCTCGGTCTTTGCACGGCCTGAGCAGGAATAAGGACGGGGGTGACACAAAAGATCCCTCTGGGTCGAAGTGTCCCGGGGTCTCAGCCTGGCCCCATTTATCTTATAAGATAAGAGTAGTACCTAGCAGGGGAAATAAAGGCAAAACGCACTACTGAACAAAAAGATACTATAGAAAAATAACTACATAATTATGTATTCATTTTTATTAAACTTCTTCAATGTAAAAGTAACTAATCAGCATTTATAACTGTAGGTATACATAATGTTACCTGCGTACAAATCAGAATTTGATACTATCACAGAAAATTAAAATATGAGATGATTTCTAATACCTTCAGTAAGTCCGTTTTACGAGTACCTTCATGAGTGAGGCAAAACGGAGCACATATGAAGGCAAAACGGACTAACATAAAATTAATCATGCCCGCTGAAACTTACGGGGCTTTCTGTTTTGTGCCTAATTCGATTACTCAGTCGGTTGGAGATTGGGTACGTGGTGGGCTGGCGGCTATCACACAGTGCGTGACTCATGGCCGGCACAGACATAGGTATTTGATTGTCCTCATGGGTATGGTCAGTGTTATGAATTTGACATTTCTGTGCCTTTAGTGCCTACAGACCGTTCACAGTAATATTTTACCTCTGACTTTTTAAGATTTTCCCCTGTGGCTTCTTTGCCACGACAAGAATAACCACCGACCGACGCACCAAAAACTCAGATTTTTCATCGATTTAAGAGAGCGTTAGAGCACCATTTTTCCATACAAAGTTAGTAGTTCCGGTTTAATTTCTAAACTACAGGCTAGATTTTGCTGAAACTTGGTTTATATCAGTAGATGACCAATGTGGAGGTTTGCAAAAAGTTTTTATAATAAAAAAAAATTACCTGAAAGAAATTAGAACGATGCGTTTTTCGCGCCGAAAAAGGGGTTACTTTCAGCAGTTATTTACTTAAGTTATTACACTGTCTATTGGAGTCTGACTACCTTGGGAACATCAATAATGTATTGTATTTGTCAGAAAAAAAAACCTTATTCCCTAGCACGAGTTAGTGCTTTAGAAAAAAACAAAAAGTGGTTAAATGTAGTGGCAATATCAAAAATTCCAATGAGCATTTCATCTGCAAAGATGAACGCATTGGGTGGTGTAGTTTAGTGCAAACAAATCACACCAGGTGGCGCCCCCCGTCCAGTTGACGGAGACTAGTTGAAGAAATTCGCATCGACAGTTACTTGACTCGGTAGCTCAATTGGTAAAGCGGCTGCACGGTATGCGAGAGGTTGCGGGTTCAAGTCTCGTCCCGAGTGAATTTTTTCAACTTATTATAAATGTTTAAATTATTCCCTAGCACGGGTTAGTGCTTTAGAAAAAACAAAAAGTAGAAAAACGGCCGTCACTGAGTTCCCAAGGTCCTGAAGGGGCCTCTTAACACAATGATTTCATATTCAGATGGTATTCTCATAATCAGACAGAAGGTATTCAATTTAAAGTACTTTTGGCGGGAGGTAAAATAACTGTAAACTGTCTGTAGTTTTGGATGTGGGTATGTCTCGGTACTGTTTTACTGTGTAGGTAAAGTCGGCCACAGTCTCAGATACTTCATTTTGTTCGATTTGCGCCCTTATGCCGCGCACGATAAGAGCTGCCATGGGGTATCTGAGATTGTGGCCGACCGTACCTGAGCAATTCGGCGTTTGGATGTAGGTATGTATACTTAATGAATGTTTATTCGACGATGTCGTTGATCGGAATGAAACGACTGTGGAGACAAAACTCAAGGCTCAAGGTTTCACAAAGGGCCATGGAAAGGTCTATGCTCGGAATTATATCCCTCCGCGACAGGTTAAGGAATGCAGTGATCCGACAACGCACCAACGTTACCGGCGTCGGCAAACCGGGTAGCGCGACTTAAGGTTGGACGATAGCAACGTGGCGGGAAATTCAAAATTGTGCTATTCTTCTGCGATTTTTCGTTCGCGGCAATAACATAGTATTCTTTTCATTATTGTAAACAACAGAACCACAATTATTCAGCCGATTATGTGTTCTGGTCATCAACAAGTTTTTTGGGCAGCGCCACTGCTTCGTAGACCAGAACACATAATCGGCTGAATTATTGTTGTTCTGTTGTTTACAATAATGAAAGGATTACTAAGTTATTGCCGCGAACGAAAAATCGCTGAACAAAAATAGTTCAGTTTAGCTACAAAATGTAAAAAACTGTGAAAATTTTGAATTTCCCGCCACTTTGCTATCGTCCCACCTTAAGGCTGTAATGGCTTTTATATAACCCCCTTTTTGAAAAAGTTATCAATCAGAGTTTTCTATATTACTAATAGCAATTTTTAGAACCATCAGCCCAGAGCCGAGACCCAGGAATCTAGGCGGATGGGTTCCTGTACCCGAAGTATGCCAAATGGAAACCTACACGCCTGCTCTGCCTACGCTGTCTGTCTGCCCTTCGGTCCGTCTGTCATAGCATTAAGGGTCCGTATAAGGCTAACTAGCGCCGCCAATGTTGAAAAAATCATATCTCGCTTCAGAAGAAGTTTCTGACAAAATCCTAAGATGAACTCATGCGCCATGCTTTTCTAGATTTTTAAGTGTGGGTACCCAACTCAATTTCTAGTCTTAAGCTAAAAAATTTTCGATAACCGCCAAAAACGGCCGTTTTTGGCGGTTATCGAAAATTTTTTAGCTTAAAAGTAAATTTCGAAGAGGGTATCTACACTTAAAAATCTAGAAAAGCATGGCGCATAGGCTCATCTTAGGATTTTTCCAGAAACTTCTTCTAAAGGAAGATATGATTTTTTCAACATTGGTGGCGCTAGTTAGCCTTATACGGACCCTTAAGGCCCAAACCTAGCCACAACTAGCGCCGCCAATGGAAAAGAAATCATATTTAATATCTTCCTTTTCGATGCGTTTTTTGCTAAAAATGAAACGTCAGTTACTCAACGCGAGGCCTTACTATTTTTGGACCTAAGGTTTAGATTCCAGATCCTTCCAGATCCAAATAAAATATTTTATCGCCAAAAGTGGCCACTTTTGGCGATAAAAGATTTTATTCGTAGGTTCTAGGATCTGGAATCTAAACCTTAGGTCCTAAAAATAATTAAGCCTCGGGTTGAGTACCTGACGTTTCGTTGTTAGCAAAAAACGCATAGGTACAAAAAGAAGATGTTTTTTTTCCATTGGTGGCGCTCAACATAGTTACGCATATCATCTGGTTAATCAAAAGAGGGTTCCAATGTTGTTTAGATAACTAGTTTAGTTTCATCGACCCTCGTTATACGAGTTTATCAACTCGTATACAGGGTGTTACAGAAGGGCCCTGTGACACTGACTGGGGTCGCATAACTCATCAATACAACTTTTACTATGGAGCCAAGTGCGAAATCCTGAACAAAATATCTGCCGGCCGCTCCATACATTTGGTACAGCAGGCATCGAATTTTAGTATGGCATAGCTGATATTTTGTTCGAGATTTCGCAATTGGTCACATCGAAAAATTAATTGAACGAGCGAGCGAAGTTCTCTGAGTCTACTGTAACAATCCGGCGTTTGTATGTTTGTAGGTATGTATGAATGTTCGTTCGACGATAACTTGAGTAAATTTGGTCTGATCGATATAAAATTTGGTAAACGATGGTAATTTTCAAGTTATGGGGTTGTTAAGTTTATATGGGGTCGCGAGTTCACAGTTCGGGGCGAACCACTAGTATTGATGAGTTAGGCGACCCTTTTCAGTGTCTCAGGACCTTTCTGAGTCACCCTATAGAGTTGCATCCTAACGATAAAAGAGTACCTAGTCTCGCTTTGGGACTGCTCTCGCCCGCAGTATAATCAAACAAACTCATTTCCTCTCTCTGTGAATATGAAAAGTTGTGTGTTTCGCACGTATGCAATATTATTTGCGTCTGGTGCTTCTGAATACAAGCATTCGCTGCAAAGAATAATTTTGCTTCCTTGCAAAACAAAATAACTATTATTTATACAGGGTGGCTCAAACATAGACGTCAAGCGAGAAAATCTACATAGAAAAAATATTATTATATTGTGTAAAAAAAAAATGCGCTTTCACCAAACTATTTGAACAAAAGTTGTTGGAAATCATAATAGATATTTACAAGTTGACGTGTTTCAGAAATAAAGCTATTTAAAAATAGTTCTGTATATTATATGCAATGGCGGCTCTAGTGTGCCTTTACCACAGAATTGTTAAACTTTGCCCCATCAAGAGTGCCAGTGTAAAAGAAGCAAAGAACCAAGTCACAAAGTATCTCCTGACATTAAATTATGATACTACCGAAGAATTACTTGTAGTCGTGAAGTAGTAGTACCACACAAATCGTTTGCACACACCCTCACACACACACTCACCACACCCTCACCCTCTCTCTCACACACACACAAACTCTCTCACATTGTCCTATTGTCCACTAAAATAAAAAAAATTGTCATTTTAAAATAAGATTTTGTCAATTTTGTAATTTTTCAAGTTTCAATCTATTTTATCATTACTTTAATTCAACATGTTTAATCTTATCAAAAAAATATTACATTGAATGTTTATTTGAATTTTTTATAATATACTTACTCACCATTATAGATAAGGTACTTGCTTACCTCAGTAAGTCAACGGCTAAAACTTTTTCTTGTAAGCGTTTTTATGGTTCCCACGATACAGGCTAGGCCTAGTGTGGGGATCACCATTAACAACATGCATTTTAATCATCATGAAGTAGATCTGCAATGTACCTAACTATACCTTTTTCTCTGTAATTCCTCTTATTTGATTCATAATACTAATGTATATTGTGCATGCATTTTGCTAAAATAAATTATTCTTATTCTTATTCTATTCTATACCTTTCTCTTCATTGTCATATCATCTTTAAAACATAACCCAAAGGTCAACTGAACTATCTACACAATCGCTATAGCCTGATGTTAAGGTGTGTACCTTAGAGTAGGGTAGAGTAAATAGTCGAGTCAACTAGCATATACTACTTTACCAGTAGATAGGTAATCGTATGAGGTAGTGGCCAACTCTGGTGTAGAGTTTTTAGGCCAGTTCCAAGTAAGTACTCTACCATTTTAAGTAGAGTAACTAATTGCACGAAGCGGTGGTGGTCTAGTGGGTAGAACAGTGGACTCTGAAGCGAAAGGTCCTAGGTTCGACACCCGGTGCGGGCATGTATCTATGACTTTGTTTAATTTCAAAGTTACGTACATTTGTGAATTTGTAGTAGCAATACCACTCGCTGACTGTGAAGGAAAACATCGTGAGGAAACCTGAGCGTATGAGGCATTATACCCTCAACGCAAAAATCGCCAACCCCCATTGAGCACGCGTGGTGATTTAGCTCGTACTCTCTCTCTCTGAGAGAAGGCCTTTGCCCAGCTAGTGGGACATGTACAATTGTACAGGCTAAGTACAAGAACAAGTACAACTGTTTACACGTAAATTTTCATTTCGTCGGTAGAGTTGTCACTTGGAAAGAAGCACTAGAACAATGAACGTCACTAATCGAGAAATTGCAAGAAATGCTCTGATAAACCTCAAATTACTCTACTACTAGTTACTCTACTAACTGTTTACATGGGTCGAGTATTCGGTAGAGTAGAGTGGTCGCTGGAGTAGGGGAAGGAAAGTGGTAGAGAGCTCACCCACGTTGCTAGTTTCTCTACTCTACCAAATTTCAGTGCTCTACTCTACCAATGCTGTTTACATTGGTATACTCCGTGCAATTTTAGTGGTTTTAAAGCCGAAGGCATTTTGTTGCACTGGTGAATCTAAGCCAAATTACAAAATTTCATTCCAAACGCGCGAAAAAAAAATTCACTTCTCCATACAAATGGTGTCGATTTCCGATAGCCGTTTGTATTGGGAAGTGTTTTTTTTTTCGCTCGTTTTGAAGTAAAATTTTGGAATTTGGCTCAGAATCACGAGTGCAACTAAATACCTTCGGCTTTAAAACCATTAAAATTCCAGGGTGTAGTTAGTAGGATAGTTAGTACGCTACCGCTCTACTTTACCGTTTACTCTACCCGTGTACAGCAGCCTTATGTTCCCAATAGACTCGCCCGCATAATTAACCCATTCAGATGTCTTGGCAAACACGTCTAGATTAACTTGATACCCAGTCGTAACGATAAAGGTCAGTGGACGGGCGATGTTCCCATCCCACTGATGAGATCTGGTCCAGGGGGGTAATTCTCGGGAATCTCGCATTCAACACATCTCGAAGCAAAAATCTCATTTTGCGGCAAATGTCACATCTTCTACTCTCACTAATCTTGCACCACTTTTTTTTGTAGCCTCCATAGTGTCCCACTGCTGGGCAAAGGCCTCCCCTTTTTTCTTCCACTCCTCTCTCATTGGCGGATTTGCACCACTTTCTTAAATGTGGTTTAAACAGCATTTAACTAAAATCTTCATACAAAAGTCGATTTAAATGGCGACTTGAGTGGCATTTAAGAAGTGGTGCAAGACGGCCTAAGTCATCCTCGACATAGGCACGAGATTTCTGCGAGTAGTGATTCGGCAAGCGAGACGAGTCGAGAAAATTTCGATATCGAGACTTCCTTACGAGCATCGATCTGTGCTGGTGCTAGATAAATTGAACACCTCAAGACTTTTTCTTGTTCTTGATCTAGACAGGCGAGCGCGAAGATCTCGTTTTTATGACATTTTGTTATTCGAAAAAAAAATATATATACAAGGTGTTACAAAAGTACCTAACTGTTTTTACAGGGCAATGGCACCCGGTGATAGGGATAACAAACTAATTATTTTTTTTGCTCTATGACGTTCCGTTAATTTTTAAATTAATAAAATGTGAACGATGTGGCAGGAGAAAAGTATTTTTTAAATATTGTTTTCATTGACTTTCACAATGTTTTAACAACTCAAAGCTATAAAAATGCACCTACACGCACAAACATATTTTTAAATTTGGGCTAATATCAAAAACAAAAAAGTTATGAATTTTTTTCAATTTTGAGGTTATAATATAAAATAAAAATTGTTTTTCTTTTACTTTTTTTTTACAGATTTGACATCTTGTTGACCAGTAGGTTACACCCTGTAAAAATAGTTAGGTACTTTTGTAACACCTTGTATATGTAATTTACGGTTTTTGTCGCGCTGGACGGAAGATCCTGAAATACCACTTTCGTGCTATACTGCCGTGCTAACCATAAACCACGTATCTACTCGAATTTTTTAGCAAAAATTTGTTAGATACATAATATTCTAAATCACCTGGATCAATAACCAGTTTATAGATATTTTAATTATTTTATTTTAATTGTTAAGCATAAACCACGTAATTGTAAATTTACTAGTTTTTAAAACATTGGACGCTTTTTTCTCGAAACTTGCCTCTTGTTTATGGTTAGCGCGGTTAAAGTGTCCGTGAGTGTGCAAATTAACACTTTCAACAAGTTTATTTTCACTCCTTTGCAATTAAGTTATAATTGATTGCCAGTCCGTTTCTGTTAAGCTTTTTGAATTGTTTGGTAACTGTTATTAGTAACTTTGTACTAATCACCAAGTAACTTAGCTTCAAGTTATGTTTGATTATTTGTTGCGAAGATTAGTCATCGGTTTTTGAGTTTAACCCCCGAAGTAGAATAAAAACGGTTCACCTACTTGAGCTCGGTCTCAAGTAGGCGAACTGAGAAAAGTCAAATGCTAATGTCAAGCCTTGGCTAATGTCAAAATTGAGTAGCTGACAGCATATTAATAGACACTATCTTGAGATTGACATTGACATTTTGCTTTTCATTCTCAGCATTCAGCATTTGACTTTTCTGCGATCACCTACTTGAGTTCGATCTTGAGTCGACGACTATCAATGCCACCCTTAGCTGGACATACGCCAATCAAATTGGGGACATGTTGCGTGGGCAAAAGGGTTAAATAAATAAATAAAAAACGTGTAGCCGGCGGGCGTACACTTAGATTAATGAATGTGGATAAAGCGAAAGTGGTATTTCAGGATCGTTTCAGGAAAATAATTGTTTTTCGCTCTGGGGAAGTGTATTGAATGATTTTTTTACTCCGGACCCAAAAAGAGGCGTGTTATAAGTTAAAATACTGATTATTCGAATTAAAAAAAAAAACTTTCGACAAGTTAGCTTCAAATAAGCATTTCTCGTAAACAGCTGAACAAATTTTGATGAAATACATCTAAGAACACTCGCATCCAAATCGGTTCACCCGCTTAAGAGCTACGGTGCTACAGACAGACACACAGACAGACAGATAGACACAAACAGACAGACACACAGCCAGGCCGACAGATACACAAACAAACAAGCGGTCAAACATAAAACACCTCTCTTTTTCGGTCGGAGCTAAAAAACGGACCATTTAAAAAAAGAGTGCCATTGTCTAGCTAGCAAGACAGCGAAAAGTAAACGTAAACCCACCAGAATTAATAAAGGTCACTCGGAGATTGATTTAGAGCTCGCTTCGTGCGATAGCACTCTCCGTTTTAAGCAATGTGGATTTAACGATCCATCTCAGGAGGGAAGTTAAAGAGCGCATCAACACGATTGAATAATGTGCGCAATGTTTTGTCTGAGACGTATCAACAGTTACCTTCGGCTGAGATGAAGATATCAGCCTCTCAGCGATTCTCTACAGGTTCTTCTTAGAGAGATTCTCATTTATTGACGGCTCGCTTTCAGCAAAAAACGCATCATCCACAATGAAGAAATGTTTTTTTTTTTCATTGGCGACGGGCCTTAACCTACTCGCTTCTATACTTTTTACAGTGTACCTTATACGCCTGAGTGGTCGAGTATTTGGAGTATTTGGTACTACAATTTCCGTTGTCGAGCGTTGTTTATTTTGGTGCTCTTTAGTTTGGCGCGGTGATAAATCACTTACGTGTCGAATTGAAAGTAAACACCATGTAATGCGAGTGGCGTGTAAAAAAACGTGGCGCTAAAGCCGGCCACATATAGACGGAATTCCGGACGGAAAAAATCGAATCAGGATTCCAAACGCAGTAACTGCATACCTTACAAATCTATGGACCTACCACACAAGGGTTTTTTTCCGTCCGGAATTTTCATAGATTTATATGCAGTTACCGCGTTCGGAATCCTGCTTCGTTTTTCCGTTACGGAAAAATTCCATCTGTGTGTGGCCGCCCTAAAGGTGCGGATAAAAGCATCTCATACATCACATAGACAAAAGCTAACCAACCGAAACCTACTACATACAGGGTGTTGTTTTGGTTAGTGACACCTGACTCAGGGGCGATAGTTTTTAAAACGCACTAAAAATAATTTTATTTTATTTAAAAAAAAAATGTAGTCTCCAACCTTTTCAAAAGTGTTATGTATAATTTTTATAATTATTATTTTTTCCTTTTTATTAACTTTTTATTTTATTTATTTATTTTTTTATTATATTTGTAAACTTACTTATTCTACCTTTACAGGTTACCCTAATACGATAGACAAGCACACAGTTTCTTACCTTAAAATACCACTTAGTTAGTTAGTTCTATAATTATGTACAATTTAAGTGTATTAGTGATAAGTTTTAACATTCAACATAAATAATTGAAATAACCTATTGGTAATTATTTAATTATTATTATAACAAAGCACAAAAATAAATTATTAGAAGGAAATCAATTTATTTGTGTGCTAAAGCTGCGAACTTGAAGTCGGTTTTTTTATTTATTTTTATCCAACATTATGTCCTGGCCAGCTCACATCCATCTTTACCAGGCGGAAATAAATCAATCACCCCGCACTCGGTCGAATATTTACAAACGGCATCTTTTGCCTGACTGAAGTCGTAAAAGAAACTAATTTAGGAGGTAGCGGCCGGAGCACGTGGGGCTCTGTTGGCTCTGTTGCTAGGCGCTTTGTGTTTACGCTTGAGTGCAAATAGAGTGCGACCTGATCCGGCCAGAGACGGACTTGCAGTCTGGGCCGCCCTAGCCGCCCTGTAGGCTTAGCTTTGGGCCATTTTACCTACTCTCAACTTTCATCTTAGCCACTGTTCACTATCACCTCAGTAGTGTTAAGTGGCTAAGGTGACAGTTGAGAATAGGCAAAATGGCCCGCGTGCTAAGCCTGCTGGAGTAGTTTGTGGTCCGTCTGTCATGTTCCACTGCGCTGACAACGGGCCGCACCGGCACCTCCAACCCTTTCCCCCCAACTACGACCGGCCAGTAAAAGGACGTCCGTACCCGCGGGAGCTCCTCGAGCATCTAAACTCCAGCAGCTCGGAGCCCCACTGACCACATCGCCAAGACTGCACACCCAAGATCCGGGGGCTGATGCCTCCGGAGAAGACGCACGGGACAAGAGTGCCAACTCAAAACCCGCACCTAACTGCGCGGCCAAGCGGCAGTAACAGAGGACCACTAGGGTAGGGTAGGGGGTAGGTAATCATATGAGGTAGTGGCCACCCCTGGTGTCAGAGTTTTTAGGCCACCCAAAGGGTCTCTGACATGGCTTAACGATTGTTATTAATCAACAACAACCGGGACCAACGGTTTAACGTGCCTTCCGAAGCACGGAAGCGCTCAGATATTATTGCCACTAGCGGTCACCCATCCATGGACTGACCGCGGCCGTTGTTGCTTAACTTTGCCAATCGATTAAGAACGGCTAGTACAAGTAGGCTGTGAGCGCTTCCAGAGGAAGGGACCGACAACAGAGGACCACTGATGATGATGCCCTCGGCCGTGTAGTACCTAAAATGCGTGTGAGATACCTAAGACACCAAGTGGTTTGACACGCGCAGTAAATATTTATTAGGTCTCGTTAGCGGCATCTGGGCGCGGGAAGGGAAAGGGCGTCAGAGGGGCGGTGGAAAGAGTGTGGGAGGCGCGGTTTTCTTTCGTGGCATGCATTGAACTGACCGCCCCCTTCTCAGTTCATCGTTTTTTCTTCTTTGGGAGAATAGAGGTCGGCTGTCAATAATGATAAAAATAATTTGTCTTATTATTGGGCCCGTGATGTTGCGGCTGGGAAGAGTTCTGTGTGGCTCGAACACACAGTAGAAAAAAGGTAAGAATGTTAACTCATTAACTAAAATAATAAAATTATAGCTAAAATTCTGTCCCATTGTTACCAGACATTTTTTTCCGTGTCTGGAGACTTGCTACTTTATGGGCCTTAGTTTATTGTTATTTAGTGTGAGTAGTTTTATGTTAGAATCAGTATATTTTTTGCTAAAATTGGCCGCCCCAAATATTTGGCCGCTCTAGGCCTCGGCCTAAATCCGCCACTGGATTCAACCCAATATTTCACCAAAGCAGGGGTACTTAAAGGCCTACTACACTTACCCGATTTTCAAGGCTCGTTGCGCAGGTTTCGAGCAATGTATTAACGGTCAGTGACGCGTTAAGTTAACCCGTAGCACATCCCAGGTAAAGTTTTTTATTTTTCTGTATTTAAATTGGTGTATTTTTATAAAGAACATTATCTTATCTTATTTTTTATATTCATTATAATTTTATGAATTGACATGTAAACACATGTAAATTCACAAAATTATAATGATTATAAAAATAAATAAAATAAAATAATGAATATAAAGTGGTATTTAAAAACAATAATAGTTTTATTATTGTTTTTAAATGAAATTAGTATTCTGATTTCTAAATAATTTGATTTGATACCATAATGTAATGTAAAAACTTTTTCAATTGCAATTAATTACGCAATGGACTCCTGTAATGTAATTAATTTGTAAGTATAAAATAAATAAATAAATTATCCGAGTCGTGTTAACCCCCGACCCAAAAAGGATGTTGTGTACTTTTTCGATTCGTTTAGTGTATTGGGTCATTTATGTAAAAAAAAAACCACTCAACCTTTGAGCATCTTAACACTCGAAAATAGCCCTTATGGAAATAAACAATATTTTTTTAGACCTTTAAAAATTTTAGAGCATACAGGGGCTGATGGAATCATTTTGTACACATATTTCTTTGCGTGCGGGCTAATTCACTATGGATAGGCGTTCTAAATTACTCAGCAGCCTATCAGACAGTAGATAATCACTGAAATAGTAGTTTCCTCCTGACTTTACCTTTTAATTAAGTCTTCCCTAATTTAATTACTGAATTCGAACAGCCCTTGTTGATTCCCTGATCTATTTACCCACTTAATTATTTCCGCTGATTGAAGAGAGCCAATTATCCGTCACCGGCTAACAATACAGTTTATTGGCTCGCCTTGAAATTGATTCATAACTGTTCTATTAAATATAAATTTAAAATAATTTAGTTTCTCGTTTTGTGAAGGAAAACATCGTGAGGAAACCTGAGGGTATGAGGCATTATACCCTCAACGCAAAAAGTCTCTCTCTGAGAGAAGGCCTTTGCCCAGCTAGTGGGACATGTACAATAAAATTGTAGGTACAGGCTACATCTTATTTTTTTTTTTTTTAATAAACTTAATTATCTCATAAACGGTTGAACCGATTTTAATAAAACATATTTAAGAAAACTCGATAGAAATCCTGCTCAAAAAAAAAAGATTCAAATCGTTTCACCCGTTTAAGACACACAGACACACACACAGACACCCTCACAGACAGACAGACACACATATCGGTCAAACTTATAACACCTCTCTTTTTTTTATACAAGGTGTTAAAAAAGTACCTAACTCTTTTTACAGGGTGTAACCTACTGGTCAACAGGATGTCAAATCTGTAAAAAAAAAGTTGAAAAAAACTTTATTTATTTTATAACCTCAAAATTAACTTTTTTGTTGTTGTTATTGGCTCAAATTTAAAAATATGTTTGTGCATGTAGGTGCATTTAAATAGCTTAAATATGTTAAAACATTGTGAAAGTCAATGAAAACAATATTTAAAAAATACTTTTCTCCCGCCACATTGTTCACACTTTATTAATTTAAAGATTAACGGAACATCAGAGAGCAAAAAAAATAATTTTGGTTGTGATCCCTATCACCGGGTGCTATTACCCTGTAAAAAGAGTGAGGTACTTTTGTAACACCTTGTATATACCGTTCACGAGGTTTTAAAACATAATTTCCTACTTCTTCTGCGGCGAGCGGAAGTTCGCTGTTCTTCGGACAAGGCTTGACTCGAAAAAAAAACAGACTCAACGATGGTAATTTTTATTTAACTTTCACCATATTCTGGGCTGGCTGGAGAAATTTCTACGTATAGAAATGAGTCATATTTGTACATAATGTCTCATATCTCTGTTATTTAAGTATATCTTTTTAATTATAGATGATAGGCGAAAAACTAGTTTCAAAATGTCGTAAATCTAAATTCTGAGTAGCTGACTAACAAACAAACTCAGTAATTGTGGCCAACGCTCTTTGTTGTGTTTGGCAATTATTTCGGCTTGCGGTCGCAGACTCATTCGAATTTCTCTGGTGTTCGTCCTAACGGTTTACAATTCTAGGTAAACTTCGGGAACGGAACTCCAACGCAAATCTCGAGGGCTACCACGCTCAGATTTGCCGCTAATTCAATTCAATTCAATTCAATATATTTATTTCAGAAAGGATCCATACAGTTTGTTAACATTTAATAAGACTTAATTTATGTTAGTAAATTATTTATTTCTAAAAACTTAATTAATTAAGGTACTTATTGGACCCATACATATGTGTACGGACCCAATGTCCATAGATATGGCAATCAGCCCTATCTGCAATTACTTCCAGGGCGCTAGTGTCAGGGGTCGAAATGACACTGTATGTATGGGCTACGCGGGTTTTTTTTCGATATTCCAAATTTCATCTAAATCCGTTCAGCCGTTAATTTCGGGAACGTATTTCGAACGCAAATCTCGAGGGCTACCGCGCTCAGAATTGCTAAAAGGGGAGCTAGTGTGGTGAGAGGTCAAAAATGACAATGTTTGTATGTGCTACGCAGGTTTATTTCGATATTCCAAATTTCTTCTAAATCCGTTCAGTCGTTTCAGCGTGAAAGAGTAATAAGTATAAATAAGAGTAATAAACACACTCACAAACTTTCGCATTTATAATCTAAGTGGTAAGTGGGATGGGTTGGGATTAGAATATATTTTGTGAATATTTTCCAATATCTTAGATTAATTATGTAGGCAAAATTGTTGTCCCGCTACTAGCTACTGTTTGAAACAGTTTAATCTTTCGGAAAATTGTGTTCTTTTTTTTCGAACAAAACCGGGCAGGATTGATGTTATTTATTATTAGTACAGTTTTATAATAAGTAGGTCATTAATAATGATTTAAAGTTAACTTTTTATTTACCAGAAACATCGCGAAACCGCAATGGGTGAAGTTTTTAGTTGAACGAGCGAGCGAAGCGAGCGAAGTTCTCCGAGTCTACTGGAACAATCCGGCGTTTGTATGTATGTATGTATGTATGTGTTACCGGCCAAACCCGATTTAAGGATAAACTAGTTTCGCCTAGGCTAAACTAGTCTAGCCGAAGCTCGTGAGGAGAAACCAGTTTAGCCAATCTAGTCTGGCCTAGCAAGAATATGTAAGCTTCAGGATAAACAAGTATGGACTAGTCCGAGCTGATATTGACGAATGTTTAGGTATGAATGTTACCATATCCCGTAAACTAAGAGGTTTAGCGCAAAAATAATTTAATTTTCGAACCCCTTAATAACCCCGGAACCAAGCCTTTTACTTCTATACGTGTTCTAAAAACCGACATACAGGGTGTTAAACATACAGGGTATTCCTGAAAGTGTGACAGACAGTCGAAAAAGATTTAAAACAAAGGTTAGGTCAGTAGGTTTGGTTGGCGACACACTGGCATACCTCTTTTTGTTTACAAATGGTCCTTTAAACCGGACAAAACCGGACATACCGTAGACTTTTTGAATGTAGACTTTTTCAAATTCGGCCTCTAAATGCGTCCCCTACTGTTCAGATAATTACGGCGGGTTTGTTAATTTTAAGAAAAAGTACTAGGCTAGCATAAATAAGTAGAATCTGTATTACCCCTACTCAAATAGGGCTAGACTAGTTTGGCTAAACTGGTTTCTCCATACGAGCATAGGGCTAGACTAGTTTAGCCTAGGCCAACCCTAAAAAGAGGTATGACTGTCAGTGTGTCGCTAACCAAACCTACTGACCTAACCTTTGTTTTAAATCTTTTTCGACTGTCTGTCACACTTTCAGGAATACCCTTTATGTTTAACACCCTGTATTTCGGTTTTTAGAACACGTATAGAAGTAAAAGGCTTGGTTCCGGGGTTGTTAAGGGGTTTGAAAATTTCATTATTTTTGCGCTAAACCTCTTAGTTTACGAGATATGGTAACATTCATACCTAATCATTCGTCAATATCAGCTCGGACTAGGCCATACTAGTTTATCCTGAAGCTTACATATTCTTGCTAGGCCAGACTAGATTGGCCTAGGCTAAACTGGTTTCTCCTCACGAGCTTCGGCTAGACTAGTTTGGCCTAGGACATACCGGTTTATCCATACGACGTTCGGATAAACTAGTTTGGCCTAGGCGAAACTAGTTTATCCTTAAATCGGGTTTGGCCGGTAACATATGTATGTATGTATGTATGTATGTATGTATGAATGTTCGTTCGACGATAACTTGAGTAAATTTAGTCGGATCGTCATGAAATTTTGTAGGCGGGTAAATGACGTAAAGAGAATTTTTAAGTTCGAACATGAGCCAAATCGGTCCAGGGGTTGCTGAGATATGGGGTCGCGAGTTCGAAGTTCGGGGCGAACCACTAGTAGATATTTTTCTAAATGGGTATTTTCCAAGTGTCAAATATAGTTAGAATTGCTGTCAAAGTCCGTCTTTTAATCTATGGTTGGACTGCGATCCCAATTATACATATTTGACTTGGGAAAATATTACACATTACAAACTCCTGGCTCCTTTTTCACAGCCCTGAAAATTAATTGAACGAGCGAGCGAAGTTCTCCGAGTCTACTGGAACAATCCGGCGTTTGTATGTTTGTATGTATGTATGTAAGTATGTATGTATGAATGTTCGTTCGACGATAACTTAAGTAAATTTAGTCGGATCGTCATGAAATTTGGTAGGCAGGTAAATGAGGCAAAGAGAATTTCTAAGTTCGAACATGAGCCAAATCGGTCGAGGGGTTGCTGAGATATGGGGTGGCGAGTTCATAGTTCGGGGCGAACCAGTAGTTAAAATTTATTTGGTTTTGGGTCACCATAATCTACATCAATTATCCAACTTTCAGGTGTGTAACTTAGGTATTCCGTCTAGTTAGAGATCCGTGATAATAAAATGGTTTTCCTCTTTATATGTGGAACCCTGGAAACATCCATGAAACATCTGTTACCGTAATTTACTTTTTAATCTTCGATTGATTTAGTAGAATTTTGTTTCACAAGATTTTATTTAAAATGTAAGTGATTTTGCGTTGGCCTCGGGGATTAAGATCTATTGCAATGTTGATTAATTGAGCCATTTATGTGATTGTATTTTTAATCTACATGAGCAAATAAAATAGGTAAGTAGATACATTTTCTTCAAAATTTATATTCAGTATTTTTAACAGACTTAAAAAAAGGAAGTGGTATTAATATTCAATTCGACCTATAACATATTTAAGATAGATAGATAACTCTTTATTACACAGTATTTACAAGGGAAATTCTTAAAACTAACCAGTAAGCATACAATTGGCGGCCTTATCGCTAAAAGCGATTTCTGCCAGCCAAACATTTTATGTTTGTTCCCTCAGAGTATTTTTTCTACGTGAACCGATGTGGATAATTATTATTATGTTTGAAAAGATAATTATACCTACTTCCCATGTGGTCCCATAAAAATTGTGAAGATGTGATGAAGAACTTCGGAGATGGAGAACGAAACTCCTCAACAGGCAGCAGAAAATCACTAGAAATCAATGCAATAGCTTAGTAAAAGTTTACAGTGACTGCGAATCTTAACCATTCAATAATAGAAAAACTTGAAGTCGGATTTTTTCATTTCAATTTTGTATTATGTGATGCTAACATTCCAGTGAACTACCTACGCTAGACCTGGCAATGAATGGAACCAGGGATAAAATTGCACTTTATTTGCACATACCAAGTGTGCATGGTACACACGACAGCACGTCGACCCTTACACGCTAGCACTCTACTCAGTTACGTTACGGGCGACTTTACAAGAAAAGTGTACACTCTGACGAGCTGTCGTGTGTACACTCACAATTTTTATCCTTGTGATTCGCACATGAAAAACGAGGTCCTTGCTGTCAGGTGCAAGATTAAAATTGTCTGTGAATTCTACCATTCGTAGTCAAATATTTATCTAACCGAAATATCAAATATGTATGCATTCTGCGCATGATATTATCTCGAGAGAGATTTTTTAGGAGAGCGTATAGAGAAGAACTAACTCAACGGGGCAGTCTGCAAACAGACACGCTGCAATGAGGTCCGCTTTTGCCCGCCGCTAGCGACCGATGCGAGCGTCTGGCCGAAAAGTACGCGAAAAATGTGACGAAAACAAAAAAAAATTAAAAGATTAAAAATAAAAGAAACGAAAGGAACGCAGTGAATTTTGCCAGCCAGTGACGTGCTTTTTTAAAACGTGAAGTGACGTTTTCCAAAAGTAAGTTAACTTTTATATATTTTTTTATATTGAAACAATAAAAGTAGATGCAGTGTCCGGAACTCTCATGGCATAAGTTTGGATTAAGTTAAACCCCATATTTATTATGGGTCCATTAATTACTATCTCACCCTGTATTTATTATGTGAATGGTCTGGTTTGATTTATTTTAATTAGTATGATTGTTAAGGCAAAGCCAACAACTTAAAAAAAAAACAACTTTTTGTTTTTTCTAAAGCACTAACCCTTCCTAGGGAACATTATAGAGCGCATTAGGTAGAGCGCTGGCACGGTATGCACGAGGTTGCGGGTTTAAGTCCTGTCCCGAGCAAATTTTTTAAAACCTAAATTTAAATTATGGAACAAAGGTTTAAAATGCCTAAATAAGACTCAAGTATTTTTTTGTCTGTTTGAATCAATTGTTACTCTCGACATTAATTTCTAGTATTGCATTTTCTATTATTCTCATGGGAAAACCCTAGTTCCTGAAGAGGAGTAATGGAATCGAAGAGAGAGAGAGAGAGAGAAATTGCGTAAACTAATAAGAGGTTTTAAAATTTCAAAATAAATCAATTGTAAGTTATTTAGGTTCCTAACCACAGCATTCCTCGATAGACGGATAAATTGAATTCGCCCAACCACAGTGTGTCAAAATTAAATGGAAAATTTAACACCTGTCGCCCCATTGTTCGGGCGCTCCAATAATTCAAATTCCAAAATTCAAATTCAAAACTTTTTATTTCGGACGAATCCATTGATAGTGTTATTTATAATTGTAACTTATCGTTGTCAGGGGGGGGGGGGGGGGGGGTTTACTCTTGACGGTATTGACGAAGTTTAAATTTCTCTTTGAATTTGCATACCTAGTCATGCTTTGATTTTACATACTTACATTGAAATGTTTATTCAAAGGCTATTTTGTACCATAAAAATACAAATTTTGAATTTTGTAAATTACGCCATATTTAAAAATAATGCGTCGTATTAAAAAAAATGCGTTAAGGATAGAGGGGCTGGCCTTTGGATCTGGTGGAGAGCTGGTGACCATTCGACTTATTTTTTCGTACAAGGCTGGCACTTGGTAGGCTTATGGATTAGACTTCGCTGAGTCTGACAAAAATTTTTTTTTTAGCTAATCCCCATTGAAAGTTCGATTGTTTTTTTAAATGTTTGGCATGAGTATCTTTTTTTTTTCCTCCAAAGTTGGGAGTGGCTGTTTAGACTACGAAATCACTATTGTTATTGGCCGTGCGCGGTTGAAAGTTCGTTTTTAGGGTACCGTGCCTAATACGGCAAATCGGAACCAATATAGGATTATTTATTGGCCAGACACATTATATAGGACTCGTGCGTCTGGCTGTCTGTCCGTCCATCGGTCACATCCAATTTGCTCCGAAACTACTGGACCGATCGAGTTGAAGTTTGGTACACATTGTCAGTGACTCAAACACGGATGTGCACGTAAATAAATGAATTTTAAACATAGAAGCCACTTTTGGGGGGTTAAATAGCAAAAAAAAAATGTGCAAAGTATTATTATTATTATTTGCATGACATATCAAATGAAAGGGCTCGTGTGAGTATAACGAATTTTTTTTTTCTATATATAACCGGAGTTTGATCCAGCTATCTATTCTAGATGATTTATACAGCTACAATCAGCCACCGTTTTATTTTTTTTTCTTGGTACTTTCCTTCACTCACACTACAGGGTGCACTCTAAGTCGATAGCGGAACTTTAAGTAAGCTGTCTACTGTTCAATACAAACAACTTGTATTAGGTGGCGACAAAAATGGAGCGAAAAAAATATCAGCTGTTTCATACATTTGGCGCAGTACTGAGTCGACCTTTTGTATGGAACAGCTGATATTTTTTTCACTCCATTTTTTTCGCCACCTAGTACAAGTTGTTTGTATTGATCAGTAGAGAGCCTACTTAAAGTTTCGCTATCGACTTAGAGTGCACCCTGTAGAAGTAGGTACCACTTCGGCGTTGCAGTGCCCTGGTCAGGCCAGTTTAGTTAGCCTTAATTATTATTGTACCCGGGAAAATATGCACACAGTCATCAGCCCCTCTACCCTTGACGCATTTTTCCAATACGGCCGCAATACGGCGCAATTTACAAAATTTAATATTTTACGAATTAAGACGCGTTTTGTGTTTTTATTGAATAAAACAGTCTTACCATTGAATAAAAATTACAAACTATTTAAAATCAAAGCATTATTATGCGAATTCAAAGAGAAATTAATTTCAAAACTTTTTCAAACTGATCGCAATAGCGTCAAGGGTAAAACCCCAGGGCCGTACTGGCCGTACTTGCGTGTTTTTCTTGACCTGATAATGAAGTCATATGGAACAGCGATTAGGTACTAAAATCGAATCGTGACAGGTTGTAGAAAGCGAATGTTATGACTCATTATGACTAGCTTTTGCCCGCGACTTCGTCCGCGCATACTTAGTTTTTTTCCCGTTATCACAATCAAAAATAGCCTATAGCTCTCAGCGATAACGTAGCTTCCCATTAGTGAAATAATTTTTCAAATCGGATGAGTAGTTTTGAAGATTACCCCCTACAAACCTACATACATACTTACAAACTTTTCCTTTTTATAATATTAGTGTATTTTTGAGATGGGGCGGTAAGGGCAGGTACCTTAACCGTTATAGTTACAGGAAAACGTTCTTAGGAGACCTTCCATAACTTTTTGAGATATTATAAACTGCATTCACAGATTTTGGAAAAAATGTACGGTCAGCGAAAAAAATGCTTAATTACCAAAAAAAAATTTTTGATGCCAATCAATCCTCTTTCATGTAGAAATCAAAAAACTCTAAGAAGCCAACTGAGGTTTGAGTACTAGAAATGTCAGAAATTTACAAAAACTTTTTCTATGGAAAAAAAACTGTTTTATTTTATCATGCCATTCGATCCTCTTTCATGCAGGGATCAAAAGTCTCTATGGAGCTAATTTAGGTTTGAGTACAAGAAATGTTAGAAATCGCGAAAAACTTCTCCACGTACATTGTGGGGAAAGTTTTTGCCGATTTCTGTCATTTCTAGTACTCAAACCTCAGTTGGCTCCTAAGAGTAATGCCCCGTCTCAAAAATCCACCCTGTATATGAAATGGCGTATTCATATATGAAATGGCTTATTAAAAACCTGGAATGTATCACGTGCGTGTAATAAAGTCTTTATTATATTAAAGACCAAGCCAAGTGAATACAATCATCAAAGAGCGACGAAATTGCTTTGCTTAGGTTGTTATAAAATTATCTTCAATGTTCTGTTTGAGCAAAGATAAAAAGCTCTGTTGGAAATGTTTTTTTTCGGGAGCAGGAGAGGCTAAACTCTATTTTTTAATTCGAGTCCACGGAATGACAGTTGCTAGTATGCTACTGTCAGATAAAGCCTTTGTAGCAACTGTCATTCCGTGGACTCGAATTAAAAATTAGAGTTTAGATAGGTGGTAGATAATGGAGGGACACGAAAGCGCGCCGCGCAGGCAGCGCTGGAATGGTAGAAATGCACACTTTTAAAGGATAAGAAACGTTCAGGAATTAAAAAGTATCGAGCTTTTCGAAAAAACGTGGAACAAAAATTGTTGGAAATCACATTTAGAAGTTGACGTGTTTCAGGATATAAGCTATTTAAAAATTGCCCTTTATAAGATCTTTATGATTGTTGGTTTTGGCCTCCTTAAAACTCTGACACCAGGGGTGGCCACAGCCCCATACGATTATACTTTACCGACTTCTATTTCTTATAGCGATTGCTTTTCATAATAATATATTATGTATTATTCTGTAAATGTATCAACGTCTTATTTTCATCAAAGGGTTTCCCCTGTGGAATATCGTATGCTACTTATAGGTAAATAGGCAAAAATAAATCAAACGACAACACTTTAGTTGGAAACATTATCATAAGAGAACGATATCGAAGAAAGTAGCGAAAACAATATAATACTCTGAAGCTGTTTTAACCTACTGCTACAAACTGTTAACAGTAGTACGTACTTACTCTCCTTTAATACATACAGAGAGCATAATTGAACGAGCGAGCGAAGCGAGCGAAGTTCTTCGAGTCTACTGGAACAATCCGGCGTTTGTATGTTTGTATGTAGATATGTATGTATGTATGAATGTTCGTTCGACGATAACTTTAGTAAATGTAGTCTGATCGTCATGAAACTTGGTAGGCGGGTAAACGAGGCAAAGAGAATTTTTAAGTTCGAACATGAGCCAAATCGGTCGTGGGGTTGCTGAGATATAGGGTCGCGAGTTCAAAGTTCGGGGCGAACCACTAGTACATTCAAAATACACTAATATTTCGCCCCGAACTGTGGACTCGCGATGTGTAACTTTTTGCTAACACCATTGGCGCAGGCGCGCGCATAGCATAATATTATAAACTTTACAATTCGGATGTGGCTCATGTTCAAAACATTTTTGAAAAGGTCTTTTAAAGCCCTTTAATTTGATATCCATGACGATGGTTTTAGATAATTTTTATTTTTGCCTCCACCACTTTCGGGCGCACCACAGCCGGCATCTTGGATTTTATAAAAAAATATCCAAGGACACCTGATTTGTTGAAATCGGCAGAGCAGTTTCGGCTCTGCTAGGGGATCGATGAACATACAAACATACATACATAGGTTACGCTGCTGCTTCACGTAGTCGGGTTCGCGTAGTTGGGTAAAAACCACAAACATTTAAGCGTGTATTTTCCAACGGAAAATAACTTGGGTCAAGTGCAATAACTATTTATAAAAAACTTTGGTGAGTAAAGTAATTTGTAGCTCTTGGAAACAGCATTTTTCATACAACTTTTATAATATTGAACAACAACAGGCATTTCAGACTTCAGGCCCGGTCGTTTTGAGGGGCAAGTCAGGAGAAGATACGAGGCGCGTTCAATAAGCAGCAGAATGAGATATACATTCCTTGGAGACAAAAATATAGGTCATACCTTCATTTTAATAGAACAATCATGATATGTTTTTTTGATTAAAAAAATGTGTTTTTTGTTTTTTTTTTTAAATATTATACGTCATTTGTTTGAGTCGTGTCGGAGCGAGGATCCAAAATTGTCACTGTTTGTATGGGCTACGTGGTTTTATTTCTAACTAGTTGTGCCCGCGACTTCGTATGCGTTTTTAAACATTTGACATTTAATTTAAATTCGACTGTGGAGGAAAACTTAAAAGGATGTTTTTTTTTAACCCCCGAACAAAAAAGCCCCTCTTTTTGTCGTAAGTTTGATAACTTTGTGTGTGTGTCTATTTATGTGTTTATGAGGGTGTGCCTGTCTGTGTGTCTGTCTGTGTGTGCCCTAATCTAAACAATACATTTATAATAAAATATGATTTGTTTAGATTCGGTATCGCCCGTGTAAGATACCAGGAAGCTTAGCATAAGAAGTGCCTAAGAAGTAAAGGGGTTTATATGTATCTCCCTCGAGGTAGAGTGGGATAGATAAAGTTATAAGCCCAAAGATAAGGCTTACCCATTCTCATGACAAGCCAGCAAGCAAATCATAAGGTTGGGTTAGAGCGTATCTACGGCAAATAACTCTGTCTATCCCGCTTTACGGCAAACAAAATATTTTTTTTTTATATCAAGTTGGGCACATATAGTAGAGTAAATATTTTTAAAAAAGGCACAAAAAAATTTTCAACCTCGCGTGGGTTTAAACCCAGAACCTTTCGACCGCGACGCAACAGTACTACATTTCTAACATCGATAAACTTTGTCCGACCTCCACCGAAAACCACTCACAATTCCCACCAGCAAGCATCATAAGGCTGGGTTAGAGCATATCTATGGCTCTTTCCATCCCGCTCTGCGTCAAACAAAAGAGTTAGATACCTATTGTTTTAAACCCATAGATACGCTCTTACCCGGACTTATGCTACGCTTGTAGAACTAACATTTTCCGCCAAAATAAAATAAAAACAAATGCCGACTTTTCATTTACAATATGGCAACCCAAATGCCAATAGTCGTAGCGTGATATTATACAGAGTGTTAAAAGACCGCCAACAAAGCGGGAGACCACGTATCACCCTCCTCATCATAACGAACATTTTTGCCCAAGGAACTATGCCTAGGAATAAAGTCGGACTTAATTTTTTTTTTTCAGAAATGTGTTCAGTATCACGTTCTTAACATACCTTCTTAAGAAGCCATATCAAAATTATGGATATTTCTTACAAAAAATCAAGTTAAAATTGCAACCCGCAATGTAGGTTTCCGAGAAAATGAGGTTCGAAGTCGGACTTTTTTTTTTTTGCACAAATATGTTCAGTATCACGTTTTTAACATACCTTCTCAAGAAGCCATATCCAAATTATGAATATTTCTTACAAAAAACGAAGTTAAAATTGCAACCCGCAATGTATTCTAAACATCGGATAGCCTAAGTTATGCCCAGAAACGTGAGTTACGACCATGTTAAGTTTGCTTGAAAACTATTCAGCGGTGTTCGCGTTTATCGTGTTCATACAGACACACAGACAGACAGACAGACAGACAGACAGACAGACAGACATAGACCGTTTTTTTTGCATTTTTTTGGATTCAGTATAGTTTACTTAGTAACCCCTGCTAGTTTTTTTCTAAATACAGGGTGTTAAAAGACCGCCAACAAAGCGGGAAACCACGTATAGTCCTCATCATAAGGAACATTTTTGCCCAAGGAACTATGCCTGGGAAATCAACGGTTTCCGAGATAATGAGGTTCAAAGTCGGACTATTCAAAACTTTTTTTTTGCAGAAATGCATTCAGTATCTAGTTCTTAACATACCTTCTCAAGAAGCCATATCAAAATTATGAATATTTCTTACAAAAAACGACGTTAAAATTGCAACCCGCAATGTATTCTAAACATCGGCACTTCAAGCTTAAGTAACATAAACTGATACCTACGCTTGCGCAATATGACTTCTGTGCGTTACACGTCCATTGCGTGATAAAATATTTTTCAAAATTATAACCTAAAAAACCAAAATCATTTCCCAGCAATAATTTATCGAAAAAGTACTTTGTTTTGGTGTCCAGTATGCGTGGCTTTCGGGTCTGTTGGCGGTCTTTTAACACCCTGTATATTCAATGTACAGAATTGACTTCGCTAGAGTTTTATTATAAGTATAGATTAGAATATTTTGCAAAACCTGAGATTAATTATGGCAAATAGTTGTTGCCCCGCTACTATAGGTACTGGTTGTAGGAGAAAAACGAAGAAAACCCGGTTTTGTCATTCTACTGAGAACCTATCGATACGCTATTACGTTACAGACTCAGGCCCCAGAAACCCACAGATCCGCAAAACAAATCAAATAATCAGCTAGACCCAACCTAAAGGTATGGGCCTGCGGGCGGCTGTGGAAAAGATTAATTTGGGAATTGGGATTTCAATAAGTTGGCATCAAACGCGCCTTTTGGCAAATACTTGGGGGTTCAATTTGTTTATTGAATTTTGTGACCATCTATCAATTTACCAGGAAAATATCTCAACATAGCTGTTCTTGTGACAAATGACAGGTGGCCAAGATATTTTAAGTCGATACCATTTTCATAACTAGATATTGTCCGCGGTTTTGTCCGCGTGGACTGCAGAAAAACGAACAAAACGTACTAAACTGGTAGTAATTAATAGTTTAGCGGTGGTGGCCTAGTGGTTTTTTTTTTCATTGGACTCGGAAGCGAGAGGCCCAGGTTCAATTCCATGTTCCTATGACTTTGTTTCTTTTCAAAACCACTCGCTAACCGTGAAGGAAAATATCGTGATGAAATCCGCGATAAGTTGATAATTCGGTTGGACCATTCCATTTTGCCCCACCAGAGATGCCCCACTGGTGGGGCAAAATGGAATCGCACAAAAAATAATTCCATTTTGCCCCACTGGCCACCCCACTGAGTGGTTGGTGGGGCAAAATGGAATTTAAATTCCATTTTGCCCCACCAGCTTTTTATTGACAAGATTATTATTGGCGAGGCTGACTCATTACAATGATGCAGTCACTGTAGCCTAGCCTAATTTTATAATAAATCGGCATAAATAAAACAAATTTGTTAACTTGACTAATTCGTTTATTTGTTTAAAAAAAATAACTTTGTTATATTATTATGGCATCTAACATTACAACATTGTTAAAATAGTACAACATAACAAAAAGACCGCTTATAATTCTGAATAATCATTTCTATAAAATATGTGTCATTTATGAATAAATATACATAGATTTGTCATTTTAAAATCTTTACAAAACATTAAAATTAAACAATTAATTCAAGTTATTGCTTTCTTGATTTAAATTATATATCACAAATACCTAAATAAACGTTTGCTTGTTCCCATTGTTGTCCATAGCTTAATCAGTCTTTGATAATACTAAAATTAATACAAAATATGCAAATAGTACAGTCACCCGTAAGGTCTTAAAAGATACAATAAAAGTATTCAAATTGAGGTTTAAATGTTAAAAACTAAAGTATTCAAATTGAGGTTTAAATGTTAACAGGGTGTTTCAGAATGGTCTTGCGACTGAAAAGAAGTTTGTAATGGAGATAAGTATGACAATTAATGGAGATATTAATCTGAGTGAAATCTCGTCAGTAAAACACGCTAGCACTCTACTCGGTTACAATACGGGCGACTTTACAACCAAATTGTACTCTGACTTGAAGTCGTGGTACCAAGGTAACTCATTTATTTTTAAAACATTTTGTATGGTCCTTGGTTGATAATGATAAAATAAACTCGTTACAGCTTGTGTCTGGCGGTTTTATTTTGTAGGTATTTTCAAACATGACTATAAAATAAAATTAAATGAGATTTTTAAATGGAAAGTGGTTTCTTTTGCGCGATCTCATATAAATTAAATAAGATTTTTATTTTATAGTCATGTTTGAAAATACCTACAAAATAAAACCGCCAGACCAATCAGAATCTTGAGCTGACTTTGACGGCGGACTTTGTCAAGTATTTACTTACTTACTCCGATGGCTCAGCGACCCGAAGTGGGTCTTGGCCTCAGACACAAGAAGTCGCCACTGGTCTCGGTCCTTCGCGGTCTCCTTCAAGTAGGTACTTACAAGTAAAAAATATATAAATACAAAAAATAAAAGCTAGATATTGTTTATAAAAAAAATAGGCACACTTCTCCTATGTATGCACTCCCAAATTGACGAATCATTTTTTTTTTTTTTGCAATTATGGTGCCCAGCACGAAGAAGATTTTCTTTAGCCTTAGAATTCTTTAAAAAAACTAATGCACTGCCAGTACCACTTGAACACGAAGCCATTATTTTCACTCAAACAAACCTAGTCATCGGTTGTAAGCAAACTGATAAGAATCCAGGTAGAAAACTACAACGTGCACCGGGTCCTTTGAATTACTAGAACAATTGACAGCGCGGCACCAAATAACCAATCAAAAAGTAGCATACCCAAAATGGCATCATGGGCCTCGACCTTGGACGGGTAAAAGGCTCTTTTTCTAATTTTTTGTATTTTATGCAGTAAATTTTACACAAGCAAAGGAGCATGAAAGTAGTCACTCTGTTGAAATGTACTCTGACTTTGAAGACGCGGCTATAATAGATACCAATTGGAGGCTATTAGTTCTTAGCCACAGTTTTGTTTTACCACAATTTTTGTGTTCATTTATTTATTTATTAAATTAGGAAAGCCAACAGAATCCTTAATAAACATTAAAATTATAATTAGGTACATACATACATTCATACAAAATTGTAATTTAGGTATTTTTTGTGATATTTAATTTAAATCAAGAAAGCAATAACTTGAATTAATTGTTTAATTTTAATGTTTTGTAAATATTTTAAAATGACAAATCTATGTATATTTATTCATAAATGACACATATTTTATAGAAATGATTATTCAGAATTATAAGCGGTCTTTGTGTTATGTTGTACTATTTTAAGAGTTTTGTAATGTTATATGCCATAATAAGAGGACGGCCCTCGGACCGCTGTATAGGTTGGACGTGTTTTAATTAGCTCCGTCTTTTCTTAATGATTTTTAATGTTAAAAACGTGATTTCGAAAGTGCAAGTTGTGAAACAGTGAAGTTAAGATACCACAAAGTGTGACTGTGTAAATAACTTTTTGAAAAAATTCCTAATTAACGAATTATAAGCAAAAACATTACAAAAGTGCAACGTAACGACAATTTAGAGTGAGACGTCAAACTCAAAAACTGGCCCCGGACAGCGCACCGGGTCATCGACCGCCGCCTGACCGGTTGTCTCGCTCGCCCGACAGATAATAATATAATCAAAACAGACCTACGTTGCTGTGCCGATCGCTGAACGAGAACCAACATTTTGCGCTCAAACGTATCAACGGCTTTGGTCCATCGGTACAACGTCTGTCTACGGAGCGACGAAGCCTGAGTTCAAACCCCACCCACAGAGGATTAACAAGTTCTAGTTTTGTCTTTTTTTTTTTTTTTCTTCTCTTCGCTACACGCGCTATTTTCCGGCCTGCGAGAACCTCTAACTAGGATACCAAATCAAAATGGCCAAGATACTACGGTCTCCACCACCAAATAGCCCACTTCCTACGCCCAACCGTGACATGGATGCCGACAACGAGCCCTCCTTGATAGCAAAGTCAATGGATCAATCCAATGTGAACACACAGCGAGGGAGTAAAAATCGTAAAATATCGGAGAGTAATTATGTAGAGTCAGCTGACATGTCAGAAATTCTCAAGGAAATAAGAGAATCTAGATCTGACATAAACTCACTTCGGGCGGAATTCACCAGCCTACAACAAGAGATTCGCGAAATGTCCACGGTAGTAAAGGCATACAACGAGAGAGTGTGCAAAATAGAAAACAAGGTAACCGACCTGGAACAACGGATAGTAGCTATCGATGCGGCCCAAAAAACCTATCTTGAGCACCTGCAACAAACCATAGTAAAGCTAGAGGAACAGCTAAACGACAAAGAGCAAGAAGGGCTATTAAACGACATCGATATCACTGGCGTTCGTGAAGAGAAAGGTGAAAACACCACCCACCTCACCATTCTTATAGCAGCAAAACTAGGCGTATCCTTGGAGGAAAGAGACATAGTATCGGTATACCGTAGAGGCCCGAAGTCAGATGGAAACTTGCGCCGTAGCCGAACCATCGCAGTCCGCCTAGCTAGGCGCAGTTTGCGCGACGAGCTTATGAAGAACGCTAGAGTCAGAAGAGGAGCCAATACCACCGACATTGTCTCAGGCGAACCCACAAACTTCTACTTGAATGAGCGCTTGACGCAACTCAATTACAAGCTTTTTCAGAAAGCCCGTGAAATTGGAAAGCAGCAAGGCTGGCGGTTCATATGGACCCGTGGCGGACAAATTTTACTACGTCAGAAAGAGGGCATGTCCTCTCGTAGAGTCAGAAGTCTCGAAGAACTCTCAACGGTTTTTGGTGTCCAGTTGTGTTAGTCTTAGCCTATAAAAACTTCAGTCTCTTTAAATGTATACGGGTAGTCTCATGTAGCTTTTGTGTGCAGTACATTTTATGTTATAATTGGGCAAAAGCTATTTATTTATTTAGTGTACAATATACTACATGTAATGGTCATAAAAAATACTATTTCGTTTTGGCGCTGGTGACGAAACTGGTTGGAATCTTGAAACCTACTACTAAATTAATCAATGGGTAAAAACAAGGCTTACAATTTAAAGTTAGGTCTACTCAACATAAGATCCATGAACACCGGCCAGGACGAGCTTTTGTACTTCATGCAAACCCACAAACCAGACATACTAGCGCTGAACGAGACATGGCTGAAACATGGACAAGAATCCAGTGCCCCCAAAATACCGGGCTATGTAGTAAAGTTGAATCCTCGTCCCAGTGGTATCAAAGGCGGTGGCGTAGGGTTCTACGTGCGGCGAGGACTGCGCATCCGTGTACTTGACCATCCCGATTCTGTCCTGGAACAGATGTGGATGGAACTAAAGCTTCCGGGCGTAGGCCGTTTTGCTATCGGCACTGCATACCGCCCTGATGCCGATAAAAAAACACGCGTCGCTACCACCGTTGCTATCTACGCTCTAGGTGAGTCAATCAGTTGTTTTACAAACTACGATCATGTATTTTTATTAGCAGATATGAATATCGATTTCCTCAAACCTAAGGTCTCACCTGCACCACAATTTATCACATTCTTGGACCATCTTAATATGACTCAAGTAGTTAAAGAAGCCACCCGGGTAAACCTTACATCTTCCACATTGATAGATATCATTGTAACGGACTCACCACAGCTATGCAAATTAGTATCAGCACACCACAACCCCTTACTCAGTGATCACGCTATGGTTATCGCTGAATTATCTATAAAAAAACCTAAGGAGGTACCGCAATATGTTAATACACGAGCTCTACATAAAATTAATGAGGATAACTTTTTCCAGGATCTAACGTCTATGCCATGGCATGATATTTTAGTGCATACTGACGTGGACTGTATGGTAACCCTTTTTAATGATTTAATTTTAAACCTATTTGATAAACATGCCCCACTCAAGAAGATACGAGTCACACAGAACCCTCGCCCATGGGTAACCGATGTCATGAAGATAATGATGAAACATCGTGATGAGGCTTGGAAAAAAGCGGTCTCGTCAAAGTGTGAGCACAAATTTCAGTACTACAAATCTTTAAAAAATCTCGTTACTGCATCACTCAATAGAGAAAAAGATGCGTATTTTAATTTTTTCATTAATACGAATATTAAAAATCCAAATAAAATGTGGACACATTTAAAGCGTCTTACAATTACTGGAAAGAGCTCACAACCTATACCCACCCACTTGAAAGACCCTGACTGCATAAACGACTCATTTCTGACAGTCCCGGGTAACTCCACTGTAGATCAGGCACTGCTAGAAACCTACAATAAAAACAAATTTACACAGAAAAGGCTTAACATTGAACCGTGTACGGAAGACGAAGTCAGTAAAATCATCCAAAGTATCTCTACAAACGCTTGTGGCTACGATAATATATCTATAACAATGATTCGCATGACACTAGCGATAACGCTTCCAATATTAACGGCCATCATTAACAGATCCATTGCTTCAAATGTTTTTCCGAGTGCGTGGAAACTTGCAAAAGTGATACCATTGCCAAAAAGTTCTGCGGTAAATGATTGTAAGGACCTGAGACCAATCAGTATTCTCCCTGTGCTATCGAAGATCATTGAGAGGATCGTACATAGGCGGTTGTCTCTACACGTGGAATCGGAAAATATAATTCCTCTTATGCAGTCTGGTTTCCGTGCAGGACACGGTGTAGAGACCGCGTTAGCGCACGTCACTGACGAAATAATTTCTGCATCCGACACAGGCCAAGCCAGCATCTTGGTCCTGCTAGACTTTTCAAGGGCATTTGACTGTATAAATCAGGATCTACTTCTGCAGAAATTGAGTTATTATGGTCTTTCAGACACAGCATGCGACTGGTTCCGTTCATATCTTCACAATCGAACCCAATATGTAGAAGTGGATGATGTTGAGGGATCCGTCAGGACGTCACAGCCAAAAACTATAGAGCGAGGCTGTCCGCAAGGATCGATCCTCTCTCCTTTGCTCTATGTCATTTACACTGCGGATTTAGTAAGCAAGATCAACCATTGCAAGAATCACCTTTATGCTGATGATACTCAGCTCTACTATTCTTTTAAACCAGCAGAGACGGAAGCAGCAGTGGTCAAAATCAATGCGGATCTCCAGGCAATGGACCAATGGGCGAAAGAAAATTGTCTGGTTCTAAATCCTCACAAGACTAAATTTATGGTATTGGGCACGAAAAATCAACGTCAGGTTACCATTACCCACAACCCGCGCATAGAAATAGGTGGCAATCTAATTGAACGCGTCACCAAAGCTCGTAATTTGGGTATGATGATGGACGCTGAACTGTTATTCATAGACCACATAAACACTAAAATACGATGTGCATTCTTTAGACTCAAGGTTTTGTACAACATCAGACGACATCTTAAAGAAAAGATTCGCATAATGTTAACTGAAAGCCTGGTCCTATCGCTACTGAATTTCGGCGACGTGGTTTATGGCCCTAAAATTCTGGCAAAAACAGCAAAAGCTATTCAGCGCGTTCAAAATGCCTGCGCTAGATTTTGTTTTAATATACCAAAACGTGGACACGTTACGCCGTTTCTAAACGCAGCGGGACTTCTGAAAATGGAGGAGCGAAGGCAGCTACATCTGTCAAATATGGTTCACAAGGTTGTGCATAGAAAAAGACCTTGGTACCTTTACAAAAAGTTCACATGGGCAAACGAAACCTATACCCGTAATACACGGAGAAGACATCTAAATCTGATGATAGTGCCAAAAGCAAACTCCGCAGGCGTCAAGGGTGGTTTTAAATATGCGGCTTCAAAGATATGGAACGACTTACCTCCTCCTTTACGTGAATTTAGGACCACTCTTAGTTTTAAAAACACACTGAAAAAAATACTTTTCGAAAAACAAAAAACATCTTTGTAACCGCCGCCAGTTCGCGCTTTTTTTTTGTTTATTTTTATTCCCTTTGAAGCCCAGCCAGTTACGCCAACTATGCCTATCATCGTTTTATGATTGAACAACTTCATTTTATTTGATTTATTTGATTTATTGTAATTAACTTAATATAATATTTTATCTCAATCTAATTCCGTTGATTTGATTAGTTCTGTTTTGACTGATTGTGATCTCATTTATTTGTAATTGATTCAATTTAATCCTATTCGATCTGCTTTACAGTTTGAATTGCATGATTTTATCAAGTGTCTAATTTTTTTTTTTTTTCCTGAGTAAAAATATTTTCTATTTTTAATTTATGCCAACTTATTAATTTAAGCTAGCAGATTTTTTTTCTAAATTATTTACAATTCATTTTTATTATTTTATTTACAGATTTAATGTACAATTCAATTTCAATTCAATTTTATTATTTTATTCACAGATTTAATGTACAATTCAATTTCAATTCAATTTTATTATTTTATTCAATTTTATTATTTTATTCACAGAAGACTATTATTTGATTTCGGAGCATTTAACAACTGCATTTTATTTTTGTTTAGTCCATAGTTATTTGTTTTTTTTACGTTGTTGTTTGTTTATAAATTTCTATTATATTTTTACATGAAAACAGGGATGGGCTGAAAACCAGCGCTGTGACTCAGCATGTAGTCACAGCATTAAGCTGAGCCTATTCCTTTTATCACAAATATCTATGTACAAATTCTGTAAAATTATAAAATGTTAATGTTATGTTTGTGATAAATAAACCATTTTCAATTTCAATTTCAATTTCAATAATAATAAACGAATTAGTCAAGTTAACAAATTAGTTTTATTTAAGCCGATTTATTATAAAATTAGGCTAGGCTACAGTGACTGCATCATTGTAATGAGTCAGCCTCGCCAATAATAATCTTGTCTATAAAAAGCTGGTGGGGCAAAATGGAATTTAAATTCCATTTTGCCCCACCAGCCACTCAGTGGGGTGGCCAGTGGGGCAAAATGGAATAATTTTTTGTGCGATTCCATTTTGCCCCACCAGTGGGGCATCTCTGGTGGGGCAAAATGGAATGGTCCATTCGGGGACTTTTGACCCTTTCAGATTTTAAAATGGTCAACAAAAGCTCTAAAAATAGTGACATCAGCTGTTGTTCAGTGTACACAAATATCATAAACGAAAATAGAAACCTTTTTGGGGACACAAAAACATAAGACCACTGACATTCCTAAATAAACATAAATATATGTAAAGCTCGAACTCTCTCTCTGAGAGAAGGCCTTTGCCCAGCTAGTGGGACATGTACGATTGTACAGGCTATATCTTACTTACTTATATGTAATGGAAGATGGAACAACTGGAACAAACACTAGACGGAATCGTACAAACATCAAAGGCCCTGAATTTTCTTATTTACTCCTTCAACTTTGTGGAATTATAATCAGAAAAAAACAGTGAAATTGTATGTTCTTAGCTTTGCACTTACAAATACACGTCACATTTTTTCATTCTTCTCAGACAGTAATTGACAAAAACCTGGATCTTGGAGTGAGTGGGTGAGTTTGTGTGTTTGTTGGGCTTCAAATGGCTAGCTTTTTACGGCAACTTCGTCTGCGCTAATATCGATAACGGGAAAAAAAACTAAAGTCTACGCAGATGAAGTCACGAGTAAAAGCTAGTAAAAGCAATAGAAATAATATTCATACTAGAATTTATTATAAGGCAATATTTATTTACATTTTAGAAACATAATTATTTTATTGCCTCAGTTTTTTTTATTAACTCATGGGAGGCAATTTAACGACTGGCGCGTAGCATTCCGGAACAGCTACATCAAAGCAAAAGCCGTGTTTATTAGGACTTAAATAAAATATACGCGCACACGCCAAATATATTTAATGTCGTAAAACGGAAGTAATCAATGGTATTTGAAAAAAAAAACTAGGGCCTTTGCAGCTATACGTAATGAGAATTATATGATTTATACAGCTTCCAGTGGCACCTTCACTCTCACACTAGATATGTGAAGCAACAACTCGGACGGTGAATTGTCTGGTGGGACAATCATTTCAGCTTAGTCGGCCTAGCCCAAAGGAAAGACAACGTTAAAAGTTTTGACAGTTCTGTTAAGACGACGTACGTCTCACAACTAGCGCCGCCAATGGAAAAAAAATCATATCTTTTTTTTTGATGCGTTTTTAGCAAAAAACGCTCCTGCGATTCCTCAACGCGAGGCTTAACTATTTTTAGGACCTAAGGTTTGGATTCCAGGATTGGATTTCCTACGAACGCAATCGATTCTCGCCAAAAGTGGCCACTTTTGGCGAGAATCGATTGCATTCTTAAGTTCTAGGATCTGGAATCCAAACCTTAGGTCCTAAAAATAGTTAAGCCTCGCGTTGAGGAATCGCAGGAGCGTTTTTTGCTAAAAACGCATCCAAAAAAAAGATATGATTTTTTTTCCATTGGCGGCGCTAGTTGTGAGACGTATTTCACCTTAAAGACATTTGAAAATACCTTTTGACACTCCATTCCTTTTGACCCGACTACGATACCACAAAAGAGGTTTGTATTATTTGCGCGTATGTATGTAAGAACACAGTATTGCAGAAAATGAGGGAGAAATAGAGATCCTGAAGACTATCCAAAAGAGGAAGCTAGAGGTATTTCGGCCACATACACCGTGGAATTTTAGTGGTTTTAAAGCCGAAGGTATTTAGATGTACTCGTGATTCTGAGCGAAATTCCAAAATTTTACTTCAAAACGAACGAAAAAAAAAAAACACTTCCCAATACAAACGGCTATCGCCAATCGACGCCATTTGTATGGAGAAGTGAATTTTTTTTTTAGGTATTGGAATGAAATTTTGTAATTTGGCTCAGAATCACCAGTGCAACAAAATACCTTCGGCTTTAAAACCACTAAAATTGCACGGAGTATTGTATTTGTGTAAACATTACAGATTGTTTCCACCGGTGAAAACAATAACTTATTTAATACTAAATGCTCCTGTGTTTATGAATCATTTATGAGCCCGGCCTTTTAATTCTCTCTTCTTTCATTAAAATAATTTACCGATTGGAATATTATTTGCGTTTGAATAACTTGTTATGCGAGTCTTACAGTCGAATATGACGGTTAATATTATACAAGGTGTTACAAAAAGTCTAAGACTCTTTTTACCCGACTACGTGAAGAAAAAAGGAGGGTTATGATTTTAGCAGCGTATGTTTGTAAGTATGAGAAATTACGATTGAAAAAAAATATATTATCAGTGATGTTATCACGGCACCAGTGAGTGCTTACCCTGTAAAAAGTGTTAAGACCTTTTGTTACACCTTGTATAGACTTGACGACGCGTATAGTTAGGGTGTCATTAAGTACGGTTATTGGGTCGTTATTTATATTTTACTCGTGTGATAAAATGTGTAATGGAGCTTAGTGCCTACGGGGTTCTTTATGGCTTAAAATTGTCATAATTTTTACTTTATGCTGCCCTATTTTAAACTCCTTTCTACACCCTGTCCTAGTTTAGTTTCTCTATACTTCTGTTACTTACCTTCTGGGAGGTTTAGAAAGATGAAAGAAACTAGATTTTTGAGTTTTTTTACGAGTACCTATGTGATGCGAAAACAGTAATTTCTCCATTTGCTATTTTGCTTGTTATTTTATTCGAATTAAGTGTGTGAATTATGTATTTTTTTTATGATTTTAGTATTGTACAGAGGATGGCGCAAAACTAATGACATAATCTGAATTCGATACAAAAAAATGCTCTGTTTTCATGAATGTAATGTTTATTTGAAGATGTAAAATTGATGACAATTATGTCGCTCAAATTACCACCTCCCAGCGCTCACAGCCTAGTTGGACTACCTCATTCTTATTCGTTGGCTGCGGTCAGTCTATAGATGGGTGGCAGCCAGCTAGTGGCATTAATATCTAAGCGCCTCCGTGCTTCGGAAGGCACGTTAAACCATGTGCCCCGGTTATCAGCCTACCAACTCCCAGTCTTGAACAATAAAATAAGTGGAATGATCACCAGCTCTCCAGCTATAGAGTTGCTAAACAAAGTTGTTTAACATTCATAAAAAAGTTGTTGTTTGTTTTGTTCACAGGGATGTTCACCGTGGATTTTGAAGTAAAAGATTGAAGCACACCATCAGGAAACATAACATTCTTGTTAAAGTGTGGTGTTAAGAAATGTTTAAGTTACAGTGTCTTCAGTGTCACATCATACTTAAGCATGAATTAATCTATATAAAACAGAAAAAAACTGTGAAAAGGTGAAAAGAAAAATAAATAATAATTTTCAACACTTCCTGTAAAAAAAAGGCAACAGCCATGGATGAAAACCACCCAAATAGTGACGTGCAAACTCAAGTAGACTGGAGTATAATGGATGTGAATTTTTCTGAAAGTGGTAACGAATCGCTGCCTTTTTCAAATGATACTGAGGACATGCTACCTCCTTTGAACCTGGATTTGTTTTACCAACCGGATTGGCCCATCATTGCAATGTATGTGGTGGTGCTCATCTCTTCGCTGGCTGCGAATTCGCTGCTTATTTTCGTCGTCGTCAAGTTCCAGTATATGAGAAGGTAAGTCGCAACGTTTTTTATTTTACTCAAAAACGCTCGTAAAGTGGTGGACAACCTTCTTTTAACAAAGCCGGAATTGCCGTTTAGGCGCCAGCAAAGTTGTATGAAATTTCATTGCTGTCGTGTTTAGCGGCCAGCAATTTCCTTTGAAAATCCATTAGTGTCGAGTGTAGTTTCAAAAATAGAACTCAAAAATGAGGCGCAAAAAGTATTTATTCAGAATTTGGCTGTATGGGTACTGGCAGTCTACAAATTAATGCAAAGAAAAAAAAAAGCGTGGCCATATGATTTTCGCAAATTGTTCGAAGTGTTTTTTTTTCAAGCGACAAATCCCCCGATTCAATGTGTTTTACACCGCCGGACGAGGACAAAAACAAGCGAAATGAGTTATTGGAAATTTCTTGTCAAAGGAAAAATACAAGCTTTTAATAGTTTACGATTTGGTCGCATTTTTGAGAACGATGAAAAAAACATTCCCATATTCCTTTAGGTTAGCAAAAAATAAACTTTGAAAAGTGATCTTTATTTTAAAAATTAAAAACTCATTTTGTTTGTGTACGCAATCTTTTACAAGCAGACCTTTCCGTGCCAATTTGAAAAAAGCACCTCGTAATCACTTTAACCCAATAGAATCTTGTTAATTGAAGAATAGATGGGTCTATTCTATTCTGACCAAGACAAGAGCCTTAATTGACAAACAAGTAAATCCGAAGCATTGCCACGTAATTTATAAATGTAAGGGACCATTTCACCGTTTTCGAATTGAGCCATGGAACACCTGAAATTTAGGTACTTATAAAAATGTCTAAATTTAGTTTCACAGAGCCGGATCGCTTGGAAACAATCTTTAGACGCTGAATTTTAGTGGTTGTAAAGCCGAAAGAGAAGGGAGCAACTTGGCCAGAGATGTCCTAGCCATGAAAATAGATAAATTGAAAGCCCTTGTGTCAGCCCTAAACTCCACGGAGTAAAGGGATCAAAGAAGAAGGAGAAAGCCGAAGGTATTTCGCCACACTAGTGATTGTGAACCAAATTCCAATCCCAAATAAGGCTGAAACAGTAACCGCAAGTAGGTATTTATGACAAAAGTTTATGGGGACAAATACTTTAGGGTGGCATTAATAGTCATCAACTCAAGCTCAAGCTCAAGTAGGTGATCTCAAAAAACAAAATCAATCGAGCTTGAGTAGCTGTCAGCATATTAATAGACACTTAATTGACATTAGCCAAGGTCTCAAGTCGGCTAATGTCAATGTCAAGCTCAAGCTAGTGTCTATTAATATGCTGACAGATCGATTGATTTTATTTTCTGAGATCACCTACTTGAGCTTGAGTTGACGACTATTAATGCCACCCTTAGATATATGAATTTCTTACAGTCCAAAGTGTCGCGTAGACTAGTAGTATCATCCTTCTACGTTATGGCAACAAAACATAATAATAATCCATCGACCGAAACTTCTTCAGACTATCGAAGCGAAAATGACCGTAAAACGGCCGAGCCACGTCTTTTGACAAATAAATTGACAAACACAAGTCGATTTAAATTCTAATCCCCTTAAGTCCCTTAAGTGCACTTTAGCGACGATATCGAAGATAAACGTCAGAACAACACTCGTTAACGTCATCGAATCCGGCAACCCTTCGTCGAGTTTCACGAGCTATAACAATCTTTATGGGCCCGAGAATTAAGGTCCAAACTTAGGCACAACTAGCGCCGCCAATGGAAAAAAAAATCATATCTTCTTTATGGCTGCGTTTTTAGCTAAAAACGAATCATCAAATGATAATCCCTAAGCTTAACAATTTTTAGGACCTAAGGTTTAGATTCCAGATCCTAGAATATACGAATAAAACCCGCCGCCGCCAAAAATGGCCACTTTTGACGGCGGCGGGTTTTATTCGTAGGTGTTCTACGTTGGAATCTAAACCTTAGGTCCTAAAAATAGTTAAGCCTAGGGATTATTATTTGATGATTGGTTTTTATCAAAAAACGCATCCAAAAAAGATATGATTTTTTTCCCACTGGCGGCGCTAGTTGTCTGTTGTTGTTGTTGTTGTTGACTGGTGGCCTAGCTTAACTTATGGTCCAGCCACACGCTCCGTCTTGTCTGCACAGTCTCAAATCTGTCTGCAGACATTACTATACAATAAAACGGCCACTCTTGAGGATAATCTTATTTAAAAATCCAAGCAAAACTGTGCAAATGAAAACTGCAGTAAAACAAAAAAAAAAAAGTCTTCAAAATTCAGTTGGGCAAGGCGACGCTCAGTTTTTGGAAAATCATCAACTGGCCTAGTCTTCAAAATGCATTTGGGCAATGCGACGATTAGTTATTTAAAAATCTACTTTTTGGAGCAGGCAATCTTCAGCAAGCCTTTGTGCGTGTTTGTGGACGGCAAAACGGTAGCCCGCCAGGCCTGAAGCGCAGCTTCGCAGCTAATAATGAAAAGAATTACCGCGAACGAAAAATCGCTGGACAACAATATTAGCAATAAAATACAAAAAAACTGTGAAAATTTTGAATTTCTCGCCACGTTGCTATTGTCCAACCTTAAGAGGGCCAGAGAGCCCCATTTTCCGATACAAACGTAGTTCAGGTTTAATTTTTAAACTACAGGCTGAATTTTGCTGAAACTTGGTTTATATCAGTAGATAACCAATACGGAGGTTTGCAAATAGTTTTTATAATAAAAATATAGCCTGAAAGAAATTAGAGCGATGCGTTTTTCGCGCCGACAAGGGGTTTCAGCTGTTATTTACTTACATTATTACACTGTCTATTAGAGTCTTACTACCTTGGGAACACCAATAATGTATTGTACTTGTCAGAAAAAAAAAGTAGAAATAGCAGCTTGAACTACGAAAAAAATATTTTGGAAAATAGATCTATTACATTACAAATACAACGACATACTCGCGAAAGGACACGAACACAAGTAGACTCATACAGATGCATTGCCTCTCACTTTTCCCGCGCCCCGTCTCGCTCTGGGTGAAACAGCTATAGAAAACAGTATTTCACGCACTTGGCCATCGCCGAGTGCCCACGCTTTTACAGGGAATTCTTAAAAGGGGTTTGTCGTCCTTTTTGGGTACGGAACTCAAACAACATTGAATGCTCAATGTTCTGTTGCTCGATACAAGTATTTATCTACGATATCTCTACAAAGTCTCTATCTTTTCCATCGCTACGTAAAAATAATAAATAAATACTAAATAAAAAAAAATAACCTCGACATTTTAGCTTCAAATAAGCATAGATATCTCATAAACGGCTTAACCTATTTGGATAAAATCTGTCTATGAACACTCGCTAAAAAACCTCCTTTCAAATAAAAAAAAAACCCGCATCTAAATCGGTTTTGGTGTTTGAGCGCCAAGGTGCCACATACAGACACACGAACCCACACACACACATAGCGGTCAAACTTCTAACACCCCTCTTTTTTGGTCAGTGGTTAAAAATAAGGTTTGTTTATCCGGCGGTTTTCAGCGTCAGCCAGATTTTTTTCCCCAAATAATGCAACAACAACAATGTCCCAGGCACTGCAGCGCTGAGTCAGAATCAGAATGCCATAAATAAATGATATACATTGAACGTCAAAATATTATCTAAAGTAAAAAAAAAGTATATGAATCAGATACAGTGGTCTCTTCAACCATCTTGTGTGAGTGAAGGTGCCACTGGACGCTGTATATATCATCTCATTCCGTAGATATACACCTTAATTTTTTTATATAATTATTTAACCGGAAGGCTTTTATAATACTTTTTTGCACCCGCACAAGGCCGGCAAATCAACAAATCTGTTTGAAAATAATTAATGCCAAAGGCCCGGTTTCTGAATTAATAAATTCACTAAGCTAATACTTAAGTATCGTTCTGTCACGTTCTTTCGTGAAAAATCTGCAGAGATAGAACGATACTTACGTAATGCTTAAGGCGCTGGGCATAGTGAATTAGCCCGCGCGCAACAAAAAATGCACAAAATCGATTCCTGTATCAAATACACAAAAAAATCGAAAATATTCACATATCAAACCCTAGAATTAGGTGAGACCTATCTAACACAGCCAGTTTCATGTTGATATCAATAACAGATTGCAAGATATTTTGCTTGAAAAAAAATAGGCGGCGAATTTTTTTTTTCAAGCAATAGTCTTGATAATCAACATGAAACTGGCTGTTTTAGATAGGTCTCACCTAATTCTAGGGTTTGATATTATTATGTGAACATTTTCAATTTTTTTAGTGTATTTGATACAGGACTCGATTTTGTGCATTTTTCTTGGCGAGCGGGCTATTCACTATGCACGCGCGGCGCCTTAATGATTTTTTTTAATTCAGAAATCGGAAGTAAGAACATTGCAGCAGTAAGTACTTACCCAGTTATTCATAGAAACCCGCTGGACACAATGCAGATGTGAAGCACTTTATTGTATTAATATTAAATTCACGGGCTATTAATTTGTTACTCTGCAATATTGTATGCAATAATATTGTTGTTTCATTGAACAAGCGAGCGAAGCGAGCGAAGTTCTCTGAGTCTACTGGAACAATCCGGCGTTTGTATGTTTGTATGTGTGTATGTTTGTATGTATGAATGTTCATTAGACGATAACTTGAGTAAATTTTGTCTGATCGTCATGAAATTTGGTAGGCGAGTAAATGAAATTCAAAGAATTTTTAAATTTGTACATGCTCGTGGCAAGAGGCAGCCGACGATAGAGAGGAGTGGAAGAAAAAAGGGGAGGCCTTTGCCCAGCAGTGGGACACTATGGAGGCTACATAAAAAAAAAAACATGAGCCAAATCGGTCGAGGGTTTGCCGAGATATGGGGTTGTTAAGTTTATATGGGCTTGCGAGTTCACAGTTCGGGGCGAACCACTAGTTTAATTTGGCAATGACGACACATAATAATCTCGAACAAATCGTCAATCGAACAAATAGCGGCCTTGATTATATTTATTTTGTTAGGTAGGTATATTTGTTAGAAAACGAAATAAATGTTGTTCCCGCGATAAATGTTTTCAATTATTTCCAAGCTGTGAAGGATTTGTACTAAGCGATTCAAAGGAAGGCAGGATTTACAATCAGGAGTGAAAGGCTTTGCAACGCCTTTCAAAAGACACCTTTAACTTTACTTTGAACCCTTCCAACCCCTTCTCTTCTGTTAGCTTATTTTGTTAAGAGTTCCCTGTACAAGCGTGGGAACTCGGCGATGGCCAAGCGCGTGAAACACTGTTTTCTATAGATAGCTGTTTCACCCAGAGCGAGACGGGGCGCGGGAAAAGTGAGAGGCAATGCGGCTGTATGAGTCTACCTGTTTGCGTGTCCTTTCGCGGGTATGTAGTTGTAATGTAATTGATCTATTTTCCCAAATGTTTTCGTAGTTCAGCTGCCATTTGTACATTTTATTAGCAATTTCAAAATTTTTTTTTTTTTTCTGATAAGTACAATACAAGGTGTTACAAAAGACGCTAACTCTTTTTACAGGGTAATAGCACCCGGTGATAGGGATCACAACCTAAATATTATTTTTGCTCTATGACGTTCCGTTGATTTTTAAATTAATAAAATGTGAACGCTGTGGCGGGAGAAAAGTATTTTTGAAATATTGTTTTCATTGACTTTCACAATGTTTTAACAACTCAAAGCTATGCAAATGCACATACACCCACAAACATTTTTTTAAATATGAGCTAATACCAAAAACAAAAAAGTTATGAATTTTTTTCATATTTAAGGTTATAGAATAAAAATTGTTTTTTTCAACTTTTTTTTACTGAATTGACATCCTGTGGACCAGTAGGTAAAAAGAGTTAGGATGTTTTGTAACACGTTGTATATTATTGATGTTCCCAAGGTAGTTAGACTCCAATAGACAGTGTAATAACGTAAGTAAATAACAGCTGAAACTAACCCCTTTTTCGGCGCGAAAAATGCATCGCTCTAATTTCTTTCGAGATTTTTTTTTTAATTATAAAAACTATTTGCAAACCTCCGTATTGGTCATCTACTAATTGAACGAGCGAGCGAAGCGAGCGAAGTTCTCCGAGTCTACTGGAACAATCCGGCGTTTGTATGTATGTATGTATGTATGTATGTTTGTATGTTTGTATGTTTGTATGTTTGTATGTTTGTATGTATGAATGTTCGTTCGACGATAACTTGAGTAAATTTGGTCGGATCGTTATGAAATTTGGTAGGCAGGTAAATAAGGTAAAGAGAATTTTTAAGTTCGAACATGAGCCAAATCGGTCGAGGGGTTGCTGAGATATGGGGTCGCGAGTTCAAAGTTCGGGGCGAACCACTAGTATAAACCAAGTTTCAGCAAAATCCAACCTGCAGTTTAGAAATTAAACCTGAACTACGTTTGTATGTGAAAATGGTGCTCTAGCGCCCTCTTAATGTGAATACCTACCTATATAATACAGGGACATTTTTAGATAGCTTTAAACCTCAGACACGTCAACTTCTAAATGTGATTTCCAACAACTTTCGAAAAGCTCGATACTTTTTATTTTTGAACGAGCGACCGAAGCGAGCGAAGTTCTCCGAGTCTACTGGAACAATCCGGCGTTTGTATGTATGTGTGTATGTTTGTATGTATGAATGTTCGTTCGACGATAACTTGAGTTTTGGTCGGAACGTTATAAAATTTGGCAGGCGGGTAAACGAAGTTAAAAGAATTTATAAGTTCGAACATGAGCCAAATCGGTAGAGGGGTTGCCAAGATATGGGGTTGTGTAGTTTATATGCAAAGCGCGCGCGCGCTAATGGCGTAAGCAAAGTTACACATCTGTAACTGGGGTCGCGACCCCATATAAACTTAACACCCCCATATCTCGGCAACCCCTCGACCGATTTGGCTCATGTTCGAACTTAAAAATTCCTTTAATTTCATCCCGCCTTGGTAGGCGGGATGAACTTCATAACGATCCGACCAAAACTCAAGTTATCGTCGAACGAACATTCATACATACAAACATACAAACGAGTACATACATACAAACGCCGGATTGTTCAAGCAGACTCGGAAAACTTCGCTATCTTCGCTCGCTCGTTCAATTAAAGTTTCTTATCCTTTAAAAGTGTGCATTTCTACCATTCCAGCGATGCCTGCCTCTGCTTACCACCTTTTTAGCCTCACCTGGGGGTCTACTGGCTAAGACGAAGCCGATTACCGTTGGCGAAAATCGAAGTTCGATTTTTGAAAAGTGTACTGCCACCCAGTTCATTTTACTACCACCCAGTAATTTTTTCATAAATCGAACTTCGATTTTCGCCAATGGTAATCGGCTTCGTCTTAGCCGTAGACCCCTTGATCCTATTTGCCTCTCTGAGCTAAAAAAAATAAAAACTAGTGGTTCGCCCCGAACTACGAACTCGCGACCCCATATCTCAGCAACCCCTCGACCGATTTGGCTCATGTTCGAACTTAAAAATTCTCTTTGCCTCATTTACCCACCTAGAAGAAAAGCTAATTGTATTTTTGACCTGTTTTGTGAAGATTTTGGAGAGAACTGCTTACCCTATATCCTGTTTTACTTAGGAAGCAGGGCACCCTTGCCCTAGTAGGTAACTTTAAATTTATTTCTATCCTGAAATTTGTAACTAGCTTTTGCCCGCGACTTCATCCGCGCAGACTTATTTTCCGTTATTTCTCGTGAGTTTTTCCGTTGTTTTAATGGTTATTCTGCTATTCGGGGCGGAGAGAAATCCAAAAAATCATAAAAATCGGTCCACCCGTTCTCGAGTTATAAATGGTGTAACTAACACGAATTTGTTTTATATTTTATTAAAGATTAGTAGTTGGTTTAGTACTAATAGCAGTGTGACGTCATGACGTGCAATTTACCAATCATAGGAAATCGGTCTGCCATGCTAAGCTTGTTATTATGTTGTTAAAAACTTCAGAACCCTTTCTGTGCCCAGCCGCCTTCTCATTTCAAATTAATTCATCTGAATTGATTTTCTTAATATTCAAAGGGTTCCATTTAATCTTATCATTTTCCTTTTGAGAAAAAAGCTTTTAGTGTTTCATCCCAACATTATGAAGAATAATAATTTATCGTCTTTTAACGTTGATTTCTCGTTCGCCTTCACGTTCCGAAATAATGTTCTTGACAGGCTCATGGATAAAGTACTGAAAATAGAAAACCGCGACCTAAAAAAATATATAAAAAAGTAAGGCCTTTGCTGGTAACGAGATGGTTTATACAGTGCAACGTCCACTGGACCACTTGTCCGGCACCTTTACCACCGTGAATTCGTGACAGTTTAAGCTAGGCGTCCATCACAGCGGCGGATCGGGCCGGGCCGCGTATATAGAAATGCTAGTTCAGTACGTCTCCGCCAGGCTAAGACGAACTGAATTAGCATTTTCTAAAATTTTGTAACGATAAACACGCGTAATTGCTGCACCAATACGTCACAGAGGGTGACGTATTGCAGTAGGATTTCTACATAAATACGCATTTATATGCTTAGAAAATTCTAATTCAGTTCGTCACTGCCGGCTCGCGTGACGTATTGTGGGATTTGTGGGCGTAGAATTCCTCTAATGCGATAACTCCAGAAAGATTAAAGTGTAGCCAAATTCGCTCAAGACAGGACTTTAACCCGCAAGCCCGCATCCTCTTGCGTACCGTGCAGGCGCTCTACCAATTACAATACAATACAAATTAATTTATTGAATAAATAGCGGTACAAACCAAAGAAAAACTTATCCTAAAGTAGGTACGATACGTCTTAAGACGCAATACGTCTCACAACTAGCGCCGCCAATGGAAAAAAATCATATCTTTTTTTTGGATGCGTTTTTAGCAAAAAACGCTCCTTCGATTTCTCAACGCGAGGCTTAACTATTTTTAGGACCTAAGGTTTGAATTCCAGCCCCTCTACCCTTGACGCATGTTTCCAATAAGGCCGCAATATGGCGCAATTTATAAATATAATATTTTAGCAATTAAGACGCATTTTGTGTTTCTATTGAATAAAACAGCCTTACCTTTGAATAAACATTACAAAGTATTTAAAATCAAAGCATTTCTATGCAAATTCAAAGAGAAATTAATTTTAAAACTTTTTCAGTTTGATCGCAATAGCGTCAAGGGTAACCCCCCAGGATTGAATTTCCTACGAATGCAATCGATTCTCGCCAAAAGTGGCCACTTTTGGCGAGAATCGATTGCATTCTTAAGTTCTTAAAATAGTTAAGCCTCGCGTTGAAAAATCGCAGAAGCGTTTTTTGCTAAAAACGCATCCAAAAAAAGATATGATTTTTTTTTCATTGGCGGCGCTAGTTGTGAGACGTATTTCATCTTAATGGAAAAGTTGGCAACTACCACCTGGACTGACCTTAGCGGCCGTATTGCAGAATTGAGCTACCGCGTCAAGTAACCTGTCGATGCGCATTTCCCAACCTCATTGATACTCGTCTTACTGACGATGGGGCGCCATCTAGTGTAAAAATCTTTATGATTAGGGAACATCATAAAGATTTTTACACTGGTTAGTACTTTAGAAAAAACAAAAATATTTTTCTCGTTAAATACGAGTATGACTTATTTATCTTTGCTTTTATGTGACCCAATTTCTTCTACTTCTATGGCGTAATTAAGCTGAGAATTAAATGACTTAGGTTAGTCTCAAAGCTAATTTTCTTCATTGTTTATGAAAACTAATTAAGTTGGGACATTAAAAGGATGGTCTCCGTCCACATCCCCGTAGCGACTCAAATAAAAATAAATTCATTTATTTGGATCCGATTTTTGCTAAAAATGGGCCGTCAAATGAGAATCCCTAAAGTATCCTACACTAGCTTTTGCCTGCGACTTCGTCCGAGTAGAGTTTTCAACAAAACTGAACATTTTGACTTTCGTGACTATATCTGCAAAGTTTTCATGTTTGAATGCCTATTAAATCTCGAAACGGATAATAAATTTTTATTCTACTTAAATTCTTTTCTTTATCAGAAAATAATAATGTTCAATAATATTGTATCAACTCTGAAAGTTTCTAACTGAAACTTTGGCTCATACATAATACAATATCAATTTTCGTTTATCAAACCACAGTAGCTCAAACTCAAAATCCTCAGTCGTGTTATCCTGTTTTTAGGTATTTACAGCAATAAAATCGCCGGGTGACGTTCAACTCGTTTATTAGTTCAAAAACAGACTGACAGTAAAAACACAGAATATACTACAACTCCTCCACCCTAGCTTAAAACCTAAATAAAACTTTATAAACATGAAATTAAACAAGTCTCTGTACTTATCTATAAACTTAAAATAACACGAAATAAACTAAATAACTCTTATTGGCAGGTAACTTATCTGTACACTGCACTATTATTGCGCGTCGAACGAATCGGATAACGTCGGTTGATTTGTGGATCATTACGAATCGGAACATCCGTTTCATTTACAGGAACACAATCCACAAAAATGTCGCCATCATCCGCGTTCGGCATATCAACGACACTATCCCGCATTGACGAATCCGGCATCGACGAATCCGGTGCATTCCTCTCCACCCTTAAATCTGATTCTACGTTCTCAGTAACAGGATTGACCGTTGAATCAGAAGTTAAGTTTGGAAGAACTTCCATTACATCATCATCTGAATCATACACAGCAGGAACTGACCCTGCAGGAACTGACCCTTTATAACGCAACAAATGGTCTAAATGCTTCCTTACATGCTTATCTAAATCCGGTACATAAACTTTGTACATTCTGTTCCCAATAAATTCATTTATTACTCCAATTTTCCAAACAAATTTGGTGCCGTTGTTAAAAAAATGCTTAATTAACACATTATCCCCAACCGCAAAGTCAGCTTTCCTTTGACCGCCGTACTGTTTACGCTGTGAGATCTGTTGTGAAGAAACATTTTGATTAGCTTCTGACGTGAAAGACACGGTAGCTGGCACTTCTGTTGAATCGGTGACCCGCAATAAGTCTAATTTACATCGTAAAGAACGACCTAACATGAGTTGGGCGGGCGAAAAACCTGTGGTACAATGAACAGAATTACGATACTCAAACAGGAATTTGTTTAGAGTTTTTATTATGGAGCTTTGGCTCTCATTCGGATTTAACTTTACTTTTAATCCTTTTTTGATCATTTTCACACTATTTTCCGCTTGCCCATTTGATGCCGGGTGGTACGGAGCGCTGGTAATATGTTTGATTCCATTTGCTAAACAGAATTCATCAAATTCATTCGAACAAAAATTGGTCGCATTATCTGTTACCAACGTCCTCACCAAACCAAATCTACTAAACAATTCTCCTAGCTTAGTTATAACCGCACCACTATCTATTGATGGCATAAACCAACACTCTACCCACTTAGAATGGGCATCTACGGCGACGAGGTATTGTTTTCCGTGCAAAGCAAACATATCTAAATGCACCCGCTCCCATGGTCGCTTCGGGTAAGGCCACGGAGTAAGCGGTGCGTGAGGCGGAGCGGACCGCATAGAATTGCACAATGAACATGACCCTATCTTTTGTTCGATATGTTTATCGATGTTGGGCCACCAGATGCGCGATCTCGCCTCAGCTTTCGTTTTCACCACTCCAAAATGGGGATCATGTAAATCCTCTAATAAACGTTCACGAAATTTTTCGGGCACCACCACTTTATGACCCCTCATCAAACAACCATTTTCAATAGCCAATTGCAGTCTACAGTTAAAATATGGAATGATTTCCGCCTCTGTTACTTTCGCGGGCCATCCTTTAACAACATACTCCATAACCTTCCGCAGAACGGAATCGCGCGTCAATTCTATCTTTATGTCATCGACCGAAACCGGCTTGAGTGTGGCATCATTTATGTAATTCACATACAATGCACACTCAATTTTCTCCAAATCATCTGTTTCCAAAGGACTGTATACGACTGAACGAGACAAAAAATCCGCTACATTGTTCTCGCTCTTTACATACTCGATCCTATAATTATAAGCCGACAGAAACAACGCATAGCGTTGCAGTCTATTTGCCGCTAACTCCGGTATGCCCTTTTTATTACCGAAAATTGTAATCAACGGCTTGTGATCCGTGCGAAGGACAAAAGGCACAGATCGTCCGTAAAGATAATAGTGGAACCTTTTTATAGCGAAAACAATTGACGTCGCTTCTTTTTGGATTTGCGCGTAGTTTTGTTCGGCTTTAGATAATGACCGCGACGCATAAGCTACAACCCGCTCCGTGCCATCTGGCTGCCGTAGCCCGTGTTTGTCTATCACAAACCCAAGATATTCCACTGACTTCTGGAACAACTTACATTTATCTGGTCTCAATCTCAAACCTGTGGCTTGCAGCCTATCCAAAACCTTTTCCAACCTCTGCATATGAATATCTCTAGTCTCCCCAGTTATTAGAACGTCATCTAAGAATATACACGTCCCTTCAATATCTCCTAACAATCTTTCCATTGTCTGCTGAAAAATGAAAGGAGCGTTACTCAATCCAAATACCAGGCGGTTGAAACGAAATAAGCCTTTGTGCGTATTGATACAAGTGAGGTTTTTTGACTCATCGTCCAATTCCAGCTGGTTATAGGCCCTAGCCAAATCAAGTTTAGAAAACTCTTCACCGTTATGCAACTTCGCAAACAAGTCTTCTATACGCGGAATTGGGTAATTGTCCAAAAACAACACCTTGTTCAAAGTCACGGAGTAATCACCACAAATTCTAATGTTCCCATCGCGGCGTAACACTGGAACAATAGGTGTGGCAATGTTAGCATGCTCCACCTTCTCCAAAATACCTAAAGCCTCTAAGCGTTTCAATTCCTCTTCTACCTTTGGTTTTAAAGCCAAGGGGACGGAACGCGGCTTAAAAAATCTGTATTCCGCATCCGACTTCGTCTTCAAATGAACTTTATATTTATTAAACTTTCCCAACTCATCTGAAAATAATTCGGAATATTTATTTTTCAACTCCAAGCCCACGTCTTCGCACGCCAAACTATTGCATTCCACCGCACACAATCGTAAATTGAACTTAGAGATGAAATCCCTACCTAGCAAAGTCGGTTGTGTACTTTGTGTATCAATAACAAATAGTTTAATTTTTTCCGCCCGTTTTTCATATCTCACTGACAGAACCACATAACCTACCGGTGAAATTTTGCTACCATTATAGCAATTTAACACGACATTGCATGGTTTCAAGTCACATTCTTGTTTGAAACAGGCTTCGTAAACGGATTTCGGTAATACGGAGACTGCACTACCACTATCTATCTCGCAAACAATGTTTTTGCCGGCCATTATTACCGACTGGCTCATCGGGTCACCGTTCACACTTTTAATATTAAACAGGTCATAAATACCTTCTACCGTGTCGTCCACATCCGCAGCAAGAAAAAAATTGTTGCTCTTAGCCTGTGCCTTACACATCTTCTTTAAGTGACCCTTTTAGAGACACTTTTGACAAGTATAACTAGAAAAACGGCACTGATCCCGGGTATGATTTCTATACCCGCACGCCTCGCAACATTTAGTTTTACGCTGCGCTCCCGTCGAACCGGCGGAGGCGTCCGCGAAGCTAGGAGCAGCCGCTTGCATGGCAAAGACTGGTTGAGGCCGCGCCACCGCAGTATCGCTGCGCGTACACTCAACTCCTTGACGTGCACATCGAATGCTCTTCGCCAGTTCTACGGCTTTACTGAACGAGAGGGTGTCCACGTCTTCAGTGAAAAGCCTTTCCCTTTCTTTATTGTTCTCCAAACCAAGAACAAACCGATCTCTCAGTACTGTATCCAGCTCCGTCTTAAAGCCGCAGTACATTGCTAAATTTCTCACCCGCGCTGCCCACTCAGCCAAATCTTCTCCCACTCTTTGTTCCGCCTTGTAAAATTTAAATCTCTCGACAAAACTGCTTTTCTTGGAGGCGAAGTGTGAATCCAATAAAACAATTATTTCATTAAACTCCGTTCCCTCCAAGTCCTTTGGGAAGGCCAAGTCTCTTACAATGCGGTAAGAATCTTCTACCAAAGAGGCCAGCAATAGAGCTCTACGTTTCACGAAGTCTTTGTCGGATTCATCGTTTATTCCGTTTGCCACACACGTTTGACAGAATCGGCTCTTGAAAATGCTCCATTCCTGGGTTCGATGGTCGAAAGTGAGACTGTTTCCGAGCGAGTTATTCATCATCCTTTTTAACACAATTATGTTCCGCGATGCTTGAAATGCGTGGATTTGTAAATCGTCGCCAAAAATATCCTGTTTTTAGGTATTTACAGCAATAAAATCGCCGGGTGACGTTCAACTCGTTTATTAGTTCAAAAACAGACTGACAGTAAAAACACAGAATATACTACACGTGTATTTATATTGCATTGATATTGCGGATATATGACAACATCTTTGTAACAAGCTTTCACAAATAGATGCTTCTTAGTCTCCACGAAGATAATTAAATACCTAAAGGTATTCGAGCTTCGCTTATCACCTATATGAATAAAGTTATACTCAACCAACCGCACATAAACCTTTCACAGGTTTCAGCGGTTGGCATGTAATATATACTTTATGTACTTAATATGCAAAAAAAAAAAAATTTAAGTCGGGTTTAAAAAGTATTAGTTAGGTATTAAAAGCACTCAGCTTTGGATAAGGTTTTGGGTATTACCTACTACTTGATAATCTGGCTGGGGACACAATGGGAGAATTAAATGTACAGGGTGTTAAAAGACCGCCAACAGACCCGAAAGCCACGCATACTAGATACCAAAACAAAGTACTTTTTCGATAAATTATTCCCGGGAAATGATTTTGGTTTTTTAGGTCGACTTGTGGATGTGATTTCCAACAACTTTTGTTCTAGAACTGTAGCGAAAGCAAAATTTAATATTTCCGAGCAAAATCAGAAATCCAAATTATTATTTTAGCAAAATTTGCGGCGCGTATTAACAACAAATAGGAGAACAAATAGGAGCAAATTAAGTAATAAAAAAATTACAAAACTAAGATGTAGCCTGCATACAAGGTGTGCACGTCCTTCTACCTAGGCAAAGGCCTTCTCTCAGATATGTAGGTAGAGTACATACAGACTAAACACGACAGCACGTCGACCCTTACACGCTAGCACTCTACTCGTTTGCGTTACGGGCGACTTTGCAACAAAAGTGTACACTCTGACGTGCTCAGCTGTCGTGTGTACATATCATATCGCAGGTTTCCTCACGATATTATATTTAGGTATGGTACAAAAAAGCCACCAACTCTTGGCGTCCTAGTAAAAATCCGCAGAGGCAAGCGGCTCCCAGCCACTGAATTTTCGTATGAATTTATTTTTAGCGATTAATCCTACGTATGATGATGCGATAGAGATGCAAACGCGTGTAACGACCAGATAAACCCGTTAATTGCTACGGCAACATTGTAAAAATTTTATGTTAAACGCTAAATCAAGTTTTGGCACTATGCCAATAAAGTTAAGCTCACGAATATTTGTGTCGAGAGGTATTTCATTCAACAGTAATTTTATTATTGCTGGCTCAGCGACCCAAAGAGCTCAGCGAAGTGCGACAACCATTCTTAATCGATTGGCAAATTTAAGCAACATTGGTCACGGTTGTTGTTGATTAATAACAATCGATAAGCTATGTCTGAGGACCTTTGGGCGGCCTAAAAACTCCAGGGGGTAGCCACTAACATCACCTCATACGATTACCTACCTAGCGACCCAAAAGTGGATCTGCCCTTGTATTTTCTACAATAATCACCGTAAAAATCCCGTTTTTAAATGTAAAAAAAAGATTGTTCATTCCAATAATGCTATTTTCAAGTGTTTTAATCGGCGACGCGTGAGTGGTTTTTTTAGAGAATAGACCCGCTGGTCCTCCTCAACTAAAATACGGTAACTCTCCCTGACCTGCGCTTCTGCTTCTGCTGCTACTTTAGTTTTTTTTATCGAGTCAGAAGAAAAATGGAATGTAACAAAAGTAAAAAAGTAAGATACTTAGAACAAGGGTAGGTTATTTCAAAAGAAAGGAGCCAGATGGCGCCCCCCGTCCAGTAGACGGAGACTAGTTGAAGAAATTCGCATCGACAGTTACTTGACTCGGTAGCTCAATTGGTAGAGCGCCTGCACGGCATGCGAGAGGTTGCGGGTTCAAGTCCTGTCCCGAGTGAATTTTTTCAACTTATTATAAATGTTTAAATTATTCCCTAGCACGGGTTAGTGCTTTAGAAAAATCAAAAAGTGAAAGGAGTCAAATTATTATTATTCTTCAGTCAAATTGGGCCCAAAACTCGAAAGTGCCGGCCAACGAAAAATAACGTAAAAATTACCAAATTGTTACGCGTATCGTCCAGAATATTTGATTCCACCTAAAACATTTTCATGCAAAAAATGTTGCCAAGACGAGACCATACATCTCGCACTGTCAAAAAGCTATCAGATCCCATGTAGAGCCAAGCTTCTAACTCTATACGCCCTAATTCTACAAGCCCTAATTTCACAAACTCTACACCTTAGTCAAAATAATATGTGGTGTGGCGAGAACTGTATGACGATCACGTAGGCATTATCTACCACCAAATATAGCCTTCGTTTAATCGCCTTGCCTCCTCTTTTATCTAATCTTCATGAATTATCTTCGTACGATTACGGATTAGGGCCCAATTGGTCTTAGCAAACACCTTATCCACAAACTAAATCGATCTGTCATGGAATCATGCCTATTAAGGCCCAAACCTAGGCACAACTAACGCCGCCAATGAAAAAAAAAATCATATCTTCTTTTTGGATGCGTTTTTTCCTAAAAACTCGCTATTTGGTTATCAAAGCGAGGCTTAACTACTTTTAGGACCTAAGATTTAGATTAAAATATTTTATCGCCGAAGTGGCCACTTTGAAATAGAAATAGAAAAACGTTTATTATCATTGAACAACAACATACAAAATATTCAGTAAGATATTCGATTATTCCGATAAAAAATAGAAAGATGTTGATACAATGATAAAGGGTGACAAACTCAGCATATGCTGCGCTAAAGAGTGTAATTGCACAGCGCTGGTTTTCAGTTTGCCCCCTGTGTGCAATATTTTGCTAACACTGATGCAAAAAAAAAAAAAAAAACTAAAATGTTAAACGTGCCTTTGACATAGTGCATCTTTTTTTTTTTAGAAAAAAACGCATCCAAAAAGAAGATATGTTTTTTTTTTCATTGGCGGCTCTAGTGTTGCCTAGGTATTAAGGTGCTACAATGTAGAATTATACATTAGAATATTATCGATATACTTACTTTTTAATTTTAGACGTTGTCAATTTAGGCCTTTTGAAATCACTAATGATTCGATCTCTTATAGGTAATAGTAGGTATCAATATACCGTTTTTTGTTAGGAAATGTTAAATGATAAAACAATCAATCAAAGACCGGTGTGGTTTCAATGTGTACTTTTGTTCCATTTGTCTGGTAATGGAAAAAAAATCATTAGTCTGGAAGTTGTCGAGCCTTTATAGCGGCAGCTCATCAGTAAACTGCACCTGATCATTGCAATGCTGTTCGTGTCTTGAATTTATCTGTAAAATTATTTATACAGGGTGTTAAAAGACCGCCGACAGGCACGCATATTAGACACCAAAACAAAGTACTTTTTCCATAAATTATTGCTGGCAAATGATTTTGGTTTATTAGGTTATAATTTTATTCGTATGTTCTAGAATCTGGAATCTAAATCTTAGGTCCTAAAAATAGTTAAGCCTCACGTTGAGAACCTAATGCTTCGTTTTTTGCAAAAAACGCATCCAAAAAGAAGATATGTATTTTTTTTCCATTGGCGGCACTAGTTGTGCCTATATCTGCGCCTTAAGTGTAAACAATATTTTGTTATCCTTACTCGAAAACAATAAAGATTATATCCATAACAATCCTTAACATCCGAAGAACGGATTGAATTCGTATCAAGTGTACCGTAGCGTCAGGAATTTACATACATATTGAATCCTTCTAAAACTCGTGCGCTTTGCGAATACCGACATGGAAAGATAGCTAGGTCTAGGTCAGTTAATTTATTGTTGTGAGACAAAATACAGGATTGGTTAGCATAGCCATAATAATATGGGGTTGAAAACACAAAAATAAAACGTAAAAATAACTTAGGCCTTTGCTTTGCATCTAGATGATTTATAATGACTGAGGTGTCCAGTATGACATCCAAAAATATTACTTATTTTCTTACTTTCTGAAATTTTAAGTATTTTTTATATTTTTATTTTATAATAATTTCACATAATCTATCCATAATAATGGAAAAAATATACTTACCTACTTAGCAGAGTGGGGCTAAAGTACAGTGACAGTAACATCGCTTCGAAACTTTAATATCTAGTTATGTGTGAATTTAGTTATATAAATAGAAAGTGTCAAAAGAAGCTTTAGATAATAAGCTTTGTTAGAGCTTCGCAGTATTGCGCAGTTTTCCGAATATGGCACGAACAGTCCATAATGTCGCGTAGGCGTTTCAAATTCAATATTTCTCGTATGCTGCAACACAGTTTTTTCTATTTTGTCGACTCAGTCAGTTCATATTTAGGGTTCCTTACATGTCCGTCTGTTTGTCTGTCCTTCTGTCACCAGGCTGTAGGTATCTCATAAACTGTGATAGTTAGACACTCCCCTCTCCAAGACTACTTAATTTTTTTATTATAGTGGCCCTTTTACCGACAGCTTACGTCATGAAAAGGGCACACTAAATCCAGCAAACGATCGAAACCGAGTGCCAGGACCAACTGAATGTGCGGTAGGTGTTGCCGCGTCCGCTTGCGCTTTGGCACTCTACCTGTCACCTGTCACCAGGCTGTATCTCATGAACCGTGATAGTTAGACAGTTGTTTTCACAAATGATGTATTTCTGTTGCCGCTATAATAAAAACTAGAAAACAGAATAAAATAAAATATTGAAGGGGCTCCCATACAACAGACCTGATTTTTTTGCCGTTTTTATAGATAATGGTACTGTAGAGCCTAACTCTATCTAATAATATAAAACACTTGTATCTTCAAATAATTTTTATATTTCTCTTTGACCGGGTTGGCCCCTACCTAACATTAGACTATCGATTTTTCCACAAAACGTCTGCGCTTCTTGATCGCCTTCCAATTTCGATCTCGACAGCCTAATTGGCCAGTATGTCCACGGAGGTTAGCCTCGTTACAGTACGGAACCCTTCGTGCGCGAGTCCGACTCGCACCTGGCCAGTTTTTTATCAAAAGGGTGCTAAGTTAGAGTAAAATTATATTATATTTGATATGGCAGCAAGAAGATGGCTTGCAAAATTAAGAATTAGGAACTAGGCGCCAACACGATTTTTTCTACATTATTAGTTTAATTCACATTTTTTTCGAGATAGAACTTGCACCGTTGAAGATTATGAAAATATCTACATTCTACAAATAGACTACAAATAGAACACCATGTGACGGGAAGTTGATGATGTAGGACTTTGTCATGCCTACAGGGTGATACAAAAAAGCCCTGTGAATGAAAGAAAGCGGTCGTTTACCCCATCACTATGGACTAAGACTATGGCTGTTACTATGAAATCTTTACGCTACATACATTTTGATGCAGTATGTATAGAATTTTAGCATGAAACAGCAGTTTTTTTCCGATATTTCGTCGTTGATGAGTTTAACAACCACCTCAAGTTTGACAGGGCCTTTGCGTAATACCCTGTATAAAATGATTGGGAATTCGAAGCATTCAATATGAGACAAATAACGTACCTTGGCTTATGCATTGTTTTAACTTAGCTACAAAATGAATAAAGTTTTGCAATATAAAAGCCAGGGGGTCCAACGCCATTCTTTCTCTAGAAAATTTACTCAAGAAATTATGGAATGCTTTGTGTTGGCTTAGTTTTACAGTCGGCCACACGCTAGGATACCCCTTTTTGTTCGATTGGCGCCCTTATGCCGCGCGCGGTAAGAGCTGCCATGGGATATCTGTGACTGTGGCAGACCGTACCTAGATATCAAGGTAGGTAAGTGTTCTGTGTAATTAGGTAAAAATCCGAGTCCATGGTTCTACCCAATAGCTAGCCCGCTAGCCAACAAAGGTAAAAATAAACAACACAAAAGAACCCAATAATTCCTAAATAAGATGTTTTATTAGGGGCAAATATACATCTTTGATAGTAAGGGTGCTTCAATGTGTGTAATAAACCTATAATATTTATTAAATTGCCGAGAATATTGGTTTTACCTGCGCCATTATTATAAGTTTGTCGGGCTGTGTTTTAGCTTTGACATTTTCAAAGGGTAAACGTTCAAACAGCGGTCTCAATAACTAAGGCCTCTGCATCTACGTGATGAAATTATTTATGCAGCGTCCAGTGGCACCTTCACTCACACTTAATGGGTGAAGAGACCACTCGCCGCTGCAGTGCTTGAATAGAATGGTTGACAATTTATTCGACTGGACTGGATTATTAAGTTGTTAGGAGGATTAAACAATATTATTAAATAACTAGCTTTTAAATAACGCGACTTCGTCCGCATGAACTACAGGAAAAAGATATGTGGTTTACATTGCCCCTAAGTGTAATAGCGTGATAACATGTAGCCTATGTGTTATTCTGATGTCTAAGCTATCTCCATTCCAAATTTCATCCAAATCCGTCAAGCCGTTTCAGCGTGAAAGAGTAACAAACATCCATCCATCCATCCATTCATCCATCCATCCATCTATCCACACTTACAAACTTTCGCGTTTATAATAGTATGTAGTAGGATAGTAGGAAGTAGGATAGGATAGTGGTAGGATTGAACTAAATGTGCAGGATCGTCCCAAGTAGAGATTTTATTTTATTTTATTAAAACACAGTGTGTCTTTTAGGCCAAAATGTTCGGCTAAATATAGACCCAAGTCCGGTTTTTCAATTTTTGGGCCTGGCAAGCCTGGAAACCCTAATTGAGACTCAAGAGGCGCCTGTACGGACAGACAAGTTTCACTGGTGGCCCCTAAAGAAGCAAAGTTTCGCCGAGTAATTTATCAGGCATTACTTCTTGACAAAGCCGAGTAGCGCTCAAGGAGATTGCTTCCAGTCGTTTTTGGCTACTTAAGGCACCGTGGATAGTGAATATCCTGCGGGATACATAATAAAATTGTTCACATCATTGCGGCGGTGGGTGGATCAAGTGTCATTGGTTACGTCCGCGACTAAGTTCCGAACGTTAGTATGGCGGGATTACGATCTGTTATTTTTGTAATCTGTACAGCGCCCCGCAGAGGGCGTGGCTTCCCCCCCGTCACTCCTCTGCTTCACCCCCTCAAATACCTAAATATCGTCTAAGCACAGCGCCTTAAAATGTTTTTGTCCCATTTTTTTTCGTTTGTAGTGTTTGATGTTGATGTTGTTGACGCATAAAGCTATGACTACACCACCGCCACCGGTACGCTTTCGTGTTCATCTTGCGTCTTCGTCTATTGCATGCGATAGAACATTGTAAAACTACGGGTTGAAATCGAATTCGAAAGCGAAACGTTTAGATTAGATATTACCTAGAGTAGAGCAATTTTAAGTAGTTATTAAACTTATAATCAGTTAATATTGACTCAATAGAGTCTACAGGGTGCACTCTAAGTCGATAGCGAAACTTCAAGTAGGCTATATACTGATCAATACAAACAACTTGTACTAGGTGACGAAAAAAATGGAGTGAAAAAAATATCAGCTGTTCCATACAAAATGTCGACTCAGTAATGCGCCAAATGTATAAAACAGCTGATATTTTTTTCGCTCCATTTTTGTCGCCACCTAGTACAAGGTTGTTTGTATTGATCAGTAGACAGCCTACTTAAAGTTCCGTTATCGACTTAGAGTGCACCCTGTAGAATTAGGGTGGTATTAATAGTCGTCTGAGATCACCTACTTGAGCCCGATCTCAGGTAGGTGAACTCAGAATAGTCAAATGTTAGTGTCAAGCTTTGGCCAATGTCAAACTTGAGTAGCTGTCAGCATCTTGAGATTGACATTGACATAAGCCAAGGCTAGGCTAATTTTGACTTTTCTGAGATCACGTACTTGAGTTCGATCTTGAGACGACGACTATTAATGCCACCCTTAGAGGGGCAGCCATTCGTTCATCGCCGCAATAATAATAATCGTCAGCTAATCTATCGACCCATAGAATTCTGATTCTCACAAACAATACAACGTGTTGCAAAAGGTCCTTTTTACGGGGTGTAACCTACTGGTCAACAAGATGACAAAACAGTAAAAAAAAAAATTAAAAATCTTTTTTTATAAAACCTTACAATTGAACAAAATAAAAACATTTAGTTTTTCTAAAATTCGTGCATTGCATGAATTTCAGTAGCTTTAGGTAAGTGAAAGTCAATTTATACAATATTCAAAAAAATATGTTTCTCCCGCCACAGTGCTTAAACATTTTATTAATTTAAAAGTCAACGCAACACCATACAAAAATATTAAGCATAAAAAAAATTGTGTTGTGATCCATTTGATATCGCCGGGTGCTATAAACCTGTAAAAAGAGTTACGACCTTTTGTAACACCTTGTATATGTAAGTAATATGGGCATGGGGGATTTTCGGGCTGTTTGCACGTAGATAACGTTGCAATGCAATCAGCTCTGTTGGCTCGCCATGATTGCCGCGAACAAATAAATACGTCATCTATACATATTTAATAGTACAGTCGCCCGTAGCGGTTTAATTCACTAAAAAGTTTACCGGTTCCCCTTCTACACTAATATTATAAAGAGGAAAAGTTTGTACCTACTATGTATTGTAGTGAGTAATCTCCAAATATCCAAAAATTTTTTCATCAATGGAAAGCTCCGTTATCGCCGAGTGCTATAGGCTATTTTTCTTGCGATGTTTATTTATTTTTTAATACGAAATTACGGTATTTATAAAAGAAGTCGGAAAAAATTAGCTGCTAAATGTCGATATCGAGGAAACAATCTTTTTGATACAGTTGCTCAAAAAGTGGCGTATTGCAGGGACGTATAGCGTTCGGGATGTGGGCTATTACACACGCGTGCTTTTTTTTTACCTTTCCCGCACTCGTGCGTTCTCTTTCCCAACTGTCAAAATAATGTCTATTAAAAAGTAAAACCAACCATGAAGTTTTTACTAAAAAAGTTTTTATGATTCATGCAAATATATTTGTGCAAGTATATTTCTAAAAAGAAGCTACTAATTTGTTTCAATATCAGATTTAATGATTTGATTGAATGAGTTTGGTTAGGTTTCATTTCATTTCATTTCATATCAATAAAAAACTTCTACTGAAGACTTGGCTGTATGGGCATAGTTGCCTTTGCCTACCAGAATGGGTGAAGAAAAAAAAAACTCTGCTTATATTCTACGGTTGGCGCCATTTTGATTTTTCAGAAATTTTCTTCGCGAGTTTAGTTGTTTTTTGCACAAAATGAGTAATTTCGACCCTAGTTTTTTTAAATTAACACCACCGGAACTCAGTATAATTGCACAAAATGCTTCTGAGAACATTTTACCGGAAAATTCAAAAATGTCAAGTTAGTTGAGTTTATTGTGTTTTTATTATTTTATTAAATTGCTTAATTTTTTCCCAACTGTATTAAAAATAGTCGTTCAGTACACGTGCGGAACCGTCATTGCAACTTGTTCCGTCATTACGAACTCGTTGCAATGACAGCCTTTCCACACTTGTAATGAAATATACTATAAGTCTGCGCTAACGAAGTCGCGGGAAAAAAATAGTTTGTTATATTAAGTATCGTATGCAATTCTGCATTAAAAACGTAAGTCTTGCAATAAATTCTTTACCACCGCGATTTTTTAAATAAGGACGTTTGTTCTTTAATAACTCACAACGCAGAGATTAGATTTTATAAAACAACGTTTAGAACTCCAAAACGAAGGTGTAATATACGAGTTTCCAGCTCATTATGTGTTTGTTTCTAGTTCTTAAGTTTTTATTATTGTGTCCACTATAGGTATGCACGAAATAAAATAATAATGGCTGGGTCAAAATAAATTATTACTTGGGGTTTATTCTAATACTCGGTTCCAAATTCCTTCATTCATTGCCCTCGCAAATGGTGTGCAAAATTACATCGGGAACCTTCTCCGCCGGTGAACCCTTGAAATGAACGGTCTATTAACATTCTACCCTTCTTTTGTTTTGTTAAACTGCGCAAAAGGAATTTATGTATTGGAACGTGACATCGAGCCCACTGATAAGACAAAACTACGCGCGAAGCGTAACACCCTCAGAGTCCTATAATCAAGGGCGGCTTCCGTGCTTCGGAAGGCACGTTAAACCGTTGGTCCCGGTTGTTGTTGATTGATAACAATCGTTAAGCCATGTCAGAGACCCTTTGGGTGGCCTAAAAACTCTGACACCAGGGGTGGCCACTACCTCATACGATTACCTACCTAAGGGCGGCTTTGGTGGTATTGGTTTAGTCACAGAACACCAAGAGTTTATAAGGTTCACTTGTTAGGGGTTGATCGAATAAAAGAGTCCAAGGCACAATACAAGGTGTTACAAAAGTACCTAACTCTTTTTACAGGGTAATAGCACCCGGTGATAGGGAAAACAACCTAAATATTTTTATTGCTCTATGACGTTCCGTTAATTTTTAAATTAATAAAATGTGAACGATGTGGCGGGAGAAAAGTATTTTTTTAATATTGTTTTCATTTACTTTCACAATGTTTTAACAACTCAAAGCTATGTAAATGCACCTACACTCACAAACATATTTTCAAATTTGAGCTAATAACAAAAATAAAAAAGTTAAGAAAATTTTTAAATTTTGAGGTTATAAAATAAAAATTGTTTTTTTCAACTTTTTTTACAGATTTGACATCTTGTTGACCAGTAGGTTACACCCTGTAAAAAGAGTTAGGCACTTTTGTAACACCTTGCATTAGGAACATGACATACAATACGGAATAAACAGTGTACAATGCCACTTCGCTGGCTCTCCAGCACCCTTAGCACGCTGACCATTTTGCCTACTCTCAACTGTCACTTTAGCCACATAACAGTATTGAGATGACGTCACAGAGCTGCTCGACGGTGCGAACACGAAGGCCGCGTGAGATTAAGAGACATTTAAGGGTAGACGATAACAACGTGGCGGGAAATTCAAAATTTTCACAGTTTTTTACATGTGAGAGTGTGCGCAGTGTGCGCGTGCGTTCCCCTATTTATATTATAAGCCCGCCTATGCCCGATAATAATTCACTGATTTGATCTTCAAATTCTTAAGAGACATTTCTTTTATAAAGAAACAGGACAGTAACGCGCGAAGCGCAAATTCACCTATTTTACCCATAACTTTCTTGTCTTCTTAACTGTTATAAAAAGGAAAACCTTCTTGAAATTCTTAATAGATATTTTTTCTTCTAAATAGTCCATACTTGCACGATGTTCGGTCAAAAATGGATAATAATATTATTTTCTTTATATTGAGGACGGTAAAGCGCGAAGCGCGATTTCACCCTTTAATAACTTTACGTACCCGAGGGTTCCTTTGTAATTAAGACAGACGTGTGCACAACACCCGAAAAATGCACCGAATTTATTATCTTTAAATTATTATGTTAATTTTTGCTTATGGAACTGAAGAGCCGCAACTTTTATCGAAAGAGCCGCATGTGGCTTGCGAGCCGCAGGTTGCCGACTCCTGGGTTAGGTTAAGATTGTCAGAAACTGACATGACGGAATGATGGATGATTGTTTGTAATTATTGTAAAAGCTTTTCCAACGGTGAAACATCAGGCACAAGTCACAACACAATACAGATAAAGACATCGGGTGCCTGAATCGCAATCTTTGTAAAGGTCAAAGTTGAGTTAATTACGCAAGTTAAATGTTTCGAAATAAGCCATCTCGATTTTCATTTGGCGATAACTTTTGCGTTAATAAAAATTAAACCAACAGTGATAAAGAGAAATACCTACTGAGAAGCTTATTGCAACAAAGCTCTCGGCTAATACAAGGTGTTACAAAAGTACCTAACTCTTTTTACAGGGTATTAGCACCCGGTGATAGGGATCACAACCTAAATATTTTCTTTGCTCTATGACGTTTCGTTAATTTTTTAATTAATAAAATGTGAACAATGTGGCGTGAGAAAAGTATTTTTTTAAATATTGTTTTCATTGACTTTCACAATGTTTTAACAACTCAAAGCTATGTAAATGCACCTGCACGCACAAACATATTTTTTAATTTGAGCTAAAAACAAAAACAAAAAAGTTATGAAATATTTTAAATTTTGAGGTTATAATATAAACATTGTTTTTATCAACCTTTATTTACAGATTTGACATCCTGTTGACCGATAGGTTACACCCTATAAAAAGAGTTAGGTACTTTTGTAACACCTTTTATAAACGGAGGTTTAATTTTTTCATCGTACCTACCTACTTCAAGAAATTTCATAATTCTGTCTCATAATATCATATGAGAAATTATAATATTTTGAGATAGTTGGTTAAAGTACCAGAATCGATAATCGTCTAAAAAACTCACTTCACTCATACTAGATGGGTGAAGAGACTACTTGGCGCGGCAGCGCCTGGGACATTGTTTTAGATGGAGCAGGCGGTTTGGATGGTATAGGTGCTATGCTGGGCATCGTCTAAGTACCATAGTAATCTGTGGCTATTATGCAATACCTAAATATTCAATCGGTTGGCCTGTAGACATTCAAATAAAAAAAAACAACCGTCCTATTTGATGTCATGACACTGTCATACAACACCAGATCAGAAAATATCTTCTCCTTGAAGTTGATAATTTCAAGAAAAAGGTCTAGGATTATTTTTTCAGTAGTTATTGATTCTCCTTTGACCGTCGCTACCTAGACCAAAATAGGTTGGTTACTATGTACTCTTGGGCAAATGTCAGTTTCTTTCATTCCCTTGTCAAAATGAAAGGAATAACGGAAACTGACTTTTGTTCAAAAGATTCCGCGTTTTGGTATAGCTACCGGTATATCTTGAATCGTGTTTGGTTAGCAACACAAAATGTATTATTTGTATTGGATACCAGGGTTGCCGTACTTCTTTTTGGTATCAAATTTACAAAGCATTATAATATTTTGTGCCTCCATTTGGAATTTACGTAATACGGTAGACAGTGGAAAGATATTCTGGAAGGTAGTGCGACGAGTTTGAATGTCAATTTCTAGTTAATTAAATTGAACGAAATTACATTTGAGAATTCTCCTCCAAATTCGGTGCAGTTTCTTGCGAAATTGAAATTTTTGGACTGCTTGAATGTCGTTAAATATCTGTTAACTTGATTACAGTGAGAGGCTTTTGTCTGAAAGGAGATATTTTTTAAAAACAGATATAAGGGTCATTCTTTGAGAGGTCGATTTTTTTGGTCACACCCTATTATCTACTAAACTATACATCACATAGTACTGAATTAGCACGTAATCGTCTACTTAACTATCGGTCCATTGAGGCATATCAAATAAAATCAATATTTCATAGAGGAAATTGCCTAAATATCCCTTTGAAGGACAAAAAATGGGTGATTTTGCGAGTATTTTGCATGTCACACGCGTGTGCGCCTGGTATGTTTTTGTTTGTGGTTTTACTCATGTGCCCACTACTATGATAATTTATACCTTTCTAAATGGCCAATGAGTCCATCTATCCAATGGTATATCCAGCATTCTAATAGAATGAAAACTCTTGTGCCTGTAGACATTCCTACAAATGTCACGCGGCGAGCAAAATTTAAATCGTGCAACGAAAGTATGTTTTTACACAAGCTTAAACACGCGGCAAGTTTCTAGTTACTGGTGCAAAATATCGTCAAATGGTCCTTGTCAACTATTATGGTTCGTATGTGTCGCTATCTTTCATGCCTAAACTTTTACATAAGTTCTTGACTTTTTTAAAACTTTGGTTCGGTAAGGTTGCTGAAAGTGGTGGCACGTTTTGCTAGTATAGTAAACAAGACTACACTAAACTGTCCTAAGTACATGAATGCGTATATCCCTGAGTAGGTATTGTCGTAAAAATAAATACGATTGCTTCTATAGTTTAAGAGAAATAGCTACATTTTAGTTATTTCTGAGATCGGTGGCCCTGAGATCGGTGGGTTTAAGCCACCGATCTCAGTTATTAGCCAAGGATCTCAAGGAAGTTTTCAACATATTGTATCAATTTCACAGATTCTTTATATACCACACCGAACGAGATGCTATGACTAATTCAAAATGTATCAGTTTGTTTCTATGGACTAAATTTTAGACGTCATTTAAGCTATTAAGGTACTGTTTTTTTCAAGGAAATGTAATTTCACGCGAATAAAAAGCAAAATCCGTATAGACAGACAATTTTAGTTTATAATTATTACAGTCACACATGTAATAGAGCGTTGGTGGCCGAAGCGAGAGAACCAGGTTCGATTCCCAGCGCAGGCATGTATCATGACTTTTTTCTTTTCAAAGTTACATAAATTTGAAGTAGCAAAACCACTCGCTAATGTGAGGAAAAACATAGTGATGAAACCCGCAACTTAGTTGGCTCCACACGTAATGACTTCTCTTGTGGGCTAAGCCGACCAAGCTTTCAGGATGGTATCGGTGCTGGGCAAGCCTACTCCATCTAAAACAATGTCCCAGACACTGCAGCGCCGACTGGTCCCTTCACCCATCTAGTGTAAGTGAAGGTGCCACTGGAGGCTGTATAAATAGATGCAAAGGCTTGTTGACTATAATTTTGCATGTTTAGCTTAGGAATTGATCTTTTACAATGATTTTATGAATATAAAGATATGATTTTTTTGATAATTTTATGATGTTTAATAGAAATGTTTTGCTTAATTTAGCCGCCTTTTATCTGTGTCAGTTCATGAGTGACGTTTAAATTTAGAAAAAACGTTTATTATTCACTTTAATTACCGTTTATAATAATTTTAGACACTATCTGAGATCGGTGGCCTTTTTGCTCAGATCGGTGGCTTGTCAAAAAAGAAGATTTTTTTTTCATTAACCTATAAACCCCACAGGTGTGCCTCATTGATGTATTGATTAGTTTTTAAGACATCTTTTGCGGTGTATTTTTAGTTTTCATCTATCTTGAAAAAAAATAAAAGCCACCGATCTCAGCAAAGAACGCTTTTCTCAGGAATGAGCCATAAGTATCTGATGACTGACGGATATAAATCAATTTATGTACCTATACAAAAATATGGAATTAATAATGTTACGTACTTTGATTTCCAATATTCACATGTAGTTTGGTACGAAACCTTGAATGGACGAGATCGGCATTAGAACGAGGGGGTAGGCGTGAAAAGGAAGAGGACTATCCCCAGCAGTGGGCTTTATTTATAGGCTGGATAAATAGATGTTTTCACTGCCTAGCAGCGGCCGTGGTCATGGGTAGACTGTAGCGGCGTGATAAAATAAAATAATCGCGATTCGCCCCTCTTCAAACCTAACCCCCTTTGTATTCCATATCCCTTTCTTTTTAGAAAATCCCAAAAGCATTTAAACTTAAAGAAACTCAAACTCTATTGTCCGCAGTGTGACGAACATTTTCCTGGTGAACCTGTCGGCGGCGGACCTGCTGGTGACTCTGTTCTGCATGCCGGTGCAGATCGCCAAGTCCGTGACGCTGCTCTGGCACTTTGGCGAGCTCTTGTGCAAGACCATCAACACCGTGCAAGGTACCGGTTTAAGGGTGGACGATAGCAACGTGGCTGGAAATTCAACATTTTCACAGTTTATTATATTTTTTGTAGCCAAACTGAGCTATTTTTGTTCAACGATTTTTCGTTCGCGGCAATAACATAGTATTCTTTTCATTATTGTAAACAACAGAACAACAGTAATTTAGCCGGTTATGTGTTCTGGTCATCAACAAGTTTTTTGGGCAGTGCCACTGCTTCGTAAACTAGAACACATAATCGGCAGAATTATTGCTGTTTTGTGGTTTACAATAATGAAAAGAATAGTATGTTATTGCCGCGAACGAAAAATCGCTGAACAAAAATATCTCAGCTTAGCTACAAAATGTAAAACACTGTGAATTTTTTTAATTTCCCGCCACGTTGCTATCGTCCCACCTTAAGCTACTTACACTTACATCCCGAGATTGTTTTTTAGATGGAGTAGGCTCGCCCAGCACCAATACCATCCAGATAGCTTAGTCAGCCTAGCTAGACCACAGGAGAGACAAGCTAATACCTACGTGTGGAGCCAACTAAGGCGCGGGTTTTCTCACGATGTTTTCCTTCGGTTAGCGAGTGGAATTGCTACTAGGTACAAATTTACAAATGTCACTTTGAAAATAAATAAAGTCAGTACCTACATACCCGCACCGAAAATTGAACCTGGGGTCTCTAGCTTTAGAGTCCAATGTTCCTACCACCACCACTACGCCACCACCGCTGCCTTGGCGAGTAAATGGGACAAAAAATATTTTTAAAGGTGCTACGCTATTTTATAGAAAGCTAAACGTTGTAAAAAAAAGTAAGATGTAGCCTGTACAATTGTACATATACCACTAGCTGGGCAAAGGCCTTCTCTGCGTTGTACATCTCATAAATCTAGATCCAAGTAAAATTAAGGCACAAGAAAGTTCTTTAATAGAATACAACTGCCTGCGAACGTTATACCGCCCCGATTAATTTTAATAATATTTATTTCTTTACAAAAAGGTATGATATCCCACCCAAAACATTTAAAATGTGTAAATTTTAGAGCCAAGTTCATTGCGTGGTTGTTGATTTCACCGATAAAAGAATTGAGATCTAAATGGGTGCCAAGTTCTTTAGGTAATCCTGAAATTGACTTGTTAAATTATTTCAACAGTAATTTTTTTTACACAAACCAGATATTTTAACATAAATAGAACCTCAAGATATGACGCGGCTACTTTTTACAGGAAAATACATTAAAAAAATATATGTTATAATACATATTTATACCATGAGCACATTTCTTTTTTACTTTGTGGGTACATCTTTATTTTATTTTACTATGACGCGTATTGCACACAGACATTTCACAAGGAAAATGGCACACAGACACAAAACGTAATAATACAGTTATTTATTCAGTACAACAGTTTTAATATCTAAAACGTGTTACAAAACATCCTAACTCTTTTTACACGGTGTAACCTATTGGTCAACAGGATGTTAACTCTGCAAAAAAAGTTGATAAAATCAATTTTTATTTTCAACATCATTATATTTAAGAGTTATACTCTTCTCGGTGCAGCATTCTCCATGCACTTCGATCACAGGCCAGTTCCTTTGCAATTTTTATTTTATAACCTCAAAATTGAATTTTTATAACTTTTTGTTTTTGGTATTACTTAGCTCAAATTAAAAAATATGTATGTTTGTGTAGGTGCATTTGCATAGCTTTGAGTTGTTAAAACACTGTGAAAGTCAATGAAAACAATATTTTAAAAAAATACTTTTCTCCCGCCACAGCGTTCACATTTTATTAATTTAAAAATCAATGGAACGTCATAGAGCAAAAACAATATTTAGGCTGTGATCCCTATCACCGGGTGCTATTACCCTGTAAAAAGAGTTAGTTTTTTTTGTAACACCTTGTATATTTAAATTGGTGCTAATACCTTTTAATAAAATTACTGTGAAGATGCAGGTATAATAACTGGTACAGATCCAACAATCGCAAAATCAGTTTCCCTCAAGTATTTTCCGATGAACTAGGAAAATTTAATATGTAAGTACTGAGTGCAATTACGGCTCAAAGAAGGCTCCGGGCCAATATTTATTAGAGCACGCCCTGTAGCGTATTTTATAAGAAAAAGGTAGATCAAGAGATAGAGCGACTCTCGTGCAAGAAGGTATATTGGAACCGGTCCAGTTTTCTAACTAAACATCGCCAAATTATTCCCGGACTCAAACGCAGCGGTGAGGTTAGGCTGTGCGCGAATTACTCGGTGACTATCTTAATACAACAAAGTCGTGTTAGTTGCTGGTGCAACTCGAAAATGGTGTATAACTCGAAAACGGGTGGACAGATTTTTATGATTTTTGATTTGTTGAATTTCTCTCCGCCCCGAATACCAGAATACCCAACCATTAAAACAACGGAAAAACTCACGATAAAAAAATAAGTCTGCGTGAACGAAGTCGCAGGCAAAAGCTAGTAATTAATAAACAAATCGTAGTTGAACAATACCCAAGTCCGACCACACTGGAACTTTTTACTTATAAAAACTACATGGAGACCAGGAATTTAGTAAATCGGACTTGTCCCAAGCATACACGCAGTTTGTACTAGCTAGATGAAGACTCACAAAATTGTATTTGTATAAATACTCAGCGAGGTATTTTCAAATAATATATGCGATCTGCATGCTCGATGACATTCTTCAACATGACAACTCGATGACAACTGCACGAATAAAAAGTGCTACAAAAATTGGGTACAGGGCGTTTCACAAAAGAATTCCCTTGGGTTGAACAAAAATAGTCCAATATATTGTGATAAAAGTTTTGTCAAGGGAACTCTTTTGTGAAATGCACTATAATAATTTCTCTGATGAAATTGACACATTTAGTACTTGAGGGGGGAAGGCAAAAATATCGTCTATACAGGGTGGCCAAAACATAGACGTCAACCGAGAAAATCTAGATAGCTGACACGGAGGGCTACCCGAATCACCCCCATGTATGTTCAGCCATTTTTTGTCGTTTAAAAGTTATGAGGCTTTTAAGGTTTTTTTGAAAAAAATTACCTGGCATTGGATTTTATTTTGTAACTTTTTTTCCTTTTGACTTGTCAGAGATATTATTTATTGTTTAGGGTCTCAGATAACTTATCTATCACCAAAAAAATAATGATCGCCTATGGGCTTCTAGAACTTACCGCAATTTTGATCCAAAGTCCAAAAATGTTGTTTTCGAGAAAACATCACTGAAATAGTTAGTATGGGGAAAAAAATAAGTAGAGGTCTGAAGAACTTTTTATTGATTTAAAAAACTTTCCTAAAGCCTTAGTCTTCAGAATAGTACAAAAAACCTGTCACTTTATGGGACGTTTATTCAAGTAATTTGCGATCGAAGTCGAAAAACTGGAGTTGGAAGAAATTTTATTTCAATCGATTTTCATTTATTTTGGTTTCTTCGGACAAAAAACATTGCAGGTAGGCTTAATATCGCCTGTTAGCACGGTCTGCATAAGAAATTCATGGAAAAATAAAAAAATAACCATAAAATATTTAGATTTTTTTTTAGCTTTTTTTTTTCATTATTTGAATTTTAAGCTATTTTATTACCGAATTTACTTCTAAAAAATATGAAAAAATAATAATTTAAGAAAAAAAATAAAAATAAAGTCCGAAAATTAAATGAGTTTTTTAAATATTTTTTCGTGAATTTCTAATGCAGACCCTACTGACAGACGATTTTAAGCCGATCTGCAATGTTTTTTGTCCGAAGAAACCAAAATAAATGAAAATCGATAGAAATAAAATTTCTTCCAACACCAGTTTTTCGACTTCGATCGCAAATTACTTGAATAAACGTCCCATAACGTGACAGGTTTTTTGTACTATTCTGAAGACTAAGGCTTTAGGAAAGTTTTTGAAATCAATAAAAAGTTCTTCAGTCCTCTACTTATTTTTTCCCCATACTAACTATTTCAGTGATGTTTTCTCGAAAACATCATTTTTGGACTTTGGATCAAAATTGTGGTAAGTTCTAGAAGCCCATAGGCGATCATTATTTTTTTGGTGATAGATAAGTTATCTGAGACCCTAAAGAATAAATAATACCTCTGACAAGTCAAAAGAAAAAAAAGTTACAAAATAAAATCCAATGCCAGGTAGTTTTTTTTCAAAAAAAACTTAAATGCCTCATAACTTCTAAACGACAAAAAATGGCTGAACATACATGGGGGTGATTCGGGTAGCCCTCGGTGTCAGCTATCTAGATTTTCTCGCTTGACGTCTATGTTTGGGCCACCCTGTATACGAGTTAAGTTTGGTTCTACACCTACCTATGACTGAAGGAATCGTGGCAACGTAGTTGTCGTTTTTATACTCTTTTTTATTTAGAGTATTTTAGAGCACCATAATTCATAAATAATATTCAAAATTTTCACAAATGGTTTGTCAAAGTAAAGCGGCATGAAAGTTTATAAGAAAGAAAAATGGTTTACACGGCAATTTTACTTGTTTTATAATAATTATTATTCGTTGTTTGCTTATAAATATTCATTGTCGTTATTTAAAAAGTTTCTCAACAGGAAAACATTTAGAGCCTCGGCAATTAAAACTAAATAAAAATATGTATAAGAAAGATAAATATAGGTTTGTGTGTTATGAACCATTTAAAATAATTTGTAGACCCTCGCATAAATGTTTCCAAGTACGCATTTCATAAAATCAAATTAATAAGATTGTAATTGTCTTTTTGTAATGAAATTTTGTCTTGAGGGTATTTTTGTTTCATGCACAAATTTCCTTACGATGTTTGTCTTCTTAGTTAGGAGGCAAAGAAGATTTTGAATATTTTTTTTTTCATTTAATTTTGTTTGTTTAGACAGTCATTTACATCCCCTCAGTTTCACCAGCTTTGGAGTCTTGAATTTATTAGAGTCTCTTGAGACAATACTGTCACCAAGTTGGATAAAAACTTTTGTCATTATGACGATATTAAAGATAGGCCCTTTTATCTAGATATTCGTATTTAACCGAGGTAGGTAACTTTAACCCATAGACTTACTACACCTAGACGGAGTCCGTCCATTCAAAACGCCGCCCGAAATTGAGGCGCCTCGCTTTGTATGTGTGCGTAAAGCTGCTGACTGTGACAATCGCCTACACAACACATGCACCCTAATAATGCTGCCAGCGTAATAAGCTTTTCACAATATTGTGACTTTCCTTCTGGTTGGTAAGGTGATAAACATATTAAATTATGTTTGCGGACAAGAAGTCCATGTTATTTACAGTAACATTTCTCAATATTTGTGCGTATGAACTTTAAATCTAGGATCTGCAATCTAAACAAAAAAAGTTATCTGTTGTACGGTTGTACCCGACTGCCCTAGAAGGAGGTTTATGTTTTTTGAGTATATGTATGTATGTATGTACATTTCTTTGACACGCTCTGCAGCCTAAGCGACTTGATGGATGCGAAGTGTCGTTAGATTCATCTTGATTGTAAGAGTGACACTGGATAGATCAAAAAAACAAAAATAGCCGATTTTTAGCCCCAAACAAAGGTATTTTTTATTTTTTTAAACCTATCGAGTGGAGAATCAAAATGAAGGGTTTTACAATGGCTTACAAAAATATATAGGTACAACTTATGTTTAAATGTAATTTGAAATGAGAAATGCTACTCAACTTTGCTTTCGGGGGAATTTATTTAGGTGCAGATATCTCCTAAATATCTCATAAACGGCTGAACCTATTTTGATGAAATATGTTGCTGAACCATTGCTAGGAAACCTTAGTCTATATAAAAAAAAACTCTTCCAAATCGGTTCACTCGCTTAAGAGTTACGCTGCCACAGACACACACACATTCACACAGACACAGCGTTCATAACATCCCTCTTTTTGGATCAGTGGTTAAAAAAAATCAAAATCGGTCCGAAAGGTAAAAAGTTATTGTTATAAAAAAGGTACACAAAATTGGAAACCTCCTACTTTTTTGAAGTCGGTTCATAAGTCGTTCATTGTTAAAGGAAAACTAAAACAAAGCTCTCTAGATTGATATTTCTAAAATTGTTTTTTTGTGTATTGTGATTTTTGACATTCTACCTACTGGCAACCCCATAAAACATGTTGAATGTCATACGGAAGAAAATTTTTGAATCTAAATACGATCTTTTTCGACATAATATAAAGTGGAATCGTTGTTATTACTGGTGTAAAGTGATCCTCGTGCCTTCATCTTTCTTATCCGTGCTGTTTCTGCAGCCAAACACAGCAAAAACCCGTCATTTTGAATAAAATTGCAGGAGCTCCGTTCGCTAGAAAGTGACCTTGAACACTGACATGCCGTTTTAGAAAGCGTACCAATTTGGTATGCATTTATTTGCTTCACTTTGCGAGCACTGATTGCGATTCTAGGTGTCCTAATTCTATGCTTTAACCAAATAAGGCAATTACTATGTTAACATACTTCGTCTATCTTGATTACATGCCAATTTCAAAATAAGAGGAGTCACAGACAAGACAAAATTGCGACAAGAAACAACAGATTATGAAACACACATGAATATAAGTACTGCAGAACGATTTCATGTACCTATAATTTTTGAAACTAGGTACTGTACAGCGCGAAATTAGTATAGCGCGAGATGAGAATGGGATAATATCTTTTGGAACTGAGACGCTCGCGGTCCGCCAGTCAGCTCGGCATTATGGCAAACTCGCGTCGAAACTTGCTTCTGTTTTCTGAACTTTTCTGTGCGTGCGGGTTTCTACTCGAGTTTTATTCAATTAATGCATTATCATTAAATCCTTTTAGACTACAACCATTAAACCTTTTTGTGTATTTTCAATTTCAGAACCCTATGTAGAACGTAGAAATAACTTTTTTTTTACTGACGCTACTCGAGAACTGTCATTTTCGATTCACTTTGACATTGTTCCATCCTATACTCATCCCGCGCGCATTATAATGTGCACAACGCTTTAAATTCAGTTTACGATTTCACGTATTTCTATTATTATGCTTCAGGCTCTCAGTGTGTCTTTTTGTCCAGCTTGTGAGAGGGAAATGTCGTGTATGCACAAGAAATAAATCTTTTATCTAAAGTCATCATAAATGTCCACCCTAGTCTATCATTTTACTCGTACTAAATAAAACACTCCTAATCTGGAAGTTGATACACCTCTTTGTTTTCAGGGTTCCGTCTGAGCGAAAGTGATTATTTTAAGTGAAAAGTCAGTGTTTTAAAAATATTTTCGATTTATTTGATTGAGCTCATGTGGTACGTTCGATGACAGATCGGCAAGAAAGCAAGCAAAGTTGCTAGCACACAATAAGTTTGTGTTGGGCTGCCAACGCCGTCTCTCAAAAGGAAAAAGGCGTTACCAATAATCCATATTCCCAATAAAAAGGTTTTTAATTTGTATGTTAAATTTTTATAAGGGATTTTCGAACAGCTCATAAGTTGTAGTTCCAAATTTGTAACAAGATGTCGCTGACTAGACATGTTATTTTTTTATGCCAGTTCGCGCTCGTTGGCCTTCGTATATACGTCCAAACACATTTAGGTATTAGTTATGGAGCAAAATAAAGTGTTACCGGATTTACCATTCACTCATACAAGAACATTAACAAAGTCGTGCACTTTTTCATGTACTGTAAAATGGAATGACAGCTACGTCGATGAAAGATGAAGTCACAGAGCAATTAAGTGAAGAAATATTTTCGCTGTAGTAAGCACTAATTTACTTTGTGATAGAAAACATGTCTTATCAACGCCATCTGTCACAGCTTATAGAACTATTTTTTTATTTTTTTTAGCTGTCAGAAAATCCCTTATTAAAATAATCATTAATTGGCCTAAGAACAAAATTGTAAATTAACCTAAATACTTATAACTTGTGCTATTGATTCTGAAAAAAAATTAAGAAAAAAAAACTAACAACGTGCATTTGTTCCCACCAGGCATAGCAGTGGCTTCAAGCGTTTTCACCATCACAGCGATGTCAGTTGACCGGTACCTGGCCATCACGCAATCACTGCGGCAGCCGTGGTTGCCATCGCGGCGTGGCGCCATAATGCTGCTCGTGGCCATTTGGCTGGTGGCCATAGCCATCTTTGCGCCACTGCTCACCGTGGCCACAGTGCAGCGCGTGGTGCTGCCACACGGCGGTTACTTCTCAGTAAGTAAGAGTAACATTTATTGTCTATCTTGCAGGCCTTTTTAAGAAAAGAGAGTATGGGCTTCTTTTTAGGGTTCCGTATTCAACAACAACAAACCCTATTAGTTTCGAAACGTCCATTCGTATGTCTGTCTGTCCATTTGCACTTCTAAATTCGTATCACCGAGACTATTGTGACCATAGCAACCATATCGGTGGACATGGACATCAGGCAAACGCTACGGCAGCTGTGGCTGTCAACGCGATGTGGCCAACGTGGCGTGGCCAACGCGGCGTGGCCAACGCGGCGTGGCGCCACAATGCTGCTCGCGGGCATTTGGCTGGTGGCCATAGATATCTTCGCGCCACTGCTCACCGTGGCCACAATGCGAAAATAATATCAGCTGTTCCATACAGTCATTTGGTGCAGTACTGCGTCTACTTTATGTATGGAACAGCTGATATTATTTTCGCTCCATTCTTGCCACCTAGTACTACAAGTTGTATGATGTAACACAGCCTACTTAAAGTTCCGCTATCGAATTCGATTGCACCCTGTAGAGTTCGATGCCTACTGTACCAAATGTATGCAGCTGATATTTTTTTGCGACATTTCGTAATTGGTCCCATATTAAATATTGTTGGTATTTTATTGGTGAGGTACATCCCAAAACTAAATAAATTATGTTCGAAACACATCAGTGGTTACGGCTGTGCGTGGCTGTCAGTCAGTGTGGCACATTATATTAAGTACTAGCTTTTGCCCGCGACTTCGTCCGCGCAGTCTTTTTTTTTTCGTGAGGTTTTCCGTTGTTTTAATGGTTACCCAATACCCATGCGACCCCTTTCAATGTCACAAGATTTTTCTGGAACACCCTGTAAAGGCCCGAAGGACATACATATTTACCATCACTACTCGAATACATTAGTGGACCCTTCGTTGCTAAAAGAAAATATACGGCGTCTCTGAAATTGTTTATTCGAAGGAAAATGTAGGTCCTTACGTAACTTCCACCCTACCAGGATTAACTACCTCTTATGTCTTATGTATGACAAAATAAGTAGTAACACGAGACGTAAGAAACTGGCAACGTGTGAGTCGGACTCGCACACTGAGGGTTCCGTACAGCCATAAAACTAAAAAAAAAAAAATAGTGATGACCGAGTCCAACTTGCACTTGGCCGTTTATTATTATTATTTGTTTTATTACTATAGATATCCTATTCACACCAAGGTTGACGCCTCTCTGTTTTCCAGTATTTACGATAGAGCAAAAATAATAAAAACACATTTTTTGTTGCTTTAATGGAGGGGGGGAGTCCCCCTTATTGTTTAATTTTGTATCCTCGTCTGGTATAACAACACATAATTATTATTTCAATTGGCTAGCTAACCCTATTTATGATTCCAAAGAAATAGCCCTAACAGGTCAGACAGCGTAGGCAGAGTAAATAGTGTCCCTTCGGGTACGGAACCCTAAAAAGGGTCGACAAAAGCCTAGGAATCTGTCATGCTAGGCCTGCTGAAGTAAAAAGTTCTATTCCGTTCCCTGATTATCGTAAAACTTTGTCTTAGGAACGGAATCTCAGGCTGTTTGAACAGACTCAAGGGATCTCATTAGTCTAATTTAAGTAAGATTTAGTAGCCTAGTTTATTTCAAAGTTTATTTAATTTCATTTGTGTTTTACTTGTCTTTCAGGATGTGTCAGGGACTTGTCAGGATAGTATAGGTGCTGGGCAAGCCTACTCCGTCTAAAACAATGTCCCAGGCCCTGCAGTGCCGAGTGGTCTCTTCACCCATTTAGTGTGAGTGAAGGTGCCACTGAACGCTGTATAAATCATCTCATTACATAGATGCAAAGGCCTTGGTTTTCGATGAGCATCGACGCCAAAATGAGATTTTCACGTTCCACTACCCGGGCAAAGTATTTCTCTTTAATATACAGGGTGTTAAAAGACCGCCAACAAAGCGGAAGACCACGTATTGTCCTCATCATAATGAACATTTTTGCTCAAGGAACTATGCCTGGGAAATCAACAGTTTCCGAGATGGGGTTCAAAGTCGGACTTCAAAGAGTGCTTGTATTGAAAAAAAGAAACCTGAGCGTAGCGAGGTATTCAGAAGCTCGAGACGCAATAGCTATTTGTTATGCAAGAATGCAAAATTATTGTTTGCGGCGAGTGCTTGTATAGAATACCGAGCTAGCGAAGGTTTCTAAAATTGAGCGACGAGCGTAGCGAGTGGTTCAAAAAAAGAATCCTGAGCATAGCGAGGTATTCAGAAGCACGAAACGCAAATAATATTGCATTCGTGCGAAAGACAAAACTTTTCATCTCACAGAAGCGAGGAAATGATTTTGTTAGCCATGCGTGACCAACAATGAAAAAGTACTTTGTTTTGGTGTCTAGTATGCGTGGCTTTCGGGTCTGTTGGCAGTCTATTAACACATCGTCTTATATATTTTTTAATAATTATGTAAGTGTACTTACAAAGTTTTGTACTGCCACAATATTGTAGAACCCGTCAATGAAAGTAATGTGGCGTGAAATGCAAAATTTTCACAGTTTTTCAATTTTGTTGTCAAACTGCTTTGTTCAATGATTTTTGTTTCACAACAAAACGAGACAGCCAAACTGATCGCCAACCTCTAGTAGGAGTCGGCACGAAAAGAAGAAGAAAAAACGAATATTATCTCGGAAACTTTTGTCTTGGAGTCCATTGTTCTACTCACCGCTTTAAAATATTCTAAGTACTTACCTGTTTTTTTGTTTGTTTCAGAACGTCGAAAATAGTCGAGTGGACTACATAGAGGTTTGTACGGAGATATGGCCTGATTCTCTGAAGAAGGAGCTGTTCGGATCTTTCAGCTTTGCTCTGGTGTATGCTGTGCCAGGTGCGTGTATTTTTTGTAACCAAACAATCATCATCATCATCAGATTATCATCATCATAGCAAAAAAAATTACCGTGGCTTAGGCGCCAGCCACACTGGAGAGACGTAGACGCGGTGCGGACGTGACGTTTTGTATTAATAATAATAATATCTTTATTTATTCAGATAACTGGGATCCATTGGGTTACAGACTAGTTTAAAATAAGTAATAGTTTATAAGTAGGCAATATTTCAGAAATAAATAAGCTCGCAAAGTTTGACTGTCCATTATTGTGAGTAACACATAACGCACGCTCGCACACACCTACGTAGCGTATTTATTTCTTCTTATACGAGTGTGTATTTCGATCCATTGTGGGCCATCTACCCTATTCGATACAGTGCTCAGGACGATCTGACGTTTACTATTATTGATCTGACGTTTTGCTTAGTCCGTGCCCCGTCTCTTCTGTATTTCTTGCGTCAAGTTGCGTCGCGTCGCTTCTATACATTTTTTATGACAGTGACAGTCATGACAGTGATGTGGCGTCCATGCCGCGTTTTCGCCCCATGTCTCGTCGGTGTGACTGGCCCCTTATGCAAAGTAAAAACTAAGGCCTTTGCATCTGCGTAATGAGATGATTTATACAGCGTCCAGTGGCACCTTCACTCACACTAGATGGGTGAAGAGACCACTCGGCGCTGCAGTACCTGGGACATTGAATGGCCCAATAAATAGATTAGTGAAATAGATACCTATAGGAATCGATTTTGTACACGTTTCATTGCGCGCAGACGGCGCCTTAACTGAGCTCCGGCGCCTTAACTGAGCTGTACTATGATTTTGTATATTTAGAGACGCAAGGGCATGTGGCATGTTGTTTATCGAGGGCTCATTTGTACTGATTACTTCCGTGATTGGAGCCATCGATTACTCACCACACTGACCCTTGGCTTAAATTAAATAAATAAAACTGGAAGCGGCCTTTTGAAAAGACAAGACACTTTCTCTTCTTTGTCTCATTACTAGACCTGGTGCACGTTTCATATAATAATTAAAAGTTTATAATGACAATTCGATGTATATTGCGTAGTCTATTTGACATGAGGAAGGTTACAAAAAAGTTTGTTTACTAACCGACCTATCAATGAACATCGAATTATCATAATAAACTATGAATTGTATTTATATGAAACGGGCACCAGCTGTTCTATTTATTTTACTAGTTTGAAATCCCATAATAACTAATAAAGAAAAAAAAGAAAAAATATCCCTGACATTTTTGCTTCAAATAAGCATATCTCGTAAACGGCTGAACCAATTTTGGTAAACTATCTGCCGGTTTCTGATTTGAAAAATTCGCTAAGCAAATGGGTAAGTATCGTCCTGTCTCTGCAGATTTCTCACAAAAGAGCGTGACAGAACGATAGTTAAGTATTTGCTTAGCAAAATTCTCAATTCAGAAACCGGGCCTATATCTAAGAACACTCGCTAGAAAATTTTACCCTGTAGTGGGTGTTTAGTTTAGTGGTGCGTGTAGCCATGAAAATAATATTAGTAGATACGTCATTTTTCAGGCGCGTATGTAAAGAAATGTATGTTTTTATCACTAAAAGCAAAGTGCTGTCCGTGTCAACCTAAATAAGGCTTTGAAACGGTTTCTAGGCCAGGCATCATTAAGCCTCGAACGAAGTAAATTCTTTAAACAAAATCAGGCTTTTTCTTTCGCATTTTCCAAGACGTTTTTTTGTTGGTTTCGTGGAAGAAGCCATTAATTTATACACAAATATTTTTTTAATACAGTTGCTCAAAAAGTGGCGTATTGCAGGGACGTATAGCGTTCGGGATGTGGGCTATTACACACTCGTGCTTTTTTTTTACCTTTCCCGCACTCGTGCGTTCTCTTTCCCAACTGTCAAAATAATGTCTATTAAAAAGTAAAACCAACCATGAAGTTTTTACTAAAAAAGTTTTTATGATTCATGCAAATACGTATATTTCTAAAAAGACTAATTTGTTTCAATATCAGATTTAATGATTTGGTTGAATGAGTTTGGTTAGGTTTCATTTCATTTCATCTCATTAAATTTCATTTTCATTTCATATCAATAAAAAACTTCTACTGAAGACTTGGCTGTATGGGCATAGTTGCCTTTGCCTACCAGAATGGGTGAAGAAAAAAAAAACTCTGCTTATATTCTACGGTTGGCGCCATTTTGATTTTTCAGAAACTTTCTTCGCGAGTTTAGTTGTTTGGTGCACAAAATAAGTAATTTCGACCCTAGTTTTTTTAAATTAACACCACCGGAACTCAGTATAATTGCACAAAATGCTTCGGAGAACATTTTACCGGGAAAGTCAAAAATGTCAAGTTAGTTGAGTTTATTGTGTTTTTATTATTTTATTAAATTGCTTCATTTTTTCGCAACTGTATTAAAAATAGTCGTTCAGTACACGTGCGGAACCGTCATTGCAACTTGTTCCGACTGTCAACCCTCGCCTTCGGCTGCGCCTCGGCTCGGGTAGCCATTTGTCGGAACTCGTTGCAATGACAGCCTTTCCACACTTATAATGAAATATACTAATTCAATCGATTCCTCATTTACTTATTGCGACCATTTCCTAATTGCTAGTTTGGTAGTGTTGGCCTATGCCACGGTACCCCAAGAGTTTAGAAGGTTCAATTGTTCAAAGGTTCAAAGTCGATCGATAACGATCGGTTAACCCACGGAGGCACACTGCATACACGTTAATTTACATGGGTGTATTCAATATGGACTAAACCAATGCCAATGCCAATGACACTTCACTGGCTCTCCAGGACCGACTAACGAGGGGGCGCTTGGCTGCAAGCCTCGCGGCCCATTCTGCTAAGCACAACCTAATACAACGTGTTACAAAACATTTTAACTCTTTTTACAGGGTGTAACCTACTGGTCAACAGGATGTCAATTCTGTAAAAAAAAATTGAAAAAAACATAGTTTATTTTATAACCTTAAATTGAACATTTTTCATAACTTTTTTGTTTTTGGTACAGTCGGCCACAGTCTCAGATACCCCTTTTTGTTCGATTGGCGCCCTTATGCCGCGCGCGATAAGAGCTGACATGGGGTATCTGAGATTGTGGCCGACCGTACTAGCTCAAATTTGAAAATTCGTTTGTGGCTGTAGATGCATTTGCATAGCTTTGAGTTGTTAAAACATTGTGAAAGTCAATGAAAACAATATTGAAAAAATACTTTTCTCCCGCCACAGCCTTCACATTTTATTAATTTAAAAATCAACGGAACTTCATAGAGCAAAAAAAAAAATTTAGGTTGTGATCCCTATCACTGGGTGCTATCACTGTTACCCTGTAAAAAGAGTTAGCATTTTTTGTAACACCTTGTATAATGTGTCACTGGGTACACTTCCATTGAATAGGTGGTTTATCTCCTATGAAAATGCCCTTTTGCGACCGTAGCGTCCAAATGCTACGCTTTGTAGATACCGCTACGAAGTGCTACGGCGTAGCCCTCTACGGGGCTTGAGAAGCCCCTGGACCACTGCAGCCTTCTCACTCGCACATTTCAACATTTTAATTGATTGTAAGAGAAAGATTCAACTTTGGACGATACAATATGGTTGCAGACATAGATAATGAAGCTATCGACCTGAGGACACACTTTTGATTTCATATTCCTAGTAATCAAAAAAAGTCTAGGGCATTCTTAAGTCTGTAACCCAATGGCGTGGCAATGGCGTCCCAGTAGAAGGACAAAACCGGGGTTTCCTCGTTTTTCTCGTACAACTAGCGAACGAATCCTCTAGACTTAGAATTAGAATATTGTTTGCTGTACTCCAAAAACATTAAAAGAACCGACAGCATTAATAAATCATTATTGATACCGTCAACTGGGAGCCCATTTTGGTACCATTGCGTTACAGACTCAGGCCCCAGGTCCGTAGCGAGATCTGTCCGCTGCAAGAATTGAAACTTTGCATGGTCTTGCTTGGGTGCCTGGAAGGCAGCCTTTTGAATTTACTAATCTCTGGACAGGCTATACAATTGTAATGTATTTGTATACCCTGTCCGGAAATTTATAAAATCTAAAAAACAAAGGCCTTTGCATCAACGTAATGAGATGATTTATACAGCGTCCAGTGGCACCTTCACTCACACTAGATAGGTGAAGAGACCACTCGGCGCTGCAGTGCCTGGGACATTGTTTTAGATGGAGTAGGCTTGCCCAGCACCTATATCATCCTGACAGCTTAGTCGACCAAGCCCACAGGAAAGACAGGTCAATACGTGTGGAGCCAACTGAGCCGCGGGTTTCCTCACGATGAAAATCTACAGTGAATTTAATTAAATTAACAAACGAAATCAATTCCCTTCCAATCAACTAGTCAGCAATCAGTCACCTAACCATCGTAAACGTTTTACTGCATCCAAACGTGCCTGTGAAGTAATTGGCTCATCTTGGGTGCGGTCGTGTTTGGTTTGTTAAGAGGCCCCTCCATGACCGTGGGAACTCGGCGATGGCCAAGCGCGTGAAACACTGTTTTCTACCAGAGCGAGACGGGGCGCGGAAAAAGTGCGAGGCAATGCGCCTGTATGAGTCTACGTGTGTTCGTGTCCTTTCGCGAGTATCTAGTTGTAGTTATAACGTAATAGATCAATTTTCCCAAAATTTTTCGTAGTTCAGCTGCCATTTCTACATTTTATTAGCTACTAGTTGTGCCCGCGACTTCGTATGCGTTTTTACACATTTGACATTTAATTTAAATTCGACTGTGGAGGAAAACTCAAAAGGAAGGTTTTTTTTAACCCCCGACCAATAAAGAGGGGTGTCATAAGTTTGATAGCTTTGTGTGTGTGTCTGTTTATGTGTTTATGAGGGTGTGCCTGTCTGTGTGTCTGTCTGTGTGTGTGTGCCCTAATCTAAACAATACATTTATGATAAAATATGTTTTATTTAGATTGGGTATCGCCCGTGTAAGATACCAGGAAGCTTAGCATAAGAATTGCCTGGGAAGTATGGGGGTTTATTATGTATCTCCCTCGACGTAGAGTGGGATAGATAAAGTTATAAGCCCATAGATAAGGTCTTACCCATTCTCATGCTAGGCCAGCAAGCAAAGCATAAGGTTGGGTTAGAGCGTATCTACCGCAAATAACTCTGTCTATCCCGCTCTACGGCAAACAAAATATATTTTTTTAATATCAAGTTGGGCTCAGTAGAGTAAATATTTTTAAAAAGGCACAAAAAAAAATTTCAACCTCGCGTGGGTTTAAACCCAGAACATTTCGACCGCGACGCAACAGTACTACATTTCTAACATCGATAAACTTTGTCCGACCTCCACCGAACAATTCACAATTCCCTCCAGCAAGCATCATAAGGCTGGGTTAGAGCGTATCTATGGCTCTGTCCATCCCGCTCTACGTCAAACAAAAGAGTGAGATACCTATTGTTTTAAACCCAGAGGTACGCTCTAACCCGGCCTTATGCTACGCTTGTAGAACTAACATTTTCCGCCAAAATAAAATAAAAACAAATGCCGATTTTTCATTTACAATATGCGCCCGAAATGCCAAAAGTCGTAGCGTGCTATTATACAGAGTGTTAAAAGACCGCCAACAAAGCGGGAGACCACGTATACGTATAGTCCTCATCATAACGAACATTTTTGCCCAAGGAACTATGCCTGGGAAATCAACGGTTTCCGAGATAATAAAGTCGGACTTTTTTTTTTCAGAAATGTGTTCAGTATCACGTTCTTAACATACCTTCTCAAGAAGCCATATCAAAGTTATGGATTTTCTTACAAAAAATCAAGTTAAAATTGCAACCCGCAATGTAGGTTTTCGAGAGAATGTGGTTCAAAGTCGGACTTAATTTTTTTTTTTTTTGCAGAAATATCTTCAATATCACGTTCTTAACATACCTTCTGAAGAAGCCATATCCAAATTATGAATATTTCTTACAAAAAACGAAGTTGAAATTGCAACCCGCAATGTATTCTAAACATTGGATAGCCTAAGTTACTCCCAGAAACGTGAGTTACGACCATGTTAAGTTTAGTTGAAAACTATTCAGCGGTGTTCGCGTTTATCGTGTTCATACAGACAGACAGACAGACAGACAGACAGACAGACATAAACCGTTTTTTTTGCATTTTTGGATTCAGTATAGTTTACTTAGTAACCCCTGCTAGTTTTTTTCTAAAAATATTCAATGTACAGAATTGACTTTGCTAGAGTTTTATTATAAGTATAGATAGATTTAAAAAAAAAATTTTTTCTGACAATTTCAATACATTATTGATGTTCCCAAGGTAGTTAGACTCCAATAGACAGTGTAATAATGTAAGTAAATAACAGCTGAAAGTAACCCCTTTTTCGGCGCGAAAAACGCATCGCTCTTATTTCTTACAGGCAATTTTTTTTAGTCATAAAAACTATTTGCAAACCTATGTATTGGTCATCTACTGATATAAACCAACTTTCAGCAAAATCCAGCCTGTGGTTTAGAAATTAAACCAGAACTACGTTTGTATGGGAAGATGGTGCTTTAGCACCCTCTTAAGCGTCTGCCTCTCTACGTGAACTAGTATCGATAAGTATGCACAGTCAGCCACACGCTAGGATGCCCCTTTTTGTTCGATTGGCGCCCTTATAATGCGTGCGTAAGAGCTACAATGGGGTATCCTACACTGTGGCCGACCGTACCTACGTACAGTGCCACAAACTTCTCTGGCTCGTAAACAGAGTCCCTCGCTGCTTTTGTCACATTTCCTGACATCTTACCGAATCAATTCTACTATAGGAGGAGTGGGTGATCAAATTTCCTGCCAAGCAGATGTTATACTTGTGGTTAAAAGGACTAAGGTTGAAAGTTGTTAATGTTATCTACGTAAGATTTTGCTGGTGTGATGTAGGATTGCATCGTGTAGAGTTGTCACTAAACTGTAACTTAACTTAGAAGTTTCTTTTAGGTCGGAGAATAAACCCGTGGGGAACACGGGAATAAACCCTAGAAACCGGAAAATTCCATTAGGAGATTACACTCAGAACGACAAAACTAGCCACTGAGCGGACGGATGGCGAGACAATCTAGAAATTTTGGACCACCAACACACGCCAGAGAGAAAATCCGATTAATACGAGAGTGGGGACTGAATGCTGGTTTCCTAAAAGTGAAAACAAATAAAACCACCTCTATGTAAACAATATGGAACAAAGGCATTGATTGGAATCAGCGGAGCTAAAAAACGGACAAATAAAAAATTATAAATTTGAATTCCCGAAACAATTAAAAAACAACTAGTGGCACTGTGGTCCTGAATTTTCAATGGTAAATAGTTTTGCCGCTGGACAAGCTGCGTAACCTATATTCTCTGAAATTGCCGATATTGCATAGAAATAATAGTTATTTGTTATGCAAGCGTGACAAACAATAGACATAGGTAGTTAGGTACCTACCATAGAGGTTAGTGAAATGAGTTTCCTTCTTTTTTGCTTCTTCACAAAGGAGTATGTGGCGTTGCCTAGCAACGGGTTGTTGATTACAAATCGTGTCTTCTTGAAGTGTCATAAAATCAACAACCCGTTGCTAGGCAATGCTACAAGTTGAAGGAGTTCCTTATATTTTTTTATTAGGGCGTCGAGTTCAAATTTCGAAGCGCACAAAAATACAAAGCGGTTTAAAAAAGGATCTTCTACGATCGCATGTTTAAAGTAACAGGGTACTTTCCGAGCATGGGAGATAAAAAACTTTTTTACTTCTTTGATATTAGCTTTTCCATGCGCATAAAGGTCATGTTTTTGCCCGACTATGCAAGTGTCTATAGTATGTATAAAGTTAATGGAGAAAAAGTTAGGTAATAAAAAGTTACATGTAAAGTAAACGTCTTTTAAATAGTATTAGATTGCCATATTTATAAGCTTTGAAGGGTGTATCAGCCCGCTAAAGTGTATTGTTGTCCTGTCTGAAGGACAACAATAGCTGTGAAGGAAAACATCGTGAGGAAACCCGCGGCTTAGTTGGCTCCACACGTATTGACTCGTCTTTCCTGTGGTCTAGGCTGACTAAGCTGTCAGGATGGTACAGGTGCTGGGCAAGCCTACTCCATCAAAAACAATGTCCCAGGCACTGCAGCGCCGAGTGGTCTCTTCACCCATCTACTGTGAGTGAAGGTACCACTGGACGCTGTATAAATCATCTCAGTACGTAGATGCAAAAAGACCTTTATACAGGGTGTTAAAAGACCGCCAATAAAGCGGGAAACCACGTATTGTCCTCATCATAATGAACATTTTTGCCCAAGGAACTATGCCTGGAAAATCAACGGTTTCCGAGATAATGAGGTTCAAATTTGAACTTTTCAAAACTTTTTTTTGCAGAAATGTATTCAGTATCTAGTTCTTAACATACCTTCTCAAGAAGCCATATTAAAATTATGAATATTTCTTGCAAAAATCAACGTTATAATTGCAACCCGCAATGTATTCTAAACATCGGCACTTCAAGCTTAAGGAACATAAACTGATACCTACGCTTGTGCAATATGACTTCTGTGCATTACACGTCCATTCCGTAATAAAATATTTTTCAAAATTATAACCAAAAAAACCAAAATCATTTCCCAGCAATAATTATTTATCGAAAAAGTACTTTATTTTGGTGTCTAGTATGCGTGGCTCTCGGGTCTGTTGGCGGTCTTTTAATACCCTGTAGTGTAGATTAATTCGTACGTGCAATGTTTATCAAATTCCAGGTTGCATAGTGATGATTTCGTATTCACTCATGGGCCGAAGGCTGTGCTCCGTGATACCCCCCTTTGACCAAGAGGAGGGCAGCGCCTGTCATCAACAGGTACGTCTGTGCTCAAGTCAAGTCCTGTCCTGGGATTTTTCTTGGGGTTTCTCTAATACATTCCTGTCATTTACTTATACGAGGTGTTACACAAGATCCTAACTCTTTTTACAGGGTAATAGCACCCGGTGATAGGGATCACAACCTAACTATTTTTTTATATCTCTGACGTTACGGTGATTAAAAAAAAAAATTAAAAATGTTAACGCTGTGGCGGGAGAAAAGTATTTTTTAAAATAAAATATGGTTTTCATTGACTTTCACAACGTTGTAACAACTCAAAGCTATGCAAATGCACTACACACACACAATTTTGTGTTTTTAATTTGAGCTAAAACCAAAAACAAAAAAGTTTTTTTTTGTTGTATGATGATGATGAATTATACAAAATTAAATTAGATCACAGTGGGATGAAAATTTGCAATCCTACTAATATTATATTTGCGAAAGTTTGTAAGTGTGGATGGATGGATGGATGGATGGATGGATGGATGGATGGATGGATGGATGGATGGATGGATGGATGGATGGATGGATGGATGGATGGATGGATGGATGGATGGATGGATGGATGGATGGATGGATGGATGGATGGATGGATGGATGGATGGATGGATGGATGGATGGATGGATGGATGGATGGATGGATGGATGGATGGATGGATGGATGGATAGATGGATGGATGGATGTTTGTTACCTACTCTTTCACGCTGAAACGGCTGAACGGATTTGGATGAAATTTGGAATAGAGATAGCTTAGATACCAGGATAACACCTAGGCTACATATTATCACACTTTTACACTAAGGAGCAAAGTAAAGCATATATCCTTTTTCTTTTCTGTAGTCCACGCGGACAAAGTCGCGGGCAAAAGCTAGTATTTAATATAATAATAATGTTTTTCCCACAGCGACTCCGTTTAATTCGAGAGAGGAAGCGAGTGGCGTGGATACTCCTGCTGTTGGCCGTTCTTTTTGCGCTCTGCTGGTTCCCGTACAACATCATACAACTGCTGCTCGACTTCAACGCGGTCCGCCCTAGACATGTGGCTTTGGCAATTCCATACACTTTGTTGCTAGGTGAGTCACCCTGTATGATGCATTCAGAACAAAACATAGTATCTAACTGAGGCCTTTGCATCTACGTAATGAGAGATGATTTATGCAGCGTCTAGTGGCACCTACACTCAAACTAGATGGGTGAAGAGACACCTCGGCGCTGCAGTGCCTGGGACATTGGGAAAACATATCTAGGCAAGTTAAAATATGTCATGGACTGAATGACAGAGTAACGAAAAATATGCCAATAAAGTCACAAAGATTGTGCCATTTAGAAGCATTAGTTTGAAATTTCAATAAATATAAATTCGGTTGATATGGCTAGTGTTAAGCCATATCACCGAATAGCAAGGTTAAGGTGGGACGATAGCAACGAGGCGGGAAATTCAAAATTTTCACAGTTTTTTACATTTTGTAGCTAAACTGAGCTATTTTTAGTTTAGCTACAAAATGTAAAAAACTGTGAAAATTTTGAATTTCCCGCCACGCTGCTATCTTCCAGCCTTAAGCAATATCAGCTAGGGGAGCACAGTGTCACGATAATTAATGTTTTATCCCCTTATCGATAAAGAGTTTTATCGATCCTGCAATAAAGAGTTACTTACTTACTTACTTATCGGCTATCGTCATCTTGCTTTATTTCACCGCGTGAAGCGAGACGCCGCTCGCTGCCCGATAGCGGGATAAAACTTTTATCTTGAAGTTGTGCTTCCCTACCTGCTAGGGGAGCACAATGTCTCAATAAAAGTTTTATCCCATTATCGGCTATCGCCATCTTGCTTTATTTCACCGCGTGAAGCGAGATGCCGCTACCCGATAGTGGGATAAAACTTTTATCTCGAAGTTGTACTTCCCCCGCTGGTGAGTGTTTGTTTGTATTCTCTAAAATTAAGCACCATAATTGACAAAAACTTGTTATTGCGACGTGACTTGTGACACGCTTCACAGACTTAATAAATTTGATTTGGATTAATACTACCCAGTATGATTCAATCAATCATCTTATCTTATCTTCCTAACTATCTAATTGGTTACTAAACTTTTATAATTTTTAACCCCCGACCAAAAAAGAGGAGTTTTATAAATCTAACTGCTATGTGTGGCTGTTTGTCTGTATGTCTGTCTACCTTTGTGTGTCTTTCTGTGACACCGTAGTTCTTAAATGGGTGAACCTATTCGCATGCGTCTTTTAAAAATTGAAAGCATGTTTTCAGGTTCCTTAGATAGAATGTTTTATCAAAATTGGTTCAGCCGTTTATGAGATACGCTTATTTGAAGCTGAAATGCCGGAGATATTTTTAATTTTAAATATAGTATTTATCTTATGCTTTTTTAAACTTTCGTGGTTTTGAGACATTTATTGTAAGAAAACGAGATTCTTACCGGGGTTTTGGAGTTCCTGATATTGGAGTTCCCAAAATAAATCGTGGTAAGAATCCTGTTTTCTTACAATAAGTATTTTTATTTTATTTTCCAGGCCACATGAACTCTGCAATCAACCCAATAGTTTACTGCCTCATGACGCGTAACTTCAGGCGCTCCCTGCGCAAGCTGCTCTGCCATGAGTCTGATAACGTTGCCTCTAGTACTCGCCTTCTGCAAGTAAGTAGTTTTAGGCCTTCTGCTAAGAAATCCACTCAACCTTTGAGCATCAAAACACTCGAAAATAGACCTTATTGAAATGATTTTTTTTGACGTTTAAAAACGGTTATTTTTACGATGGATATTTTGGAGAAAACTCCAATTCATTTTTTTTTCAAACCTTTTATTTTTCTTTTTAGTTCAGAGTAACATAGGAGCAGGAGACTAGAAAGGTGGTTGAGAGTGGAGAGGCATGAAAGCGCGCCGCGAAGGCATCGCTGGAATGGTAAAAAATCCACACTTTTAAAGGATAAGAAACTTTAATAAAATAAAAAGTATCGAGCTTTTCGAAAAGTCGTATAACAAAAGTTGAAATTGCCCTGTAAGTATATTGTCACCGATACTCTTCACTCTTTATTGTCTTACCCATTTCTCAAGCAATATATCAAGTAGGTAAGTGCCCTTCTTCCGCGATCATATTTTACACCAGTCTTTCCCAACGTGGGCGATAACGCCCCCTTGTGGGCGCTGCAGGCCTAAAGGGGGGCGGTAAGAGACCCAGAAAAAAAAAAGATACTCTGTCCGAATACTATAAAGTTGCGTTTCAATAATCAGTTATAAGTACTTAGCGGTTTTTAAGTATGTTTAAAAAGGCCCCCTAATTTATTCTTAAAGTGGGCAGTAGACAAAAAAAGGTTGGGAACCCCTGTTTTACACCGTTACACCATAAATATACATTCTGCCGTAGCTGTCTAGCTGTGAACGCACCATGCGACCCGTGAAAGATAAATCATTTATTTTCTGAAGGAAAACAACATATCTGTATTAGTTTGATAAAAGAGTTTTTTTTGTCGTCAACGAAGATGCAACTGACCGCAATTGCCATACTAGCTTAAGTTAGACTGGATTGGCCTAGGAAATCTAGTTTATCCTGAAATCGGATGTGACCGGTAACATAATGTTATAGTACGTATTTTATTTATTGTGCACAATTTCCCTTCCTGCTATTAAATAATATGCCATTATACCGCACCAAGGGTTGACTGGAAGAGATTTCTGCCGAAATAAGTTCGCTGTGTACACCACTATTTTATTAAATGTAATGTATGTTATAATTTTATTAAAGTATACGTTGAGTTTCAGAGAACTAATTAAGAGTAACTAAACACTAATTGCAATAAAGTTTTAAAGACTGCTGAGTTATCCCAAACAGTACAATGGTTTTACGTTGTATTCACTCTAAAGAGAGTTTTAATTAAGAGCACTTAAAGTTTAGCCCACTAATCTCAACTTAAATAACGAAAGCCGAAATAACCCTAACGCAAAAAAGTTGCCTGAAATATCGCGAATAACGTTTTGGGTATTTTTTTGTAATGAAAGATTTTATTTTGTAAGTATTAATAGATGTTTCGTTTTCTCGTGCACATAAATAGGTAGTAATTCTGTGGTAATTACTCTATTAGACCCTTGATGTGCAATCTACTATTCTAACAGGGGCCTGAGTCTGTAACGTAATGGTGCCAAAATGGGCTCCCAGTTCACGGCTTCAATTACGATTTAATAATGCTGTCGGTCCTTTTAAAGTTTTTGTAGTACAGCAAAGAATAGTCTGACATTTTGATTCTAATTCTAGAGGAACAGTTCTCTAGTTGCAGGAGAAAAACGAGGAAACTCCGGTTTTGTCCTTCTGCTTGGACGACATCGACACGCCATTGCATTACAGACTTAAGAGGCCCCTCCAGGACCGTGGGAACTCAGTGACGGCCAAGCGCGTGAAACAATGTTTTCTATAGCTGTTTCACCCAGAGCGAGACGGGGCACGGGAAAAGTGAGAGGCAATGCGGCTGTATGAGTCTACGTGTGTCCTTTCGCGAGTAACTAGTTGTAGTTGTAATGTAATAGATCTATTTTCCCAAAATTTTTCGTAGTTCAGCTGCCATTTCTACATATTATTAGGTATTTCAAAAATCTTTTTAATTTTTTTTTTATAAGTACAACACATTATTGATGTCCCAAGGTAGTTAGACTCCAATAGACAGTGTAATAATGTAAGTAAATAACAGCTGAAAGTAACCCCTTTTTCGGCGCGAAACACGCATCGCTCTAATTTCTTTCAGGCTATTTTTTTATTATAAAAACTATTTGCAAAACTCCATATTGATCATCTACTGTTTATAAACCAAGTTTCAGCAAAATCCACCCTGTAGTTTAGAAATTAAACAGGAACTACGTTTGTATGGGAAAATGGTGCTCTAACGCCCTCTTAAGCTCCAGGCTGCCAGTTATGATGGTTATCACAAACAGCTTCAAAGCAGAACCAATAATCATCAAACCGTGGCTTATTCAGCTATAGTAAAATAAGCAAATCATTTCATTGATGAAGACACCAATATAAAAGATGAAGAGAATACTGCGTTGTTACGTACAAACCACACCATTCATTCCTATTTGAATGATCGATGGCATATAAAACATGATAATAATACATCTTCTCTTTGTTATTTGAAAAAGGGATGGAAGGCTTCTATAATCATTCGTCTTTTATTCGGGAAAAATTGGTTTCTTTCAGCTTCTTGAGTTTGACTCCTCCGAATACAATTTCTGATGTTATTGAACAATTCGGAAGGCAAAGTTTTTTGTTCGAAAGTCCGTTATTGGCTTAATCTTATCTTTAGACAATATTGAGAAAGTATTTTAAACATTTATAATAAGTTGAAAAAATTCACTCGGGACAGGACTTGAACCCGCAACCTCTCGCATACCGTGCAGGCGCTCTACCAATTGAAAAAATAAAAATGTTTAAATTATTCCCTAGCACGGGTTAGTGCTTTAGAAAAAACCAAAATTGAGAAAGTAATTTAAATATATTTTATTTTGCTCCAGTAGTTTTGTTTTTATGCGCTAAAATGTTTTGTTCCTATGACCTCCAACAGTATGCAGACCGTCGCGTGACGTCATAAAACCGTATCTTTGAAACGTTGTAAAATCCAAACTACTGAACCAAAATAAAAAAATATTGAAATTAGTTTCTCAATATTGTCTAAAGATAAGATTAAGCCAATAACGGACTTTCGAACAAAAAACTTTGTCTTCCAAATAAAATTGTTGGAAGTAGTATTCGGAAAATAAACACTATGCCAAAAATTTCTTTCTACTCCGCCTCTGCTCTTTCAGTGGGACTTGACCCTGACCTACACAAGGTCAATATTTCGAACTAAGCCCCTCTACCTCTACAGTGAGTGTGAATATGGAGCAATTTTAATATTCGACCCGATTCAAACCAGAATTATGTGAATATCGCGAATAGTTAAAAATTACAATTTCAATATTTCAGGAATTACGATGCATTATACAATTTTCATTGTACAAAATACCCTTACATTTTAATAAAAATTTAAAAGTTCATGAAATCGAAGCATGACTATGCGTATTCAAAGTTCTCCGAGTCTAACAATGGGCATCGTCAAATCCTATTTTTATTCTATAAATCGAAAATATAGACAAATATAACGATGGCTCCTACGTAAACTACCGTATGTTCAAAAAGCTAACTTTCCAGGAGAGCCATTTAAAGATGTTTTCTTTAACCGTTCTTTTGATTTTAAAGCTTTTGGCTTGAAATTTTTACCATAATTAGGTTATTTTGGGTTCCATTTTTATGTGCTAAAGTAAAAGCTGTATTTTGAATACTTTTGGAGATATTTTTGTTACGATTCTTTACGTCGGGGTAAAGAAGTAAGAAAATATCGTATGTTAATCTTACCATTTTTTACGGCGTGGATGAGGTGACTGAAAATATCGTATGTTTCACATACCATGTTTTACATGGATAAATCGAAGGTAAATTGACATGTATGTGGCACTTACAGTTTTTTACTTTGTAAATCACATGAAAAATAGTATGGTATGTAACATTAATTTAGTAAATACATGGGGAAATATTAAAATTTTAAATGGGACCAGAGGTATATCTAAGTGATAATTAATATTTACTTCATTCATTACATTTAGTAGAATCTAAACCTAAATTATAAATAAACATTTATATGAAATAACTTTTTATACTTCCTTATGTTTCCATTCCACTAATCAATTTGTATATTTCCTATTTTCCCAACTGTCCCCTTCAAAACTGCCACCGGGGTAGGGACTTGGGTAAAATTAGTGGCGTTTACCACCCTGGCAAATAGTAATTTTATTTTCAACAGTTTCCTTGAAGCTCACGACCGAATCAACTATTTATTCTTTCCGACTTCAAGATATTTAATGAAAAAGTACTAGACTTAAATAAAGTAGGAGTAGCCCATTGTAGACTCTCTGCCTCTGCGCTTTTCTCATTACTTGGTTTTTTTTTTAAAGGCTTGCATAAACTCTAAAGAGGCCTACTTTAGGCTAACCAACCCCGATATTATCCGTTGATGAGCTCGAAAAGGACGGTTGGGAAATATAAATAATTCATATTTGCCACTGAGGTGGTAAACGCAGCAATTTTTTCTCAAACACCATCCGGTTACAGTTTTGAAGAGAACAGTTGGAAATAAAGACAGTACATTAGTAAGATATGAACAATATTAAGAATTCCTGTAAATTTTAACGAATCTGTATTGGAAATTTGTATTTGGAAATTTAGGATGATGTTTTCACATAGTTATTCTTTAGTGCCGGGTTTCGGGATAACTTGTATCATCCATTTTCCTATTTTTACTCAGGACATGCAAAACAGGAGCATTTCAGGAGCTAAACTTTACCTAAACTTTCAAGCTTAGGAGCCCATGATAGTTATCCCAAGAAGACTGCTGTGCAGCAGTCACTCAGACTCAGACGTGTATTTTCTCTGGCGTAGATTGACAGATAGAATACTCTTTGGTTGTGGTGGTTGTTGGTTACTTTGTGATCCAAAGATGAGTCAGACATTTCACCTATTAGTATACAGACTTAGTCAAAGAGGCTTCTTTCTGTGCTTGGCTAAGCCAAACACAGTGTACCTTAGGCACCAATGAAAGTTTTGGAATGTACAATACATCACGCAGATCGGAGTTTCAGTTTGGCTTACTATTGTGTTCATACTTAAAAGCGTTCATATACTGTCTATATAAAGGCCACTGATCCATTAACATCTTCTCGTTACCATGCACATGCACATGTCTAGGAACTAGACCAAATGAAATTAATTGTAACGGCTGAGCTTGTCAAGCATACAGACACAGTTCTCAACAAGTCTTGAGTCCATCCAACTGGCCAAAAGAATTAATTTAGAATAAATACAGATTTATCTATGATTTTAATAATTGAATTTATTAACTTACAGGCTATGAACAGATTTTCAGTCTAAGTCTGCTGCAAACTACCCCAAGATTGGGCCTTTTTAAATCCTTAGGATCTAAGTTTGTGAGTATTTGATGAACCAAATGAGGATCTCTTAATCTTTGTTTTGAAGCTCCTTTGTGGAGTGTTTGTATCTTCAGTAAAAAATATATTTTATAAATGAATTTCTTGTTACCTTCATGTGTTTGGTGTTCAACTTCTATTGGTATTGATTTGCCTACGCCAAGTCGAGTCTCAGAAATTTAAAACCCGGGTAACTGAAATTTCATCGTCAACCAAAGCGTATCTCAAGCATGCATACAAAAACGGTTGGTCAGTCTATAAGAAACCACATCCGTGTTTCATTTCAAATCCCTGTTAAAAATAACTCTAGTGAAAGTGAAGGTCCCAAACAGTAGTGTGTAATTTACCATCATGAAGTAAGTATATTTGTTTTCCACCATACGATACACAAAGCGGAAACTTTTATGTTATGATTTTGTTTTGATTTTTAGTTTGTTCCATCCGTTTAGTAAGTAGTCGATTTCAGTGATGGTTTTGTATTAAAAATATTTTTCTACGATAAAAAAGATGTTATTATTAATCAAATCTGCTTTAAGTGGTATAAACGATTGGAATTATTTGAATAAAAATACCTTTTTTTTTGTTCAACCTCCATGCAAACTATCGTATCTGTAAGATATTTTCATAAGCTCAGCCTAATATTGAAACGTAAATAAGTCTAAGTGACACATACAATAGTTAACAGGTTCATATAAACCAAGTAAATAATCGTACGTGTTACATACGATACAACATCACTTTTTATCGACGTCGTACAAAATGGTATGTGAAACATACCGTAGCATACCCCCTCGAAAAATCAACGTACGTAATCGTATGTGTTACATACTATAGTTTTGAACAAGATTGATAGAAAACGCTGTAAAACTAACAAAACTGAATACTTAACATGTTTAGTAAGAACAAGCTTCATCACAAAACACAAGCTCAGATCTATATACTTCCCACGTAGAGAATGGTAAGATATACTTACGATAGGCGTAGCATGCAATGTGTCCCACGTAAACTACCGCAAGAGGTCGATACGATAGTTTACGGCGCGCCCGTAATCAACATACGATAGTTTACGTCTCAAAAAATCTTCATTTTTGAATATTATTAAGTTTTTGTTTTTGGGATACATGCGAAATAATCATCTAATGACAAAAAACGAAAAACATGAAAATCGCCATTTTGTGGGATACGGTAGTTTACGTAGGAGCCATCGATAAGAAACTTATTTGAATATTTTCTTAATTTTTTATGTAAATATTTTTTTATTAATTATTTAAAATTTCAAAAGTTTTGTGTATGACGTCACCACTGGCATTATGAACTAAGTTCATTGCATTAATTCATCCTTTTAAAAATAAAAATATGTTGACATTTGGCAAATGTCAGTGTCAAGTCAACAAGAAGGTTATTTTCTCAGTTATTTGACACTTTTTACAGTTTTGTTGACGAATGTATTTTTTTAAATATTTGTAGCCATTAGAGGCTATAATGACGTCATCGAAAGAAAAATTAAGTAAACATTTGTGGCGATAAATATTAATAATCCGTTTTAATTTTACTAATTTAAACCCCTAACAGTAATCGGTATCCCTATTCCTCGAAATGGTTTTCAATTTACGACAATCGATGCCTCACTGATCAATGCCCATTCGGCGTTTGTATGTACTTATGGATGTATGAATGTTTATTCGACGATAATTTGAGTATCGCTGATCGAATTATCTTAAAATCTGGTAGGTGGATAAATAACACAAAAATATTTTTTAACTTCGATCGTGAGCCAAAGCAGTCAAGAGGTTGCCGAGATATGATTCAGATTCAGATTCAAATGTTTTATTCAATATTCCATAAATAAATTATTTACATTGAACGTCAAAATATTATCTAAAGTAAAAAATGTATATAAATCAGATACTTATTACTATCTAATACTAAGTATCTAGCTACTTTTTTTTCTCCAGCTTCACTAGCTCTGATCGTTCTTGGAGAAGAAGCATGGTAAAGAATCTCCAAGGATCTCGTGCTTAAAAAAATAATACATTTTGTAATGCAGGTAGGTACTTAAAAAATTACACATTGGTAAGTGTGGTGATCGTGCGCTGAACTGGTTTGGGATCGTGAGTTCACGCTTCAGGGCGAACAACTAGTTTATTGAACTTCGTTAATATTGACAACATAGAAGAGGGGCAACTTGTTATGGGTCAATTTGATCGATTGGGCTAAAGGTCCAACATTTATTTAATGTAAAAAATGTATACAGATACTGATTACTATCTAATACTAAGTAACTAGCTACTTTTTTTTCTCCAGCTTCACTAGCGCTGATCGTTCTGTGGACCTTCTGTGGTTCAAGTGGACCTTTACACGTGGCCAATATTTCAAACCAGGGGGGCTTAAGTCTGTAACGTCATTGCGTGTCGATAGGTTCCGAGTAGAAGGACTAAACAGGATTTCCCCCCGTTTTTCTCCTACGACCAGCGAACAAATCCTCTAGATTTGAACCAGAATATTCTTTGCCGTAGGTACTAAGGCCTTTGCATCTACGTAATTCACTCACACTAGATGGGTGAAGAGACCACTCGGCGCTGCAGTGCCTGGGACATTGTTTTAGATGGAGTAAGATTGCCCAGCACCTATACCATCCTGACAGCTTAGTCTGCCTAGCCCACAGGAAAGACAAGTCAATACGTGTGGAGCCAACTAAGCCGCGGGTTTCCTCACGATGTTTTCCTTCACGGTTAACGAGTGGTCTATTACTACTACAAATTCACAAATGTACGTAACTTTGAAATTAAACAAAGTCATAGATAGATACATGCCCCGCACTGGGAATCGAACCGGGGACCTCTTGCTTCAGAGTCCACTGTTCTACCCACTAGACCACCACCGCACTAGAGAGTAGGTACTAGAAAAAGATTAAAAGGACAGACATTAATCAATCGTGATTGAAGCCTACAACTGGGAGCCTATCGAGGCATCATTGAGTTAGACTTGGGCCCTTGTTATTGGTATTGACTCGAGTTCGAGCGCTTAGCCTGGTGGTATTAAGACTGCCGTACCACTAAACTTAAAAGCTCTCGCTCCACATAAATAAAATTATCCAAGTTTATCTAACTGGCTTAAAAGCTAATTTAGTTTAGTGCTAGGTCAGGTTTGCGTCATTCAGAGTGACTTATGCCTGCAGAATAAGACTTAAATCCTGGGGCCTTAACCTGTAATGCAATGGTGCCAAAATGGGCTGCTAGTTGACGGTTTCAATAACAATTAAATAATGCAGTCGGTGCTTTTAATGTTTTTGTAGTAGCTACAGCAAATAATATTCTGATTCTAACTCTAGAGGATTAGTTCTCTGGTTGTAGGAGAAAAACGTGGAAACCCCGGTTTTGTCTTTTTGCTGGGACGCCATGCGTTACAGGCTAAGGGCCCTGTTATCTCTTAGGAGGGACATAGGGCTTGAAGAAACATTCTCCACTTCGGACGATCTTGCGCAGCTGAGTCGAGGTCGTTCCAGTCAAGACCAACTATCCGCGCCTCACTGGTGGTGGTGACCGATCGGCGCCACGTGGATTTGGGGCGATCCACTCGACGTTTGTCCTCGGGTAGCCAGGATAGGACCTGTCTGGTAGCCAGGACAGAATTTTAGTCCTGTATACAGGGTGGCCCAAACATAGACGTCAAGCGAGAAAATCTAGATAGCTGACACCGAGGGCTACCGAATCACCCCCATGTATGTTCAGCCATTTTTTGTCGTTTAGAAGTTATGAGGCTTTTAAGGTTTTTTTGAAAAAAAATACCTACCATTGAATTTTATTTTGTAACTTTTTTTTCTTTTGACTTTTCCGAGATATTTTTTATTTTTTAGGGTCTCAGATAACTTATCTATTACCAAAAAAATAATGATCAGCTATGGATTTCTAGAAGATACCGCAATTTTGATCCAAAGTTCAAAAATGTTGTTTTCGAGAAATCATCACTGAAATAGTTAGTATGGAGAAAAAATTAAGTAGATGTCTGAAGAACTTTTCTTTTATTTCAAAAACTTCCTTATAGCCTTAATGCTCAGAATAGTACAAAAAACTTGTCACTTTATGGGACTATTATTCAAGTAATTCGCGATCTAAGTCGAAAAACTGGAGTTTGAAGAAATTTTATTTCAATAGATTTTAATTTATTTTAGTTTATTTGGACAAAAATCATTGCAGGTAGGCTTAATATCGCCTGTCAGCATGGCCTGCATTCGAAATTCATGAAAAATTTAAAAAATATCCTCATTGAATTTTCGGACATTTTTTCTTTTTTTTTTCTAAATTTATAATTTTTTTTATTATGTTTTGTAAGTGAATTCGGTACCAAAATAACTTAAAATTCAACTAATGAAAAAAAAGCACAAAAAAATTAAAATATTTTTTCATATTTTATTTTTTATTTTTACGTGAATTTTGAATGCAGGCCATCCTGACAGGCGATATTAAGCCTACCTGCAATGATTTTTGTCCGAATAAACTAAAATAAATTAAAATCTATTGAAATAAAATTTCTTCCAACTCCAGTTTTTCGACTTTGATCGCTAATTACTTGAATAAAAGCCCCATAAAGTGACAAGTTTTTTGTACTATTCTGAGCAATAAGGCTTTAGAAAAGTTTTTGAAATTAAAAGAAAGTCCTTCAGACCCCTACTTAATTTTTTCTCCATACTGACTATTTCAGTGATGATTTCTCGAAAACAACATTTTTGGACTTTGGATCAAAATTGCGGTAAGTTTTAAAAGTCCATAGCTGATCATTATTTTTTTAGAAATATATAAATTATCTGAGACCTTAAAGAATAAAAAATATCTCTAAAAAGTCAAAAGAAAAAAAAGTTACAAAATAAAATCCAACGCTAGGTAATTTTTTTCAAAGAAACCTTAAAAGCCTCATAACTTCTAAACGACAAAAAATGGCTGAACATACATGGGGGTAATTCGGGTAGCCCTCAGTGTCAGCTATCTAGATTTTCTCGCTTGACGTCTATGTTTGGGCCACCCTGTATAAGAAACGGTCTCGAGATCTAGCCAAGCTTTTCGCAGCAACACTGTTATACTTTACTTTATACTTTATTGCACACAAAAACATAACACACAGATAAAACATAACTAAATTCAAAATTGTAAAAACCCCCGACATTTTAATTTCAAATTAGCATATTTCATAAACCGCTGAACCGATTTTAATGAAACATGTCTAAAAAGCTATCGCAAGAAAACCTGCTTTCAATATTAAAAAACGCATCCAAATCGGTTCACTCATTTAAGGTGAAATACGTCTCACAACTAGCGCCGCCAATGAAAAAAAGTTCATATCTTTTTTTGGATGCGTTTTTAGCAAAAAACACTCCTGCGATTTCTCAACACGAGGCTTTAATATTTTTAGGACCTAAGGTTTGGATTCCAGATCCTAGAACTTAAGAATGCAATCGTAGGAAATCCAATCCTGGAATCCAAACCTTAGGTCCTAAAAATAGTTAAGCCTCGCGTTGAGAAATCGCAGGAGCGTTTTTTGCTAAAAACGTATCCAAAAAAAAGATATGATTTTTTTTCCATTGGCGGCGCTAGTTGTGAGACGTACGGCGTCTTAAGACTTACGGCGCCACAGACAGACACATACTCATGACCTTGTCCACAACAGCGAAATGTATGGATTTTGGTGCTGCCGCGCGCGATCGGAGGCCCTGGATCATTCGGTTTGGACCCGGCTTATCCCATTGATATAGGGGCTGAAGCTTTTTCTATCTAAAAAACAATGTCCTAGGCGTCCGAGTAGTCGCTTCACCAATTAATTTAGAGTGGCGGAGAGGCCACTGGACGCTTTACAAATTATCATCTTAGGTGTAAACATGTTAGCTTTGCACGGTCGGCCACAATCACAGATACCCCATGGCAGCTCTTATCGCGCGCGGCATAAGGGCGCCAATCGAACAAAAAGGGGCATCTGATACTGTGGCCGACTGTACAAATAATGAAAATGACATGATTTTTAAATGGCTTTATTGGTAATTTTTGAATAGCTTTATTCCTGAAACACTTCAACTTTTAAATGTAATGTCCATGAACTTTTGTTTTACGACCTTTCGATTAGCTCGATGCATTTTATTTGTTGAACGATTTTTATTCTGTAAAAGTTTGCATTTGTACCGGTTCAGCGCTGACTGGGTGACGCGCTTTCGTACCTCTGCACTCTCTACTAGACATGTGTAGGTAATGCTTGTAATATTACAAAAGACATATTACACAACGGTGTCATGAATATTACACATTACACGAGAGAATAAAGCATGGTACATAGCATTTCATTACACTAGATGACATGAAACATGACACATGGCATTTCAGCACACTGTACGTACTGCAATGAAAGTGTGCCGAAATACCACGATGTCATGTTTCATGTCTGCAATGAAGAAATACGATGATGTCATGTTTCATGTCTGCAATGAAGAAATACCATGATGTCATGTTTCATGTCTGCAATGAAGAAATACCATGTTGTCATGTTTCATGTCTGCAATGAAGAAATACCATGATGTCATGTTTCATGTCTGCAATGAAGAATTACCATGATGTCATGTTTCATGTCTGCAATGAAGAAATACCTTGATGTCATGTGTCATGTTTGGTGCCATGATATAAGGTAATATCTCGCGGTATGAAATGTCATGAAATATATCATGACTTCGAAGTGCACTGTTTCGCGCATGTCTACCTCTCTACCACTTTTCCAGCCTCTCCTGCTCCTATTATTTGTTACTCGGGCATCGCAAATATTGCAAAAAATATATTTTATTCTTTAAAAGTTTGCATTTGTACCATTTAAGCGCTGACTGCGCGGCGCGCTTTTATACCCATCCACTCTCTACCACCTTTCCAGTCTCTCCAGTACATGCAGCATGGTAAGCCCGAGATAGGCCCTTCTCTATGCAAAACTGTCAACTTGTCGGTCGGGCTCGAGTTGGCTCTACGCCAACATGGCGATGGAGACAAAAATACAACATTTTTATTAAAATGGCAATATCTACTTTCTGCTCGACATGACCCTAATCTATTGCCATCTCGAGTCCCGCCTGCCATGCTCGCACAATAGACATGGCACGTCTGTCACTCGAGTTCGAGAGAGTGTCAAAACGACCATGCTAAGCATACTGCTCCTATTTGTTACTCGAGCATCGCAAATATTGCAAAAAGTATATTTTGGAAGAAAAATCTTTATTAATTGAAAAAATAATAAAATTGCGCTTTCAGCAAAGTCATTGTTTTTTAGATGGAGTAGGCTTGCCCAGCACCTATACCATCCTGACAGCTTAGTCGGCCTAGCCCACAGGAAAGACAAAGTCAATACGTGTGCAGGCACTGCAGCGCCGAGTGGTCTCTTCACCCATCTAGTGTGAGTGAAGGTGCCACTGGACGCTGTATAAATCATCTCATTACGTAAATGTCTCGGCCGAGATGCAAAGGCCTTAGTTTTTTTTTTCCACCAAAGTCGTAGAACAAAAGTTATCAATGAAAATCAGATTTAGACGTTGACGGGTTTCAGGAGTAAAGCTATTTAAAAATTGCCCTGTATTATAATTAGTACCACTGTACATTTAAAAATTAAATTAAAATCTCTCCACAGATGCAAGGTCTGCGCACAACACGCACAACGGCCAACTGCCGCAGCAGCCTCCAGGGGCGGACCTCGGTGCCCCCGGGGCAAAGTGCCCAGTACGGTAGGACCTCACTAAGGGGCTCCTCAAAGAAAGAGAAGGGCAATGGACAAGAGTTTCTGTAAACAGTGTAAAGAATAGTGCCCACTTCGGTACGGTGATGATCAGTGGCGGATCCAGGATTTTGGTTTTGGGGCTTGAACCCAAGATTTTGGTTTGGGGGAAGGGGGGGGGGGGGGGGGGTTGAACCCAATGATCGTAGGTTTTCAGGATAAAAATTGATCTGTGATTGATCTTACGGGCCTAAGTATATGTGGGCTTGGGGCGCGTATTGCGTTGCTGGCGATTGGAGTCAAGGGTCTGAAACCGGGCCTCCACGAACTATTTCACACGGTAGGCTACCCAACCCAGGGTTCACTCAGGGGGTCCTCTAGGAAAGAGAGGGGCAATGGACAACAGTTTATTTAAACAGTGTAAATAACAGTGCGGCAAAGGCAAAGTGCCCAGTACGTTTGACCCAGGGCCTCACTCAGGGGGCCCTTAAGGAAAGAGGGGTAATGAACAGTAGTTTCTGACAACGGTGTAAGAACAGTTATCTAGCCAAGTGCTCAGTGAAGTTTGAAGTGATATAAGTTATAATAATGCGAATGATTAGGCAAAATGACTTAGGCCCGGTTTCTGAATTGACAAATTCGCTAAGCAAATGGGTAAGTATCGTCCTGTCTCCGCAGATTTCTCGCAAAAGAGCGTGACAGAACGATAGTTAAGTATTTGCTTAGCAATTTTCTCAACTCAGAAACCGGGCCTTAGCTTTGTATTATAGTCACACCCCGTTATCTAATGCTCAGTTTGGGGGCAAATAGTGATGTTGCTTCACATTATTAGTCCATTCATATTTATCTATAAAGGGTTGTTATCTATACTTATAATAAAACTCTAGCGAAGTCAATTCTGTACATTGAATATTTTTAGAAAAAAAGTATCAGGGGTTACTAAGTAAACTATACTGAATACAAAAATGCAAAAAAATCTGTCTATGTCTGTCTGTCTGTCTGTCTGTCTGTCTGTCTGTCTGTCTGTCTGTCTGTGTGTTACCTCATCACGCGAATACCGCTGAATAGTTTTCAGTCAAATTTAGGACCGTGATAAGTCCTGGTTCTGGGAACAATCTAGGCTATCCGATGTTCAGAATACATTGCGGGTTGCAATTTTAACTTCGTTTTTTGTAAGAAATATTCATAATTTTGATATAGCTTCTTGAGAAGATATGTTAATAACGTGATACAGATGACATTTCCGAAAAAAAAATTGCATTTCCGGAAAAAAAAATCCGACTTGGAACCTCATTATCTCGGAAACCGTTGATTTCCTAGGCATAGTTCCTTGGGCAAAAATGATCGTTATGATGAGGACTATACAGGGTGTTAAAAGACCGCCAACAGACCCGAAAGCCACTAGACACCAAAACAAAGTACTTTTTCGATAAATTATTGTTGGGAAATTATTTTGGTTTTTTAGGTTATAATTTTGAAAAATATTCTTTCACGCAATGGACGTGTAACGCACGGAAGTCATATTGCGCAAGCGTAGGTATCAGATTATGTTACTTAAGCTTGAAGTGCCGATGTTTAGAATACATTGCGGGTTGCAACTTTAACGTCGTTTTTTGTAAGAAATATTCATAATTTGATATGGCTTCTTGAAAAGGTATGTTAAGAATCCCCTGAAGCTCTGCCGGAGGGAAGATGGCCGGTGGACAAGGGCAGTGACAGAGTGGCGGCCGAGAACTGGACGACGATCAGTCGGAAGACCAGCAGCCCGATGGTCGGACGACATCGACATTGTCATAGCGGTGGAGGGTCCATGGATGCGGATGGCTAGGGACCATGAGAGGTGGCGCGAGGGGAAAAAGGCCTATACCCAACAGTGGGCAGAGGTGGGCTGATGATGATGATGATGATGATGAAGCTCTGCAGCCCTCTCGCTCGCACTTTTGAACATTTTAATTTATTGTAAGAGAATGATTCAACTTTGGACGATAAAATATAGTTGCAGACATAGATAATAAACATAGAGACATGTACGTCGAGGGAGATACATATTATAAACCCTTTTACTTCCTAATCAATTCTTATGCTAAGCTTCCTGGTATCTTATCACGGGCGATACCTTAATGTAAACAATATATATTTATTATTAAATTTATAAATGTATTGTTTAGATTAGGGTTTTTATTCTATTTTATTCTAATGCTTTCTTTTGAGCCCAGCTACCGCAAGTTAAGAAATAATAACTATTAAAATACCCCCGACATTTTAGCTTCGAATAAGCATATTTAATAAATTGCTGAACCAATTTTGACAAAACATAACTAAGAACATTCGCTAGAAAACCTGCTTTCAAATTTAAAAAAAAACCTAAAGCTTCCAAATCGTTCACCCATTTAAGAGCTACGGTGCCACAGCCAGACACACCCTCATAAACACACACCTATACAGACACACTCACAAAGCTGTCAAACTTATAACACCCCTCTTTTTTGGTCGGGGGTTAAAAAAAACCTTCCTTTTGAGTTTTCCTCCACAGTCGAATTTAAATTAAATGTCAAATGTGTAAAAACGCATACGAAGTCGCGGGCACAACTAGTTTATCTATAATCCGGGCTTAAAATCTGTAAATATTATAAATCACTTGTTAGAAATTATCGCAACTGCCCCATCACTTGCCCCCAAACTGAGCAATAGATAGCGGGGTGTAAAATAGTGCACACAGATAAAAGAAAACTTAAAAAAATTATAATGACAAGTGCATAGCGAACTTAATAATAACAATTTATTGAAGTGTCAATTGAAGTGTTTATCAATTTATTATTGAAATAAGGCCTATCCTTAAAACAATGTAACTCTTTTACATTAAGGTTGAACGCTAGCAACGTGGCGGGAAATTCAAAATTTTCACAGTTTTTTACATTTTGTAGCTAAACTGAGCTATTTTTGTTCAGCTATTTTTCGTTCGCGGCAATAACATAGTATTCTTTTCATTATTGTAAACAACAGAACAACAATAATTCAGCCAATTATGTGTTCTGGTCTATGACAAGTTTTTTGGGTAGTGCCACTGCTTCGTAGACCAGAACACATAATCGGCTTAATTATTGTTGTTCTGTGGTTTACAATAAAGAAATTAATACTATGATATTGCCGCGAACGAAAAATCGCTGAACAAAAATAGCTCAGTTTAGCTATAAAAAGTTAAAAACTTTGAAAAAATTAAATTTCCCGCCACGCTGCTATCTTCCAGCCTTAACCACTGAATTCTCATAAAAATATACTATTGTAATTTTGACGTTTGCAGTATTTTCGCGATTATTTACTAATTGTCATAAAAATGTGTGATAGATTTGATGTGAATAATGGTGTGGTACCTAGAGGATTTTTGCTTATTATATGTAAAAGACAATTTTCCGTAAAAAATAATAGGTAAGTTGCGAATTTATTACTAACTATTTTCGAAATCGCACTTCAAATTATTTTAATTTATTTTAACGACCATTAAGTGACCGCCTGTTTTTGAATGAATTACTTTGAGTGAATATTCAAATTTCAGCGTGTATCAAATGGCTTTTTAATAATAATTTATTATTATTGACCTAACAAATATGGATGCAAATCTAAATAAATTTAATTGATTGATTGATTGATTGATAACAAAATACGTAATAATTGTTGAGTAAATACTTTGTACATTATTTTTAGAACACACAATCATTCTAGTCACTGTACAGTAATGTACTGTTTTACTAGTTTAAAAATATATTTTTTGTAAATAAAAAAACAAGGACATAATAATACTAAAAAAATGTAAGTAAGTTACGTACAAAACTTCATTATAACAAAAATACTACTTTTCTGACAAAATTTCTGTTTAGTACGAGGCAATATTGGGAATTATTTAATTATTTCGAAATGATACGAGGCATATAAACTAGAGACATTTATTAATATAATTATTTCCATACGCTGTTATAATAGTTTCCATGATGTGCTCACTAAGTTAGAGACCACAGACCTTTATACGTATTAAATGTGAATAAAATGATGGTTCAAGGTGATGTAACATGTTCTTAGTTATTTTTACCACCTCTATAGGATCCCATAAAGGTTGCGGGTAGATTGTTTGCAAAGGCCTCTATAAATATTTGGTTATTTTGGCTAAATAAAAAACTTATAATGCAAAAAGATAATTTATTATTGTAAAAAACGAGATTCTTTCTCCGATTTTATTTGTCGAGTTCCCGATATTTAGGTACCGTCACGGAAAAAAAAAATGTTTTTGAGTGTCGCTAGCCTCTTGCTTTTTTTCATCTGCGTTCCCACGATAAGAATCCCATTTTCTTACAATAATTATGTCTTATAACCACGAAAGTTAAAAAAAGTCTATCATTATAAGCCTTCGATCAAGGATAAAACTAGATACAACATAGAACTCTGAAATGTGTCTGGATAAATAGATGTCCAAACTGTCTTTGGGAGCTTATTTGCCCGTAGTCTATGCAATTAAAGTAAAACTGTACACTAATGCAATAAGGTTGACATTCGAATATTAGACGTATGGTCGAAATGATGTTTCGTATTGTTCTATTGCTGATATCATTTGTTTCTGTGGGGACAAGTTTTTATTGTGATTTTATACGTAATGCGGATTCTATGGGATTTAGTTCGGTGTTATAAGCACACTAATAATATACTCATGCTCATTGGCATTGTTTACACAAGGAAACTCTACTGGTTCTTGTATGATATTCCGCAACACGCAAACAATACTCTCTTTACGCTTCCCAGGGGGCTCGCTCGAGAATCTCGCTGTCGACACTTCTCGAAGGAAAACTCGCATTTTGCGGCAAATGTCACATCTCCTATTCTCACGAAGTCATTCTCGACATAAGGTACGAGATTTCTGCGAGATGTTTGCTGTTTACGCTCGACATGACTCGAATGTCGGGAGCAGTCGCGTTCGAAATGACATGAGATTTTTCTTTCGAGATGTATCGAATGCGAGATTACCGGGAATTAGCCCCCTGCACTTCATCCCAGTGAATGAAGTGCAAGGGGCTTATTCTCGGGAACTTGAGCGAGATCTTGATCTAGGGTACATAATACAAGGTGTTACAAAAGTACCTAACTCTTTTTACAGGGTATAGCATCCGGTGATAGGGATCACAGCCTAAATATATTTTTTGCTCTATGACGTTCCGTTAATTTTTAAATTAATAAAATGTGAACGATATGGCGGGAGAAAAGTATTTATTAAATATTGTTTTCATTGACTTTCACAATGTTTCAACAACTCAAAGCTATGTAAATGCACCTATACGCACAAACATATTTTTAGATTTGAGCTAATAACAAAAACAAAAAAGTTATGATTTTTTTTCAATTTTGAGGTTATAAAATAAAAATTGTTTTTTTCAACTTTTTTTTTACAGATTTGACATCCTGTTGACCAGTAGGTTACACCCTGTAAAAAGAGTTAGGTACTTTTGTAACACCTTGTATTGTGCGAGATTGTTCTACACCGTAGCACTTTGTAGAGGCATACATGCTTATTGTAGAACTTGCTTATGACAAAAGTTACGAGCCAGCGAAACGCGAGAAGTTCTCCGAGTCTACTGGAACAATCCGGCGTTTGTATGTTTGTTTGTCAACAGGCTGATGATGATGAAAAAGATATTTTTTATAAAGTTAAAAAATTTGCTCTGGACAGGATAGGTATATTGGTAGAGCGCCTGCACGGAATCCAAGAGGTTGCGGGTACAAATCCAGTCCCGAGCGAATTTTTTAACCCTATAAATAAAAAGTTTATAAAGTTTCCTAGCACGGGTTAGTGCTTTAGAAAATACAAAAAGTGATTATGATGATGTATGTACCAATGTATGAATGCATTTTCGTTTGACGATAACTTGAGTCGGAACGTCACGAGGTAAACATTTTTTTTTTTCATCTTTCAGGCTCCGAAAGTATGCTGTCACTACAGGGTGCACTCTAAGTCGATAGCGGAACTTTAAGTGGGCTATCTACTGATCAATACAAACAACTTGTACTAGGTGGCGAAAAAGATGGAGCTACAAAAATATCAGTTGTTCCATACAAAAGCTCGACTCAGTACTGCGCCAAATGTATGAAACAGCTGATATTTTTTTCGCTCCATTTTTTTCGACACCGAGTACAAGTTGTTTGTATCGATCAGTAGACAGCCTACTTAAATTTTGTATTTGTATTTGTATTTGTATTTAGTATATTTATTATTGGACCAGAGCACACAGATTACAATATTAGGTTTAGGCAAACAATTGAAAAACTTACTTACTACTTATTTGCTACCCATCACCTTAATTTACTAACAAAACTGCGTGCAATGGCCAATAAATGGGTTCTGGCTCAGCATATGCTATGGGACAGATATAATCCCATTCCCATAGCGCTGGTATTCTGCCAGAACCCGGAGAAACCTAAAACTAAAACTAGGAAAAAATTAAATTAAAGACTATTTTGCATACCTACTGATGGAACGAGTGGAACGCCAAAAAAAAAAAAGGCAAACAAAAACAAAAGCGAAACCAAAACAAATAGTACGGACAAGCAAGACAAACAGTCAAACAGCACAGGGCCACAGAAAAACATGACAGCCATGACAGTCGCCCAGAGTGCCAAAAAAGAAAAACATATACACGTCACGTTGGTTCATATTCTGTGATGAAAATAAAATGAATGATACAAAAATGGGTGCTAACGATCAGAACGTAGCGGAAATTTGGAAAAAATATTTATTAAGCTAAGGGAAGTTTCGAATATCTACACTAAGATAATAAAATTGAAATTGGATTAAGATCACTGCAAGGACAAAAGGTAAGATTTCAATTTGGTTTTGTAAGTGAATAGGGTCTTTGAATTTCGAATCGGGGGTGGGATGTCATTCCAGCAATGGGTTGCAGTGTATCTAAAACTCCCTCTAAACGCAATTGTTTTGTGTTTAGGACACTGAAGGAGACCGACCTTGCAGCTTCGCTGACTATACGGGGAAAAAGGCCACGTCAGCTTCTCGAATAGATACTTCGGAGAACATGTTCTGACCACGCCAAAAAGAAGACAGGCAAGATGGTATTTCTGTCTGCTAGACATATTCAGTATATTTGCGCTGCTAAGAAAGGGAGACACGTGTGATCTCGGTGGTATCCGAAAACAAAAACGGGCGCACGCATTTTGTATACGTTGAATTATTCGAGTGGTTTTTGCGTAAAGGCAATTTCCGCTATCGACTTAGAGTGCACCTTGTAGAAAGTAGGGCTGAGTGTTCATAAGACGCACTGTTTACAAGGGCCGTTTCACAGCCAAGAATGAACGGATTGAACGGTGTAAAGTACACACGACAGCACGTCAGACTGTACACTGTTGTTGAAAAGTCGCCCGTAACGTAACCGAGTAGAGTGCTAGCGTGCAAGGGTCGACGTGCTGTCGTGTGTACAATCGTAGACTGTTTAGTGATTTAGGCAATATTGTATATTTTTTTTGGGTTCAAGACCTGTCCCGAGGGAATTTTTCAACTTATAATATAAATGTTAAAAATATTTCCTAGCACGTGTTAGTGCTTTAGAAAAACAAAAAATGGTAACGTCTTAAGTGAACAAATGTTTTACTTTTTTATCTTTCTATCATTGAAAGGCCACTTCTCTCGGATCAATTTCATCAACCTGGCTGCTTTCCCCAGCAGGTAGTCAAACAACAGGTAGAGTATCTCCACTACTGTGATGATGGAGCCCCCCAAGCTCAGTGAAAACACTCCGCCATAGGTACCTGGATGAAAAAAAAAACAATTCAAAGAACCATCCAAAACCTAAAAAAAAATATAGAGAAAGATGTAAGACTGATTTTATTTACATATGTTCCGAAATGTTTTGCTCGTCCAGTTCTATTGATAGAACTATTAGATTTTTTCCCGGTTGGTTTAGTTGTACGATATTTACTTGGATGCGTTTTATATGATGCGTTTTTTGCTAATAAACTCTTTAGTAAGTTCTCAACGCGAGGCTTAAATATTTTTAGGACCTAAGGTTTAGCTAAATTCCAGATCCTAGAATCTACGAATGCAATCATTTATCGCCAAAAGTATTCGTAGTGGTACTACATAGTGGTACTAGTTTGCCCCACCTTACCAGCTAGTCTAGTGAAGTCCAAAAGCAGTGATTTCTTGTAACAGTTGCAAGTAGACGAGTCAAAAAACACCTTCACAGCTGAAATTTCACTCATATTGACGTGCCGTCTGTAAAAGGAAAGTAAAGTCTTAGGTTTTAAGGCTCCGTATAAGGCTAACTAGCGCACAGTAACCTTGGCTTAAACCGGTGCATCACCATAAAAATCAGCCAGATCGCTTTCGTGGGCCAATCTTGTTCCTTTAGCCTGCTAAGAATAATATGATTGTATACATTTTGTATATATTTTAGGTAATCCACGCAAGCTAAAATAACCAAATAAAATCACGATGAATGAGGATAAAATAAACTATTAAATGCAATTTTTTACGGAGGGCCCTACTATTAAACTTCAGTCAAAATAGGACCAAATGAAGGTATTAAAATGATATCCAGCTTTCTGGAAATTAATTCCTCAAAACGCTTTTTTTTTATTCAATTTTCTTCGCCTATATTATCTTAATACGTATACAAAACAAAGTCGTGTTAGTTACACCATTTATGACTCGAGAACGGGTGGACCGATTTTTATGATTTTTGATTCGTTGGTTTTCTCTCCGCCCCGAATAGCAGAATAACCATTAAAACAACGGAAAAACTCACGAGAAAAAAAAGTCTGCGTGGTCGAAGTCGCGGGCAAAAGCTAGTAATAAATAAACTTACTTTGTACTTACGTTATATGCGCTGGGAAATTTGTCTTCTGAAGCGGCATTATGTTCTGCGTCACTTTGTACTTCTTGTCTGTGCATTCCAATGCACAATAACAACTCGTATTTCCACTTTTTACTGGAAAACATACGTAAAGAACGACATTAAATAATGTTGTACACATTAATTGATAGACACTATGGACTACGACCACTATGAAAACTAAAGTTATAAAAGCCATCCTGAACTTTACTTCGGGTAAAAATAAAATTATTGATTTGCAATACCTACATTTTATAAAATAGATTTTTAGGTACTTTCAAAATAAAAAATAAAATAAAACGAAAACGCCAAAGCTTTTAAAGACTGCCGATATTCACACATTATTGCTTTCGAAACTGGTCGAATCGCGGTTGGTTTTAGGCGAAATTCATTATCTTATTTATTTACCAGTCTACCGACGCGACCACGGCAGCTGTAACGCGGCCGAAACGTCGGGATAAATAAGGTAATTAAGTTTGCCAAACAAATACGATAAAATACGTTCACCTAGAAGTTTAGAATAAAAAAAGCTTATTATTATATTATTATTATTTTAACTTATTCACCTGACACCTCACGAAGACACGGTAAATCACTCAGACCACAAATTGTCGACGTAGCATCTGAAAAAATATGACACAGCGTTATTGCAACAAAAATCAAACCAACTAATTCAATAATAATGATTCTTGTATTTATCCAGAAATAAGATCCGCCGCATACACCCATCACATTTAGAGTAATGGTGAAGGTCTTAAAAGATACGAAGATATAATAATACGAGTATATCTTTATTTCAGACTACGGCAGATTAAAGCGAGTCAAGAAGGAATGTTATTATTTCCTAAGTACATTAGTACATTCATGTGGTTATCCAACACTTATAATACGTGTGATACGTGTCCGTCATAATTAGTCGGTCAAACACAGCTCCTTTATAATAGAGTGGTATTGCACACGTGGCAACTCTATCCATGAATGAGGCTATGCGATGCCTCACGATGGCATTCAACGTGTTAATCCTTGCCTCAGCGAACATAGTAGAAGCGCTTCAAACCCTAAATGCTCAATGCCCTAATACCCTAAATGGCGCTAAATCTTTCGCTTTTGATGTGCCTGATAGTTATTTTACTTACGTTTCTTTAGTTTTACTTTGGGCTTGCGCTCTTTCTCTCACAAAGAGGCTCATTCGCGTTTTTTTCTGAGGGTTTTTTTTTTGTCATCCAACAAACATCCTTTTTATTTATTAACAATTGACAGATATTTTAAAATTTTGTTTGGACGATTCCAATTAGTATATTTTTAGGACGATTCCAATAAGTACTACATGCAAAAGAAAACACAAAAACTTCAAATTAAAATAAAAAAGAAAACCAGGCCCGCGTTTCATATAACTGACATAAATATTTTATTATGACAATTCGATGTTCATTGATAGGTCGGTTTGTAAACAAACCTTTTTAGTAACCTCATGTCAAATCGACTACGCAATCTATATCGAATTGTCATAATAAAATATTTATGTCAGTTACCTATATGAAACGTGCACCAGGTTATCTTATCATGCACTGATGTGTATATTAAAGGGATGCGAACATTTATGCGCTCCATACTAGAGTAATCCGTATCATGGAGTACACATGTTTAGGTTTTTTCAGCTAAATATGCCTGCGCCTTACTATACGCTTTGTGAGAGTTCGAGGAGGAGCAGCAGGTTTCGTGGAGTAATTAGACGCAAGACTTGACAATCCCACTTAGGTTTAATTTGGATGTAAAAATAATCGAAAATGAATAAAAAACAGTATTATGAAGGTATGCTAACCGAATGAGCTCCGCTTGCTTGGCCCGCGGCGGCTGTGCGTGTGTGCGTGCGCATGATGTTATGCACACACATGAAGAAGCGCGTTAACACGCTTAACTTTACGAACCTACCTCTAGGATATTTGTATGGCACGCATTTGCAGAACTCCAAATATCGCTTCATGTTACACTCAGTGGTACATGTCTCATAGCTGTAACGGCCGGTGTGAGTCAGCAACATCTCATCTTGGAACCAGCACTGCCTCTGTACAAACATGTCTCATGTAAATAAAAAATTGCATTAAAATGTTGCAAAAGGGGAGGGCTTATGTTATTTTTCACCGTTTGTGACTAAAACCGGTGACTTTTTCTTTGCCTTATGTTTCCATTGTTGGGATTCCACGGTTAGAAAAATATAAAAAAGGAGCTGACTGGGGAGGAGTTGGTTTAAGGTTTGATGCGAATTTTTCAACCTTATAATAAATCTTTACCCTACCATGGGTTAGTGCGTTAGAAAAAAAACGAATTTAAAAGCTTAAATAATTTATGTTTAAATGCTAACTCACTCACTATTCGCAAAAATATCTAATTCTAAATAATGTTTGTTGTAGGTACGTATGTGTCGTCTCGAGAGAACGTCTAATAAAGTTTTTTTTTTTGTAGCCTCCAGTGTCCCACTGCTGAGCAAAGGCCTCGGCTGCCTCTTGCCACCCCGGCAAAAAGGTTGTGAGGTTTCAAACCTTGTTGTGTGTAATGTGTGTGTAATACAGTTATTTATTAGAAATAAAATTTTTCGTGAATGTAGGAAATGAGAACAGTTTGTTATTTATGTTATGAACGTTATTATTTCTTTACCTGCTCGGGTGAGATACTGCGTAAGACCGGTTCGATGAGGTAGATCCTCGGCTCTATGAGTAGGTTCAGACTGCTACCTAGCTCCGCATATGAGGTGATGACAGTAGTTTCTGGGTAATCATTCGGATCGTTTATTAGGACCTGTGGATTTCAAACAGAACTGGGACCTTAGCCTGTAACGCAATGGCGTGTCGATGGCGTCACAGCAGAACGACAAAACCGGGGTTTCCTCGTTTTTCTCCTACAACCAGAGAACTAATCCTCTAGAATTAGAATCAGAATATTCTTTGCTATACTAAAAAAAACTTTAAAAGGACCGACAGCATTAATAAATCGTAATTGAAGCCGTCAATCGTCAGCCCATTTTGGCACGATTGCGTTATATGCTAAGGTTCCAGTACGGGCAGCATGGTAAGCCCGAGATAGGCCCTTCTCTATGCAAAACTGTCAACTGGTCGGTCGGGCTCGAGTTGGCTCTACGCCAACATGGCGATGGAGACAAAAATACATCATTTTTATTAAAATGGCAATAACTACTTTTTGCTCGACATGACCCTAATCTATTGCCACCTCGAGTCCCGCCTGCCATGCTCGCACAATAGACATGGCACGTCTGTCACTCGAGTTCGAGAGAGTGTCAAAACGACCATGCTAAGCATACAGGTCTTATGCGAGCTCGGGTCCGATCGGGCTGGCGATGAATCACTAAGAGACAATTAATTACCTATCAATAAATATTTTACTATAAGTTACTTTTAACTAAGCTAGGCTTACTCGATTTAAGACGCGCATCACCCACACAAACCATGCGGTTTAAGGGTTCAGGCAAAAATTTTTTGTTGGCACCTAAGTTTCTAAGCAAAAGTAGTTTGTTTTGGATTGGTGAAAATAAAAACTTGGTTGACAGTATCACTCGAGAACGTGGACAATTAAGGTGGCCTAGTAGGGCGAAAATAAATAAAAAATAAAAAAAACGTGACCTACTACAGCCCTCGTGATGGACAGCGTTGTTCCAGGTTCGGCATTTTATTTGGAAACTAGTTTTTGCTCGTGATAAAAAGTTGCCTATATTTTCCTTGCCTTGCACGTCAGCAAGGACGAAGTTGCAGGAAAAATCTAGTAATTTATATCCTATTTGTTATTCGGGTGCGTAAGCTACCTGCATACCTTTCATTCAAATCCGTAAGTTTTTGCATTCAATTGCAAACTTCCGTATTAATAAAATTTGAGTTTGACGTTATTGGTGGTAGTGGTGTTCATGGTGCCCCCGATATATACCTACTTACTAAGAAAATAAATAAATTACTTTACTAATCTTTGTCAGAAACGGATAATGTCTGCAGGCTATGAATGTGGAGAATGCTTCAACAGAGATTGAATCAAACGGCTAGTATTGATGTCCTAGTACCACGCATAACAGATACCGATACAATACGTTTAGTAATGCATTACATAACCTAGTAAGTACGTTTCTAATTGGGGCATTATCAAGACACAATGGTCTTTGTTTACCGACCAAATCCGCTCCACACTCAACACCACGTATACAATGCTATAATACAACGTGTTACAAAAGATACTAACTCTTTTTACAGGGTGTAACCTGTTGGTCAACATAATGGGAAATCTGCAAAAAAAAGTTGAAAAACACAATATTTTTTTAAAACCTCAAAATTGTAAAATTTTCAAAACATTTTTGTTTTTGGATTTAGCTCCAATTAAAAAATATGGTTGTTTGCTTAGCTGTATTTTAATAGCTTCAGGCTGTTAAAACAGTGAAAGTCTATGGAAACAGTATTTTAAAAATACTTTTCTCCCGTCACAGCGCTTCCATTTTAATTATTTAAAAATCAACGGAACATCATAGAGCTAAAAAATATTTTGGTTGTGATCCCTATCATCAGGTACCATGACCCTGTAAAAAGAGTTAGCATCTTTTGTAACACCTTGTATATGAACAACTGGCGACTCATCATGCGACAAGGATTGCTCCGTTGGAATAACTATTACCCAGTGATGAGGATACTGATGCAAGGAGGAGGAGGAGGAGTAAGTAAGTAGGATGTAGCCTGAGTAGGCAACGAACTAAATCCCATAGAATTCGCATTACGTATAAAATCACAATAAAAACTTGTCCCCACAGAAACAAATGATATCAGCAATAGAACAATACGAAACATCGTTTCGACCATACGTCTAATATACGAATGTCAACCTTATCGCATTAGTGTACAGTTTTACTTTAATTGCATAGACTACGAGCAAATAAGCTCCCAAAGGCAGTTTGGACATCTATTTTTCCAGACACATTTCAGAGTTCTATGTTGTATCTAGTTTTATCCTTGATCGAAGTGAGTAGGTAACTGTACCTGTCCCTCTAGCTGGACAAATGCCTACTCTAAAAAAGAAACGGATCTTACCACCTTGCGCGTCTACTTTGGATTAGCGATTTTCGCGTTGAACATAATGCCTGAGACGCTTAAATTTCCTCACGATGTTTTTCTTCACAGTTAGGCAGCATTATTGCTCCTACAAATTCTCAACGGTACGTAGGGGAAGCTCGGGCAAAATTAAAGTGGAAATAATTAAAGTCATGCCGCATTGGGATTCAAACCTGGGACCTTACGTGTTTTTGGGACGAACGGCCGCACGAGTCGCTTAATTGTCCATTTAGTCAGTTAGTTAGCCTTATACGAAGCCTTAAATATAATGATGATGATGTTATTTAGAATGATGAAAAGAGTGCTATTTTATCATGTCGTGAAACATTAGAAGAAACGAAAAATTATTATTTTTTTTTGTAAATTTGGGCTTTTCCACCACACTACTTTCATTGACCCTTGGAAAAGTATTTTTCTTGCCTTTGCACCATAGAAGCGTGTCTTAGACCAGGCGGGATAATCGTGTGGCTGCACGTCGAATAAAACTGTTAGGCCAGATGCTCTGAAATTAATTAAAAACATATTTATAGATCCTTTGATGATGTCTGCAAACATCGGTAATAATTTGGATTAGCTCACTGCGGCTATACAACAAAGTATGGCTGTACGAAATTTAATTTGAAATACAGGTTTGTTTTGGTCAGTTGCACCCACCGAACTAAATCCCATAGAATCCGCATTACGTATAAAATCACAATAAAAACTTGTCCCTACAGAAACAAAAGATATCAGCAATAGAACAATACGAAACATCATTTCGACCATACGTCTAATATTTGAATGTCAACCTTATTGCATTAGTGTACAGTTTTACTTTAATTGCATGGACTACCTACGAGCAAATAAGCTCCCAAAGGCAATTTGGGCATCTATTTTTCCAGACACATTTCAGAGTTCTATGTTGTATCTAGTTTTACCCTTGATCGAAGGTTGCACCCGACTCAGGGACAATAGTTTGGGTAACGCTTGGAACTAAAAACAAGTTGTTTTTTTTCTAAAATTTGTTTGATGGACATATTAGGTAGGTACCTTGTTCTAGTTGTTCTATAAAAACCGCTACATGCGGACACTCCTGCCTCTTCAAAGCGCGCGCGCGATATGGCACCTGCGGCCGCAAGCGTTAATGATTTTTGGGTATTTTTCACTGACATTTTTTTATAATATATTTTTGAGCTTCAGTATCATGTAAATAATTACCCCTGAGTCGGGTGTCACTTTACAAAACAACACCTTGTTTAAAAAAAACATCTAATTTTCGTGAAAAATAAATCTTATTATCGGTGAAAACCGCATAAAGATCCTCATCGCCGCATCGCCGGGAGCGTACTGACATATTTGTTTATTTTTCTAACCCATTACTTGAGGTAAGACAATATTGACTCAGCCGTCTTTTGAAGTAAGTATAGGTACTATCTTTATTGAGTAGTTGAACCGCTCTCATAAATATAAATAGTGCTTTCAAGTTATCACAAGCAGGGGGGTAATTCTCTAACTTTTGAATCTATCGCAATCCCTTTCAAATTGACGATTGAAGGGTGCGAATTCAGACTGCATTTATTTAACACAAACTGTCATTGAAAGCGATTGAGATAGGGATAGGGATCGCGACTCGATTTTGAAGGATATTGAGTGAAGAAAATAGCAAAATCGTTCATTAATATCATTCAATTTATATGGCGTTTTGACTCTTGCGTTCTGTTAGCGATTGTGATTTAAAATTTAGATAATTCCATTCGTTAGTCGCAAATCAAATCATAATCCCAATACCATTGAAAGGGATCGTGATAGATTCAAAAGTTAGACAATTAAGCCCCCGGTCGGTATAGTCGCACTAAAAGTGTTAGTCCGCGTTGTCATCGATAACGGCAAATTATAGGCAACTTTTTATAAAATAAATTATAGACGAAGTTGCGGACAAAATATAGTAACCGCGTTTTCACAGTCAAATTACAAAAGACGAAGAGCACCGTCCAAGAAAACGAACTCTTCGGTCTTCTTCTCTTGGTCGGCTATTTTGTTTTATTTCCCATCCAAGTCAATTTGACGAGTAGAGCTCCGTCATAATTGACGTTTTTGTGCCCATAGACAACATAAAAGAAGAACCGACCAATCAGAAGCTTTAGCTTACTTGGACGGTGCTCTTCACAGAGTACATTGTGCTCTTCGTCATAGTGTGCCCTGTTTGTGAAAACGCGGCTTAAGAAGGAACGCGGGTAACCTCAACTCCATACAAAAGGGGAAACCTGTTTCCTCCCTGGATAATAGAAAAAATTGTTTATGCCATTCGATCTATATTTACCTCTGCCATGTCCCTATGTTTTCCTTTTTTTATCATTTTAATTATTTAAATAAATGTTAATAAAATAATAAAAAAATAAAAAAAAAACATACGGACATGGCAAAGGTACATATAAATTGAATGGCATAAACATATTTTTTCTAAAATAATTATCCAGGGAGGAAACAGGTCTCCCTTTTTATATTTTTTGTATGGAGCAGCCGGCTACCCGCGTTCCGTCTTAAGCTTCTGATTGGTCGGTTCTTCTGATATTTTGTCTATGGGCACAAAAACGTCAACTAGGATGGACCTCTACCCGTAAAAGTTGACTTGGATGGAAATAAAACAAAATGGCCGACCAATCAAGAGCTTTAGCTTACTTGGACGGTGCTCTTCGTTGTAGTGTACTTTGACTGTGAAAACGCGGCTTTAATCAAATAAGTACCTGCCAGATTTCGACGTCGAAATTATGGCGCCAGTTTTTCTATCGTCGTAGAACTCGACTTCATCTTCTTGAGAGAATACGCTGGAAAATGCAATAAGATCGTTCAAGCCAGTATAAAGCCGCGTTTTCAGTCTTATAAAACTAAAACCAAAAGAGCCATCCAAGAAAATACACACTTCTGATTGGTCGATTCTACTCGTATCCGAGCGTTTACATTTTAGGGAGCTTGTCTCTAGCTCGGATGGGATCGACCTCTTTTCTAGCATCTATTTTCTAGAAGCGTCTATTTTCTTGGATGGTGATCTTCGTATTTTGTAATTTGACTGTGAAAATGCGGCTTTAGTCGCGTTATTAAAGAAAACATTTAGGATGGACTTCAAAATTAGCGTTGTCTCGCTTTGATTGTATTAATTAGAGCGAGAGGCTGAGAGTTTTGAAGTTCATCCTAAATGTTTTCTATAACACGAGTTCATGTAACTTAACGTATTTTTTTTCTCTGCGTTTTTTCAGACACTTATTTTAGGATCGATGTGTACTCCTAATAACTACCTAGGTAGGTATGTGTTTTTGAAAAAATATGAGAAACTATACTGTATCCAAAAATAAAAGTCTTATTGTGTAAACAAACCACTTACCGGAAGAAAAATACGCATTCCCTGTGTAACACACAAAATAGCTAGTAGATAATTATTGTTGCATCTGGGTAATCACATGCAATACCATTGTTTTTGTAATAATACGTCCATTTCATCGTAAAACTAATATTTTTTTTACAGAAAACTGAATTCTCTGTAACCTCAAACTTACAAGTGACATTTCCATAAGTCGCCAAAAGGTATCAAACATTGTTTGCTAATGTGCTTTGTCTAAAACAATGTCCCAGACACTGCAGCGCCGAGTGGTCTCTTCACTCATCACAGCACTAAAAAATGTTTTGTTTTATAGTAGTTTATGGTTACCCATTCCGCCATATTTGTTTACACAATAAAACTTTTATTTTTGGATACAGTATATAAGTAGGTTTTTTTTTCGTAATACAACTTTAAATATTGTATTTATTTATGTGACAAATAAAACCAAAATAAATAAAAAAGTCCCTGTATAATTAAAGACTATGCAAATACTCCTCCGTATTTTCGTTGAGAGCCGCATAATTGAAAGCGCAGCAGTATCCCTCCATTGTCTTTATTAGCCGGAAGACATCGCTGCATTTCTCTGCGACGCCATTGAATTCGCAGTGTAGGAGTAAGTTCTCGCATTTCTGGTGTACCTGTGGAAACACGAAACGTATACAGGGTATCAAAGAACCGCCAACAAAGCTATATTATCCTCATCATAATGATCATTTTCGCCCAACGAACTATGCCTGGGAAATCAACGGTTCCCGAGATAATGAGGTTTAAAGTCAGATTTTTCAAAATAATTTCGAGCTTTAAGGGTCTTTAAAATCCCCGTATCTGACCATCCAGGGACAATTCGCCTTAGGACGGTGACTTCAGAAACTACTTACAGAGTGCAATCAAATTCATATAATTCACTCTTTTTTACACGTGGTTTATAGACAGCCCACTTAAAGTTTAGCTATCGAATTCGATTGTACCCTGTAGTTGGCGCGGGGAGGGCGCTCAGATGCGGCATAAGACATACTGAGCAGACGAAAATGCCCTTCTCCTGCAACTAACAACTCACCACCATGAGTCCTTCCTCAAATGGCCACTATTGGAAACCGATAAATCGGTGTGGGCCGCTCTTACCCCCCTTGTTTATACATGTTATGGAAACCCACATGTTTATACAGCCGGACGCGTGGTTCTAGCTGCGAAAACTTATCTACCTGGGTCTGGTAGAAAATACGTGTTACCTCCTCCATAATGCTGTCGACATTGAAATATTGGTTTTCCAAAATTCTCATAATCTCCGGAAAGTGCCCCACTTTATAGACGTAATGCGTGAGTGCCGTCAATGCTTCGAAAAACTCGTCGATCTCAGATTCTTCACGTTTGTAAAATCGTCTGCAATATTTTGTAAGGGAAATTAAGTTTGTTCTGCCAGTGATACAGCGAACGCAGTGATATGAGTCTCTCGCCTCCGAGACTAGCCTACCACCACCTCCTTGCTACTAGGTATAACTCTGTGTCAATAAAGAAACGATAACGGTGGACACTCTTGCACCCTCTAGCTCGAAACATTAATTATCTACGTTACTCACACGTAACGTTAGCAAAGACATTTAATTTTGAGGTAACACTACGCGCCGAAATACGTTCGACTTTCACTGTAGTTTTTTTTCGAGTTATTTTTTCGGTTGTTTTCGTTAGGTATTGTTAATGGTTGATATTTGTATTATTTCTCACGTTTCAATACTTTTGATCAAAATTCCATAAAGATCGCTCCACAAACCCAACTCAAAACTATCTATTATGAAAAAATAAAAAAAGAAGTCATTAAATAGGTTCTTCTTCATTGACCGAAAATGGGTATAAGAAAATTTAGGTACGAGTATGAACCGAAATCGTATTTTCGTAACATCTTTTTCCGACCTTAGCATAAGCCGCCATTTTCACATCGTTTCTCTATTGACACGGCTTATACTTACAAAATCTCGCGGATATTTCTCGTTTCGTTTTGAGAAACGGCGTTGGCGTTGCAAATAATAACCGACGGGAATGGAACCTGGTTCACTTTGCACGTACCGTCTACCTGAAATAAACGAGACCTTTGTGTGCTTTTCAACTGCCGATACCTCAGTAGGGGCTTAAGTCTGTAACGCAATTGCGTATCGATAGCGTCCCAGTAGAAGGACAAAACCGGGGTTTCCTCGTTTTTCTCCTACAACCACGGAACTAATCCTCTAGAAGGGTTGTTCCGTATTCATGACACGATTTTTCATGCTATAGGTATATTTTTCCGGATTCATGGTACGAGTTATTATTATTCTTACTCATGATTATTTTCTATTTAAGTTTCCGTTTTCATTTTACATGTGTTCCGTATTCATGCTACCAATAAAATACCATTTAATATTGGCACGTTAGTATGGTTAGCATAACATTTTCAATTCTAAGATTGGTAAGTCGGACTAGGTACCTACCTCAGTCTCTCCACTAAGGAACCAAATTATAAAACTAAGACATAACACGCACGCACCTTTCGATACACCCGCAGGCACTTTTGGTTATTGAAATTAAAAAACTGTGGGAATCGCGCACCGAGGATTCCGTTCCACCATTCTATGCATTTAAATGGAAGAAAAATAAAAACTAGGTAGGCTGCATACAGCGCCATCTAAAGTTAAGTTTGAAACTAACATAGAGGGCGATAGGCTGCATACAGCGCCATCTAGAGTTAAGGTTTGGGACTAATATAGAGATATAGAGGGCGCTAGTTTCTATGTCGTGTTACAACCCTCACCAGCATCATCAGGTATATAATTTTTTTGTTCTTCTAGCATTAGTTCCTCAACTCAGCCAACAGATGGCACTCCACAGTCCTACATCGTGGATCGCAGTATGGCTTATTCTATATTCTGAGTGTCAAATTTTATAAATAATAGATCCATGATAGCTATAGTTTTGTTTATATTAAAGTGTAAAAACATGTTGATTATATTTCTTGATTTTTAAAAACGTTGGTTATTAACATAATTTTTATACACCGTGGAATTTTTGTGGTTTTAAAGCCGAAGATATTTAGTTGCACTCATGATTCTGAGCCAAATTCCAAAATGTTACTTCAAAACGAGCGAAAATAAAAAACACTTCCCAATACAAACGGCTATCGCCAATCGACACCATTTGTATGGAGAAGTGAAATTTTGTTTCGCGCGTTTTGGAATGAAACTTTGTAATTTGGCTCAGAATCACCAGTGCAATAAAATACCTTCGGCTTTAAAACCACTAAAATTGCACGGAGTATAATATACAAGATGATGATTTCTAACTTAATTTCAATCCTATGATATCCTATGTCACTTTAACCGATCATCAATTTGCAAGGTACTGTTGACCTACTTGTTTGCAGTGCTGATGTATAACGCATACGTGATTATCCCATTCCTCATGGCGATACAAAGAATAATTAATATACCTCGTGCCAGTGTACGTGGATGTCTTAACGAATACCGTACCCTTAAGCTTGTCTGCCTATTATTTATTTCTTCCAATATTTTAGATTTTTTTCTGACCGTACTTTAAAGCAAAGTATTTTTATTATAATGTATGGTAGCATGAATCCGGAAAGGCTCGCGAGACGAAATGTAAAAAATATTAAAATAATTTCCATAGCATGAATACGGAAGTCAAGTAAAATGAATCCGGAAAAAATATTCGTGACATGAAAACTCGTGTCATGAATACGGAACAACCCCTCTAGAATTAGAATTGGAATATTCTTTGCTTCACTACAAAAACTTTAAAAGGACCGACAGCATTCATAAATCGTAATCAAACCCTTCAACTGGGAGCCCATTTTGGCACCATTCTGTTACAGACTTAGGCCTCAGGAATACATCTACGTGACTGAGGCCCGGTTTCTGAGTTGAGAAATTCACTAAGCAAATGGGTAACTATCGTTCTGTCACGCTCTTTTGTGAGAAATCTGTTGAGACAGGACGATACTTACCCATTTGCTTAGTGAATTTCTCAACTCAGAAACCGGGCCTGACAGTACGATAAGCTGTGTTAAGTCTTAATGATGAAAGCTATTAGTTATGGGAAGTAAAAAGTAAAGCGTTGCTATAGAAATGCAGATAATTGGATACAATTATTATTTTAATGTAGGTACGGTCGGCCACAGTCACAAATACCCCAAGGCAGCTCTTATCGCGCGCGTTATAAGGGCGCCAATCGAAAAAAAAGGAGTATCCTAGCGTGTGACCGACAGTACATGCCAGTAGACGCTACCAAATATAATTAATGTAGTTAATTAGTGATACGCTATATTTTTGTTCTACTTACTCTGGTATAAATCTGCGAGCTGTCGAACCTTCCTTTGATGACGATAATTAAATACGCGGTGAATAATAGATTTCCAATCATAATGATTATCCAGCCGTATCGTTTTTTGTTGTCTTGCGTCAAGTAAACTAGGCCATGTATAGCTGTTATGTCTTCAAGAAGAATTTTGGGCTTTGATTTATTTTTCATATTTCTTTCAGGCTTTTTAATCATGAAGCTGGAAAACTGAAAGAATTCGAGTTAATGTCACTGAAAGAGTTGATACTCATCCGTAGGTAGGTAGGTATGTAAATTATAAATTATAGCTTTTCGCCCGCGACTTCGTCAGCGGTGACTAAGATAAAAGGTTGCAGCTCTATTTTTCCCCCGTCAATTTCAACCCAAGCGGTCAAGCCGTTTAGTAGTTGACAAACCGACAGCAGCGCCACGTACCGAGTCCAATTGTATTTTTAAATCATCCCGAAAACCATCAAAATACCCATATAACATTTCAACCCAATCGGTCCAGCGATTCAGAAGTTATGTGAAGAAGATAAGTACGGGAAGAATAATTCTTACTACCCGTTGTCCTATTACCCGTTTTCTCCTAGGAATGAAGCATTTTCCCGCGGTAAAAAGTAGCCTATGGCCCGGTTTCTGAGTTGAGAATTTTGCTAAGCAAATGGGTAAGTATCGTCCTGTCTCTGCAGATTTCTCACAAAAGAGCGTGACAGAGCGATACGTAAGTATGTGCTTAGTAAAATTCTCAACTCAGAAACCGGGCCCATGTTCATCAGGGATAATGTCGGCTTCTAATGGTGAAATAATTTTTCAAATCGGTCCAGTAGTTTCGGAGCCTATTCAATACAAACAAACAAACAATCAAATCTTTCCTCTTTATAATACTAGTGGTTCGCCCCGAACTATGAACTCGCGACCCCATATAAAATTAACAACCCCATATCTCAGCAACCCCTCGACCGATTTGACTCATCTTCGAACTTAAAAATTCTCTTGGCCTCATTTACCTGCCTACCAAATTTCATGACGATCCGACTAAATTTACTCAAGTTATCGTCGAACGAACATTCATACATACATACATACATACATACATACATACATACATACATACATACATACATACATACAAACGCCGGATTGTTCCAGTAGACTCGGAGAACTTCGCTCGCTTCGCTCGCTCGTTCAATTAGTGTAGATAGTGTAAACTCAAATTTTTAATTCGAGTCCACGAAATGACAGTTGCTACAAAGGCTTTATCTGACAGTTCCATACTAGCAACTGTCATTCCGTGGACTCGAATTAAAAATTTGAGTTTACATGAAATATTTTTTGCACGTCACGTAACGACAAAATAAAGAAATAAAAGAAGCTAGAAAAACTAAGTTTTGTTTTCTTTTTTAAGTTTAAGTTTCTTTCTTTTTATAGATTCTCGCCTAACTTAGGCCCGGTTTCTGAATTGAGAATTTTGCTAAGCAAATACTTAAATAACGTTCTATCACGCTCTTTTGTGAGAAATCTGCAGAGACAGGACGATACTTACCCATTTGCTTAGCGAATTTCTAAATTCAGAAATCGGCGGTTAACCTACCAACTATAAGCGTCCACAAAACGTAGGTTCAAAAAGAAAAACAGCGGTCAAACACTTTGTTAGCGGTGCTTTACTGCGGAGGTTTTATTGATTTGTGAATTGTGAAGTGTACTGGAATTTTGAGTGCAATTAACAACACCAAAGCTTTTATTAACCTTAGTCGTAAAACTCGCATCAAATTGCTAAAGTTAAATTGATTAATAACTACTTACAATGTGTCTGAATGGTAAATTTTAAGTGTGTTCTACATAAATCGTCGACATGATTTATTATTTTATGATAGTCCAAGACGAATAAAGGTGCTAAAACTAAAACATGGTCTAAAATTGCTTTTTAGTCCATAATATGGGACAAATAGTGATTTGAATTTGGAATGTGGATATTGTAAGTAAAAATTCAAGTCCAATGAGACATCATGAACATTGCACGGGCATAACTGGAAGTGTAGCAAAAAAAAAGCGCGAGAGCCGACAAAAAAAAATCCTTGATTTATGTTTCTTCATACTCTGTGTCCTGTAAAAACTGAATCACTTAGCTTATATCCGCCAGAAACATAACGGCATCTTAAAATACTTCACATTCTCTGAGTCTTTACAAAATTGCTAGGAGATTAAAACGCAAAATTGTGAAACCAAACTAATGAGATACACTTTTTTACTATCGCCACATCAAAACAAAACAAAATATTCAAATTAAAATTATTTCATCGTTTCAATCTTTTAATAGCAAAGAAAGGGAGAAAATAATTTGTTGTTTGCTTTTATTTCAGTTGCCTTTGAATCTTAATTTGAAATTAATTGCCTGTTTTTCGTCATTAATCACTTTTAGTTTCAACAAAAGTTTTTATTTTAGTAAGGTACTCGTACTTATTAATTTGTTTCTCAAAACCTTCAGTTCGGTGTTAAGCTGAAACAAATGCTTTGATAACGATATCCAGTGGGAGGTTGGAGCCGAACTTATACATATAACTTATCTTCTTCTCTTGGATGATTCAAAACTGAGTGAATAAAAACAAAATGTGGACCCCAAATCCGCCAACATCGCTCAAGGACAAGCTCCTAAAGAAGTTGTCAAGTTTTTGCAATCACTCGACGATGCATGGCGTCTATTACCTGCGCAAGAGTCAGCGACGGTCGGGCAAGGTTGGCTGGCTTGCCATTTTGTGCTGCTGCGGGTTCCTCACCACCTACCTGAGCCATATGATCTGGGATCAGTACATCATCGACCCAACCGTTACTGTGGTAAGTGTTTGCACGGGCACGTATATGAAGGCCGAATGTCGTTATGTCTAAATTCAAAAGGCCTACGGTCAAAACGCCGAAAATCAATATGTCTAATATGATATTTAGTGGTACTTCGAACAGGAAAATACCGGACAAAAATATGTAGCTGTTTTGATCGTAGGCATTATACGTGTTGGCATTTTGAATTTTGGCCTTTAGAACTTCGGCGTTTCAATGATTCTATCAAATGATCTTTCGTCTTTGTGACTTTCGGCGTTATGAACCATCAGGCATTTTAATTTTAGACGTTTAAACCGTAGATTTTTTGAAATTCGGCCTTTAAATGCGTCCCCGTTTGCACATAAACTTGCGTAAGCACTGTCTGCACATTTTCTACCTATTATTTACGTAGGACGCATACTTTTCTAGATATCGAATATCGATAGCTCAATATCACCGGCTTTTTTAAACGGAGCACTCAGAGCAGGTACTCTGGTCTTTTTTAAACGGAGCACTCAGAGCAGGTACTCTGGTCTTTTTTCCAATCACTAAATGGTTGTTGCAAGGGTTGCTTCAGGATATGAGGCTGTATCTGGGGGCACGGCAGTGCCCCCGCCAAGTCGAGCGCGAAGCAAACATTGCCGTACCATCCTTTACTGGAACCATTTCGCCGCATTTTCAGGCCCCTATTCGAGAACCTCTGGATAAGACCAGAACGCAGAAATTTTCGTCATCCAGTAAGCTATTATCACATCCTTAAAATCCAAAAAAGTATAAGACAGATTGGTTCAATGGTGTCATGGAGCACCTGGTTTTGTACCCTTGTGTACCCTTCAACGGCCAAGTCACACAACATTAACTATAATAATAAAGAAATCGCAGTAAGGAACCTTAGGGTGGTATTCTAGAGCGCTACTTAAACTCAGTTTAAACAGAGTTCAGACTGTCGATAAAGCAGTGCATGTTTTAATATGAAGGGAGGGATATTCAAATCAAAACATGCACTGTTTTATCGACAGTCGACACTACTAATCTCTACTTAAACTGAGTTTAAACAGAGTTCAAGGAGCTTTCTAGTTTGAACTGAGTTTAAACAGAGTTTAAGTAGCGTTCTAGTTTGAACGGAGTTTAAGTAGCGTTCTAGAATACCACGCTTAGACTTGGCACGACTTTGTCTAGATTTCGTTACTTTTTAGAGATAAACAAGCAGCTCCATCGAGACTTGGCTAGTTTTTACCCGACTACGCGAAGCAAAAAAGAGGGTTATGATTTTAGCAGCGTATGTATGTATGTATGTATGTATGTATGTATGTATGTATGTATGTATGTATGTATGTATGTGGGTATGTATGTTTGTGTGTTCATCTGTTCCCTCGCAGAGCCTAAACTACTCGGCCGATTTCAACAAATGAGGTGTCGTTGGATTTGTCTTAATCACCCAGATAATATAGGTTAGTTTAATTTTGAAAAAAACCAAGATGGCGGCTGTGCTGCGCCCTAAAGTGGTGGACCTAAAAATAAAAATTATCGGGTACCATCGTCATGGGTATCAAATGAAAGGGCTTTAAAAGACCTTTTCAAAAATGTATAACACATGTAGCGTCAACATAACAAATAGAACAAAAAAATCCAAAATGTGTTATTTTTGCCCTTCTTGGTTCTATTCTGGGTGATGGTCCAAAATGACTAACTAAAAAATAGAAGTTAAAAACTAAAACCCGACTACTAAAAGGCTTAAAACAAGACCTGTTTATCCTTAAAATAGACTCATAGATTATTAATCGTAGTCGGAGGCCATCGGTTTATCAAATGCGAATGTGGTGTCCTCCGACTACGATTAATTATCTATGAGTCTATTTTAAGGATAAACAGGTCTTGTTTTAAGCCTTTTAGTAGTCGAGTTTCAGTTTTTAACTTCTATTTTTAGTAATTTACAGAATGTTTTTGGTGGGATATTATTGATAGGACTAAGGTCATCTGAGATCACCTACTTGAGCTCGATCTCAAGTAGGTGAATTTGAATATTCAAATGCATTGTCAAGCCTTGGCTAACGTCAAACTTGAGTAGCTTTCAGCATATTAATAGAACCTATCTTGAGATTGACATTAGCCAAGGCTTGACATAAGCATTTGACTTTTCTGAGATCACCTACTTAATTGTGTTGGATCTTGAGTCGACGACTATTAATGCCACCCTAACATTGTTTAAAACTGGATTTCCTGGCACACGAGACATTTTCATTGGCTGAGAGCAAGTTTACACGAGCACTTTAATAAAAATTGCGTAATGAAAAAAAAAATTTACTCTCTTCTTGTTTACGTTAATGTAGTGCTGTTGGCCGGAAATTAAAATTGAAATAAGAAATCTGTTGACTTCAAAGCGACTTCCTACGTTCAATAACACAACAAAGGTTGAAAATAACAAAAGGAATGGAAGAAGAGATCAATGTTTCTTGCGCATCCATACACGTGAGCTAATGGGCTGGTTTTGGTGCCAGAAAAGGCGAGCCTACGGGCGTTTTTCCATCGCACCGTCACGCCACGTGTCGTCACGTCCGTGATGACGGAGCTAAAGTAGCGTTACATACATTTTTAACCGATTTAAAAAAAGAGGAGGTAATCTATTCGACCCGCATTTTTTTTAACCTTATCATCTCAGAACAGTTTTCTCCGTGAACCGATTTTGATGATATTTTTTTTTTTGTTTGAAAGGGTATACTTCCCATATAGTCCCATAAATTGTGAAGATCTGATGAAGAACTTCCGAAATAAACGCACGATTAATAAATAATAGATGGGGGAGGCCTTTGCCCAGCAGTGGGACACTAACACCGAGGCTAAGTAAAAAAAAAAAAGTGACTAATTAGGATATACGAGAACGTCAAAAATGAGTTACATAAACACGTAAGATCTTAGCGACCTATCGTGAGCTGGTTGAATAAATAATCTATGATTGATGTCCGCAATAAATAATTTTATTATTTTATAAATATTTTCCCGCAACCTGTTTCGAGGACTTGCACCGTGCGGTTTTTTTTAGCAGAATTAGCTAACTGGTCGTCAAATATCAAAAATTTGTAAGAAAATTCTATGTAAATACCTTTTTTTTTAATGTACAATAAAGTGTATTCTACCCTATCTATCTATCACTAACAAACTTTCATGTGAAGTAGTCACTTTGAGAAGTAGGCTGAATGCGAAATAGGCTGTCTGCTAAGTAGGCCGTTTGCGAAGTAGTCAAACAGAGAAGGTTCTGGGTTCTTGATGTTAAAATGCAGGATAAGATTTACATGTTTATTCTGATCTGGTCGGGTATAGAGTGCACTCTTTACCTTAAACAACTTATTTTAAATACAACTTATTGCTAACTTAACACTATTCGTCGCTATGACGCGGTTATTACGCTAATACTTAATATTACTACGTACCACATCTCATACCTAAGTATGATGAAAAGTTGGCTATTTGAGAAGTAGACCTCTGGTGGCGGATCCAGGATTTTGGTTTGGGGGGGGGCTTGAACCCAATAAGCGTAGGTTTTCAAGTTTACAAAGTATACAAAGTTTATTTTTATAGAGGGTATCAGATGCTTTTGGGGGGGGCTTGAGCCTCTTAGCCCTCCCCTAAATCCGCTAGTGCCTTTGGCACTCGAAGGGTTGGTTTCGCTCTTCCCGTCGTATCGCGAATCGCTGTCTAATGTAGCATGAGCCTGAAGCTTAGGAACAATGGTACATTCCGCATCACGTTGTCTTTAAGGAACGGAAGCTTCTCAAACGCAATGCCTAACGAACAAAAAAATGCCATTAGAGACATAGCTTTATTTTTTAGGCCTTTACATCTACGTAATGATATGATTTATACACCGTCCAGTAGTACCTTCAGTCACACTACAGGGTGCACTCTAAGTCGATAGCGAAACTTTACGTATGCTGTCTAGTGTCTACTGATCACTACAAACAACTTGTACTAGGTAACGAAAAAAAATGGAGCGAAAAAAAATCAGCGTTTTCATACATTTGGTGCAGTACTGAGTCGACCTTTTGTATGGAACAGCTGATATTTTTTTCGCTCCAGTTTATTCGCCACCTAGTACAAGTTGTTTGTAGTGATCAGTAGAGAGCCTACTTAAAGTTCCGCTATCGACTTAGAGTGCACCCTGTAGATGGGTGAAGAGACCACTCGACGCTGCAGTGCCTGGGGCATGGTTTTAAATGGAGTAGGCTTGCTCAGCACCTACAGGGTGTTAAAAGACCGCCGACAGACCCGAAAGGTACACATACTGGAAATCAAAATAAAGTACTTTTTCGATAAATTATTGCTGGGAAATGATTTTGGTTTTTTAGGTTATAATTTTGAAAAATATTTTATCACGCAATGGATGTGTAAGGCACAGAAGTCATATTGCGCAAGCGTAGGTATAAGTTTATGTTACTTAAGCTTGAAGTGCCAATGTTTAGAATACATTGCGGGTTGCAATTTTAACGTCGTTTTTTGTAAGAAATGTTCATAATTTTGACATGGCTTCTTGAGAAGGTATGTTAAGAACTACAGGGTGCACTCTAAGTCGATAGCGGAACTTTAAGTAGGTTGTCTACTGATCAATACAAACAAGTTGCTCTAGGTAGCTAAAAAAATGGAGCGAAAAAAATATCAGCTGTTCCATACAAAAGGTCGACTCAGTACTGCGCCGAATGTATGAAACAGCAGAAAATTTTTTCGCTGTATTTTTGTCGCCACCACAAGTTGTTTGTATTGGTCAGTAGACAGCCCACTTAAAGTTCCGCTATCGAATTCGATTGCACCCTGTAGATACTGAATGCATTTCTGCAAAAAAAAAGTTTTGAAAAGTCTGACTTTAAACCTCATTATCTCGGAAACCGTTGATTTCCCAGGTATAGTTCCTTGGGCAAAAATGTTCCTTATGATGAGGACAATACGTGGTTTCCCGCTTTGTTGGCAGTCTTTTAACACCCTGTATACCACCCTGACAACTTAGTCGGCCTAGCCCACAGGAAAGACAAGTCAATACTAAGTGTGGAGCCAACTAAGCTAATATGATTGTTTTTAAACTTAAACTTTCCTGAGCACTGCAAATTTTTCTATTAAATCACGGTTTTACTCACTAGTAATTTGTTGGTGTAGCCGACTAGTTTCGGTTCTCATTCGGAGACCTTCTTCATGGAGAACGAGACGGCCCTCACGACGCCGCGGCTAGTCTCGAACTGCGTTTGAGTAGCCGCTGCGCGCGCGCCGAGAGCTGCGGTGCGGGGGGTGGTGGGGCGCATATTGATTGGTTTAAGGGGGGACGATAGCAACGTGGCGGGAAATTCAAAATGTTCACAGTTTTTTACTTTTTGTAGCTAAATTGGGCTGTTTTTGTTCAGCGATTTTTCGTTCGCGGCAATAAAACAGTATTCTTTTCTTTATTGTTAACAACAGAAGAACAATAATTTAGGTCTACGAAACAGTGGCACTGCCCAAAAAACTTGTCGTAGACCAGAACACATAATCGGCTGAATTATTTTTGTTCTGTTGTTAACAATAATGAAAAGAATACTATGTTATTGGCGCGAACAAAAAATCGCTGAACAAAAATAGCTCAGTTTAGCTAGAAAATGTAAAAAACTGTGAAATTTTTGAATTTCCCGCCACGTTGCTATCGTCCAACCTTAATATTGACTGTGTTGGACAGGTGGAGTCGACTCACCACCCTACTAGTGACATCCCGTTTCCCGCCATCGTCCTTTGCGACAGCACCATGGTCTACGGTCCCAACACTGACAAAGTGACCGACATACTGTAAGTACCCTTCATAGGATCATTGAAAGTAAGTGGCATTACTACTTCATCATCATCATCAGCCTGTTAACACCCACGGCTCACGCCACCTCTCACGATCCTGTGCCAGGCGCAACTACTGTTTTCCGGAGGGGACTTTGCCTCACCGAAAAATTAACTCGCTTGTGGCGTTCAAACGCAATAACGATTTAACTCGCCGTAGTGGCAAGTTAACTCGCTACTGTACTTTATTGAAGTGTAAATCGGCCTTTAGAGACGGCCGGTCCCCGGCAGGTCTACGCCGTAGCACTCGTAGCGCGTAGCGCGGCGTAGCAGTTGATTTTGTCGTAGCGAAGAGAAGACGCCTATGCTCTAATTTTTAAATCGAGTCCACGGAATGACAGTTGCTACAAAGGCTTTATCTGATAGTTGCATACTAGCAACTGTCATTCAAAAATTAGAGTTCTCTAATTTTTTATTCGAGTCCACGGAATGACAGTTGTTACAAAGGCTTTATCTGTCAGTACCATACTAGCAACTGTCATTCCGTGGACTCGAATTAAAAATTAGAGTTGGTCGAGAACTCAGCGTCAGAATGCCTTGTTGCTTACAGCGTTGGTCTATGAAGGTTCAGGCAATAATTGATACCTTATTTGCTACCTAAAAAAAAAGTAAGATGTAGCCTGTATAATAAAGTTGTACGTGTCCCACTAGCTGGGCAAAGGCCTTCTCTCGTAGCTATATGTATATCGTCTAAAATTGCTACCTACTAGTGGTTCGCCCTAAACTGTGGACTCCCGACCCCAAATCTCGGCAACCTGATTTGGCTCATGTTCATGCAACTTTTTTTTTTATTTCATGTATTCGCGTACAAAATTTCATAACGATCCGACCAAATTTATATATGTACTGTAGTATTTATATTAGTATGTAATCTATCTATTGTGCACTTTTTCCCCTCCTACTATAATTTGACATTTCTCCACACCAAGGGTTGACTGGAAGAGATTTCTTCAGAAATAAGTTCGCCTTGTACACTATTACTTTTCTTTATATTATTATCTAAGATGTTATGTTTTTGTGTGCAATAAAGTATAAAGTTAATGAAAATACGTGGTCGATAATTTGGTTCATGCGGGCTAATCCCCTAGGGTTGAAAATACAAATAAATAACCAATTAAAAACACAAGATCGGCACCCTGTATATTTGGTTACCATCGTCCAATGTGCTAAATAATCGCAAGAAAATACATTTTTTTTTATTTGACCAGGGGCCTAAGTCTGTAACACAATGGTGCCAAAATAGGCTCCCAGTAAAGTTGACGGCTTTAATTACGATGAATTAATTTGTTGGTCCTTTTAATGTTTTTTGCAGTACAGCAAAAAATATTCTGATTCTATTTCTAGACGATTAGAATTCTACAGGTTGTAGGAGAAAAACGCGCCATTGAGTTACACACCTAAGGTTGGACGATAGCAGCGTGGCGGGAAATCGATTTTTTCTCATTTTTTTCAATTTTTATGCTAAACTGAGCTATTTTTGTTCAGCGATTTTTCGTTCACGGCTATAAAACAGTATTCATTTCATTATTGTAAACAATAGAAAAACAATAATTCAGCCGATTAAAACAGTGGCACGGCCCAAAAAACTTGTTGATGACCAGAACATAATCGGATAAATACAAAAAACTGTGAAACATTTTAATTTCCCGCCACGCTGCTGTCGTCCAACTTTAAGCCCCTGAATTAATTTAATTTTATGCGTAAATCCAATTTTGTTCAACCGCACATTTCACATTTTTCGTGAGGAAAAGGTTTGTGATTTTTGACGAACATACTGACGGAATGTTATTTTTTACACACGCTGGATTCCACTTTGAATTTGTATAAAATAAGGGTTTTTACAATGTAATGACGTCCAGTGACACGGTGACTTTTGGTTGGTTTATGTCAGTAGATGACCAATATGGAGGTTTGCAAATAGTTTTTATAATAAAAAAAATAGCCTGAATGAAATTAGAATCAGAATCAGAATCAATTTGTTTTATTCAAAATGCCATAAATAAATTATTTACATTGAACGTCAAAATATTATCTTAAGTAAAAAAAAGGTATATAAATCAGATACTTATTACTATCTAAAACTAAGTATTTAGCTACTTTTTTTTCTCCAGCTTCACTAGCTCTGATCGATCTTGGAGAAGAAGCATGGTAAAGAAACTCCAAGGATCTCGTGCTTAAAAAATAATACATTTTGTAATGCAGGTAGGAACTTAAAAAATAACACATTGGTAAGTGTGGTGATCGTGCGCTGAACTGGTTTAGTGCCAGACTTCTTTGTCATTTAGATAATCATCTATTCTATAATAGGCCTTTTGGCACAAAGTGTGCCTTACACATTTTTTGAATCGGGCCTTTTTTTGACACGACGACACCTTTTTTGCCTCTGGTAAACTTAGGATATCTGTTGGGATCTTATTATAGAAGCGTATACAGTTGCCAAGAAATGAGCTCCTAGCCTTCTTAAGCCTAAGAGTTGCAATTGTAGGCTTGTGCTTATTTCTAGTATTTATATTATGATGGCTACCTAATGTATCGAACTCTGCAATATGTTTCTTAGCATAAACAATGTTGGCGTAGATACATTGACTTGCAACTGTCAGGATGTCAATTTCTTTGAAAAGTTCTCTTAACGACACTCTACAACCTAGTCTATAGATAAATCGGATGGCTCTCTTCTGCAAGATGAAGATGCTCTCAATATCTGCTGCCCGACCCCATAGTAGTAAGCTATATGACATAATACTATGGAAGTAACTAAAGTAGACAAGCCTAGAGCGATGCGTTTCTCGCGCCGAAAAGGGGGTTACTTTCAGCTGTTATTTACTTACATTATTACACTGTCTATTGGAGTCTAACTACCTTGGGAACATCAATAATGTGTTATACTTGTCCGAAAAAAAATATTTTTGAAATACCTAATAAAATGTAGAAATGGCAGCGGAACTACGAAAAGTTTTGGGAAAATAGATCTATTACATTACAACTACAACTAGGTACTCGCGAAAGGACATGAACACACGTTAACTCATACAGCCGCATTGCCTCTCACTTTTCCCGCGCCCCGTCTCGCTCTAGGTGAAACAGATAGAAAACAGTGTTTCACGTGCTTGGCCGTCACTGAGTTCCCACGGTCCTGTAGGGGCCTCTTAAGTCGAGTTTTAGTTTACAACTTTTATTTTTCAGCCTCCGTCGCGGCTTGGACAGCGACACTATCGAGATGTTCTTCGACACCATTGACAGTGCTGACGTGCTACCAACACACTTGTTCAACCGAATGAAGACTATTCACGGCCTGCTGCAAGATGTTGGGATACAGTTGCTGGCTCTGCTAGACATGGTAAGGCCCAGAACGCACTGAGCGAATCTTATTTTCTTTGAGACCATTGATAGTGCAGTCGTGCTCTCGACACACTTATGGACAATCGAATGAAAATCATAATTATGCATGCAAGATGTTGGGATACAGTTGCTGGCTTTGCTAGACATGGTAAGGCCCAGAACGCACTGAGCGTATCTTATGTTCTTCGACACCATTGATAGTGCTGACGTGCTACCAACACACTTGTTTAACCGAATGAAGACCATTCACGGCCTGCTGCAAGATGTTGGGATACAGTTGCTGGCTCTGCTAGACACGGTAAGGCCCAGAACTCACTGAGCGTATCTTATGTTCTTCGACACCATTGATAGTGCAGTCGTGCTCTCGACACACTTGTGGACAACCGAATGAAGACCAGTCATGATCTGCTGTATCAATGTTGTTATAAGTGTGTGGTTCTCCTCTAAACCTACACGAAAATAATGTATATCCTCAACTAGCTTTTGCCCGCGACTTCGTCCGCGCTGACTAAGATTAACAGTTGCAGCTCTATTTTTCCCCCGCCATCGAAGTCCGTCAGGGGAAAAGCTACTTAGCAATGTATAGCTAGTGCCCACGACTTCATTCACGTGGATAAAATATGTGGTGATTTATCAATTGTACCTAGCATTTTACCACCTAGGTAGTATTAAATGTACTTATAACCGACCCCCAGCGCTATCAGACTTCGCTCCCGTGGACCATGCGTTGTTATCTACTTCTTCCAAACTCAACGGAGTAAAGATGCAGATACCTACTGTTATCGGCATCTAACTGATTGAACGTGGGTTAGATACCTACATTTCAAGACACACTCAAATATTTCGACTCTTATTTTGAGTCCGCTAATCTGCTACTGCTTTCTGCAAACTTTCAGTCTGGGTTGTCTCTGTTGTAGTTGTCTGTAGTTGGTCTCGCCTCAAGTCTTCGTGCCTTTGTGGCCTATATGGACACTGCCACTCCCGATGTTAGAGACGTAGTTTGAAACCCAAGTACATCTCGTTTGCTTGCACAGTTGTGTGAATGAATATATCAGCATTCAGCATTCGATGCAGTAGGTACGTCACAGGTCTCAACATCTGACTGGCATTCTATAAAACTGTAAAAGATCTCCAACAGAGCTAGTTAGCGTTACCTACTCGTATTACAGGCACGAAGTTACTTAACAGAGAAAACTATATGAAAATTCGTGTAGTTTTTTTTATATATTTTATTTTGCATCATGCTATATCAAAGACAACGATCATAATATCAGAAAAACTTAGTATTATAATAGTATTTTTTTTTCTATGAGCTGCCCTTCTGAAACACCAAACGCGTCTTCTTAGCGTCTACGATACCATAGTCTGAAACAACGGTTTTAAATCGTCGGTCTTATTCTTCTTTCGTGTTGAAAGCGTCACACTTTGCCGTCCCAGAAACGCGCTAACCTGAGCGCGCTGGGGTCGTCTCCAAGAGATCCTATCAGCTGCACTGTGGAGCATCAGGACAGTTATGACGATGCGACCTTGTCGGTACAGCTTAAGATTGGCACGAAACACCTCTTCTGGCTCTATTCCTCACATATCTTTCATGCGGGCAACACCACCACGCAGGCGGTTCGGGGATTTTTACATGCTCCAATCTTCTCGTCAGTCTGAACATCTGAAGTATGTGGAAAGCCTATCAGAGTTGTCAACAATGAATAGGCGACTATGATATTATGTAAAAGTGCCCCTGTCTAGTCCTTCTAGGTACTCAATAGGTGCTTAGTGGAAATAAAGCGGTCATGTTGCTCATGTTACACCATCACTGGCTGATTTTATGCGCCTTTGGTCACTCAAGACTCTACAATGTTTTTCATACTTGCACAGTACACACAGCGGCTTTTTTTGGTCAGAACATTGTATCTTTAGTTTTCTTTGAGGTCTGGTGCATCCTTATTCTTCCCTGAATAAGCAGCAATCAGCAATGCACTGAACGGACATTCCATCTCGTCTGGCCAAGAGATCTCAGGACGGACGTCGGACCGCAACTTTGTTAAGATCTTTGATAAACACTGCTGGATGCAAAGTTTTTAAAGTAAGGATTTATTTATTGGCTCTTTCAGATTGTAAGTAGCTATCACTGAAAAAATATTTTCGCCTGTTTTTTATAATTACACAATGTTGATTTCTGCTGTATTGCTTTCTTTCTTTCATACCATTTTTGTGACAGTGACGGAAAACAACTTCTTCATTGTTGTCTATCGTTTGATGGTAATGCATAGTTACGGCACATTTCGGACTTTTTGGTAGATCCAAATTCACCGTTATTCAGTTTTCGATGGATTTAGGAAAGTAAATAGCTCATCGCTACGAAATGACAGAGGGTCTATGGTAAATGGTTTTGTCGTTCACTTTTATACAAATAGCCACTATACGATCATCTTTGTGTATTTGCTTTGTTCCTAAGCGCCAAAGCGTGATAATATGTAGCCTATATGTTATTCTGATGTCTCAGCTATCTACATTCCAAATTTCATCCAAATCCGTCCAGCGGATTCAGCGTTATAAGGTAACAAACACACTCACTCACTCACAAACTTTCGCCTTTATAATATAAGTAGGAAGTAGGAAGTAGGAAGTAGGATTGTATGTATACCTAAAACCATGTAACTGAAATATTATTTTACCACTATAAATGTTCATAAAGGCGCCTCAGCTTGAGTAACTGTATGCTGCACACTAGACAAACACTTAGAATAAGATCTTTTTGAATTGCTCACTGTAAATTCATTTATAAATAAAGATATTTTCAAATCAATCAATCAATCATTTTAGTTAGAGAGCTGGTGACCAATCGAGATATTTTTTCGTACAAGGCTAGGAGTTGGTAGGCTGATAGAGTAGACTTCGCTGAGTCTGGGAAAAATATTTTTTTGGCACGGTCGCGGTTGAAAGTTAGATTTTTTCGACTTTGAAAGTTTAAATGTATGGGTGCAGTATATATTTTTTGTCGTACAAGGCTAGAAACTTCTAGGTTAGTTGTTGACACTCCGTTGCACGAGAAAATATTTGTTTTTTTGGCCGAGCATGGTTGAAAGTTTGATTTTTATAACCCAAAAATTCACACTTTCTAGGTTATAAAAAATAATATTTCTACCGCGTTTGGCTAGTAATAAATAGTGATTTCGTAATCAGCGGAGACTAATAAGGCAGCCTAAAAACTCCCAGCCTTGTAGACAAAAAAGAAATGACTCAACCCACACATTTAAACTTTCAAAGTCGAAAAAATCTAACTTTCAACCGCGACCGGACCAAAAAAATATTTTTCCCAGACTCAGCGAAGTCTACTCTATCAGCCTACTAACTCCCAGCCTTGTACGAAAAAATATCTCGATTGGTCACCAGCTCTCCAACTATTTCATGATATCCATAACAGCTTGAAAGATCAACCGTTTACGAAATACAAAAATGAACATGAAACTTGCTGTGTTAGGTAGCTCTCACCTAATTCTAGTGTTCTCTAAATTGTACTTTTTCAATTCGTTAAGTGTATCTGATGCAGGACTGGAATCGATTTTGTACATTTTTCTTTGCACGCTGGCTAAATCTCTATGCACGGCGCCTTCGTTGGACTTGCGTCAGTCAGGGTTAGCCAATGAACTCGAATTATTGACGTTAACTAAGGGTTAACTGGCTGACCATGGTTGACGCAAGTGGGTGTTATAATATATGTAATCTTGGGTTTCAGCTGGTGAAGCCATGCGAAGTCTTGCTAGCGAAGTGCATGTGGCAGTCGAACGAACACAACTGCTCGGAGTTGTTTCGCAAAGTGATTACATTCAAGGGATTTTGTTGCCGGTTCGACATCGATTACTTCCGGTAAGGGTTTCATTAGGGCGAGGCCCCATTGGTGCGTTGCGCTGCGTTGCGTCGCGTCGTCGCATCGAATCGACGCATTGTATGCCACATCTGCGTTGCGATGACGCACGACGTCGTGATGCAAGAGCGTATACACGCCGTCGCATCTGCGTCTCAGTTCAGCCTTCGCAATGGACAGATACAAACGTGTCCGCAACGACGACGCAACGCAGCGCAACCCACCAATGGGGCCTTGCCCTTAGGCCGTTTGTCCACCACAGCCGTCACAGAGGGCGAGATGAGGGGTGTTATGTGTGCATACCAACGTCGCTTATAAAAAAAAAGTCTTTATTTTGTTGCAAAAATCGAACATTCTAGTCATCAACCCAAGTTGTAGTACCTTATTTTTAGGACTATGAAAAAATTGTACACAAGTCAAAACACACGTTTTAAGGAAGGTAATTCTTCCGTCGGCTATACCACGTTGAAAAGGCCTACGGTCAAAATGCCGAAAATAAATATGTCTGATGTTCATAACGTCGAAAATTATATCGCTGACGATCAAAATAGCTTCGTTCAAAATCTCTATTGCTTTAATAGCCGAAATTCATAACGCCTAATTTACGCTGTCCATAAATGTTACCCTATCTAGAGGTTTAGAGCAAAAATAATCAAATTTTCGAACCCTATAATACCCTTGAAACCAACGCTTTTGCTTCTGTTTTCTAAAAGCAAACATACAGGGTGTTAAAAATACAGGGTGTTGCTAAAAGTGTGACAGACAGTCAAACGAGATTTAAAACAACGGGTAGGTCATTAGGTATGGTTGGCGACACACTGAGATACCCCTCTTTTGTTATCGAGTGGTCCTTCGAACTATTATTTTCTCATATTATTATCCGTTGTATAATAAACGCTGAGTTACGAGGGCTCAAAGCAAGCTTAAATCCGATCCAATTGCTCTATTAAAAACTTGTCGTCCGCAGCGCACTTCTCTGTCCTTCGTTCAAAATTCCAGCTCGCAGAATCGCAGCAATTATTTTTACGGAGGTTGTAATATTTGCCTGAAATTTACGATATCTAGCGATGTGGCATAACGAGCAAGAGCCAAGCTGATAATGCTTCGATAAATACAGGGTGCAATTAAATTCGATAGCGGAACTTTAAGTAGGCTGTGTACTCATCAATACAAACAACGTGTACTAGGTGGCGAAAAACATATCAGCTGTTTCATACATTTGGCGCAGCGTTGACCTTTTGTATGGATTTTTTTTTGGCTCATTTTTTTTTAGCCACTTAGTATAACTTGTTTGTATTGATCAGTAGATAGCCTACTTAACGTTCCGCTATCGATTTAGAATGCATCCTGTAGAGGTACTCTACCCTCTGGAAGTTAATGCATTATTTGAAAGTAATAGGTACATAACACAAGGTGTTACAAAAGAACCTAACTCTTTTTACAGGGTATTAGTACCCGGTGATAGGGATCACAACCATTTGTTTTTACTTTATGACTTTCCGTTGGTTATTAAATTAATAAAAATGTGAACTCTATGGCGGGAGCATAGTATTTGTTTCATTGACTTTCACAATGTCTTAAGAACTCAAAGCTATGCAAATGCTAATAGTTTTTTTGAGCTAATACCTACCTTTTTTTCAATTTTAAAGTTTTTAAATAAAAAAAATAAAAAAAACATTTTTTACAGAATTGACATGCTGTTGACCAGTAGTTCATACCCTGTAAAAAACAGTTAAGATATTATAAGTTTTATAACCTAAAACAGCAAAATAATTTCCCAGCATTAATTTATGGAAAAATTACGGTCAGTCGGCGGTCTGTTAACACCCTGTATACAGCAATGGAACACTCACCAAAAAGCCGGCACGGCGTACGCGTAGGAAAATATGTATACAAGGTGTTACAAAAGTACCTAACTCTTTTTACAGGGTAATAGCACCCGGTGATAGGGATCACAACCTAAATATTTTTTTCGCTCTATGACGTTCCGTTGATTTTTAAATTAATAAAATGTGAACGCTGTGGCGGGAGAAAAGTATTTTTTAAATATTGTTTTCATTGACTTTCACAATGTTTTAACAACTCAAAGCTATGCAAATGCACCTACATCCACAAAAATATTTTTAAATTTGAGCTAATACCAAAAACAAAAAAGTTATGAATTTTTTTAAATTTTGAGGTTATAAAATAAAATTTGTTTTTTTCAACTTTTTTTTACAGAATTGACATGCTGTTGACCAGTAGGTTACACCCTATAAAAAGAGTTAGGATGTTTTGTAACACGTTGTATGGGAACAAAACAGTGAGGAACTGGGATGTATCTACAGGGATGACGGTAGTGAGTAATTGCATGAGTACACAAACAAACAGAATATATTAATAAAGATATACAATGGGCGATAGTGGGTATAACATCAATAAATACAGAGAGATGGGGCAAATAACAAATTAAATAAGTGGGCGAAAAAGACTAGCGTGAGAACAATGGGGGCGAGAAAAATGCATCTGTCAAAATATTAAAAAAGTGTGAAAAAAAAACAAAAGACAAACATTGGAAAGTGGCCAGTACTCGCTAATGCAGTGGGGTCGCATTACCGAACAATAAACGGAGAAATCGGTGAACATAAGCTGGCATTTAATTTAAAAAAATACATACAGCCGTACATATAACCTCCTTCTTTTTGAAGTCGGTAAAACACGTCATTAACAACGCAGGTAGCTTCGCAGGTAAGCATTCTTTGAACAGCGATACTGTTGGATGTAGCACCATCTTGAAATTCACGGAACATATTTTAATGAATTCAATATTATATTCATACATTGACGTAACATTACGGCTGCGCCACTAAGGGTTTTTAAATTTTGCAGCTAAACTGAGCAATTTTGGTTCTGCGACTTTTCGTTTACGGCAATAAAATTGTATTCTTCTCATTATTGTAAACAACAGAACAATAATATCTTTATTAAGCCAATTTGGTGTTTTGCTCAAAAAACCAGTGGTACTGCCCAAAAAACTAGTTTTAGGAGCATAATTATTGTGAAAAATAATACTGTGTTTTCTCGTCGTGAAACAAAAATCTCTGAACAACAATAGCTCAGTTCAGCAATTTTTTTTTTACTGAAAATTTGCGCCTTCCCACCACGCTAGTTTTGAAGATCCTTAACACCAATATTTTCAGAGCAAACGCAGTGAACGAGACTAGTTTTGTTGGCCAAACTGAAAGGACGAAGGCTTTGGAGCTCGTCATAAATGGCAATAGGGTTTTCTCTAACGGAACAAGCCTTGATGGATCCGCAGAAGTAAGTAACACCAGCCAACTAAACTACAGGCTTCCTCACTAGGTTTTCCTACACCGTTGGCGAGAAGAATTGAATACATATATTTAAGGAAAATTAAATGAATATATCAGAGCCGTGGTGGTCTAGCTAGTGGGTAGAACAGTGGACTCTGAAGCAAGAGGTCCCCGGTTTGATTCCCAGTGCTGGCATGTATCTATGACTTGTATCTATGACTTGACATGTATCTATACCTCAAAGATCACAAAATCCTAGGGATGGCCCTGCGTAGGCAACACCATTTAGCTAGTTTTGTGCACAAGATAGCCCACACCATGAAACCAGGGTACCTATATAATAAGTTAACATGGAAGAGGAATCTTTACAATCGAAATTTACGAAGCTACTATCAGGATAAATTGAGCATACCCTGCCATACAACTGCTGGGCTCAGAGGGGGTTTTAAATTCGCTTCGGCGAAGATCTGGAACGATATTCCACCTCCACTGAGATCGAAAATGAGTAGCACAACGTTTAAGAAAAAATACAAGACATTATTATTAAATCAACAATAGCTTACATACAAACATAACTACATACATATACATACACACATACACTAAACTTAAAAAAACATAACCCTCTTTCTGAGTCTGGTAAACACTACATCATTATAGGTTTTTTGTGCCATTCTGATTAAAATAAGTATACTATAATTATATTGTTGATCCCAATCTGAAACTTAATTTAATTTTCCAATTATTAGACTTGTTTGGACTAATTTGAAAATTCGAGCAGCTTGAATGTAAGAAATATTTTTAAGAAAGAGTTTTTTTTTTTGAGCCCGTACCATGTAACTCCATTAAGAGAAACAGGGGCCTGCTGAAAACCAGCGCTGCTAATGAACCTCATATGGCATCATACGCAGCATATGCTGAGCATGCATCCTTTTGCAGTCAACAACACACGTTGACCAATTGTCAATTCAGCATCTAAGTATGTTATTGTGTGTGTATCTTTATTTTTATTTAATTCCTTAGCTTAGATTATTCCACTGTATTGTATTATTCTTCGGTTGTTGACTGGACAATAAAGCATTTTGATTTGATTTGATTTGACTTTGTTTCATTTCAAAGTTACGTACATTTGTGAATTTGTAGTAGCAATACCACTCGCTAACTGTGAAGGAAAACATCGTGAGGAAATCCGCGGCTTAGTTGGCTCCACACATATTGAACTGTCTTTCCTGTGGGCTAGGGCGACGTAGCTGTCAGGATGGTATAGGTGTTGCGCAAGCCTACCCCATCTAAAACAATGTCCCAGGCACTGCAGCGCCGAGTAGTCTCTTCACCCATCTGGTGTGAGTGGAGGTGCCACTGGACGCTGTATAAATCGTCTCATTACGTAGATGCAAAAAGGCCTTAGTTTTTTTCTATGTCAAGGGGCGTGGGTAGACCACTGCTCCGCTTTAAAGACTGCATCAAGCGAGACGATGGCAAAATTTGGATTGCAACACAAGGGCTGGGAGACGCTTGCCGAAGACGCAATATGGAGGGATGGCATGATGGAAGGGCGAATGTTTGACCAGTCCTGGTTCGGCAATCTAGAGGACACGCTAAAGATCCAAATCCTCCGACGGAACCTTTCAGTGTGATCTGTGATGACTGTGCCGCTCCCAAATTGGCTTATTCAGCCACAATAAAAAGTGCCAAAAACACGCTGCATAAACCGTTCGCAATGGACAAATAAGCCCTATGATGATGATGTCAAAGCTACAACCAGGAGTTAAACCTGGAATCTCACGTTTGAAAGGTAAAAGTTTTAGTCAAAGGCTAGGCTAGACTTAGAAGAGGCATAAAGTGCATAGCAGTAGCGTAAGGTATAATCCGCTCCACTACTTAAGGCGCCGTGCATAGTGAATAGTCCGCTCGCAAAGAAAAATAAACAAAATAAATTCCTATCAGATAAATTCCTATCGAGAAAGTGCTCCTAAAGAACTTACGAATTAGGTGAGAGCTATCTATTTCAGCCAAAATATTTCCAAATCTTTTATGAATGTCAACACGAAATTTGCTGAGCCAGATAGCTCTCACCTAATTCGTAGGTTCTTTAGGCGGCACACTTTATTCCAACTAAAATATCTTGCAAGCTATCAACATGAAAAATGCTGTGTTAAATAACTCTCACATTATTCTAGGGTTCTATATGAGATTTTTTTTATTTTGATATAGGAATCGACGTTGAAAATTTTTCTTTGCGCACGGGCTTATTCACTATGCACGGCGCCTTAACTCTATTTCAGTAGTTTCTAGCAGGGTCCGAGTTATCACTTCAACTATCGTAGAGGTGCCACAACACGCCTGTATAAACCGTCTAAAATATACAGGGTGGCGCGGTGAACGTCGTCCAAAACTTTAAGAGACAGGAAATAAAATATGTTCTAAGGAACTATGTCATCGATTTTGATTGACCTCAGTCCATCTAAATAGGATCGACAGCTCGGTTAGCCTCGCAGCAAAGTTTTACTTCGACTTCAGCATCTAAGTAGAACTAACATCAAGACCACCCATTTCAGATGTTTCTAGTCGATCCCTCAGACCCTCTAACAACGATCGACAGCTCGGTTAGCCTCGCAGCAAAGTCCTACTTCGACGTCGGCATCTAAGTAAAACTAATATCAAGACCACCCATTTCAGATGTTTCTAGTCGAACCCTCAGACCGTCTAACCATGATCGACAGCTCGGCGGTTAGCCTCGCAGCAAAGTCCTACCTCGATGTCGGCATCTCAGTAAAACTACAGGGTGCACTCTAAGTCGATAGCGGAACTTTAACTAGGCTGTCTACTGATCAATACAAACAACTTGTACTAGGTGGCGACAAAAATGGAGCGAAAAAAATATCAGCTGTTTCATACATTTGGCGCAGTACTAAGTCGACCTTTTGTATGGAACAGCTAGTACAAGTTGTTTGTAGTGATCAGTAGACAGCCTACTTAAAGTTCCGCTATCGACTTAGAGTGCACCCTATAATATCAAGACTACCCATTTCAGATGTTTCTAGTCGATCCTTAAGACCGTCTAACCATGATCGACAGCTTGGTTAGCCTCGCAGCAAAGTTTTACTTCGACTTCAGCATCTAAGTAGAACTAACATCAAGACCACCCATTTCAGATGTTTTTATTCGACCCCTCAGACCGTCTAACTATGATCGACAGCTCGGTTAGCCTCACAGCAAATTCCTACTTCGACGTCGGCATCTCAGTAAAACTAATGTCAAGACCACCCATTTCAGATGTTTCTAGTCGATCCTTCAGACCGTCTAACCATGATCGACAGCTCGGTTAGCCTCGCAGCAAAGTTTTACTTCGACGTCAGCATCGAAGTCTCCGCCATGGACGCTTCGGACAACGTCAAAGCTTTACCGAGAACCGTGAGGCGATGCATGCTCCCTAGTGTAAGTGAGAGATTACTAAATCTCCGCCGTAACATCAATCACAGTTTAAACTCAGCCCTTAGATTAAACTTCGCATTTGGTATGAAAATTAATCGACAGATAGGGTTTAAACTAGCCTTTTTGGTTTAAACCGTGATTGATATTACGGACCTTAGTATACAAGGTGATGTTTCGTAAAGTGACTCAAGGGAAATTATTTACACATTACTGAAACAAAAAAAAATCAAATATGTCAATAAAAAATACCCAAAAATCATTCAATTGTGGCCTTCGTTACTATTATAGTAACGCTTGCGGCCGCATTCGCAATATCGGGCGCCAGTTTATTATAGAACAAATTAAACTTGGTGATTGGTAAATATTTTTTTTTTACAAAATATAACTTATTTTTAGTTTCAAGCGTTACTAAAACTATCTTCCCTGGGTCGGATGTCACTAACCAAAACAACACCATGTATATTTTTGGAAGCTTGTCACTCTCCCACGTAAAAAAACAACGTATTAAACACTTTAAAAATATGTGCATAAGCTATAATTTATTAAGATACTACATTTCAGGACTTTGTCATGCTAATATTTTTCAAGGAATGGAGAGAAACAGAATTAATTTCAATATTTAGGATAAATATATTTTTTATTATTTGAGCTGAGAAGGTATTTCACTACAGAAATGAATTTAGAAGACATATTTTTTAAAATACTTACCTAGTAGATAATAATATTATCTCAGAGACAGATCGCCAACCCGTCAGTGCCTCCATTCTGCAGCAGGTTCATTTGTGGGAAAATATATTTAAAAAGATTGTTTATTTCGATAAGAGCTATTTAATTTTCCTGCAAACAAACCGTTCTTGAGAACTTGTGTGGATTTTTTCACAGAATAATGGGAACATAGAACGGTGGAGTCCAATCTAGAAACGTTCAGCCTTTAAACTTTCACATTAAGTCTTACCCTTAATGCTGAGGATCGTGACCATCATTGAAGGTGGCGGAGAGTAGAGTTCTCCATTGCGCTGTAGAGTTCTCCATAGCGCTCTGTCACTCGCGATGTGGATCAGTTCGTGCAGGTGTTTTTGTGTGGCTTTGGTCATAATATCCGTCCATCTAGTACTTGGAGAGCTGGTGACCAATCGAGATATTTTTTCGTACAAGGCTGGGAGTTAGTAGGCTGATAGAGTAGACTTCGCTGAGTCTGGGAAAAATATTTTTTTGGTCCAATTGCGGTTGAAAGTTAGATTTTTTCGACTTTGAAAGTTTAAATGTATGGGTTGAGTCATTTATTTTTTGTCTACAAGGCTGGGAGTTTTTAGGCTGCTTTTTTAGTCTCCGCTGATCACGAAATCACTATTTATTACTAGCCAAACGCGGTAGAAATATTGTTTTTTATAACCTAGAAAGTGTAAATTTTTGGGTTATAAAAATCAAACTTTCAACCACGCTCGGCCAAAAAAACAAATATTTTCTTGTTCAACGAAGTCTCAACAACTAACCTAGAAGTTTCTAGCCTTGTACGACAAAAAAAATATATTGAACCCATACATTTAAAATTTTAAAGTCAAAAAAATCTAACTTTCAACCGCGATCGTGCCAAAAAAATATTTTTCCCAGACTCAGCGAAGTCTACTCTATCAGCCTACCAACTCCTAGCCTTGTACGAAAAAATATCTCGATTGGTCACCAGCTCTCTAACTATAGCGGGTGGTCTGCCTCGAGCTCTCTTTCCCTCCACCTTTCGCGTCATAATTTGTTTTTCCAGGCTATCAGGTCCTCTACCTCAGGTCCTCTACGGGCTATGTGTCCGAAGAACGTTGAGATACGTCGTTGACATAATAATATGATGGAGAGTGGGTTGCGTGTTTTCAACTCTTCGCGTATAGACTCATTTTTGTTCTCATCGCTGTCCACGGAATCCGTAGCAGTCGCCGCCAACACCACATTTCGAATGCATCTATACAGCCTTTGCATCTACGTAATGAGATGATTTATACAGCGTCCAGTGGCACCTTCGCTCACACTAGATGTTTGAAGAGACCACTCGCCGCTGCAGTGCCTGGGACATTGCTTTAGATGGAGTAGGCTCAATGCATCTATACGCCTCAATATATTACTAGTGGTTCGCCCCGAACTATGAACTCGCGAGTGTGTAACTTTTTGCTAACCCCAATTGCGCAGGCGCGCGCACATTTCATATAAACTTTACAACCCTATATCTCAGCAACCCCTCCACCGATTTGGCTTATGTTTGAACTTAAAAATTCTTTTAGTTTAATTTATCAGCTTACCAAATTTTATGATGATCCAACCAAATTAACTCAAGTTATCGTCGAACGAACATACATACAAACATACATACAAACACACAAACGCCGGATTGTTCCAGTAGTCTCGGAGAACTTCGCTCGCTCGTTCAATTATTCCTTGGTTACTGATAGGTAAAAGTGTAAAAACACATAGCCTTTTGTTGAACTGTTTTATATTTCTTGCAGGATTCGGAAGCCGGATCGAGTTTCTACTCTGGCTGCGTATCAGACGTCCTTCTTCAGGAAATTGTGAAGCACTGCAAATGCCTGCCTTATGTTTGTAAGTATCTTTTGAGCATACGATATACAGGGTAACTTTTAAATAGTCTTATTCCTGAAACACGTCATCTTCTAAATGTGATTCCCAATAACTTTCGTTCTACGACTTTTCGAATAGCTCGATGCTTTTTATTTATTGAACCTTTCTTATTCTTTAAAAGTTTTTTAAAGATAAAAGATATTTGTCACCAAAGAACACAAACAAAAGTTGACAAACATTTCAAAAATAATTAATTGCTATGGGCAACAAATTAGAGGTAAGAAATGGAGTGCTCAGCTAAGTTTGCATTTGTACCATTTTAGCGTTCTCCCTTTTCCAGTTTCTCCTGCTCCTATTTGTTATCCCGCGCCGCAAACTTTACCAAAGAAAATTTTTTTTGCATATAAAGTACTTAAAATTATAAATTACATGCCAACCGCTGAAACCTGTTAGGTTTATGTGCGGTTGGTTGAGTTAGCTGGCTTAATTTAAATTTAAAGATTTAGCACGGATTAGTGCTTTATAAAAACAAAAAGATATTGACTTAGTAGGTACATATAAACTATGGGACGCCGTTCTTAGTACGTGCGTCGTCGGGTAGGAAGAATTTTCTTAGTATAGATTTACATTTGTTTGGGTTTATGCGAAGGTTGTCAATAACATCAGCTGGTAGCTATCGCTGGTCCCTATTAAGAACATACAGGGTGGCCCAAACATAGACGTCAAGCGACAAAATCTAGATAGCAGACACCGAGGGCTACCTGAATCACCCCCATGTATGTTCAGCCATTTTTTGTCGTTTAGAAGTTATGAGGCTTTTAAGGTTTTTTTAAAAAAAATTACCTAGCATTCGATTTTATTTTGTAACTTTTTTTTTCTTTCGTCTTTTCAGCAACATTTTTTATTCTTTAGAGTCTCAGATAAATTATCTATCACCAAAAAAATAATGATCAGCTATGGACTTTTAGAAGATACCGCAATTTTGATCCAAAGTCCAAAAATGTTGTTTTCGAGAAAACATCACTGAAATAGTTAGTATGGGGAAAAAAATAAGTAGAGGTCTGAAGGACTTTTTATTGATTTCAAAAACTTTCCCAAAGCCTCATTCTACAGAATAATACAAAAACCCTGTCAATTTATAGGACTTTTATTCAAGTAATTTGCGATTAAAGTCGAAAAACTGGAGTTGGAAGAAATTTGATTTCTATCGATTTTCATTTATTTTGGTCGATTCGGACAAAAAACATTGCGGATCGGCTTAAAATCATCTGTCAGTAGGATCTGCATTAGAAATAAACGAAAAAATAAAAAAATATAATCATTTAATTTTCAGACTATTTTTATATTTTTTTCTTTAAATTTATTTTTTTCTTCATGTTTTGTAAGTAAATTTGATAATAAAATAATAAAAAATTCAAATAATGAAAAAAAAGAACAAAAAAAAAACAAAATATTTTATGGTATTTTTTTTATTTTTTCGTGAATTTCCTATGCAGACCGTGCTGACAGGCAATATTAAGCCCACCTGCAATGTTTTTTGTCCGAATCAACCAAAATAAATGAAAATCTATTGACATAAAATATCTTCCAACTCCAGTTTTTCGACTTTGATCGCAAATTACTTGAATAAAAGTCCTATAAAGTGACAGGTTTTTTGTATTATTCTGAAGAATGAGGCTTTGGGAAAGTTTTTGAAATCAATAAAAAGTCCTTCAGACCTCTACTTTTTTTTTCCCATACTAACTAGATCAGTGATGTTTTCTTGAAAATAACATTTTTGGACTTTGGATCAAAATTCCGGTATCTTCTAAAAGTCCATAGCTGATCATTATTTTTTTGGTGATAGATAATTTATCTGAGACTCTAAGGAATAAAAAATTTTGCTGAAAAGACGAAAGAAAAAAAAGTTACAAAATAAAATCCAATACTAGGTGATTTTTTTCAAAAAAACCTTAAAAGGCTCATAACTTCTAAACGAAAAAAAATGGCTGAACATACATGGGGGTGATTCGGGTAGCCCTCGGTGTCAGCTATCTAGATTTCCTCGCTTGGCGTCTATGTTTGGGCCACCCTGTATATTCCCTGGTGCGCGTGCCGTATACATTGTTGTATTTAGGTAGTAGGTAAGAAGGTTTGTTTGACAATGTCTTAGATTACTGGGTCTAGTTTTCTTTACTAGCGAGTCGATGTTTTTGATTCCCTCCATCACAATTGACATTTTTATTTTACTATGAATAGGTAGAACGTTGCAGTACTTGAATAAGCCTGCTTCATTGTTATTAAATTTTATTTTTATTTTGAGGGGAATAAAATTGCGCTTTCACCAAAATCGTAGAGTAAAAGTGGTTGGAAATCACATTTAGAAGTTGGCGTGTTTCTAGAATAAAGGTATTTAAAAATTACCCTGTGTAGATAGTTGGTTTATCTGTCTATCTATCCAACCCTTGGTAAAGCCCACTGCTAGCCACAGGATACTTCCTTTTTACGCCAACCCCCTCGGTCGAATGCCAATAACGTCCATTTTCCTCCCGGTGTCTTTACAGTAGGTAAAGTCGGCCATACACTAGGATACTCCTTTTTGTTCGATTGGCGCCCTTATGCCGTGCGTGGTAAAAGCTGCCATGGGGTATCCGTGACTGTGGGCGACCGTACATAGATAATCTTCATGCTAAAGCCAAAGCTCTCTAGAGAGCTTATTTGCTTTTACATCTACTTTAGGATGATTTATGCAGCGTCCAAATGGCACCTTCACATACAGCTAAGCTTATGCAATACCTGGGGGTCTACCGGCTAAGACGAAGCCGATTACCATTGGCGAAAATCAGAGTACGATTTTTTTTAAATGTACTAGTTCATTTTACTGCCACCCAATTCATTTTTCATAAATCGAACTTTGATTTTCGCCAATGGTAATCGGCTTCGTCTTAGCCGGTAGACCCCCTGGGAGTGCAATGGATAGGACAAGTTTTACGGCACCTAACTACGGCATCTACTCAGCTTGAATTACTCAGCTTGAAACGGCTGATCCGATTTTGATCACACATGTCTAAGAGCAGTCCTAAGAAAACCAACTTTTAAATTAAAAAATCTGCATACAAATCGGTTCACCCGTTTAAGAGCTACGGTGCTAAAGCCAGACACACCCTCAGACACCCTGACACATAGACAGACACACCCTCACACATAGCGGTGAAACTTATAACACCCATCTTTTTGTATCGGGGGTTAAAAAGCGTTAAAAAAGGGTTAAAATAAAAATCATAAATACCTTGGGAAAATGGACAGACTCATTCAAAAGAATTTAACCTCAAAGCAAGAAGGACAACCGCTGAATCATACAGATGTTTTATCTCATGAAAGCGGATGAGCCATACTTGTGTGTGTAAATGTACAATATTTTACATGCACATTGTCTTTGCGTGCATAAGCGTAGGAGCGCTATTGTCGATATTTAAAGAGCCTTATTGCCTCGATAACTGAATAGAATAGAAGAATTTATTTACGAAAAAAGTGGTTTAAAATAATTTAAAGATGGTATTTGTTCACGCTTGCGATTCAAGAGCCAGACAAGCTTCATACATGCATCACACCTGTCAAGATGACATTTGTCAAGATGACAAGATCACGTCATTTTGGACCAATCGAAAGGCAAACAGAGCCGCGCTGTCAAATAGAGAGCCAATGGGAGCAAGCCAACGATACGCGTTTCTGTCAGGAAATTTTATAACTTTCTTTACCTAGCCAACGAGCTTCGCACATCAAATTTCAAAGCAAAAATTTAGTAACTTCAAAGCTGTTGCTCAACATTGTTCGACTGTCATTCTCATCTACATCCCATTCATCGTGTCCGATCGCGGACAGTATTAAAATATAATAGCTACAGCATGAAGTAAATATTTGAAGTGGTTGAATGATTCTTCCAATTCTGCGATACCCAGGGAATTATGTAGCAATCAACGCACTCACTACACTTAAAAAAAGCAAAATAACATTTCATTTTGGCGCCCGGTTTTTAGGGTTCCAGATAACCCAAACACAAACCAAACCCAAACCTTGAACAATTAAAATTCCATTAATTACCCATTACAAGATTTTGGAGGAAACAGGTCGCCCTTCTTGTATGGAGCAGTGCTACCCGCGTTTCCTCTTAACTCGCTGCTGTGCTTATTGAAGTTTCATCGGGCGTTAAAGTGTCTCTCCGACTCAGCGAAAGTTAGTGGTCAGCTCTGCAAACTTTGTTTATCGCGAGGCGAAATAGCCCGAAATAGCAGCACTCAATTCAAGTTTACTTCAGTAGGTTTCTCAACGGAATTTCCTCCTTCGGCCGACTTGTCTCTTGACAGAAACTTTTTCCAAGCCTACATACATCTAGTTAAGTTCAGCCAATCATGTAGTGTGATAGAAGGTGCCACAAGACGCTGTATAAATAATTAATTTCTTAGTACCTGGGCATAAGATTTTTAATCCTTAATTCCAAAATCTTGTTATTTTTACAGCATCTACATCTGCAAATTTGAAGGGATACGTGCCCTGCTCCTGGGAACGGATTAAATGCATTTCGCAGACAAGACGTAATACAATTTGACTTAGGTCCACTTGCCTCAACCAGGGTTAGCCAGTTAACTCTGAGTTAACGTCAATAATTGTATGAAAATGTCAAATAAACTCCGAGTTAGTTGGCAAACCCTGACTGACGCAACTCCGCCTAAAAAAAACGAAGGCCTTTGCATCTACGTAATGATATGATTTATACAGCGTCCAGTGGTACCTTCACTCACACTAGATGGGTGAAGAGATCACTCGGCGCTGCAGTGCCTGGGACATTGTATTAGATGGAGTAGGCTTGCCCAGCACCTAGGGTCAATGAAAATAACGTGGTGAGAAGTGCACAACTGTCACATTTTTTTAAATTTTGTAGCTAAACAGTAACTGAGCTATTTTTGTTCAGAGATTTTTGTTTCACGGCAATGACATTTGTATTTTGGAATGTCATTGTTTCACGGCAATGAAACTGTATTATTTTCATTATTCTAAATAACAAAACAACAATAATTTAGCTGATAATGAGATTTGCTAGAACTTCTAGTTTTTTGGGCAGTTCGACTAGTTGTTCGACCAGAAAAACAAATCTGCTTTATGATTTGTGATTCTGTTGTTTAGATAAATTAAAATAGTACTATTTTACTATCGTGAAACAAAAATCGCTGAACAAAAATAGCTCAGTTTAGCAACAAAATTGAAAAAACTGTGAAAATTTGGACTTTTCCACCACACTACTTTCATTGACCCATTTAAGTTATTTTTTTATTAATTGTTCGACTAGATCAAGGGTGCTCAACCGCAGGTCCGCGGGCCACGGTGTGGCCCGCGAAAGAATTTTAAATGACCCGCGCAAGTAAGTTTTGAAATACGCACCATTGCGCATGTCCTGACAGTAACTGAAATAGGAATTGTCAGCGGTCCGTCGTGAATTTCTGAATCCACCGTTTGGCCCGATTGTTAAAAAGGTTGAGCAGCCTTGGACTAGATTCTATTTTTAAACTTTATGTTTTATTTTTATTGTGTGTGTGTGTTTTTACCTAGTTTAACGAAGCTAGCGGTGGATATTTTTTTCCAAATAGTTTGACATGTAAATATGTTATTGACCCATAAGTAATTGGGAGTAATCTGTGTTTCAGAGTCATTCGGTGGGAGTCCAGCGGAGCTGATGTCCTTCCAGACTTGCTTTCAGAAGTGTGACAATGTGAACTACGACTCCAAAGTACAGTTTTACAAATTGAATCAACCGTCGCCGAACATCAATGAGTATGCTTTTTCCGTGCAATTCACGGCGTTGTAATAATCAGCGCTTGTTCATGTTTAATTGTTTACGGTTTCCATTCGTTGTATAATTATAATAAAAAGGTCATTGGGCTCATTTGTATCGAAACCGTACCTACGTACCTTTAAGTACACCCGCGTACAGAAATAAAATAGGGTAGCATTTATAGATATACTAGCTTTTGCCCGCGACTTCGTCCGCGTGGACTACAGAAAAAGGATGTTTTGCTTTACTTTGCTCCTAAGTGTAAAAGCGTGATAAAATGTAGCTTATGTGTTATTATGATGTCTAAGCTATCTCTATTCCAAATTTCATCCAAATCCGTTCAGCCGTTTCTGCGTGAAAGAGTAACAAACATCCATTCATCCATCCATCCATCAATTCTTACAAACTTTCGCGTTTAAAATGGTCATAATATGTGTTATTCTGATGTCTAAGCTATCCAAATTTCATCCAAATCCGTTCAGCCGTTTTTTTTACATGATGATATGGGTCGCATTTTTGTGGGCGAAGAATTAAAAAAAAAATACCTTTGTATGAAAATTTGTTTTCTTCATGCCAATACTGGGTACGCTCCTTGTATCGTAGGCCCCATCATTCCAGTATAGAAGATCGCTTTGTAAAAAACCACTATCTAAGCTTCAATTCAATCGTCCCTCGCTTTGTTTCACAGGTCACTAGAAGACGAAGGCTACAGCGAAGTCTCGGTCCATTTTGCAGACCGGGCCTGCATAAAGTACAGAAGAGAAGTGCTGTTCACTTGGGACCAAATGCTCGGTACGGTTCGACCTATTTCTACAACGTGTTACAAAAGGTCCTCCTACAGGATTTACAAGGTGTAACAAAAGATCCTAACTCTTTTTACAGGGTAATAGCATCCGGTGATAGGGATAACCACCTTAATGTTTTTTTTTTGCTCTATGACGTTACGTTGATTTTTAAATTAATTAAATGTGAACGCTGAGGCGGGAAAAGTATTTTTTTAAATATTGTTTTCATTGACTTTCACAATGTTTTAACAACTCAAAGCTATGAAAATGCACCTACACACATAAATACATTTTTAATTTTGAGCTAATATAACGAAGCAAAAAAGGTATGAAAATTTTTCAATATTGAGGTTATAAAATAAAAAATATAGTTTCAACTTTTTTTTGCAGAATTGACATCCTGTTAACCCAAGGCTGCTCAACCTTTTTAACAGTCGGGCCAAACGGTGGATTCAGAAATTCACGACGGGCCACTGACAATTCCTATTTAGATAGATAGATAGATAGATAGAAAGACGTTTATTAATAGCCACGGAAATAAGTACAATGATAAAAAAATAAGACAGGACATGGACACACAATTACTTACAAACTAGGTACAAGTGACATAACTGTCGGAACATCTCCGCAGCTAAAAATAGGAACTGACTCAGCACTTGTTGTAGGTTACCTATGTAAGCCTACAACACTGATTTTCAGTCAGCCCCTATTTCAGTTACTCTCAGGATATTTCAAAACTTACTTGCGCGGGCCATTTAAAATTCTGTGGCCCGCGGGCCTGGGGTTGAGCACCTGTGTGTGAAATTAGTTAGGATGTTTTGTAACACGTGTACCTGGAGCATAGTAATAAAAAAGTTTTTTTTTTCTTTAGTTTTTGCCGAATTTAATTCTCATAAAAACCAAATTAATGAACCAAATCCAGTAAAAGTGTAGTTTAATAAAAAGTAAAACCCAATACAATATCAAATTCTTTTTTTCAGCTAACATTGGAGGAATATTCGGGCTTTGCATGGGAGGTTCCATTATCAGCATCATCGAAATACTCTGGCTCATTTTGGATCTAAGTTTCGTTTGTATCGCTGACAGGTTCGGCGAAAATGCGGGGGATATGCACAAGAAGAAGATAAATGATGGTATCTTTGTAGTCTCGAAAGGAAAGTTAGACAATGTCCCGGTAAATGGAAAAAAGTCCACGATGAAAATGCGAAGTGGCAAAGTTTACGCTTTTAGGCATTAGTACACACGACAGCACGTCAGAGTGTACATTTTTATTGTAAAGTCGCCCGAATAGAGTGCTAGCGTGTAAGGGTCGACGTGCTGTCGTGTGTACCTAACACTTTTTGTTGTCCCTTTATTTTTATTGTGTGTGATTAGATTATAGTCCCTTTGGGAATTAAATTATAACTAAACGATGCAAACAAGCTTTTTTTTTAGCCAGATTTTTCTGACAGAAATGGAGAAAAAAACAGAGAAAAATTAATCTACCACCTTCACTATTTTTTACTTTTCCAGTCCATTCTGAGGTTGTCTGGAAAAGATCGCTTTCAGCGATAAGATCCATGTGTACTTTTAGGTAAAGAAAATTCTTGGAGATAATTAATTTCTGGTGAAAAATTTTCTCTCTCTTTAATCAGACCAACCTAATATTTGGTCCGTTGGGAAATAAAAATAGTTGGTCCGTTTAAGTTGGTCGGTTTAGTTGGTCAGAATGGAAGAAGAGGAACTGTGTGACTAGCAGCGCCCTCTCTGTATTTCATAGATAAACTAACAAGCCAGCACTGCTCTGATTCAGAATTATGCAATGCGTGAAAATTCCACGTTTGAAAATGACAAGGCGTGACATGGAGTACGCCAAGTTCGTCCGATTTTCCCTAGATGGCGTTTGTAAAAATAGAGGAGTAGAGGAATGAGCAATTTTCAGCACAAATTCACAAAGCATTTCATAGATGGTGCTTACAGGCGTGGCCATAGAAGAACCTGAATACGGCTGTCAAATTTCGCTTAGCATAGAGAAAACTTGATTTGTGATAGGTACAGTCGGCCACAGTCTCAGATACCCCTTTTTGTTTGATTGGCGCCCTTATGCCGCGTGCGATAAGAGCTGCCATGGGGTATCTGAGATTGTGGCCGACCGTACTACCTTTTTTATTGATGTCTTATACATGTTTGTGTATAAAGCCGGCTACACACGGTCCTAAAATCAGAGGAAATATCGGGGAAGTGGTGGGGAGGAGCACCCTAGATCGCTCCCTAGATCGCCTCTTGTGCTTGTGTAGGCTAATCGTACCATCATTCATACCAACTCAGAAATTTGTTCGGGCGAGCTCAAGATTTTTGTTCCGATATCGCCACTGATTTTAGGGCCGTGTGTAGCCGGCTTTAGTTCTCATGTTACTATTTTGGTAAGCAGATTTTAAAAACATCTGTAAGAAACATGACCTTTTACTTTTTTTCACGTTTTATTTCATAAAATTCTCAAAATTTCTGTCATTTTTCAAATAAAATACCGGTTTAAGTATTTTGCAAATTACCTACTGCATTACTATTACTTGCTACTACTACCGAACTGTCTACCGATTGCTTTCTTTGCGACCAGCAGTTTTTTTATCTCCTAAACCATTTTCCAACCCACAAAAGCGCGAGTTAAAAGAACCGTTAGCAAATAAATCACGCAGTACTCGCGGCACGTCCGCAGTACAGATAGCAGACTAGCTCTCGTGAGCGCGGATTAAATTCGTAGACATTCGTTCCTACATACAGTTGACAATAGATAGTGGCAAAATGTAGAGAGTGGTCCTAGTCCCAGGAGATGGACAAACCGTGTTTTCCTCGTTTTTCTCCAGAACCAGCGAATTAACTCTTTACAATTAGAATCAGAATATTCTTTGCTGCTGTACCAACTCGTAATTGAAGCCGTCAACTGGGAGCCCGTTTTGGCACAATTGCGTTACGGTGACGTCATACTTATATCCTATGACACTCGCAGTGGCAAGACCAATCCAACAACACCTTGTTCATTTAAATTGGTTCAGGCGTTCAGACTGTATGTTGGAACATTAAAACGAACATACATACATAGATACATACATGATGGAAAAAACATAACTCTTCATTGGGTGGTCGGGTAAAAAAACATAACCCTCCTTTGGGCAGTCGGGTAAAAAGTACTCGTGGCGCAGCCTTTATGAAAAGACCGTCGTAAAAAAGGAGCCTAAATCTCCTTAGGCCCGCCTCACACGGGCGCCGCCGCAGCTTGAATAATTAAATCTGATCCAGTTCCGAGGGGGAATTGATAGCCATCCGCGGGCAATCCCAATATTGGACACGTGACCCGAATCTGTAGGCGCTGCAGACTTGCCTGCCTTTAAACAAGATGGTATTGAATTAAAGCTAAACCTCATGATCCAGCAAAATTAACTTCGGACCTGGCATTAAGATGAAATACGTCTAACAACTAGCGCCGCCAATGAAAAAAAATCATATCTTTTTTTTTTATGCGTTTTTAGCAAAAAGCGAGGCTTAACTATTTTTTAGGACCTAAGGTTTGGATTCCAGATCCTAGAACCTTAAGAATGCAATCCTGGAATCCAAACCTTAGGTCCTAAAAAATAGAAGTTAAAAACTAAAACCCGACTGCTAAAAGGCTTAAAACAAGACCTGCTTATCCTTAAAATAGACTCATAGATAATTAATCGTAGTCGGAGGCCATCGGTTTATCAAATGCGAATGTGGTGTCCTCCGACTACGATTAATTATCTATGAGTCTATTTTAAGGATAAGCAGGTCTTGTTTTAAGCCTTTTAGTAGTCGGGTTTTAGTTTTTAACTTCTATTTTTTTTGGGCTTTTTAGTAAGTCATTTGGACTATCACCCAGAATAGAACCAAGAAGGACAAAAAAAAAACACATTTTGGAATTTTTTGTTCTATTTGTTATGTTGACGCTACATGTGTTATACATTTTTGAAAAGGTCTTTTAAAGCCCTTTCATTTGATACCCATGACGATGGTATCCGATAATTTTTATTTTTAGGTCCACCACTTTAGGGCGCAGCACAGCCGCCATCTTGGTTTTTTTCAATATTAAACTATCCTATGTTACCTGGGTGATTAAGACGAATCCAACGACACCTCATTTGTTGAAATCGGCCGAGTAGTTTAGGCTCTGCGAGGGAACAGATGAACACACAAACATACATACATACATACATACATACATACATACATACATACATACATACATACATACATACATACATACATACATACATACATACGCTGCTAAAATCATAACCCTCCTTTTTGCTTCGCGTAGTCGGGTAAAAATAGTTAACCATCGCGTTGAGAAATCGCAGGAGCGTTTTTTGCTAAAAACGCATCCAAAAAAAGATATGATTTTTTTTCCATTGGCGGCGCTAGTTGTGAGACGTAGCTGGATTGTTTGCCGACTGTTTATTCTCTTATTGTTCTTAGGGTGCCTTTCCGACTCAGCGAAGGTTGGCAGTCAGGTCTGCATATCTCTCTTTGTCTCTCGCGAGGCGAAATAGCTGGGCAGCACCCGCGATCCCAGTCCACTCCCGTAGGTTTCTCAGCCAGGATTTTCTCCTTCGGCCGACCCGTCTCTTGCCAGCGACTTTCCCCGTCATTATAAGTTGCAGTAGGTTGTATCTCTCGTGTCTGAACACATGTCCCAGATATGCAACCTTGATATGACTGTTTATGGTTTGCCCAATGAATTATCCAAGTTTGTGACCTCGTACGCCGAACGGAACCTAGTCAAAAATAAAATGCCTAATTTCTGTTTTTATTTCAGTTTTTGGGTGCCGCCACAAAAAGTGTAATTAATTGTGATAAATTGGTTCATTGTGTATTCGTCGATCTATAAAATAATCTGAAAAATTAATCAAATAAACTAAAACCCGAATTCGTCAAAAAAGAAAAAAAAACTGTTAACAAAGAAAACCCAACGCATCAGTCTTAGCAGGCTATTTTAATAATTTATTTTACGTTAAAGTTTTTTAAAGTTTCCTTAATAAAATGTCTATCATCTAAATATCTGAACCTTAATAATTCCCCCGAAAGCAAACTGATGTTTATTTATTTTTTAAATATTTTGATATATAACCCGTGTCATTAAAGAAAACATTTAGGACGGAGTTAAAAACCTAGCGTTGTATCGCTTTGACTGTATTAATTAGAGCGAGAGGGCGAGTGTTTTGAAGTCCATCCCAAATGTTTTCTTTAATGAAACGGGTTATACATAGCGTCACTCTCACAATCAAGACGAATCTAACGACACCTCGCAAGCTAAATTCCATCAAGCTGTTTAGGCTACAGCGCATGCCAAAGAAATACACATACATACACTCGAAAACCATAACCCTCCAGATGGGGCAGTCGGGTAATATAAGGCCGTGAAACAGTGTTATTAGAATCGCATTTACCAGTAACAACATAATTGAAATAATGGCATGATAATGTTTTCTCAGAAAAGCATTAATTTCTTTCTCCCCGATACTATAACGTCATTAACTCGTAAGGTTACTAAAAGCAGCGCCGACGTCGTCGGCTGCGATAGTTTTCCTTTGAATATTAAAGCGACACGAATCGGTGTAGGGAAATGCAGAATTGTAGTTATCGATACTTTTAAGTACACACGACAGCTGAGGACGTCAGAGTACACTTTTGTTATAAAATCACCCGTAACGTAACCGGGATTCTCATTTGACGACCTGTTTTAGCAAAAAACGCATCCAAAACGAAAAGTTTTTTTTTTTTCATTGGCGGTTCTAGTTGTTCATAAACGTATATCCAAAGTAACGGCAGAAATATATCAAAATGGATGTATGGATACTCAATATCAATACTGTCTTTCCTGTGGGCTAGGCGGACTAAGCTGTCAGGAATTGAATCAGGATGGTATAGATGCTGGGCAAGCCTACTCCATCTAAAACAATGTCCCAGGCACTACAGCGTTGAGTTGTCTCTTCATCCATCTAGTGCGAGTGAAGGTGCCACTGGACGCTGTATAAATCATCTCATTACGCAGATGCAAAGTTTTTTTTTAACTTTATTATTACGTCAGTAATTATTATTGTACTACCTTGTGTATTTTAAGGAAGGCACGGGTTCCTGAGACACTGGGTACCCTTCTTCAGGAACTAGGGATATAATTTGTGACACTGGTTGTGCAACAAATTTTATTAAATTTATTTAATTATTTAATTGATATACTCATGTCGATATCGGTAGAGTGTCGATACTTTGCGTATCTCTAACTAGATGCGGCGAAATGATAATGTCACTACAACTTAGTGCAGCTAAAAGGAAGCTGTTAAACAACAAAGAAGAAGTGATAGTTTGTCAATAATATCATACTAGCTTATAAAACAAGATAATCGAGACGGGAAGAGTAAAACTGATCTTTGCAAGTCTTTTTTGGGGTTCCGTACCCGAAGGGTGCCAAACGGGACCATTACTTTGCCTCCGCTGTGTCTGTCCGCTTGTCTGTCCTACTTCTTTGGAAAAAAAAATTGTATGGTGGGAAGGAACCCCCAGTGCGCCAATCCGACTCGCTCTTGCAGTATTGTCCTCTTTAAATCAGCTAAAGCTTAATTAAATAAAACAAAGATCGAGGGGCTACTTCTCGGGAATTTTGCATTCGACACATCTCGAAGGAAAATGTCCTTTTTTGGAAAAGGTTACATCTCCTATTCTCACGAAGTCATCCTCGACAAGATTTCTGCGAGACGTTTTGTTTGCCTTTTTCGCTCGACATGACTCGAGTGGTTGGGAGCAGTCGGAAACGTCGAGATCGAAATTACATGAGATTTTTCCTTCGAGATGGTGTCGAATGCGAGATTTCCAAGAGTTAGCCCCCAAGTATTGGACAAAAAAAAATTCTTTGTAAAAAATTTATTGAGCTGCGCAGATGAAATTTCGAGTAGGCGACATCTCGGACAAAATATTTTCGGACACTTTGTCCGAAATGTCGCTTTATTATTTTAATATTTTTGAGGCGACATCTCGGACACTAACAAATAAAGCTGTTTTGTACAGTCGGATAAAAAACTCCCTAAGATCTTATTTATGAGGAGACTAATAAAAATGTTACATGACCACATGCAAATAATATCTTGTATACTCATGCAGTCTTCAACATTTGCTCTCCCCTTTTTGATGAAAAGTACTAGGCTTACATAAGGTGTTAGGAGGATCACCACCTCAGTTCTCACATCATTGCGCGGGGTTAGTTAGGAACAAAATGATGTCAGAACTAAGGTGATTTTCCTCCTAGCACCTTATGTAAGCCTAGTATCTAGTACTTTTTCAATAAAAATGAGCCGAACGCGATCTGAGTGCTTAAATTCAGGCTTTAACTGTCAAGGAAAACGGCTCATTGAAGCCGCTTTAGCTATCCTAATATAGGCAGCTGGGGTAACGCTCTTTCTCTGTGTATTATATTTGAATACTTTAGTATCTGACTGTACGATACAGGTTCAATATTTTGAGAGTGTCCGAGATGTCGCCTCAAAAATATTAAAAATACAAAGCGACATTTCGGACAAAGTGTCCGAAAATATTTTGTCCGAGATGTCGCCTACTCGAAATTTTCAGTTCCGACAACGGCCGCCGCCGCCGCAAGAAAGACAAGCCAAGTAAAAAGATTAGCCAATGTTCGAGTTCCGCAAAAGAAATCTCAAAATACTCAAGAATTACTCCGCGCGCACATTGCGAAATTTATTCAAGGCCCAAAACTTGCTCGCAAAATTAAGGAGGTAAGAAGTTGAAAAGTTTTTATTGTTGTGGCGCGAATTTATCTCGGGTGAAGGAAGAGAGAGGATAGAGTCCGGACAGCTCGCAAGACACCGCCCCCAAACACCTCCAAAAGAAGGCCAAGAAGGAGAAAAATTACATGTTGTTGTTGTGGTACCTCTGAGGTACAAAGGGCCTTTACGAGATCACGCTACTTCTGTCTGTCTTCAGCAACTCTTCTGGCTTCGCTCCAGCTCAGCTCAACGGCTCGCAGCTCGCCTTCTACTGTTCGCTGCCATGTGTGAACGGGGCCAGTTGAAAGCAAAGTTTGCACTGTTGCTCTGTCTCCTTCGGATAGGAAAATAACATGGCTGTGTCTTCTTCTCTTCTTCAACCTATAGCCACCCAATGCTGAGTGTAGGTCTCTTCCATTGCACTCCATTCTTTACGGTCTTGGGCTTTTCTCATCCAGTCTTTTCCTGCCACTTTGACCAGGTCGTCGGTCCATCTCATCGGTTGCCTGCCCACATTTCTACGACCTGTTCTGGGTCTCCACTCCCTTTTACCCCATCTGTGGTCTTGTCTACGACATATATGGCCCGCCCACTTCCACTTTCTTCGGGCTATAACCTTGCCTATGTCAGTTAGTTTAGTTCTTCTCCGGATTTCTGTATTTCTAATTCGATCTCGGAGCGAAATACCTAACATGGCCCGTTCCATAGCTCTTTGGGTGACCTGCAGCCTATTAATGGTTTGTTTTGTGAGTGTCCATGACTCGGCTCCATAAACCATGACGGGTAGGACACACTGTTCGAATGTCTGGCGTTTGAGGTTTATTGGTATATGGGGCCCCTTGAAGACTTCGGTCAATTTACCGAAGGCACCCCATCCTAGTCGGATACGGCGCTCGATCTCTTTATCTTGACCGGCTGTGTAATATAAAGGAATGGACCGGCATCAAAACCGTGTGACAATTATTCAGGACAGCCACGAACAGAGAGCAGTGCAGGTAGCTGACTGCCAACCTCCAGTTATGGAACGGCACTCCAAGAAGGAGAAGGCGTACCTACATTTATCTCGGATGATGGAAAAGAGCAGATAGAGTCCGGACAGCTCGCGAAACACCCCCCCCCCAAACACCTCCATTCGTCTCCGTCCGGGAGAAAGGGCAGGCCCTCTCGAAAGGCATCGACTGTGCGCAGATGCTCTGTATATTTTAACCCTCCATTTACGCCCTGGTCATTAATGCAAAGAACAAAGTTTTGTGGCGTTATAAACAATGATTAATCATAACTTTTGGATAAAATTTCGGATTTGTTGTACAATACGTAACGGCTTTCGCGGGAGACTGAAAACTTGAGCGTTAATTAAAATTTTAAGATTGCTTTGTTATTGAAAACTGATTCATTGATATAAAATATCTGACTTGTTAACTTTGCACAAATTAATACGTTTACTGATTGTAATTGCTGTTTACACGTGGCCTTAACATATTCTGTTGTTTAGAATATAAATTAAGGTCCGCAATAAGGCCGCAAATTGTATGTAAGTACTTACCTTGTATTTTTGTTAACTTTTACCACTGTACACCATTATGAATTGGTGTATTTTTTTTAATAACTTGGATGTTACTGTCCGACTGTGTATGTTAGTGTTACTTACAAAGAAATAAATTTATTTTTGCCTGTTTAGTGCGAACTTGAAGTCGGTTTTAATTTTTGTTTTTGAAAGAAACAACCGATTTGGCACAGAAAATTGTAAACTGTAGTTTCACATCAACTGTCAAGATGAATCCGAAACGGTTACCCTGATAATATAATCCGCGCGGGATGGGAATGGGATGCGACTTTTTGGAACTGAGACGCGCGCGGTAAGCATCTTGCGTCGAAGCTACCTTGTTGAGTAAAATACAGTATGATTTCGATTGACTTTGACAAGGTCCCATCCCATTCTCGTCGCGCGCGGATTATACTCTGCGATGCGGTCGCTTCGCTCATTTGCACGCGACGCGACCTACATCGCGAGTGCACTCGAGATGTCGCGCAATTCACTGCACGGCTGCCCGACCATGCGCCGCTGCTATCTTTACGTTTTTTGTGACTCATGTCCATAACGGTTTTCACCAAGCTTGGTGCTTGGTGAACTGGGTGAACTTGGTGAAAACCGTTATCAATTTAGGGGACCCCTAATTTGCATTAAAAGGTCTTTTGAAATGAGGGGTGGTTGGTGAAAACGGTAATCAAGTACTTATCGGCTGCCTATTAGTAGATTGTTATCCGAGGGACAACACAATTTTTAGGGCGAGAGTGTTTCTTTGAATCTAGAGCGGAGCGAATTCTAACTACTTGAGGAAAAACACTTTTATTTAAATGAAGTAAATCCGTAGGTAAACAGCTATTATTGTAAACTGTACAGGGTGCACTCTAAGTCGATAGCGGAACTTTAAGTAGGCTGTCTACTGATCACTACGAGCAACTTGTACCAGGTGGCGAAAAAAATAGAGCGAAAAAAATATCAGCTGTTCCATAAAAAAGGTCGACTCAGTACTGTGCCAAATGTATGAAACAGCTGATATTTTATTCGCTCCATTTTTTTCGCCACCTAGTACAAGTTGTTTGTATTGATCAGTAGAAAGCCTACTTAAAGTTCCGCTATCGACTTAGAGTGCACCCTGTAGTTTCACATCAACTGTCAAGATGAATCCGAAGCGGTTACCCTGACACTCTACCACAATACAGATAAACTCTACGATGCGGTGTGGTCGCGTCGCTCATTTGCACGCGACGCGACCTACATCGCCAGTGCACTCGAGGTGTCGCGCGGTTCACTGCGCGGCTGTCCGACCGTGCGCCGCTGCTATCTTTACGCTTTATGCTTCGATCAAGGATAAAACTAGATACAACATAGAACTCTGAAATGTGTCTGGAAAAATAGATGCCCAAATTGCCTTTGGGAGCTTATTTGCTCGTAGTCCATGCAATTAAAGTAAAACTGTACACTAATGCAATAAGGTTGACATTCGAATATTAGACGTATGGTCGAAATGATGTTTCGTATTGTTCTATTGCTGATATCTTTTGTTTCTGTGGGGACAAGTTTTTATTGTGATTTTAAACGTAATGCGGATTCTATGGGATTTAGTTCGGTGGCTTTATGCGACCCAAGTACTTAACGGCTGTCTAGGGTGGCATTAATAGTCGTTGACTCAAGATTGAACTCAAGTAGGTGATCTCAGAAAAGTCAAATGCTAATTCAAGCCTTGGCTAATGTAAATGTCAATCTCAAGATAGTGTCTATTAATATGCTGACATCTACTCAAGTTTAACATTAGCCAAGGCTTGACATTAGAATATGAATTTTCTGAGTTCACCTACTTGAGATCGAGCTCAAGTAGGTGATCTCAGACGACTATTAACACCACCCCTAGTGCGCGAGTCTGACTCGCATTTGGCCGGTTTTTAACACACCATTTTCGATTCAAGGCATAAAGTTCAAGGAACGCAAAAGAAGATTCTATCCACCCCTATTCAGTGACAATCTCGAAGTTCCCTATCTAGGGGAAGGAGCCCATAAACATGGCAATAAATTGCACTTAGGTATATTTGAGAATTTTGCGACTCGCTCTTTGCTTTCGGGAATACAGTGCGCCATTTTGTGACTCCAAAAAATGTGCCTTGGGGCCGGTAAAATTGTGTTCTCCAAAAGGGTTGTTACTACAGGCTGCACAAAAAAATGGAGTGAAAAAAATATCAGCTGTTCCATACAAAAGGTTGACTCAGTACTGCGCCAAATGTATGAAGCTGATATTTTTTTCGCTCCATTTTTCCTCGAGACTATTAATGCCACCCTAATTGACCAAATGAAAATCTGATCGCGCCTATTACCGGCTAGACAATGCGTCGAAACACGATGAACTTTAACTTTAACAAACTCCTTTTGTACTTTTTGCCGCGCAGGCCCAAACAATGGCGGAGCAGATAACTTTTGCCCTGTTAAATAAAGACGACAGTTTTATTGAAAGTAAGGCCATTTTTCCTCCTGTAATTTTCTCGGGATCCCTTCGGTCGTCGACAGAAGTCACGAGGTGAGAGCGAGAAGAATGGGGATGAGGGGAGGGCGGGAAAATTGAACTGGGCTGCAATCAAGATGCGAAATATTGTGAATATTGTCAACCTGCACATCCAAAGGTTATCTGGATGAGATCGCTTTTAGCGATAAGACCGCCATATTTTTTTGTCTACTATACTATCTGGTATACGTAGGTAGGTAGGTAATCGTATGAGATAGTGGCCACCCCTGGTGTCAGAGTTTTTAGACCGCCTAAAGGGCCTCAATCAACAACACCGGGACTATCGTCTTAACGTGCCTTCCGAAGCACGGAATAAAGAGTTACAGGCGTCAGAAAAAAGCATTAAGATACAAATTTTATAAAGACTTTTAAAGTGGTTCGTTATCAAAAAAATATTATATCTGAAAATCCAAAAGAAATATAAATATATTTGGCTGTAAGTTAACAGACCAACAGTCGAACATTAATGCCGGTTTCTAAATTGAAAAAAAAAACTGTTTTAATGAATAGTTCTTTAAAAAAAAAATACAAGTAAGAAACGGGCTGTTTGTAAGTTACTATGGATTGGTAAGTAAGTTCATAACTGAAACATCCTGTGCTTGAAATAAAACGGCTTGTTGTTTAAACACCAAGAAGTAAAAAAATCCAAGGATTGCTACCCTCTAACAATCCGTAGCTTGCACCACGGGCTAAAAGGAGAAAGAGACATTTTTCGCTTTGCCACAAACTTAAAAACTCGTTATTCGTCGGCGAAAAGTTAAAGAAGACTCCATTATTGTACGAGGCAGTGAATTTATCGCGAGCGGTGCCAGACTCGAGATTTTGTTACGCGATGCTCCACTGTCCCTTAAAGTATTAATCCTCCTGCTTACTATGGTTTTAGAGACTATAAACACCTTTGAAATTAGTTTTTTTTTTGTCAATTCAGTAGGTACTCTCAGCGACAAAGCTTGTTTTACTCCTGTTTTACTGGTTTGTTCGATTGACACATTTATTTAGCGTGTCACGTTGTTATTGTAAGTTTTTTTCTCTGATTGCTTTTCAGGGAAACGACAATAGTATGATATTATTGTACCTAATTATCCCGGTTTGAAACGAGGAGAATAAATCTATGATTCAGAACCATAGTAAAGGAGATACACCTTCCTCATTCCTCATCCACCATCCTCAAACACTGGACGAAGCAATCAAAACTTATGTCTGACAAATATGTTATAGATGTTTTCTACACCTTTCTTTTTGTCTTGAAAACCTTTTTACAGAACGTTTCTATCGAATGAAATTGGTACATATTATTACCAAAGAAAATAAGCACGTTTTCTGAAAGCTAAAAACCTTTTTGAAGGGCGCCGAGAAGAAACCGAAGTCAATAACCAGTCGAGTCGAGTCAAGACAAAAAAAGCGCACACCTCGCCAAAATAACTTAGGAGGTTAGGAGAGAAAAAAAAGCGAGACGAAGTTTATTCACGCTATAAAATAGCACGAAACATATGCGGGGAAGTGCGCTCACATATATAAATATGTAATAGGGAGTAGGCACTGAGAGAAATAAAATAGAAGAACCGCCCCTTGATAACTTATCTTGCAGTTACAGCTTGCAATAAGGTCCATAATAGTCCGACAAAACGCAGGAGAGGGCACAGGAAAGGAGTTGTTTTTAGAGGCATATCCTCTTTGCAATGGGAGATTATCTTTCCGAATGATGCTTCCGTATAGTTACGATAGAACTTGAAATACTGTAAGTTCGGTTAATCATAATTATTTTGTAAATAACATTTAAAAAATGTGTGTCGCGGAACATAATCTTCAACATATTATTACTAATAATTTCAAAGAAATACAATAATATAATTTCTGAACGAAGCGACCAGGTTTTTGTTTAAATTATTTATCCCAGTACCGTCATGTCCTGCCGTTTCACCCAGTTCCCGCTTGACATTGAATTGCGGGACACCCTCTATACATTAGCACCACATTAGATGTGATAACATACCTACCCGGTGGTTGGATTGCTACTGTTCTGACTCACGCTTTGTTTCGTACTTTTGAACATCATTTTGCGATTGGTGTGCTATGCATGACCGACTTCATCTTCTGTCCCAACCCAGTGGGGTAGGCAGGGGTAGGTGCGGCGCGGGTATATTTTATGGAGAGTGCGCGGGGCTCTCTTTTTGCAATAGAAGCCAGGAGGCGGCTCAACCTCTCATATTTACGATTAGTGCGTGATCAGAAACGCGATGGGGCCGAATGTTTTCGCCGATAAATCCCGAGCGATACATTCGATCTACTACTTTTTAAACGGCGATAAAGGGTGTAAGCGATCGGTTATAGAGAGCGCGCTAATTCATAAAAAGCTTTTAAAATAACCTCAATAACCAGCCGGGACCAACAGTCTCTCGTGCCTTCCGAAGCACGGAAGCGCCCAGATATTATTGCCACTTGCGGTCACCTGTCCTTGGACTGAACAAGCCCGATGTTGCTTAACTTCGCCAGTTGATTAACTGCCGATTTCTGAATTGAGAAATTAACTAAGCAAATACGTAAGTATCGTCCTGTCTCTGCAGATTTCTCACAAAAGAGCGTGACAGGACGATACTTAAGTATTTGCTTAGTAAATTTCTCAATTCAGAAACCGGGCCTAAGAATGGCTAGTCCAACTAGGCTCTGAGCCCGTCCGACTCATGTGACCAAAAACGCAAAAGGTCAATAAACGCCCAAATACGCAACATACCAAATACGTGAATTACCAAAGCTATATTACGCATAATGCCTAAAACGCAGATGCCCTTATCTTAGTAAGCTAGTCGTAGTATGCCATAAACGCAACGTATACACTCGTAAGTAAGATGCCATACATGAGCGCTTGGTAAATGCTCTTATGGTTACCGAAACCAATTCGCAATGATAAAACTTTGGTCTACGTGCTACGCCGCGGCTACGAGGCCGAATGCTACAAGAAGTGCTACGCGCTACGCCGTAGACCCACTATGCGTACTATCGTTAGTGTCAGGTAACTCAGGAGGCATAAAATTATAATAATTGTCCCAGAGTGAAATTTTTTGAGGAAATTCAATACAATGTTATACCAATATGACGCAAATAAATTGAATATGAATAATGACTACAACGCGTAAAAACGCGATAAACTCAAAACAAGTGATACAACTTTAAACTGAGATAATACGAAACTACGATGTACATAAAAGCGTTGTTTATCATTTTCACTCGCACTAGCCAGAAAAGTAACAACCCTTATTAAAAAATATCTGAGACGTATTTACCTATATGGACGAGGCTTGCCTAGAACGTTGCTAGGTATTAGAAAGGGGGTCTGTTTAGAAAATAAGAAAAGGCCGACCGTATCTTTTGATTGCATTAACTTAGAAGTTTTTTTTCAGAGCTTTAAGAGATTGCAGAATTTGATATTAATTTCAACTTGATACCTCTATGTGTTCCTAAAATATAGGTTCTTGACAGACAGAGTGACGGATGGACGGACAATAAAGTGTTTCTGTTTTTTTCTTTTGCGGTACGGAACCCTAAAAAGGACCCGGATTTTACAATCTTAACAAAAATCTTAGTAGTTAAATGAAGAAAACAAAACAACTCCCAAACCAGGTAACAAGAAGTCGTAGTGGCTACAAACTACAGGAGATTCAGTTAGCCCTATCTGCAGTAGTTTGCTAGTTTTACTCCAGACTCAGGTAAAAATAAGACGCTGGAGTAAAATATACAGTGTAGTGTTGTTTGTAGGTGCTGGGCAAGCCTACTCCATCTAAAACAATTTCCCAGGCACTGCAGTGCCGAGTGGTCTCTTCACCCATCTAGTGTGAGTGAAGGTGCCACTGGACGCTGTATAAATCATCTCATTACGTAGATGCAAAAGGCCTTAGGCCTTAGTTAGTGTTGTTAGAACATAGCTTGAAAAGGGTTTGCTTTACTAACTTCACTCACACTAGACTGTAGTGACTGGGACATTCATTGTATGGACTAATTATGATTCGATTTACGACTAAAATACGATGTTATTGGTTATAGATGGTTATTGACCATATAAAGAGAACTAACTAAAACATCAAAATGAAAATAGACATAGTTGACAAAAAAATACTTTTAATTTATTAAATTAACTACAGAGATTTTTGCTAAGATTGTAAAGTCCAGGTACTTTTTAGGGTTCCGTATCTCAAAATGAAAAAAAAAAAAACAGAATCACTTTGTTGTCCATCCAACTGTCACTATCTCTGTCAAGACCCTATTATTTTAGGAACGCAAGGTAAATCGTTGAATTAATAATTGACACTAAAGTCACATTTGCACTTTGGTGATTATTTCCTCCTTTTGGTGATTATTTCTCCTAAACATTTAATTAGCATTTGATAGAATTTATAAAAGCATGATTTTCGGTGTATTTTTGTCAGAAAATTTGCTACATGTTGTCTACTAATCAACACAAACAAGTTGTACTAAGTGGCTAAAAAAAATAATTTAATATGAAGTCTGTGCCTTTAAAATATAATTTAAATTTGATTTACCTCCAAAATGTGCAAACCTAACTTAAGACCACAGACGAAAAATGGCGGTTTATCTTTTTTCGCCGACAAGCGACGGCTAAAGATATTCCGGATGCCACACGTATCTGTCTGAGGAAGGGGGCACTTGTAAAATATTCACTGTATTTGGGGGGAGCCTCCGAGGGGGAAACGGGGGTTCGGAACGTGAAATAAAACCTACTCTCTAGTGCTGTTCAAACTGAACTAGTGAGGTTTTTGAACAAGCGAGCGAAGCGAGAGAAGTTCTCCGAGTCTACTGGAACAATCCGGCGCTTGTATGTATGTAATGTATGATGAATGAATTTTCGTTCGACGTTAACTTGAGTAAAGTCAAAAGTCAAAGTCAAAGTCAAAATGTCAAATTATCAAAAGTAAAAAAAAGTACATACATCAAATAAATACTTATTACTATCGAATACTAAGTAAGTATCTAGCTACTTTTTTTCTCCAGCTTCACTAGCTCTGATCGTTCTTGGATTTGTTCAGATCTTCAGGAAATTTGGTAGGCGGGTAAATTAAATTCAAGTTATATTTTGAGTTTATCCATGAACCAAATTGGTCGAGGGGTTGCCAAGTTACGGGGTTGTAAAGTTTATAATAATATGCAATGCGCGCGCGCCTGCGCGAATGGCGTCAGCAAAAAAAAAGTTACACATCGCGCGAGTTTACAGTTCGGGGCGAACCACTAGTTACTTGGCTCCAGGGGCCTGAGACTGTAATGCAATGGTGCCTCGATAGGCTCCCAGTTGTAGGCGTCGATTACGATTTATTAACGCTGTCTGCCCTTTTAACGATTTTCTCGTATAGCAAATAATATTCTGACTCTAGCTGGAGGATTAGTTCATTGTTTGGAGGAGGAGAAACGAGGTTTTGTCATTTTACTGGGAACCTATCGACACGACATTGCGTTACAGACTTAAGCCCCTGTACTAGCTGATAAAGGAACTGGCAAGCTCAGAAATTACCTGTCAAACTACAAGCACATGGTGCATGTTATTCAAGTCATCCATATTAAAACGTTTGAGGTTTATGGAGCTTATTTAATTTTATAGAAACTTAGATTTAAATTAATCTGTCTAATGCACCAGATAATATCAGTTATTAAATTAGGCAAGCGCAACAACGACTACCTACTTGCAGGGCAATGAGATAGGTAACTTCTAATCTGCTTCTAATCCCTAACTCAAGCAAAAACGGGCGAAACTTTTGATCAAAAACGAAACAGTAACAAGTTAGGTTTAAATATTTAGGGCGCGGCGGCAGACAAGTTATGGCGGTACAGAGCTCTCTCCGCGTTACTTATTGCCTTGTCTACTTGCTTAGCGATCCACCAGTGAAATGTACGGTGAGTTTAACCTTTGTAACAACAATATTATCGTGATTAAACCTGACCATTAGAGTATTCCAGGTACTCGTAAGTATCGTTAAACGGAGTGATTAGAAACTGAAGTATGAATACCAACAAAGGATAAAAAATTTAGGGCGTGGAGGCAGATAAGTTATGGTGGTACGGAGCTCTCCCCGTGTTACTTATTGCCTTGTCTACTTGCTTAGCGATCCGCCGGTGAGATGTACCTACAGTGAGTTCAACCATAGCATCATTAATACACCTGACTATTACTACAGGGCGCACTCTAAGTCGATAGCGAAAATTTAAGTTGTCTGTCTACTGATCACTACAAACAACTTGTACTAGGTGGCGAAAAAAATGGAGCGAAAAAAATATCAGCTGTTCGATACAAAAGGTCGACTGAGTACTGCGCCAAATGTATGAAACAGCAGATATTTTTTTTGCTCTATTTTTTTCGCCACCTAGTACAAGTTGTTTGTAGTGATCAGTGGACAGCCTACTTAAAGTTCCGCTATCGTCTTAGAGTGCACCCTGTAGTATTTTAGGCACTCTTAAGTATCGTCAAACGGAGTGATTAGAAACTACAGTATACCTATAAATAGCAGCAAAGGTATAAACTGGTGACATACTAAGCGCTATTTCATAGAAGACGGGGTTTTACTTTGTGACCATAAGATTTTGCTACATGCTTATTTTTTTCCGAAAGTGTCAACAGGCGATCCAAATCGGTTCACCCGTTTAAGAGCTACGGTGTCACAGACAGACAGAACACACATACAGTGGTCAAACTTATAACACTGGTTTTTCGATTTGGGTCGGGGGTTAAAAAAATAAAACTATGGCATCGAACCTGTAGGTGTAGACGTTCCGCACTGTTATATAGGGTAGAGTTTTGAGGGTCTGGACTTACTGGCTACACCATATCAAAACAGCCTATAGTCAGCATAACATCACTTTAACACTAGAGTACACTTGCGGCCTACTATTATTAATAGTAGACTAGAGTAACTTTTTTTGCAATAACTTTTAGTTTAGTGTGCTACCGATTTGCGAATCCAGGAAAGCCTCGCTTGTTAAATTTGTCACCTAAGTAGTCCTGTTTCCCGCGAAACCCCACGTTAAAAAAAGAGGCGCATGTATTGCAGTGTTAAATTGTTGTAAAGTGCAGAAATACAATGAGGCTTCAAATTCCTCCCAACGCTTCGCACGAACAGGGGGTCTACCGGCTAAGATGAAGCCGATTACCATTGGCAAAAATCGAAGTTCGATTTTTGAAAATTTTTCCGCCACCCAGTTCATTTTACTGCCAGCCAGTTAATTTTTCATAAATCGAACTTCGATTTTCGCCAATGGTAATCGGCTTCGTTTTAGCCGGTAGACCCCCAGATGGGGATGAAAAATAAATAATAGATAGGCAGGTTTATAAGCTGCAGTCGGGCGGCTGTTTGTCTGAGTCTGAGTGGAGGGCGCAGGTGCGGCAATCAGTGCAGGGCTCATCGAGTGAGCTGCAGATCCTGGAGGGACGAATACAGCCACGGGATATCTCGATGGATAAGTCATGAGCAACGTCGACATGTTGCTAAAGAGCAAAGTTGAAGACGTGAGCGCCTAAAACTAGCATCAGATGAAAAGCCAGAACATCGGCTGAACAATTATAAAATCTAGGAAGATCCGCTAAAAAAAAAAAAAAACATAGTGTCACTTTGATATTTGCCGCCTTGAAGCCGACGCGGCGCAAACACGCCAGTGAATTTGGCTCGCTGCTAGTTAAAGGAGCGTCGTATTGAGAGGTTGTGCTTGTGACTTTTGACTTAGTATTTTGTAAACATTTATAATAAGTTGAAAAAATTCACTCGGGACAGGACTTGAACCCGCAACCTCTCGCATACCGTGCAGGCGCTCTACCAATTGAGCTACCGAGTCAAGTAACTTAGTATTTTATATTGAGTGTCGATCGCTGCGTGTAGATAAAATGTTTTTTCGTTGGTTTGGACAGCGAGGTGCCTCTAGACGAAACTTCGAATGACCCAAAAATTAAAAGACGAAGGTTTTGTACAACATTTAAGCATAATTTCCATCAGCATTGTGTTGAAATGGTCTGTTATGTCTGCGCCCATCACAGATATTTCAAAAGTAGTTGGTATCCCAAGAACCAAGATTGCCGTCGTGTGTACCGACACTATCTAAGCGAACGGACTTTAGAATTCTTTTACAGGGGAGCCAAAATACGGTTTGGTTATCTTGTTTTGATGCTTTGGTAAAACTATGAGACCCAGCTGAACGAGAGTTAGCTCAAAGGAAGTGATATATTTTGTCTAAGGTGTAGAGTTTGTGAATTTAGGGCTTGTAGAGTAAGAAGCTTGGCTCTACATGAAATCTGATAGCTTTTTGTCAGTGCGAGGTCTATGGTCTCGTCTTGGCAATTTTTTTCACATGAAAATGTTTTAGGTGGGATTTATTTTACTATTTACACGAATACTAGAGTCAATCTTGCTAGAGACAAACGAACTATACAATTGGGTACGCAAAGTTTTTTGTTCGAAAGTCCGTTATTGGCTTAAACTTATCTTTAGATAATATTGAGAAACTCATTTAAATATTTTTTATTTTGGTCCAGTAGTTTTGTTTTTATGCGCTAAAATGTTTTGTTCCTATGACCGCCAACAGTATGCAGACCGTCGCGTGAAGGTCATAAAACCGTATCTTTGAAACGTTGTAAAATCCAAACGACTGAACCAAAATAAAAAATATTGAAATTAGTTTCTCAATATTGTCTAAAGATAAGATTAAGCCAATAACGGACTTTCGAACAAAAAACTTTGCGTACCGAATTCCGATATCAGATTTCTTAAGGTTGAAAAATGATTTTACATTATGGAAACACTATTCTATTAGCCATTTGTGCAGGTATTTTTAAAGAGCGACAATCGTAAACTGTTTAGTCTTTTAGGCAATAAGTTGTACATATTTTAATTAACATCAGGTGGCAACTTCTGTCGAAAAATACTGTATTAGATTGTGGAGCTACAAGTTTGTCTGGGTTTCTAGAATTGAAATTGTATAACTCATGGAATAGTTCCCGCAACTGCCGCATCCGTTCCCTATTCCCACATCCCGCGAGCACTTCGTTACAATGTTTGCCGAATCCGTCAGCGCAACTCGATTACCTTCCGCGCGGCGCGTTTCTTAATTCGCTACTTGCGCCTGCGACTAATTAGGTGACGGGGCCATTCGTGCGACTGTTTCATCAAACACGACCTTCTTTATCTATCTATCCCTCCACCATTTAATTTCATTTTTAAAATTTTGTTTGTTCAGGAAACCAACCAGCTATTTACAGTTCTTATATACTAGTAAATAGATAATTTATGAGCGATATGGTATACATTTATTTACTAAGCAGTAACTACTAATTAATAAGGATGCATTAACAATAAATTCCAATAATAGGTATATCAAAACAAAAAAACATCCAAACTTTAACGCATAATTTTCTACAGGTAGGTAATTTTGAATCAATGAAACGTTTAGAAACTAGTACTAGCTACCAGTATAATTACCATCTCTTTACCTCAACCACGGGGGTCGCGGTTTGACACCCGGTCCTACCTTGTGCAATAGTATTTTCAGATGTGTAATGTACATACGACAACACGTAGAAACGCACACTTTCGTTGCAAAGTCACCCGTAACGTAAGTGAATAGAGTGTACGCATTTAAAACAGGGGAAGTGCACCAACCACGTGGTCTGGGGGTCTACCGGCTAAGATTAAGCCGATTACCATTGGCGAAAATCGAAGTTCGATTTTTGAAAAATGTACTGCCACCCAGTTCATTTGACTGCCACTCAGAATTTTTCATAAATCGAACTTCAATTTTCGCTAATGGTAATCGGCTTCATTTTAGCCGGTAGACCCCCTGATGCGATAATGGCAGCGGCTAGAGGAAGCATCCACCAGGCAATCCACACAATAGAAAACCGTATCCAACGGAAGCGAGTACATACGACACGGTTGCGATTGGAAGGTCTTGAGTCGGCTCCAGACTCCATGGGTAATGTAGTGTGTAGCACCTCACCTCACCAAAAATTGTACCAATAAAAAAAAATAAAAAAAAAACATTTATAGCATTCACTTAGATGCTAGGTCAGCGTTACGCGCTTATGTTACAGTAATCCTAAAGTGTTACAGTAAAACCTTATCCCACCAAAAACATTCTGTAAAAACTAGCCAGGTCTCGATGGATCTGCTTGTTTATCTCTAAAAAAGTAATGAAATCTAGACAAAGTCGTGCCAAGTCTAAGGTTCCTTACTGCGATTTCTTTATTATTATAGTTAATGTTGTGAGACTTGGCCGTTGAAGGGTACACAAGCGGTTCTGGCGACAGATTGGTGCAATGGTGTCATGGAGCACCTGGTTTTGTACCCTTGTGTACCCTTCAACAGCCAAGTCTCACAACATTAACTATAATAATAAAGAAATCGCAGTAAGGAACCTTAGACTTGGCACGACTTTGTCTAGATTTCATTACTTTTTTAGAGATAAACAAGCAGATCCATCGAGACCTGGCTAGTTTTTACAGAATGTTTTTGGTGGGATTTCACTTCTTTTTGTAGAAACGAGGGCATATTGATTAATTTTATTAGATTTTCTTATTTGACACAGTTTTTAAATTTGTGTAATGTTCGAGTAGAATAAAGTTAATCGTCCGACTACTTCTTGTTGAACGAGCGAGCGAAGTCCTCCGACTCTGCTGGAACAATCCGGCGTTTGTTTGTATGTATGTATGTTTGTATGTATGAATGTTTGTTAGACGATAACTTGAGTTTTGGTCGGATCGTTATGAAATTTGATAGGCGGGTAAACTAAATTAAAAGAATTTTTTAATTCGAACATGAGCCAAATCGGTCGATGGGTTGCCGAGATACGGGGTTGTATAGTTTAAATGCAAAGCGCGCGCGCGCCTGCGCGAATGGCGTAAGCAAAGTTATACATCTGTAACTGAGGTCACGAGTTCATAGTTTGGAGCGAACCACTAGTGGGACGCTATAGGCTAGATTAAATGAAGATGTGTCCCACTACGCTGGATTTTTGCAATGACAGTCGATTTTTTTATGTACCAATAGTAGAAGGGGCATTACCATAATATCTCTAATAAAGCTGATACCAGCTGAGGGTTCTTCATCAGATACTTCAGACCTTAGATTTTTGACATCAAATAAAGCGGCCCACCAAGTTGAATATTTTTTGTAAGGGCGGTATATGTCGATCTATAATAGTTTGGTTGGGCTCTTGTGTTTTCTAATCAGGGTCACCAGGTACTGCAGATCTTCGATTATCCTAGTTTTTATAGTTGTCCCTTTATGTGCCCATTAAACCCTAACTGTGTACCAAATTTCAGCTCTCTGAGTTTATGGGAAGTACTAGTTCTATTAGGGCTCTTGTGTTTTCTAATCAGGGTCACCAGGTACTCCAGATCTTCGATTATCCTAGTTTTTATAGTTGTCCCTTTATGTGCCTACTAAACCCTAACTCTGTACCAAATTTCAGCTCTCTGAGTTTATGGGAAGTACTAGTTCTATTAGGGCTCTTGTGTTTTCTAATCAGGGTCACCAGGTACTCCAGATCTTCGATTATCCTAGTTTTATAGTTTTCTCTTTATGTGGCCATTCAACCCTAACTCTGTACCAAATTTCAGCTCTCTGAGTTTATGGGAAGTACTAGTTCTATTATGATGATCATGAGTGAGTGAGTGAGTGAGTGAGTGAGTGTGTGTCATAAATGCGAAACTTTGCTTTCGCTTAACTTCGGAACTAAATGACCTACAGACTTGAAATTTTGGATTTTAAGTATGTGATTATAGCTTACTAGATGACGAAAATTTCTGCGTTCTGGTCTTATCCAGAGGTTCTCAAATAGGGGCCTGAAAATGCGGCGAAATGGTTCCAGTAAAGGATGGTACAGCAGTGTTTGCTTCGCGCTCGACCTGGCGGGGGCACTGCCGTGCCCCCAGATAACTAATCATTTGCTTAAGCTACCATACTACAGTAATGGGAGTAACCGGAATAAAGAAGAAGGCCTATATTAAAATGATTCTATCAAATGAAATCACCAAGCTTTATCAAAACTCCAGTTAGACTCAAACAGAATCATCTCTATAGTGAGGCCATCCGGGTACAACACCGAACTAAATCCTATAGAATCCGCATTACGTATAAAATCACAATAAAAACTTGTCCCCACAGAAACAAAATATATCAGCAATAGAACAATACGAAACATCATTTCGACCATACGTCTAATATTCGAATGTCAACCTTATTGCATTAGTGTACAGTTTTACTTTAATTGCATTGACTACGAGCAAATAAGCTCCCAAAGGCAATTTGGGCATCTATTTTTCCAGACACATTTCAGGGTTATAAGTTGTATCTAGTTTTATCCTTGATCGAAGGGGCACAATGAAAACTTGATAACTAGTGGTTCGCCCCGAACTTTGAACTCGCGACCCTCTATCTCAGTAACCCCTCGACCGATTTGGCTCATGTTCGAATTTAAAAATTCTCTTTGCCTCATTTACCCGCCTACCAAATTTCATGACGATCCGACTACATTTACTCAAGTTATCGTCGAACGAACATTCATACATACATACATACATACATACATACATACATACATACATACATACATACAAACGCCGGATTGTTCCAGTAGACTCGGAGAACTTCGCTCGCTTCGCTCGCTCGTTCAAAAACTTATAATATCCTCGAGACGGCCGCGCTAAACCAACATGGGAGACATGATAGCAAGAGACAGGGTAATATCTTCACATTGTAAAATTTATCTGCTTTTAAGTTAAAAAAACCCGTTGTTTTAATTTCAAACTATAGGTAGAATATCTCATAAATGGCTAAACCAAGGCAAAACTAGCGCCGCCAATGAAATAAAAATCATATCTTCTTTTTGGATGCGTTTTTTTGCTAAAAACTTTCCTGCAAGTTCTCAACGCGAGGCTTAACTATTTTTAGGACCTAAGTTTTAGATTCCAGGTCCTAGAACCTACGAATGCAATCATTTATCGCCAAAAATGGCAAAGGTTTTGTTTCTTTCTAGGCCATATTTTTTTATATTTAGCAATCGATTTAAAGTTTTCCATGACCCAACAATATTAAAGAGAAAAATCCCCTTAACAGTATCTGCTGCCTAAAAGATTTTATTTCAGTGTTATTTTCATGTACGAAAAGTTTTTGTTTTCATGAAAGTTCCATTATAAGCGTTCAGATACTGGTTTACACGAGCGAGGTAACTGCTTTTGATTTTAAAACAATATGTTTTACCCAAAATACAAACATAACGTCATTCAAATATTGCGTAAAACTTGCCATTCGAGACATAACCCTCATTATTTATTTGCGTAAGTTATTGACAGAAGTTTATTTTTTATCTAACGCGCCACCTTTATGTTCTGGTTTTGGAACGTTTCCCTCCGTTGCGAATTTTATCTGTGGTGTTTCGTTCGTGGCGAGAGGTGCTTGTTGGTGTGTGTTGATGAGTCTGTGACTTTGACAGCTGACAGCTCCACTATTCTGTGCACACGGCTCACCACAGAGTTCGCCATTTTGTCGTGTGGAGTGTGTGTTGCATTGCAATCAAATGAAAACATTTAATACATGGAACCACTTATAGATATTGAGGAGTGGTTGTTAAAATATGGTTTAGCATTCAATTAATAGTCCGTCTTTTCTGGTCCTTGTTTAATTTCAGTCTTAGCCTGAGCTCCATACTATCGAGAAACAACACCTTTTGGCCAAAAGAACAGTCTCGATCAATAAATAATTGATCATATTAATCAAAATCGGTTTCCCGTTTGGGAACTGCTACAATGCCACAGACACACAAATACACACTTGAGGATATTATGAAAGAAAGAAGAAAGTCTATCTTTAAACATTTATAATAAGTTGAAAAAATTCACTCGGGACAGGACTTGAACCCGCAACCTCTCGCATACCGTCCTGTCCCGAGTGAATTTTTTCAACTTATTATAAATGTTTAAATTATTCCCTAGCACTGGTTAGTGCTTTAGAAAAAACAAAAAGTCTATCTTTCCTAACAAAATGTATGGGGAAAGTTTTTCGCGATTTCTGTCATTTCTTTGGTGCTCAAACCTCAGTTGGCTCCTTATTCCGTCCGTCTTTTGATCCCCACATGAAACGATCGATTGGTAAAAAAAAAAATTTGGTGTTTTAGTTTATGTTTGCTGACTGTAATTTTTTTTTTTCCATTATCTGTGGATGTAGTTTATAATAACTCAAAAAGATGGTCTCTTAGGAACATCTTCCTGTAATTATAACGGTTAAGCTACCTGCCTTTACTGGCCCATCTTAAAAATCCACCCTTTATATTTTTATTTTTACCTAATTTTTTTTAAAAGAATAAATTATATTATAATACTTATTCATCTGATAGTTATTTCTTTAAAATTTGTAATCTGCGTCGAATAAAAAAAAAACGGAACAACACCGTAACATCGCGATGTACATTTATACGAAAATGCCCAAATACGATAAAAGTGTAGTTTAAATTATCTGATCTAAGGGACCCGTTTAGGTCCAAGTGATGGCTAATACCTTGTCTATGGGTACCATCGGCAGAGGAAGGCCTCTCCCCCCTCTGCCTTTCCCCTCCCTTTCCCGTGCGGGGGGATGGAACATGATGAGATAAGGGGTAAGCAGGCGTTAATTAAAATTTTCAACTACTGCTCAAGTGGAGGCGTGCTAGAAATATGCAGAGGATGTTGAAAATAATATTTACGTGTGTATTTTCGGTTCCCTGCTTCTCGGTCATCGTCATCATTAGTGCGTAGTTTGCTACAAAAAATTGCTTAGTCTTTTCTGTGGACTTACCGAGCTGAGAGCATGGCGTAAGTGCTGGGCAAGCTTACTGAGTCATAACTTTACTACTAAACTAGTGGTTCACTCTGAATTATGAACTCGCGAGCGTGTAACTTTTTGCTAACCCCAATTGCGCAGGCGTGCGCGCATTGCATATTTACATTAACTTTACAACCCCATATCTCGGCAACCCCTACACCGATTTGGCTCAAGTTAGAATTTAAAGTCTTTTAATTTAATTTACCCGCCTAGAAAATTTCATGATGATCCGACCAGATTTACTCAAGTTATCGTCGAACGAACATACATACAAACATACATACACACATACATACAAACATACATACATACAAACATACAAACGCCGGATTGTTCCAGTAGACTCGGAGAACTTCGCTCGCTTCGCTCGCTCGTTCAATTATAGAATTAAAATACCCCCGACATTTCATCTTCAAATGAGCATATTATTATCTCATAAAATTGATAAAACGTAATATCTAAGAACACTCCGTAGTAAAAACCGTAGTTTCCGCCACGTCAAGTCTAAAGCCAGGCACACACTCGCTCGTGAGGCAATATTCGCTGCCGCACCTGCCTTGCACACGCTGCGCTTTATGGGCCACACGCGAGCAGCATCCTGTGGCTAATTATTGTGCTATGATTACCTATACACTAGGCCTGACATTGTTTTCGAATTTTAGATGGAGTAGGCTTAGTCGGCCTAGCCCACAGGAAAGAAGAGTCAATATGTGTGGAGCCAACTAAGCCGCCCCGACTCACCGCAAGCGTTAGTATAAGGGAGGCCAGGCCACAATTGAATAATTTTTGGGTATTATTATCTAAATTTATTTTTTTTTTGCTTCAATATCATTTAAGTAATCACTTCTGAGTCAGGTGTTACAAAACAACATCTTGTATTACTTATCTTCCTAGTTTTCTACTGTTTTTCTTGCATCTAACATAATCATTTCCTCGCTCTGTGAGATGAAAAGTTGTGTGTTTCGCACGAATGCAATATTATTTATTATTTGCATCTCGTGCTTCTGAATACCTTGCTATGCTCAGGTTTTTTTTTAACCACTCGCTGCGCTCGTGGCTTAATTTTGGTATTTAATACAAGCACTCGCTACAAACAATAATTTTGCATTCTTGCATAACAAATAACTATTATCTATCTATCCTGTACTATCAAAGATAGATGCAGAAAAACATTACAACAGAGAGACGGACAGACAGCGTAGGCTTATAAAAAGGGTCCCATTTAGGACCCTTTACACACGGAACCCTCAAAATATAACCTCGCCGCTCCCTAGGCGTCATGAACAGTGTTCACATAATGAAAAGTTTCTAATACCTCATTTCAGTTCCCATTTCCTCTATACCGCAGTCAGCTCGGTTTGTTCTGAGGGCCTCTTGCGAAATTGACGAAGCGATGGGGATACAACATTTAAGACGAGGCGAATTTAATTTATTCGTGACACAAAAACATAAAAATAAAATGAGGCCAAATATACAGGGCAATTTTTAAAAAGCTTTTTTCTTCAAACACCCCAACTTATAAAATGTGATGTCTAACCACTTTTGTTCTACGACTTGGGTGAAAGCGCAAAATCTTTTTCCATCTCAAAAAAAAAAATATTTTTTTGTGGAGTGTAATAAATAGGAACTGGGGGTCTAACGGCTAAAATGAAGCCTATTACCATTGGCGAAAATCGAAGTTCGATTTATGAAAAAAATACTGCCACCAAGTTCATTTTACTGCCACCCAGTTAATTTTACTGCCACCCAGTTAATTTTTTCATAAATCGAACTTCAATTTTCGCCAATGGATAATCGGCTTCATCTTAGCTTTAGACAGGCTGGAAAAGTGGTAGAGAATAGGGGCACTATAAAGCGCGCCGCGCAGGCAGCGCTGGAATGTTAGAAATGCACACTTTTAAAGAAAAGAAACGTTCAATCAATCAATTATCGAGCTTTTAAAAAAAATTTGGAACTAAATTTGTTGGAAAACAACTTGCTTTAGATGAACGACGAAGTTCTCCGAGTCTATTTGAACAATGGCGTTTGTATGTACGTTTGTTGTATGTATGAATGTTCCATCGAGGATAACTTGAGTAAATATAGTCGGATCGTCATGAAATTTGGTAGGCGGGTAAATGAGGCAAAGAGAATTTTCAAGATCAAATATGAGTCAATTCAGTCCAAGGGTTGCTGAGATATGGGGTTGCGAGTTCATCGTTCGGGGCGAACCACTAGTTGTAAAATAATCGACGCATCGTTGAGCTCGCAATGGGCCCACTATTAAACGCAACATTCGCTGCGGATTGGCTTCTTTATGAAACGTCACGCGCGTGTGGTCGTGGCGGGAAATGTGAACGATTATTTTTAAAAGACCCTTGTTTTTAACCGACGGCTAGGAAAAAAGAGGTGTACGATTTCTGCTGCAAAGTCGTCGAAATTTTTACGTGCTTTAAAGTAACTAGTGGTTTGCCCCAAATTGTGAACTCGCGAGTGTAACTTTTTGCTTACACCATTCGTCACACACCACCATATTATAAACTATACAACCCTGTAACTCGGCAACCCCTCGACCGATTTGACTCATGTTCGACCTTGAAAATTATTTTAATTTCACTTACTTGCCTACTCAATTTTATCCTGATCTGACCAAAACACAAGTAATCGTCGAATGGTTACCCATGGAATTTTTTAAGTGCCTGAAAATTTATTGAAATTTTGAAATTAATAAACTTTTGTGAAAAGTAAAAAGACCCTTTATAAAAAGAGTTATTGGATCCATGTGACCTGAATAATTTAGCAGGTTATTGAACGAGCGAGCGAAGAGAGCGAAGTTCTCCGAGTCTACTTGAAGAAGCCGGCTTTGTATGTATGTATGTTTGTACGTATGTTTGCATGGATGAATGTTCGTTCGACGATAACTTGAGTAAATTTAGTCGGATCGTCATGAAATTTGGTAGGCAAGTAAATGAGGCAACGATAATTTTTAAGTTCGAATATGAGCCGAATCGATCGAGGGGTTGCTGAGTTATGGGGTCGCGAGTTCATAGTTCGGGGCGAACGAGTATTTGAACGAGTGAGCGAAGCGAGAGAAGCTTTCCGAGTAGAGCATGGATACCGGTTTTCGGTAATACCGAAAAACTGGGATCCCGGACTAAATATCTACATTTGAAAAACCGGTATTGTATTATCTTAATACCGGTTTTTCGGTATTACAGATAAAACTCTGAAACAAGTGTAGAATATCAAATTTTCTCGCGCATGCGATGCGTGCGAGTGCGCCATGCGGAATAGTGATGTGAACCGGTTTTAGAAACCTACAAGAAAAAAACTTTTTTTGTAAAAACCTATTAGTCTTGTATAAACGCCGGTTTTTGTTTATTAATTAAAAACGATTACTTTCTTATTTTGGACTGCAGTCCAGGGGCCTTAGCCTGTACCGCAATGGTGCCTAAATAGGCTCCCAGTTGACGGCTTCAATGGGAGATTTCCTGACAGCTTTAAAAAATTAAAAATAGTTATAAAAGCTGAGATAGATGGCATTGATCCGACATCACAAAGTAAATTCGTGCTTACTACAGCGAAAATACTTTTTCACTTCATTGCTCTGTGACTTAATCTTTCACCTCATTCCATTTTGGTACATGAAAAAGTGCACGACTTTGTTATTGTTCTTGTATGAGTGAATGGTAGAACCGGAAACACTACATTTTGCTCCATCACCAATACCTAAATATTGTGTTTGGACGTATCTACGAAGCCCAACGAGCGCGAACTGGCTTATGAAAAACATATCTCGTCAGCGACATCCAGTTACAAATTTGGAACTACAACTCATGTGAGCTGTCAGAAAATTGCCTATTACGATTTATTAATGCGGATTGCGGACGGTCCTTTTAATGTTTTTGTAGTACAGCAAAGAATATTCTGATTCTGCAACTTTTTCTCCGAGTGCGCGGTCAGTTTGTGAGTGAGACAGTGTGTGTATTTGTTTTCACGCTAGAACTGCAGGACGAATTTGCCTGAAGGAATGGAGATCGCTTAGAAACCAGACTAACATAGACTATAAATTACGAACTAAATTCGTCTGGTAATGTCGATAACGGAAAAAAAAGTCTACGCGGACGAAGTCGCAGGCAAAAGCTAGTATAAATTAATATTATCGATCAATTAAATAAACTCCCTAATTTTAAATTTTCTATTTGTCTATTTTCTAACAATTCAATATTTTTTAATATAACAAAAATGTAATACCGAAAAATACCGAAAAACCGGTATCCCGGTATTTAAAATCTCGATACCGAATGAATACCGGTATTGGGAAAAGGCTCCGGTATTCCATGCTCTATTTCCGAGTCTTCTGGAACAATCCGGCGTTTGAATGTATGTGTGTATATATGAATGTTCATTAGACGATTGCTTGAGTAAATTTGGTATTTTTTTTATTATTTTTTATTAAGATGTTTGATTACATCATTTATTATGAAAAGGGGTGGATCACCAACCTTTTTATACAGTCAGCCACTGTTACAGTCTGGGATACGCCATGGTAGCTCTTACCACGCGCAGCATAAGAGTGCCAATGGAACAAAAAGGGGTATCCTAGCGTGTAGCCGACTGTACCATAGTTGTAGGGCTAGCTGTATATTTATTTACTTAAATACATCAAGCGTAATGTTATCCCGAGGGAAGCTCACCGGCGGAAATGTACCATTAAAAAATAATAACGCCTGTCCGTTGTAAAAAATGTACCTACACAACACACGAAAACTATTTATAGAAGGTTGTAGCCGCGTTAACATTTACCCGGGAACAATGTTGTTTATTCGCCGCCATTCTTCGGGCGAACGTGCGAAATTTCATCGCCAGCCAGAAAAATAATCATACGCCATATCGTAATAAAGTCAAGAAGCACAGCTTTGACCTAGTCCCGTTTATAGAAGGCCAATTGGGTACGCAAAGTTTTTTGTTCGAAAGTCCGTTATTGGCTTAAACTTATCTTTAGACAATATTGAGAAACTGATTTAAATATTTTTTATTTTGGTCCAGTAGTTTTGTTTTTATGCGCTAAAATGTTTTGTTCCTATGACCGCCAACAGTATGCAGACCGTCGCGTGAAGGTCATAAAACCGTATCTTTGAAACGTTGTAAAATCCAAACTACTGAACCAAAATAAAAAATATTGAAATTAGTTTCTCAATATTGTCTAAAGATATGATTAAGCCAATAACGGACTTTCGAACAAAAAACTTTGCGTACCGAATTCTTGGGACTGTGTAGAGCACGCAAATGCGGAAGGAATTGGGAAAGTACAATCCCACCAAAAACAATTTGATGTAAAAAATGTCGCCAAGACGAGACCATACACCTCGCACTGTCAAAAAGCTATCAGATCTCATGTAGAGCCAAGCTTCTTACTCTACACGCCCTTACTCTACAAGCCCTAACTTCACAAACTCTACACCTAAGTCAAAATATGTGGCTTGGCCATTTCGTTACTATTAGAACTTGAATACATTTTTCACCGCATCGTCAACGAGCCCGCAGTGAGCGGATGAACGCCGTGACGAACGCGTCGTCCGTCCCTCCTCCATGATTAATACTTTTGGATGAGGTCGAAACATGTCGGCTATTCCGACAAAATAAAAGTAAATAAAACCGTTAAATCGATGGTAGGTAGGTAATCGTATGAGGTAGTGGCAACCCCTGGTCTCAGAGTATTTTTTTTTTCATTATCGCTCATACCTGACGGTAGCCTAGTTTACTTTGGAAATGTATGTACCGCTACTACATTGGTACCGTCAAAATAATTATCGTGACGGGACGGGGCGGCTCGGTGCGATGGACAAGCAACCTATGGGCGTATGAGACCACTATGAGACACATTGGATGCGTCGAGTTGAAGTCCAGCTAATTCTCGGAAATCTCGCATTCGACACATGTCGAAGGAAAAGTTTCATGCCATTTCAATCTTGACTGTTTCCGACCACCCGAGTCATGTCGAGCTAAAAAGCAAACATCTCGCAGAAATCTCGTGTCTTATGTCGAGGATGACTTCGTGAGAATAGGAGATGTGACATTTGCCGCAAAATTAGATTTTTCCTTCGAGATGTGTCGAAAGCGAAATTTCCGAGAATTAGTCCCCAGCGAGGTTCCAAAATGTTCTAAAGCCGTCCTTCGCCATTTTTCTACCTCATGTCAAACCCGTGACCTTTTTTTCTGTTCCACGTAAATTCCTTTATTACGAGCGCGTCCGTGAGGTCCGCGGGACCGCCATAAATCTAAAGTTCTCCCGAAGACTTACTCTAACTTGGAAATGATGAAAGGGGCCCGCTTTTATTTAGTTAAAACGCAATGAATTTAATGGGCAACGTTGCCCAAAGAGCCATGGAGCGAGCTTCTTCTTTTTGTAGTGCCGTGCCGAGGTTGGCAAAATTCTTCTTTTGAGGCTGCCAAACGGAACAAAGAGCTCATGGATTGTTGGAACCATTGGTCTAAGCCATGATATCATGGGTCTTCCAAGTCTCCTCCTATCTGGTATTAAGCTCTTGGACCGGAATACCAAACGTTGTAATAAGAAGTCGCAAAAAAGTGACAGACGTCGCAAAACGCATAACGTCTTTGAAGTGTAAGCAGGACACCTGTCTAGATGCACCGACGGCAGATGGACGAATCCATTGCTGAATGGCGACCTCGAGAGGGGAAGGGATCGGTTGGCATACCACCAGTCAGATGGTCCCATGACATAGCCCTAGTAGCCGGAAAACAGTGGTTGCGACTGGCACAGGATCGTAAGAGGTGGCGTGAGCATGAAGAGGCCTATACTCAACAGTGGTTGTTAACAGGCTGATGATGATGATGATGAGTTTTCTGTGTACCCGGATGATTCTGGGTTTTTAACCCGGGTTTTTAACAAGACTTTAAGCCTGGTTCAATGTAACTTTCTCAAGGGTTGTTAACTTCTTCTATCCAGTCTCATCCTTTAAAAAATACAATGAAATAAAGATAAAGCCTTTGGATCGGCTTCTCCGATAATTAGCTGAGGAAGGAAGACAAAAAAGATTTCAATGCAAAGACGGAGTGAGGGAACAAAGAGGAACCCGGAAAAAAGTGATGCAAAAAAAGTTTAACAAAGAAATTATGACAAGGTCCCGTATTCAGGAGCCGTTGAGGCAATAAAGTGAATTATGCACGAAACTGCAGCATACTTCGCAGGGAGCCCTCGAGAATAGCAGCTTAAAGGTGTGGCTTTAATAATCTTAACATTTCTACATTTAAAAAAACTTTGACCAATTTTTTTTTTTTTTTTTTTCATTTATTTATTAAAAAATAAAAAAATATTCGCCAAACTGCTTAGCAGTTTGTTGGCGAATCAATCGCACTCTATTAATTAATTAATTGCTTATAGTATAATATTATATAGTTAATACGCACTGTTTTGTAGCTTTAACAAAAAGAAATTTCATTTCAAAATATATCATTATGTATTAAATTATATTGAATTAGTTAAGCTTTTATATTTTTAACTGTTTACGACATTAATTAATTAATTAATTAATTCCCTGCCTGGCCATATTCTTGGCCTTACATTTTCAGCCAGAAACAGATTTAACGACTGTAAAATTACTACTCAAACTATTGTTTTCCCAGCACAGTGGGCTTTTTTCATGGGCTGGATTAGTAAGTAGTTGAGGAAGCGAAGATTTTGAACGATATCGCATAGAAAATTGAAAATTGTATTTCGCAATAGCTTAAATATTACAAGCACCTCAAAACCCTTCAAAATTCTCGTATTCTCGGTCTTGAGAATTCTCATTCTCGTGCTGGGTAAAAGGAGAAGCCTACATTCTAGATTATATTTAGTAGGTTAGGACGAACATTCCTAGATTTATAAAATAAAAACGCTGTGTGTGTAGATAAAACATTTTAACCCGCAACGGAATTTCCAGGAATATTCTATGAAAAACGCTACACGCCTGTGTTATACACCGTGGAATTTTAGTGGTTTTAAAGCCGAAGGTATTTAGTTGCACTCGTGATTCTGAGCCAAATTCCAAAATTTTACTTCAAAACGAGCGAAAAAAAAAAACACTTCCCAATACCGACGGCTATCGCCAATCGACACCATTTAATTTTGTATTGAGAAGTGAATTTTTTTTCGCGCGTTTTGGAATGAAATTTTGTAATTTGGCTCAGAATGACCAGTGCAACAAAATACCTTCGGCTTTAAAACCACTAAAATTGCACGGAGTATTTGCTACAAAATACACTGTCCTCTTAAAATCGCTTTGCTCTTCCACTAAAACCTCAACACCACCAGTGTCCCGCGAGAGCCCTAATGCAGACTTACACCGGCCCGTATTGTTCGTTCAATTTAAACTTTAATATGCAGCTCGGCGGCCAAATTGGAAATTATGAGCACTACACTCGATCCCGCACTAAACAGACTATTGCAGTCGCTTGCGCTTTGCATCATTTATCTTTCGCTAGCTGCTTGCTATTATTGGCTGCACTCAATCCTTCTTAGCTAATTTTTGCCAAAATTCAGGGAGAAATGTAATAGTACAGACGCCCGTAACGTTTTAATTTACTAAAAAGATTACCGATTCCTCTTTAGATAATATGTCATTGTTCTAAAGTACGTAATTCTGGGTATAAAAACCTAATCTTGAAGTTCCTAATCCACCGCAAACATAAAAAAAATCCCATACATTTAGTTTTTCGAATAATTTAGATACCTATTGTAGTTATTATTCTGCAGCATTCAATTGCCATACGATGAAAAAATATCATGAAATGTGGCCGCACACTCAACAACCCTTTGTGGGTCTTGGCCTCCTCCACATTATATTTCCATTTGTCTCTGCTCCTTGCCTCTTTTCACCAGATGGTGTATCTTTCTGAGGTCTTCTTCCATGCAGCCAATCTAATACTTTTGAAGCCTCTTCAATTATCAGGCAAAATTGTTCATCTTTTTCTTAACCAAGGTTTTGCTTTTGTTTTGGGCCGCAATTCGGGTTCTTTTTCTGTTCAGAGGCTCTCCTACGAGTTACGTCCGGCAGACCGGCCGCACCGGCACCAGCCAAACTGGTTTTGCCATAGTGAAACTTGCTTTGCCGGTGCCGTAGGTTTGCCGGACGTAACTCGTGGTAGAGCCGCAGGACTTCAAAATCAATAGCTTTTCATAATGTTGGGTGGTTGGTCCTACGATGAACCCTCCTCTTTTATCTTCCAAGGCTTAGGATTGGCTACACGGTGGAGTTCTAGATGGCTCCTACCATTCAGTCGTTCCCTAAATGCTGAGGATCGTGACCATCATTGAATGTGGCGGAGAGTAGAGTTCTCCATTGCGCTCTATCACTCGCGATGTGGCTCAGTTCGTGCTGGTGTTTTGCGGGGCTTTGGTGATAATATCCTTCCATCTAGCGGGTGGTCTGCCTGGAGCTCTCTTGCCCTCCACCTTTTCCGTCATACTATAGATAGGAGGTGCATAACACCATTATCTGAAAATTTCAGGTTTTGCAAACTTGCGCAAACGTACGAATAGATAGGAAAAATTCGCTAACCGTTCCATCAAAGCAGAGTTGAGGGAAGAAAAAAGTAGCCCATAAATAATAAATACGTTAAAAAACGACTAGCAACATAACAGGGCCATAAAGGTTAACACATAACGGGCTATTCAGCGTTAGATACATAAACCTGCGTACAAGCAAGCTTTTACTGCGCATTTTATTTTTTATAGGTGGCTCCATGTCCTCCCGATTCTTTATCACTGAACTATACGAACATAATAATATGTTTACGTTTATTCTATAGACATGACCTGAACACAATGTAAAGAAAAAGGCACAGAAAGTCGGCTTAGACACCGATTTTTTTTTCTATTTATCTAAAATTTTCTTACAAAATACTAGCTTTCGCCCTCGACTTCGTCCGCGTGAACTACAGAAAAAGTATATGTGGTTAAAATTGCCCTTAAGTGTAATAGTGTGATAATATTTAACTTATCTCATTCCAAATATCCAAATCCGTCTAGCCGTTTCAGCCTGAAAGAGTAACAAACACACACTCACTCACAAACTTTCGCATTTATAATATAAGTAGGATAGGATATAAGTAGGATACAGGGTAATACAAAAAAATATCTGCGATAGCCCACCTCAAGTCGCTAAACTCAAATCGAAATCTCGAAAAAATATCAGCTGCATAGGCTACTCCATACATATTTGATGCGAATTTGAGTATGAAACGCTCACTTATTTTTTAGAGATTTCGAAGTTGACCCTATAGAAAAAGTTGGGTTCAACGACACGCTAAAGTTTGCTAGGACCTTTTTGTAAAAAAAGAATATGATGACGTGACATCCGGTGAGGTGAGGTGATAATATGCTATTCATTCATTCAAACCATTTATTTCGGAATATTAACACTTCCATAGATTATAAACTAAAAAACAGATAAAAATTAAATAAATTAAAACATCAAAATTTGTACAGTTAAAAAGTAAGGCAGTTCATAATCTCAGAGTTACATTAATTAAAAAGTAATCAATTAAAATGGCAATTTCAAAAAGTTTAAAAGTTCAAAATAATATTTAAAAAGTCCAATTAATAATTTTAGTATTCAATAAAATTAAATTTAAATCAAAATGTCATTGTATAGAAAAATATTATAAAACAACAGTATAAATTGGAAAACACAAAACACAAAATAAAATCAAATAAAAACAGTACCTACTTAACATTCTCCGACATATGTAGTTTAATGCAGTTAATTAAAACTGCATTGTCCATCTTTTGTATCAACACCCTCAGGATGCTGTTGGAGCTGTTCAGGGCTCTGTTTATCACGGACGCAGCTCGCTTTCGCATGATTGCGAAAAAGTCGTCCGTGCACGCCTCCGCAAACATGCCCGAGGCACTGCAGTACCTAGGCAGCCTCATCAGCACCCTGAAGATGTTGTTGTACTGTACGCGGAGGGCGCTGAGTGACCGTTGAGTACAGCTGACCCACAGACTGCACGTATAGAAGGATTGGCAATATGCCTTAAATAGCGTTACCTTGACTTCTTTGGTACACCGAGCAAACCTACGGGCCAGCATGTTACCCCGGACAGCCAACGCCCTCCGCTCCCTTTCTACATCAAACTCGTCGGATAAGTCCTCAGAAACCCAGTGGCCTAGGTATTTGAACCTCAGCACCCTATTCAAGATCATTCCATTGATGGAAACGGGGGGCACAATGTTAACTTTATGCTCGCGGGGCTGGAAAACAAGAATTTCACTTTTTTTTGTATTGTATCTCAGCCCGTGAGCCTCTGCGTACTCCTCGCACATCTGCAAGAGCCTCCGAATACCACCGATAGAGGGGCTCAGCAGCACCATGTCATCGGCGTAACTGAGGTTGTTAATAATTGTCCCGTCGTCGATCGAGCAGCCTACCCTAGTGCTACTAAGGCCCTCTATCAGCTTGTTGATGTACAGATTAAAAAGGCGACGAGAGGTAAGACGCCCCTGCCTGACACCACACTTCAGTGAAAACTCGTCGGAGTCCTCCCCAGACCATCTCACGACATTGACCTGATTGCTGTACCAGAAGTCAAGAACTTTTACAATTTCCTCAGGAGCATCCGTTTCAGTTCTTAACTTATGCCAAAGTGACTCGTAGGCAACCAGGTCAAATGCCTTCGATATGCTATGCGATTACTCCTGATTTCAAAGAAAACTCATTCAAGTTTAATAATTCTGATCTTTCCTTCTGTGCTATATTAGGGTTACCTAGCGGTTGGTGAGTCAATTCTATAGAATTATGGGCGTAATAATTTTTTTATAGCTCTTCCCTGGATGGTAAAGAATGAATGATAGCGAAGTGATAACTAGTACAATGGTGTTCGTGGTTGGTAAAATATAACACTATGTAAACCATACAATAAGGGTTTCGCAATCCGTAAGAATCCGCAATGAACATACAAAGGTGAAGCAAGACGTATAAAATACATAAACACATAAAACAGAAATGAAAAACCGATTTCAAGTTTGTTTGATTTCAAATTTGATTTCTAGTTGGAGAGCTGGTGACCAATCGAGATATTTTTTCGTACAAGGCTGGGAGTTGGTAGGCTGATAGGTTAGACTTTGCTGAGTCTGGGAAAAATATTTTTTTGGCCCGGTCAAGGTTGAAAGTTAGATTTTTTCGACTTAGAAAGTTTAAATGTATGGGTTGAGTCATTTCTTTTTTGTCTACAAGGCTTGTGTAGTTGATGAAAAGTTTTTTCCAGAAACTTATACCAGAATAATTATTTATAAATTGTAAAAAAAATATTACATGCAATACTAAAATACAAAAATTCACACAAAGTTTCGTCAAAATGTTTGCACAGAAAAAAAAACAGAATATATCTTTGTAATGTAAACGATTTTTTTGGCCTTTGACCACCCTTAATTCAAAATTGCCTTCTAAAACAGTTTTCCTGCCCTTTTTGTCGTGTCGACTACAATAAACATAATCCTAAATTACAGAGAATAAAAGACGCCTCATTGAAAGATTTAATGTTTGACGTTATCAGCTATCATCTTTGTTAAGGGTTGATTTCACCATAATATTATGGGTAAAGTACCTGGGCAACCGATTTATTTTCGCCTTTTTTTAGGCATGACACGTATGTACCTCTCTAGATAAACTTGGAAAAAGAAACATTTCTTTACTAAATACCAATTTTTATCAAAATCGTTAGAGCCATTTCCGAGATACCCGGTACATACCTACATAGACAGAGACATTTTTATTGGTAATGTTCATTATTCATTATTAGTAATATTTACATATTATAAGGTAAACATAACATACACCTATAAGAATTTAAGAAGGCACACTATGTAGCCAAATAAAAATGATAAAATATATTTTTTTTAGATGCGTTTTTGCAAAAAACGGACTGTTAGGTTTTCAACCCTAGTCTTAACTATTTTTAGGACCTCAGGGTTAGCTCCCAGATCCTAAAACCTATGAATAAAATGTCAAAAGTTTTTACTCATATGGTTTAGGATCTGGGATCGTAAAGTAGTAAGATTGTTTGGTACACACGACAGCACGTCAGACTGTACACTTTTGTTGTAAAGTCGCCCGTAACGTAACCGAGTAGAGTGCTAGCGTGTAAAGGTCGGCGTGCTGTCGTGTGTACATATCCACATCTTGTCCTGTGAAGTAGACATGTGTAAGTAATGCTCGTAATATTACAAAAGCCATATTACACCATGGTGTCATGAAAAATTACCCATTACACGAGAGAATAAAGCATGGCACAAAAAATTTCATTACATCATGATGTCATGATGTCATGTTTCATGTCAATGCAATTAAACATGACATCATTGTATTTCAGCACACTTTCATTGCAGTACAGTCTGTTATTCATTTCATGACACCAGTGGGATAATTCTCGGGCATCTCGCATTCGACACATCTCGAAGGATAAAATAATGTTTGCGGCAAATGTCACATATATTCTCACATAATCATAAAACAATAAAATAAAATGAAACGAAACGATAAAAGAAAGTGTGCTGAAATACCATGATGTCATGTTTCATGTCATCTGGTGCAATGAAATGAATAACTGTACTGCAATGAAAGTGTGCTGAAATGCCATGTTTCATGACGTGTCATGTTTCATTACGTGTCATGTTTCATGACGTGTCATGTTTCATTTCATGACGTGTGCTGAATTGAATTGTCATGTGTCATGTTTGGTGCCATGATATAAGGTAATATCACGCGGTATGAAATGTCATGTACATCATGACTTCGAAGTGCACTGTTTCGTGCATGTCTACCGTGAAGAATCTTAAGAAAAATGACCCACAGTCAGTTAGGAGGGGGCCTCTTAGGCCCCGCCGCATCGGGTGATTTCCCTACGGGCAGGGTTACCGAACTTCGGAGGCGTCTTGTGACGTGTGTACTGTGTAGCTGATGATTTGTAGCAGGTGTATGCTGTATGTTATCTGTCTCTAGGTAGATTTATGTGAAAGAATTATTTGACGAAGAGACATTTGCTAATTTTATTTATTTATATTCAGAATTATTATAGGATGTGGTTGCTGTCCTCTTAAATTATACTTACGTTAATTTGTGAATATTACGATTAATTAGTTCATTGTTGGCATATTTTTGTCTCATGCAAGAAATAAATTCAGTTTTATTCAATAGACAAATTGGCAAAAATGAACTTCAAAAAACCATTTTGTGAATGTTCACTAACAAGCTATTTTCTGCCCCGCCAAGTAGGTAGGCAACTGTTAGTCCTACGTTTTCAGATATAAGGCTTTTGCATGTTATACCTACGAAATGAGATGATATTTTATAATGTGGCACACAAATCGATTATTCAATTTTTTAACCCCCGATCCAAAACGAGGGGTGTTATAAGTTTGTCTGTCTGTGTGTCTATCTGCGGCACCGTAGCTCTTAAACGGGTGAACTGATTTGGATGCGGTTTTTTTATATTTGAAAGCAGGTTTTCTAGAGAGTGTAAATATGTTTTATCAAAATCGGTTCATCCGATTCTCAAATTATGCTAATTTGAAGCTAAAATTTCGGAGGTATTTAAAAATCTTAATTTATTAGTTATTGGTGTATCTCTCTGCATGCAGTCAGCAATCTCCGATGTAATCAGAAATTCGAGCATTCAATTTTAGGTGCATGTGGAAACGGTACGGGATGTCATTTTGGCTCAGTATACTACAAGATTTGGTTATAAAAGTAAAGTCCTATTAGAAAACAAAAACTTAGTCACAAGTCCAAGCTAAAAATATAATAATGTTTGAAGTTGTATGGACTCCGTGACTCAAATTTTGGGGTGGGGGGAAGATATCAATTGAATTTAATAGCCAATAAAGATACTCATATTCGCATTCTGAGACTCAAAAAATAAACTAAATTATTATATCAGTATAGTGAAGCTGGAAGAAAAAAAGTATTTATAGTTATGTTAATTTAATTTAAGTCATGACTTTCTCCAAGAATTATTTAAAATTGTATGTATTAGGCAGATTTTTTACGTTTTAAATATTAATTTGGATTCTGACGTTTAATGTAAATAATTTGTTTATTGCATATTAAATCAAAATACTTGACTTTGACATAATATTACGAACTGAAACCCCGTACGTCCCCTTCTATATGCGATATAGTGTCACACAATGGCCGCAAAGACAATGGCAGGCACGCATGCGTTCGATGAAGACTCTCGTGACCACCATCGGCTGTGGGTATAGTGCACAGGCGAGCGATTTTTTTATTTGTGACCAACCTTTAAATTATTTAGTTTGACAAATGGCTGACGAGTGACGGTTTCGAATCATATTTTTTTGTCTAACCCCCTTGTTGCTACAAGAAATGTTAGTCACTGAGGCGGACTTGCGTCAGTCAGAGTTAGCCAGATAACTCTGCCAGTGTGATGGGGACCTTTGGGTCGGATATGTCTCGGAGCGGTTTGATAAGTTGATTTCTTTATTTTTATTATTCTTTTATATTATGTTTTCTTTTTATTGTAGCAGTTTGACATTTTATATTGGCGTTTTGTATTGAGTGTGTGTGAGTGTGTGTGTTTTGTTTTGACATCTCTGTAACTTCAAATTTTTCTATATTTCAATTAACTAACTCTGAGTTAATTTGATATTTCCATACAATTATTGACGGTGACTCAGAGTTAACTGGCTAACCCTGGCTGACAAATGGGGGCCCCTGGTGCAAGTGGTCCTACCTAGCAGTCAACTTTATTGGCATGCAAACTGACAACCGAAAACATCGGAGATAATTAATCCATCTGAATTTTCACCTTTAAGACGACATACGTCTCACAACTAGCGCCGCCAATGGAAAAAAAATCATATCTTTTTTTTGACGCGTTTTTAGCAAAAAACGCTCCTGCGATTCCTCAAGGCGAGGCTTAACTATTTTTAGGACCTAAGGTTTGGATTCCAGGATTGGATTTCCTACGAACGCAATCGATTCTCGCCAAAAGTGGCCACTTTTGGCGAGAATCGATTGCATTCTTAAGTTCTAGGATCTGGAATCCAAACCTTAGGTCCTAAAAATAGTTAAGCCTCGCGTTGAGGAATCGCAGGAGCGTTTTTTGCTAAAAACGCATCCAAAAAAAAGATATGATTTTTTTTCCATTGGCGGCGCTAGTTGTGAGACGTATTTCACCTTAAACAATTTGGGGCCTTAGTCGATTTCTTATTTTGTATTTCTAAGTATGACAGCGCTATCTAGGAGTCGAATCAAAACTTTGATACAAGGAAAGACTCCCATTGAATAATCTTCCATTCAATAAAGTGTTCTCTATCTATCTATCTATCTTCCGCTCACCGCTCCGCCGTCGCCTATCACCCAACGCCTAACCCTGCCTGGTGGTCGCGGAACAATGCGCAACAGCCCACTGGACATTCATTGAGGATAGTCCATGCCGCTTGAGTAATGTCTTGGCGATTGAGCGTGTAACCGGTGTGGAGTGGAGCGAACATTGTAAGGGGTCTGTTTGATGGGAATAAAGGAGTATGAATCATCGTTCTAGCAGTTCCAATATCGGCGGCACTATACCTTATTGAATGCGCGAGCAAAGCAAACAAAGTTCTTGCGTTTGTATATTATATCGTAGGATGATTTGATAAGGTTTTATTGCAAAAAAAACAAGGGATTTAGCGAAAACACGGATAATTAGACAATGCTGATGATGTTTCTCAATCTTACTGAAACAAGGTAGGGTTTTTGCGAAAACACTGGTGTCTTCGTAATATTGAATATCCTTATCTCTGACTGGCTCGATTTTCGCTTGCTAGCCAACTTTTGGTTTGAGCAGAGATCGGCGATGGATTTTTGCCCTTTCTGCCCAATCGATTTTAATCGGGCAGAAAGAGTTTTAATCGGGCAGAAATAGATTTTTGCCCATTTCGGCGGGCATAAATAGAAATTCACTACAAATTACTTTTTTGTTTACAAAACCTTATTCGAAAAATATTAAATGACGATAATAGGAAAGAAAATTGGTTGCGGTGTAGTGTTTGGGGCGCTATATCTGCGCTATGGGCCGAAAACTTAGTTTTTTTCACAAATAAAATGATTTTTTTTTTTACCGGTTACTGATTGGTTAGGTTTTGGAGAGCAAAAAAAGTCCTATAACTTGATGCCGAGAAACGCACTGTTTTTGAGTTATGTATTTTTTTTTATCAAAGCCATTACCCAAAAACGGTACGTTTCCCGGCACCAAGTCATGGGACCTTTTTTACTTCCTAGGACCTACCCAACCGATTCCTATAAAAAAACACCCCCAACACGACCCAGTTACTAGTTTCCCGACGCCCGACAGAATAATTTTTAATTTTTTTTTCAAGACCTCATATTTCAAACGATGCGTATTCCAGCACTAAGTGTTCCTAGCGCCTACCCAAGCAATTTCCGTAAAAAAAGTTTGACATCACTAAAACAGTAATTTAAAATTTGAAGTACATTTTAGTCTATATCACTAAATAGCTGACCCTAGACCTCAAGCACAAGATGGACACTGTAAACTATATCGATATTTTTGTATGCAGTGCAGTGTATAGCTTAGTGTGATTGTTTTTCTATTCTGTGAACCATCAACTTACCTACAGTCCGTCCGCTACAGGATAAGACGTGCGTGTCAGAGTATGATACTTTTATTTAATACCTAGGGGTTCGTTATTGGACATCTCTTTCTCTCACTTAGAAGGCGTTATCATGCAGAGCTCACATCAACATCGTCTAGATTTTTTTCCTTGACTTCGTTTGCAACTTTTGTTACTTCTGGCAAACAGAAAAGTAACTTGGAAATTGGAATGCATGTTTTGTAAAGTAAAAAAATCCTTAGGGATGGTTTTTTTTATTGTATCCTAGACGTATTATAGCCTCTGAAATGGGTTCCAGAAACGGGTGGCATTGTTTCAACATTTTACAAAAATGTTCGTCTAGTAATGGTGATTTATCTTCGGTTGGTAAGTGTGTACCTAGCTTTTTCGTGGACAGCCAAGGTTTGAAGGGCAACTTTAGTGTTTTCCATACTTTGAAAGCATATCTAAGCAATGAGTTTGGGGCAATGACAATGACAATGACTTTTCAGCAATGTCAACGGGTATCACAGGAGATTCCTATCGTATCATAGAATGTCTTTTCACCGAATGTAGTTTCATCGACAACGAATCACCGAATGGTCGGATCATCGATGGTACACTTCATCGAATAGGTCGTTTTATCAAATGCCCTATACCAATATTTAGAGCTAAAGCAGTGGTACTGGGCGTACCTACTACAACTGTCGTTTCACAAGCTGCCACCCGGCAGTACCTATTCAAATGTCTCACCACGCGCGTGCCCACAGCGGATTGGCGTTAAGTATATGCCCGACGTTCAGGTTTCCTCACTATTTCCCTTCATTAGCAAGTATTGTCACTACAAATGTAGGACAGATAGACAAACAGCGAAGGCAGAGTTTGTAAGTCCCGATTGGCACCCTTCGGTTAAGGAAACCAAAACAGGTGTAAAGTCACTATTACATGCTGCCACTGGAAATCAAACCTGTAAAAAAACTGAAAAAAATATATATATTCCCGCCACGCTACCTTTGGTGAACTAATGTTAAATTTTAGCTTGTAAACCTCACACAACGCATAATATTGCTTGAAACTCACTTACTCATCCATCATATCATATAATTTTCAATAAGTTATTTTTAAATAATAAAGTAGAACGTTCAATAAAACGAATCTTTCGATGATCCGACCATTCGGTGATTCGTTGTCGATGAAACGATATTCGGTGAAAAGACATTCGATGATACGATAGGAAACCGTCACTTTCGCCAACATTTTTTCTTGTACAATTTGGTCCAGTCCCTATTTTTTTTTCTCTTTTCTCATTTATTAATAATCTTCACATGAGGTTTCATGTACAAACATTTAAATTAAGTTCGTATTTCACCTTTCTGTGGCTTCTTTTGTTACCGATTATGCACCGAATGTAAGGACAAAATTAATTTCATTTCTGCCCGGCGTTTATTATAAATGCCCGGCGTTTATTGGGCATAAATGGATTTTAATCCAGCGGTGGATTTTAACCCGGGCATTTACCCATCTCTGGGTTTGAGGTATTTTAACATAGAGTTATAAAAGGGAAGAAATGACAATGCATATTTTATAGGAATTTTACTTTAAAATACGAACATTATTGATTGATTATTTATTTATTATGGAGGTAAATATCAATAACAGAAAGTTCACTATATCCTACCCTAGTAGTAATGTACTCTTATTAAAGTACGTGTGAATGTTTGTTCGACAATAACTCGATTACCGTTAATCTGAACATCAGGGAATTTAAAAGGCGGGTTAAGGAGATAAAATAAGTTTGTATAAAGTTTGTTTGGAGATAAATGGTGTTGTAAAGTGCATCGCGAATTCACAGTTCCGGGCGAAAAGAAAGATTATAAGGGTGTGTTTTTGTTACTCCTTCACTCTGAAGCGGTTTGACGGATTTGAATAAATTAAATATCTCAGTTTACACACCAGAGTAATAAATTGGCCACCTTTTATCCTGAAATGATGATGATGTTGTCCGTAACTATCTTTTTATCGAAATCTGGGAGGACTAGGTCACGTGCAAAAGCTAGTTACAAACTAAAAGTTTAAAGACTACAGCCTCTGTAAAAGAGTAGTCTAGACGCCATATTTACTAATTAACTTCATGACGTATAATGTAACAGCTAGTTTAAACATTATGAATGGAAGCAAAACAAAGTTTTACGAGGCAATTAACGAACAAAGAAACAACATTAAAAAGGGCGAAAAAGTCGCCAGTTCACAAAGTCGCAGCAGTTTTAGCCCCTCCTTGCTACCCAAGAAAGCAAACTGGCAAAATAAACATTTCAAATTAAGAAAACAAAAAAAAACTCGTCTGGTGTTAGTCACACTTGTGTCAAGAGGGTTCCGTACCTCTTGTTGACCCGTGTAGCCGTTTTTGACAACTAGTTTTGCATGTTCGTAAGACGAAATTGGTCATATTCTGTTAGGTATCTACCTCGATGGTAAAATGATCATTACACGGTGATGATCATTACACGTAAGAACCTGGCCTATTTAGTTGTGGAACTCTTTTAAATTGTATTGTATTATTTTTTTCGTGTATTTTTGAAACTTTTATTAAATATTCTACGTGATAATTAGGTTTTAAAATTGATATTTTTTTTCGTTTTTTTTTTTCGAATTTTATAATACATATAAGCTTATATCTTCCTCTTGGTAATTTAAAAAGTAACTTTTTTTTTTCATGGTATCAATGTATCTTTAAAGTACGTTTGACCGTTAAAAAAGTTACCTAAACCTATCAGAAAGACGACATAATTATCATAGGTAGCAAAAGGTTTGTGCTTTTTTTAGGGGAGTCCTGTAAGCAATGCAAGAGGCGTAAACCTGATTCACACACATCCTATAAGATTAGCGCTTTCTGAGAACCCTGTATATGGAACCCTAAAAATGAAAGAAACACGGCTCGGGGCAACGGAGCGCGAACAACTTTGCTAACCCTTTGAGCCGCCAGCCGGAAAACACTCTTAATTACTGCATCTTGTGGACGCTTTTTGCGGGATCTCATCACGGCATCTGTCTTGTCGTGTGAGGGCCATGTTTTCGAGTGTCAGGCTGTGGTCTAGGTGTTAAGTTAATTATCATTATTATATGGGCAAAGTCACTGAGAAAAGTTTTCCTTTTGAGGTACGGAACCCTAAAAAAATAACAAACTCCGACATTTTAGCTTCAAATTAGCATATGAAGCATATCTCATAAACGGCTGAACCGATTTTGATAAAACATTAATATCTATGAACACTCGCTAGAAAACCTGCTTTCAAATAAAAAAAACCGCATCCAAATCGGTTCACCTGTTTAAGAGCTACGAACGACGGTGCTACAGACAGCCACACAGTGAGACAGAGAGACACCCATAAAGACACCCATAAACACAACACATGGCGGTGAAACTTATAACGTACCTACCCCTCTTTTTGGATTGAGGGTTTCGTTTGTGGTACAGTCGGCCTCAGTCTCAGATACCCCTTTTTGTTCGATTGGCGCCCTTATGCCGCGCGCGATAAGAGCTGCCATGGGGTATCTGAGATTGTAGCCGACCGTACATACTAGTGTTTAATAAAATAACTTATTAATCTAGCGAATTTTCTTAGATGTTATATCAGAAACTGTTCAGGCGTTTTAAATGAGATAATTATGCTTATTTAAAGCTAAAATGTCGGGGGAATTTTTTATTTTTTGTACATTGTATTATTTATCATTCAACACTCAGAAAGCTACTTAACTTTATCTTAAGGGTGGACGATAGCAACGTGGCGGGAAATTCAAAATTTTCACAGTTTTTTACGTTTTGTAGCTAAACTGAGCTATTTTTGTTCAGTGATTTTTCGTTCGCGGCAATAAAACAGTATTCTTTTCATTATTGTAAACAACAGAACAACAATAATTCAGCCGATTATGTGTTGTGGTCGACGAAGCAGTGGCACTGCCCAAAAAACTTGTCGTAGACCAGAACACATAATCGGCTGAATTATTGTTGTTCTGTTGTTTACAATAATGAAAAGAATACTATGTTATTGCCGCGAACGAAAAATCGCTGAACAAAAATAGCTCAATTTAGCTACAAAAACTGTGAAAATTTAGAATTTCCTGCCACGCTAAAATGTCGGGAGAATTTTTATTTTTTTGTTCATTGTATTATTTATCATTCAACACTCAGAAAGCTACTTTATCTTAAGACGATATTATCATCCAACAGACATTTAAGACAACCTCCCTATTTAAAGCCCTCAGTTTACCTTTATCTCAAGGGATAATCGCTATGAGCTCGAACTTAAACCATGACTGAGTGGGGGAAAGAATTCCTCGGTGGGAGACGAGAATTTTAAGCACGACATTTTAAATATGAGCCTATTTCTGGAGTGGAGGTTGGTTGGCTTCTCCCTGTAAGCATTTGCAAAAAGGATGCAGAATAAAATCTGAGTTTATTTTACACAAAACTATGGTAGGTACAGTCGGCCACACGCTAGGATACCCCTTTTTGTTCGATTGGCTGCCGCGCGCGTTAAAAGCTACCATATTATGGAATATCCGTGACTGTGGCCGAACGTTCAGTCTACAATGTTTAACAAAAGGTCCTTTGATTTTCCACATAAAAAGAAAAACATTAGAAAATCTATGAAAATAAAAATGAATCAAATCTTAGGGTTGGGGATGAGTTTGTAGATCCATTTCCCTAGTTCATTTCCCTTATGAGCATTGTGAAAATTAAAGATTCTAAAGCATTCTAAAAATACTTTATTTATTTCATTTAGAAAACAATTAGGTAATTATCTGGTGTTCAGCCACAGAATACATACAAATATTAGTTTGTCCTCATCACCGCATGGTATTATACCCTGTAATCACTACAAAAATAAAATTTAAAATACCCCAATTATCTCATAGACTTTCCGATTTTGTTAAAACATACCTACATATCTAAAAACACTCGCCAGAAGACCTGCTTTTAAATTAAAAAACCGCATCCAAATCGGTTCACCCGTTTAAGAGCTACGTACGTTGCCACAGAAAGACACACACTCACACATACACACCGTTGTTATTAAAAAAAAAACAACAGTAAAATGTTTTCTATTGTACAATAAAGTGTACTTACTTACACATAGCGATGAAACTTATAACACCCCTCCTTTTGGGTTGTGGGTTAAAAATAATCAAACGTTTTAGATTCAGATTCAGATTCAGATTCAAATGTTTTATTCAATAAATAAATTATTTACATTGAACGTCAAAATATTATCTAAAGTAAAAAATGTATATAAATCAGATACTTATTACTATCTAATACTAAGTATCTAGCTACTTTTTTTTCTCCAGCTTCACTAGCTCTGATCGTTCTTGGAGAAGAAGCGTGGTAAAGAAACTCCAAGGATCTCGTGATTAAAAAAATAATACATTTTGTAATGCAGGTAGGTACTTAAAAAATAACACATTGGTAAGTGTGGTGATCTTGCGCTGAACTGGTTTAGTGCCAGACTTCTTTGTCATTTAGATAATCATCTATTCTGTAATAGGCCTTTTGGCACAGGGTGTGCCTTACACATTTTTTGAATCGGGCCTCTGGTAAACTTAAGATATCTGTTGGGATCTTATTATAGAAGCGTATACAGTTGCCGAGAGTTTAGTTACACCATGTATAGTAGGTATAAATGTGGTTACTACAAAGCCTTGTGCATATTTCGCAGTATCTTGCGCGTTGACATAGCTCTAACTCGCCATTGTGTTAGCACAAAGCGCGCTCTAATGTGGCCAAGTTAATTATCTAAGCTGGGGAGATCTCTATTATAGATTGGGGATAACTGTAATTTAACTTTCGATGGGGCGGTTATTATTTATAGGGAAATGGGGGCGAATGTCGTACCTGTTCATTGTTTACGAGAGAATTGTTTTGAACAACGACCTTCGATAATTTTTTTTGACGACACCACAATTTTGTTAAGGTGTGAAGCTCTACCATTTGGAGAAAAAATACACGAAAGGAAAAATACATTGACATCGTATTTTATGAGCGTTAAAATTAAAAACCCGACCACATAAAAAGTAGTACCTAGAACCTTCTTGTATTCATAAACTGCTTGTAATATTTTATCACTACACCACTCTGGGTATATCGTGAATTTGACGTAACGATTACGATACGAATGCAGACTGAATTGCCCCTATTTCCTCGTGTTGATGATCAAGATATATATATATTTTTTTATATTTACATAAGTGATATTAGTGCCATCATATTATAATACTCCAATCAATAGGAGAGATGACAGCGTTTTTTTTCTGTAATGCGTCTTTTATACATTCCATCTAGGAAATCTTGAAAGGCTGACGAAATTGAGCAAGACCTGGAAAGAGTGAAGGAGCGTGATAATTAGGACTATTAGAAGACAGAAGAAATGTATAAATAACATAGGTACTTGAAGGCAAGAGAAATAGAGGAAGGCCTCGGAGAAGCTACTTTTTTTCTCCTATTTAACAGTTTTTTTCACACATCGTAATGTCAAACTCGTGCTATATCCTCTAGCTGAAGGCTGAAGTTGTCTATTCACCTGAAAGTGAGCGGTCCGTGAATGCAGCACTTCATTACTCGCGGCAGACAGTATAGAATTACGGCACCACAAGTGTTTCTGCTCGAGGCGTTGAATAATCAGGGCCTCGTGTCTGTGAGCCTGTTATTTTCGACTAGCTTTTGCCCGCGACTTCGTCCGCGTGGACTACAGAAAAAGGATATATGCTTTACTTTGCTCCTAAGTGTAAAAGCGTGATAATATGTAGCCTATGTGTTATTCTGATGTCTAAGCTATCTCTATTCCAAATTTCATCCAAATCCAATCAGCCGTTTCAGCGTGAAAGAGTAACAAACATCCATCCATCCATCCATCCATCCATCCATACTTACAAACTTTCGCAAATATAATATTAGTAGGATTGGATACAAAAAAAGTGTACAATGAACTACTAAGTAAATATAAAATAAAAAATAGGTAGGTACCCCCGACGTTTTAGTTTGAAATAAAGTCAAAGATAAGTACATGCCACTAATACAGATTCAAACCTCGGTAATAGATCTCTACCTAGTGCGAGTTTAACTAGTGATTCGCCCCGAACTATAAACTCGCGACCCCATATCTCAGCAACCCCTCGACCGATTTTATGATTGTAGTTTTATGAAATAGGCACCTAAAAGCCACTCTGTATCTGCACCTACGAATCTCACGACATCTCACCAAGGACGGAGGGGGGGTCAAAAATTCGCCTCACATAATTAATAGGCGCCCCCTTTGCAAACTCAACATGTCAAGCTATGTGAAATGGCTATTGGCTAGTGTTCCGGCTTTAGTGTACTGAAGAGGAGTATCCACATTTGTGATGTTTGATTAGCTGCAAGTCGAGATAACATCTCCATAAACATGAAAAAAGCGGACGTCTGTCATGGCAAATTATTTCAAACAATTTCCACATTCGTATTCATATTTGTCAACCATTTGCTCCCCTCGTATGATCATTTAAAATTCCGATATTACCGCGTCAGGTAAATAATTCCGCAGATACTTACTTACAATTTACTCAATTATAAGTTGTCTAATAATTAATTCGCATGTGTCAGGGGGCGCGGGGCGCAAGCATTATAATTAGACATGTGTAGGTAATGCTAGTAATATTACAAAAGACATATTACACAACGGTGTCATGAAATATTACGCATTACACGAGGGAATAAAGCATGGCACATAGCATTTCATTACACTAGATGACATGAAACATGACACATGACTTTTTTAAAACTTAAACTTTCGTAAGCACTGCACATTTTTATATCGCTTTAACGGTTTCACTTACTTTTATTTTGTCGGAATAGCATGGCCATGATTAAGACTTCCGGACGAAGTCGAAACATGTCGGCTATTCCGACAAAATAAAAGTAAGTGAAACCGTTAAAGCGATATAAAAATGACACATGACATTTCAGCACACTGTAGGTACTGCAATGAAAGTGAAATACCATGATGTCATGTTTCATGTCTGCAATAAAGAAATACCATGATGTCATGTTTCATGTCATCTGGTGTAATGAAATGAATAACTGTACTGCAATGAAAGTGTGCTGGAATATGTCGTGTCATGTTTCATGACGTGTCATGTTTCATGACATGTCATGTTTCATGGCATGTCATGTTTCATTTCATGACGTGTGCTGAATTGAATTGTTATGTGTCATGTTTGGTGCCATGATATAAGGTAATATCACGCGGTATGAAATGTCATGAAATATATCATGACTTCGAAGTGCACTGTTTCGCGCATGTCTAATTATAATAAAGACGCCTGTGTCACGTGTGCCACGCCATTAAAGACTTGCCGGGTATTACACGCATTGGTTTCCTCCAATGAGCCGTTTTCAAAGAGCTAATTCAAAACAGTTCATAGATTTTAAAACTTAAACTTTCGTGAGCACTGCACATTTTTTCTATTAAATCACGGTTTTACTCACTAGTAATTTGTCGGTGTAGCCGACTAGTTTCGGTTCTCATTCGGAGACCTTCTTCATGGAGAACGAGACGGCCCTCGCGACGCCACGGCTAGTCTCGAACTGCGTTTGAGTAGCCGCTGCGCGCGCGCCGAGAGCTGCGGTGCCGGGGGTGGTGGGGGCGCGGGGGGACGCGGTGGCGCGCCCGCCCGCCCACGCATAGCTGGACTAGGATCTTCTTCGTCGTTGACACTATTTGGAAGTGTCATACAGGCGAAACTCACAATGTCGTCCTTTTGAGTTCATAGATAGCGTTTACAGGCGTGGCCATAGAAGAACCGGAATACGGCTGTCAAAATAAATCTGTGCTAAGCGCAATTTGGCAGCCGTATTCCGGTTTTTCTTTGGCCACGCCTGTACGCTATCTATGCTTAGTGAATTTGTGCTGAGAACGGCCCATAGCGGTGCAATCGCCCGTTTTCCTTTGACAGATAAAAGCTGATTTTAACCCATTTAAGCCCGCTGTCCCCATTTGAGGCCACATGTGAGAGTACCCTCAACTTTTTATTTCTTTTAGCAATCCTTTCTTTGAGACCTCATTCGGTATAAGAAAGAGCTTATGTTTGCCGTTGATAGTGATAAATACGAAAAATCTATGATAAAAGGGTGTTTTTTAGTGGTTTTGTACTTATCTTTGAGCAGGCTGGTGACTGACCAAAGGTAAGCTTATTTACTTTAAAAAATATTTGCAAATCATATAATTTCTTTGTGGGCTTCACATACCTATAGCTTTTACTTGTCACATATGTTATAATGTTAGTTATTATCTGTGTTTTGACGATGGAAGGCGATGATATACGTAGGTGTCCCCAAATGGGGCCAATGGGCTCAACACTAAACTTTTATTTTTTCGTAGATTCAGTTTCAGCATGGCTGAAAAGACCTTCAACGGTGTCAGAGACTGCCAAAGACTTGAAGACGCGACAGATCATATCTTGAGTGAAGAAGGCAACCCTGACGTCAGTTATAATTGGTTGTCCATTCCTTCAGACCCAAGTATTCAGCGAATGAAAAAGAAGAGAAAGAGAATTTTCAGCAAGTAATGTTCCGAAACAATAACTCCGGAAGAGTTGAAACATTTCAATCTTGATGTGGATGAGATAATAGTGATGATGAGCCAAACCAAGAGAGCTGAAACCGAGGGGCCAAGGTGTCGTAAATTTGACGGTAAATAGAAACAAAACTTAGACTTTGTGCATCCCCTGGGAAAGGTACAAAGATGGGGCTCTACAGAAAGAAAGAATGTGGATGTAGATATTCCCTCTGTCTTCCAGAATTATAACAAAGGAATAGGCTGTGTTGATCAATCTGACCAATCCATTGCACTTTTCAGGTCAGCTATACGAGGGAAAAAATGTCGAAGGGTTTTATTCACCTACATACTCGATTTGGCTGTTTCAAATGCTTGGCGTCTCCAAGTCCAACCTGCTGATGAAAAGCTGGATTCACTCCAGTTTCGGGGAAGTATTGCTCAATTTTATCTGAGTGAGGAATGGAGTGAAGACACTGGCAGAACAGATAAAAGGCGCCGTAAATCTTCCTCTATAGTGCCGAGTTTACATTTAGAAGGCGTTGAACAGTTCCCCAAGAAACTTACCTGCCATCTACGATGCGTTATTGTGTCGCAAAAACGTTCGCTGGATATGCAAAAAATGCATAATTACGTTGTGTTTTGGAAAAAAAAAATGTTTGAGCAATACCCTACCTGAGCCCATTGGCCCCAATTGAGGACACTGAATTTTTTGGTATAAAAACATTAAAATAATATGTTTTTTTCTCTCATAATATTTAGTTTACCCCTACCTGATACGTCAATAAAGTTTTTTTGAAAATTCTACTGGTAGTTTGTATTTGGGTCCAAATGGGTTAAAATGCCCGATAGATGGCGCTGATTGACACGACTGTCAAATTTAATGTCAACCACACGTTTTGGCTAAGCTATAGAGTTTGTGAAGTTAGGGCTTGTAGAGTTAGGGTGTGTAGAGTTAAAAGCTTGGCTCTGCATGGGATATGACAGTTTTTTGACAATGCGAGGTGTACACATGTCTTGGCACATTTTTTACATGAAAATGTTTTTGGTGGGATAGGCCTTTTGCCCCTCGCGCCACCTCTCTTGGTCCCTCGCCATGAACCCTCCACCGAAATGCCGATGTCCTCCGACCATCGGGCTACTGGTCTTTCCACTGATCACCTTCCAGATATCGGCTGCCACTCTGTCAATGCCCTAGTCCACAGGCCATCTTCTCGCCTCACAAGGTACTTAATTTGATGAAATTGAAACAGAGACCAAAGTTTCCTCTGCGTGTACCTACCTAAACAGTGCGCGTAGTAGGTCCACACAGTACTCGGATGTGATTAATGGAAACGAAGCGACGCGTTCGTGAGTTTTTGATTATGAAGCGTCATTATAAAAGACACCCTTGGCCTAATGTGTGTAGAATTATACTTACTCTCTATACAGGGTGTTATAGAAAGGTCCTGTAATACTTCAGGGTGTTACTTAACTCATCAATACAAGCAACTTGTACAATGGCGCCATTTAATGCAAAATCTCGAAAAAATATCGGCTATTCCATACTAAAATTCGAAATCAAAATGTATGTTATACGGAGCAGCCGATATTTTTTTGCAGTTTTTTTTTGCATTTTGCAGTAAATGACGCCATTGCAAAAGTTGCTTGTATTGATGAGTTAAGCAACCCCTTACAGGACCTTTCTGTAGCACCTTATATAAAACGCTTTACTCACGCCTCAATCTCGAAATGGAAGGCAAAATACTCGTATTGGTGTACCAATCAAACCAATAAAGGTTTGGATCTTACTCACACTACAGGGTGCACTCTAAGTCAATAGCGGAACTTTAAGTAGGCTGTCTACTGATCACTACAAACAACTTTTACCAGGTGGCGAAAAAAATGGAGCGAAAGAAATATCAGCTGTTCCATACAAAAGGTCGACTCAGTACGGCGCCAAATGTATGAAACAGCTGATATTTTTTTCGCTCCATTTTTTTCGCCACCCAGTACAAGTTGTTTGTATTTATTAGTAGACAGCCTACTTAACGTTTCGCTATCGACTTAGAGTGCACCCTGTAGATGAATGGTGTGAAAACTCGGACGCTGCAGTGGCTGCAGTGACTGGCGCATGGTTGAACGAGCGAGCGAAGTTCTTAGAGTCTATTTGAACAATCCGCCATTTGAATGTATGAATGTTTGTTCGACGATAACTTGAGTATCGTTTACCGAATCGTCATTAAATTTGGTAAGTGGGTTCATCAATCATTAAGTTTGAACATGAGCCAAATCGGTCGAGGGGTTGCCGAGATATAGGATCACGAGTTCACAGTTTGGTGCGAACTACTAGTTTAGTGGGTAAGCTTGAGGCTGCGACGGTACTGTTTAACCTTCACATTGTGTAAAGAAAGAACATTAGATTAAACATTGGCCTTAGCCCCAAATTAAACAGCAAACAAAGTGCAGCCCCACTAAAAGCGCGACGCGCGCGGGCGATCCTTCACCGTCGCCGTATTGTTAGATAAACCAGCATTCCGTAGTAGCATCGCAGATTTATGGTGCTGCTCTATGCGCTTCGGAAGGTGCGTTCACTTGAAGCAAGAATAACAAGTGATTCGCCCCGAACTATGAACTCGCGAGTGTAACTCTTTGCTAACACCATTCACGCAGGCGCGCTCGCATTGCTTATTTACAAACTTTACAACCCCATATCCCGGCAACCCTTCAACCGATTTGGCTAATGTTCAAACTTAAAATTCATTTAAAAAAGTAAGATATAGCCTGTACAATTGTACATGTCCCACTAGCTGGGCAAAGGCCTTCTCTCAGAGAGAGAGAGAGAGAGCTTAATCACCACGGAAAACATCGTGAGGAAACCTGAGCGTGTGAGGCATTATACCCTCAACGCAAAAATCGCCAAAATTCATTTAATTTTTTTACTAAGTTTCATGACGATCCGACAAAATTTACTCAAGTTATCGTCGAAAGAACATTCGTGCATACAAACAAACAAACAATCAAACAACAAACATACAAACAAACAAACAAACGAATGAATGAACGAATGAACGAACGAATGAACAAACATACAAGCGCCAGATTGTTCCAGTAGACTCGGAGAACTTCTCTCGCTTCGCTCGGTCGTTCAATAACTGTACAAGCTTGAAGGTTTATCAATAAGGCCCTTACAAATAAGAGCCAAATCATCTGTTGCATTTCGATTCGAACGATGTAAGGAGAATGAATAGACCAATCGAGATCGGTTGCGGTTGTTTCATGAATGTAACATTATTATTAACCGCATTTTGTATGAATATGTGGACTATCTATCTACTGTGCCTTTTGGGCTTCGCCGCAGTCAGGTGTATGGTGAACTGTGAAAATATAGTAAAGTAGAAAACTTATTTCAACCACACAGACACATACAAACGATAGATGCATTATTATTAAGTGTAACGGTGCAACTATTACCATACCAACCTGTGTATCCATCCTTCATCTACCTATATTTTTTTAAGAAAAAAAAAAGATAATATGCCTCTGGATCTTCACAGAATAGATGCGAGAGCAAAGATGTGAAAGTAAAGTTGTAGGAACTAACGAAAACTAAACTGTACTGTGGCATATCCTTTCGGTTAACTAATTATAAAATACATATTCATGTGTTTTCCTTGGGCATTGGTGATGCCGAGGAAAGACGTTTTTTTTTTTAAATTTTCTTCGTTTTTGAGTCCTGGAATGTTAAAGTGGTCTGCGACTAAAACAAGAAACCCAATGTGGAGGTTTTATATCTTTCCTGGACTGGCTGTTTTGTGTACACTGTTTTTTGGAATTATTTTTATTTTAGATAACTGTCAAATAATAACAACGTAAGAGAACGGACGTATTTTTTCTTCTTCTCTAATTTATTTATTACTTTGGCCGAGAATATTGCTCTGTCTATGTGAATCCTATAATATCCAACACCCAAGGTGTCAAGGGCAAAGCCTGACTTAGCAGAGGCTAATAAAGACTCATCGAATTTATTAATTGGCTCATTTTCAGCTTAATCTTTCAGGACCTCAAGCCAGTTCCTTCTCCCGAGATATTATAAATGTGCCGCCGATGTCCTAAGACAAAAAGCTTAATCGTTCCGTGTGACACACGCGGTGCCAGGAGGAGGCAATAATAAATCGTGAGGGGCTGAGTGACGTCACTAGTATCTGCGAGACGTTGATGGATCGCGCGCTGCCCGTCGCTGTAAATATGATGACGACAGAGGCGCAGGTTCGCCAGAAACTTCAAAAAGATTGTATACAACTTGTTACAAAAGTACCTAACTCTTTTTACAGGGTAATAGCACCCGGTGATAGGGATCACAACCTAATTTTTTTTTGCTCTATGACGTTCCGTTAATTTTTAAATTAATAAAATGAGAACGATGTGGCGGGAGAAAAGCTTTTTTTAAATATTTTGTTTTCATTGACTTTCACAATGTTTTAACAACTCAAAGCTATGTAAATGCACCTACACGCACAAACATATTTTTAAATTTGAGCTAATAACAAAAACAAAAGAGTTATGATTTTTTTTAATTTTGAGGTTATAAAATAAAAATTGTTTTTTTCAACTTTTTTTTACAGATTTGACATTTTGTTGACCAGTAGGTTACACCCTGTAAAAAGATTTAGGTACACCTTGTATATGCGACAGCACGTCGACCCTTACACGCTAGCACTCTACTCGGTTATGCTACGGGCGACTTTACAACAAAAGTGTACAGTCTGACGTGCTGTCGTGTGTTCAATACTTGCCACGAAAAAAGAGACTTGAGACTTGTGGTTTGACATGCGCAGTGACGATTTGTGTCTAACTGTAGCGCCGCCGGTAGATTCTAGAACAACAAAAACATTCCGCTTTAAAATAAACACTAGGGGTACGCCCCGAACTATGAACTCGCGAGTGTAACTTTTTGCTAACACCATATAAACTTTACAACCCCATATCTCGGCAACCCCTTCACTGATTTCTCTCATGTTCAAACTTAAAAATTCTTTTTGCCTCATTTACCCGCCTATCAAATTTCATGACGATCCGAGATTTTTTTTTCAAATAAAGTGATGTACCTAAGGTGTTAGCGATGCGAACAAACCCAATGCAAAACTCTGTGTACTTTCCAAGACTCTATAAATTCAGAAAAATCCTCGTGCTTACAATGGAATGATGCCAAAAGTGGGATACTTACTTCATCCTATCGGGCAGTCCTTCTTTATCACCATCTCGTTTTGCCCGCTTAGTCTTTCATATCGGTCTCATTTATAACCACGCAGCAAGTTAAGCCGTTTGTTTTATGGATTTAATCATAAACTAGTTGTGCCCGCGACTTCGTATGCGTTTTTACACATTTGACATTTAATTTAAATTCGACTGTGGAGGAAAACTCAAAGGGAAGGTTTTTTTTAACCCCCGACCAAAAAAGAGGGGTTTTATACGTTCTACAGCTTTGTGAGTGTGTCTGTATAGGTACATACCATATGTTCACCCTCATGTTTATGAGGGTGTGTATGTCTGTGGCACCGTAGCTCTTAAATGGGTGAACCATTTGAAAGCTTAAGGTTTTTTTAAATTTTAAAGCAGGTTTTCTAGCGAATGTTCTTAGTTATGTTTTGTCCAAATTGGTTCAGCTATTTATTAAAAATGCTTATTTGAAGCTAAAATGTCGGGGATATTTTTATTTAATAGTTATTATTTCTTAACTTGCGGTAGCAGGGCCCAAAAGAAAGCAATATAATAAAATAGAATAAAAACCCTAATCTAAACAATACATTTATAAATTTAATAATAAATATGTATTGTTTACATTAAGGTATCGCCCGTGATAAGATACCAGGAAGCTTAGCATAAGAATTGCTTAGGAAGTAAAGGGGTTTATATGTATCTCCCTCGACGTAGAGTGGGATAGATAAAGTTATAAGCCCATAGATAAGGTCTTACTCGTTCTCATGCTAAGCTAGCAAGAAAAGCATACGGATAATAACTCTGTCTATCCCGCTCAACGGTAAACAATAGTTATTTGTTATGCAAGAATGCAAAATTATTGTTTGCGGCGAGTGCTTGTATTGAATACCGAGCGGTGTTAAAAGACCGCCAACAAAGAGGGAGACCACATATAGTCCTCATCATAACGAACATTTTTGCCCAAGGAACTATGCCTAAGGAATCAACGGTTTCAGAGATAATGAGGTTCCAAGTCGGACTTTTTTTTTTTCGTTTTTTTTTTCAGAAATATTTTAAGTATCACGTTATTAACATATCTTCTCAAGAAGCTATATCAAAATTATGAACTTGTCTTAAAAAAAACGAAGTTAAAATTGCAACCCGCAATGTATTCTGAACAACGGATAGCCTAGATTGTGCCCAGAACCAGGACTTATCACGGTACTAAATTTGACTGAAAACTATTCAGCGGTATTCGCGTGATGAGGTAACACACAGACAGACAGACAGACAGACAGACAGACAGACAGACAGACAGACAGACAGACATAGACCGATTTTTTTGCATTTTTGTATTCAGTATAGTTTACTTAGTAACCCCTGCTAGTTTTTTTCTAAAAATATTCAATGTACAGAATTGACTTCGCTAGAGTTTTATTATAAGTATAGATTATGTCCGTATCAGGTCCCAGGGGTGCCTGGCAGGTCTTTAGAGATGGACTTTTTGTGAAGAGGGGTGGAAATTGAAAACTACTCGTGGTTCGCCCCAAACTACGAACACGCGACCCCATAATAATATCTCAGCAACCCCTCGACCGATTTAACTTATGTTCGAACTTAAAAAATTTCTTTGCCTCATTTTACCGCCTAACAAATTTCATAATGATCCTTACCTACTAATCCGGTCTCGCTTCGTTCGCTCGTTCAATAATTTTTAGTTATGTCCGCGGCTGGTTGCTGGATTCATGTTTTAGTGTACGATAAAGTCTGTAAAAACCCACAAACTCTACGATAAAAGGAACTTTTCATGGCACAAGCAAATTAAAAAACGTGCAGTTACGCTCAACAAGCGCTTTTTAGAGACAAGTAGGTACACATATTTTTTCACATGTAGGTATTATATTTTTAGCAATAGTTATTAAAAAAATTTACACGCTTGGAAAAATGCTTCCATGATGAGAAAAAAAAATCTAAGAATAATAATAATTTATTTTTGAAAAATGCATGCACATTAGTACCTCTCATGAATAACAAAAATTTACAGAAAAAGGTATAGTCAAAAATGCATTATACACACTAGGCCTAGCCTGTATCGTATAGTATAGTTTTCAAATATAGTATCCATTCTTTCATTTATAGAGTCCTCTCACAAAAAATACAGTACATTCACAAAAAAACTTGAATGAAAAATCTCTGTGACCTGAAAGTATAAAGCTGGAGACTGGTGACCATTCGAATTATTTTATTGTACAAGGCTGGGAGTTTGTAGGCTGATAAAATATACATCATTGAGTCTGGGAAAAAAAAAAGTTTTTGGCCGGCCAAATAATAGTTATTTGTTATGCAAGAATGCAAAATTATTGTTTGCGGCGAGTGCTTGTATTGAAAACCGAGCTAGCGAAGGTTTCTAAAATTGAGCCACGAGCGTAGCGAGTGGTTCAAAAAAAGAAACCTGAGCGTAGCGAGGTATTCAGAAGCACGAGACGCAAATAATATTGCATTCGTGCGAAACACAAAACTTTTCATCTCACAGAAGCGAGGAAATGACTTTGTTAGCCAAGCGGGACAAACTCTATAGACAACTACTTACAGGCAAAACAAGTGAGTCAAATAAGTTCCTTTTAAAAGCATATTTTACTGTAGTTACGGCTGCCGCACTAAAGTTTTGAGCTTCGTTGGTATTAAAACCATTCGTTTTATTAATAATTTCCTGAAGTTTATTTATCCAGACACAAAAATAATGTAAATAAAAGAATTTTTTTTTTCCGGGTGCATTCTGAACTTATACCATATAAATTAAAAATTTGTAGGAGATAAAAAATGAAATTAGTAATATCGTTTGAAAAAATGTATGTAACAAACCAAAACATAATTATCTATTTGATAAAACAGAAGCGCAGCATTTTTTTTATTTACTGGTATTTAAAAATAAATATGTGTACAAAATATTGAAAAGACTATAAGAAGAAACCGCGTTTCTGAATGTTCTATTCCGTGACTTTACCTTTTTAAAAGATGCTTATGCACCATTTACATTCACAGTTTTGTATAGAGAATGGGCACGAACAATCGCTTTCGCGTTTAAACGAACTATGAATGAGGTTTTATTTTCCATCGGGATCTGGCATCTACTTAAACGGCCAGTGTTTTTTTCTTTTTCAAAACCATAGGGCGCGGGAAAGACTGTCCCGGCGTCGCGTTCAAATTTCGAAGCGCACAAAAGTTCAGATAGTTTAAATCCGGCCTTTACACGATCGTAAGTTACTAGTAACAGCAAACTTTCCGAGCGTGGGAGATGAAAAATATATTTTTCTCAGACTCAGCGAAGTCATCTTTATCAGCCTACCAACTTCCAGCCTTGTACGATAAAATAGGTTCAATGGTCACCAGTTCTCCAGCCAATATCGATGCTTCCGCGAAAAATAGGAAAAGCTTACAAAAACCCTGTTTTGTTTCTAGGCGACTCCGCTACAAAAGCTCAGGTTTCCTATCCCCGAAATCGCGCCATTTTCGATAACACCGGTTTAATTGCGAAAAAGAAAACAAGGTGAATGGGGCGTTTCAAACTTCGCCTCGCTACAAAATGCAGCGAAATTCGCGTTTTTCACACACAGACTACGTGCTGGAGTGGGCGGCGGTCGCTGCCACTCTACTCTGTGTGCCAGTTATTTGTTAGTCGACTCTATGCAACAAAAGTAATAACGGACCCGAAACTGTGTGTCTGCAGTGCATTGTTAAGCAGATGTTTGCTACGGGCCGTCGGGTTGATCGACGTAGTAGTGATTGGTTATTTCCTTGTTTCATAAAAATACAAGGTGTTACAAACGGTCCTAACTCTTTTTAGAAGGTATAGCACCCGGTGATAGGAATCACATCCCAGTTTTTTTCCCTATTTTTAAAAATTAGGTTTCATCTACAGGGTGCACTCTAAGTCGATAGCGGAACTTTAAGTAGGCTTTCTACTGATCAATACAAACAACTTGTACTAGGTGGCGAAAAAAATGGAGCGAAAAAAATATCAGCTGTTTCATACATTTGGCGCAGTACTGAGTCGACCTTTTGTATGGAACAGCTGATATTTTTTTCGCTCCATTTTTTTCGCCACCTGGTACAAGTTGTTTGTAGTGATCAGTAGACAGCCTACTTAAAGTTCCGCTATTGACTTAGAGTGCACCCTGTAGTAATGTTTTATCTACTTTAAACTTTGCAAATGCAATTACGCACACAATCATTTGTTTGAATTTGGACTAAACCCAAAAAACATATCGATGGCTCCTACGTAAACTACCGTATCCCACAAAATGGCGATTTTCATGTTTTTCGTTTTTTGTCATTAGATGATTATTTCGCATGTATCCCAAAAACAAAAACTTAATAATATTCAAAAATGAAGATTTTTTCAGACGTAAACTATCGTATGTTGATCACGGGCGCGCCGTAAACTATCGTATCGACCTCTTGCGGTAGCTTACGTGGGACACATTGCATGCTACGCCTATCGTAAGTATATCTTACCATTCTCTACGTGGGAAGTATATAGATCTGAGCTTGTGTTTTGTGATGAAGCTTGTTCTTAGTAAACATGTTAAGTATTCAGTTTTGTTTGTTTTCCTGCGTTTTCTATCAATTTTGTTCAAAACTATAGTATGTAACACATACGATTACGTACGTTGATTTTTCGAGGGGGTATGCTACGGTATGTTACACATACCATTTTGTACGACGTCGATAAAAAGTGATGTTGTATCGTATGTAACACGTACGATTATTTACTTGGTTTATATGAACCTGTTAACTATTGTATGTGTCACTTAGACTTATTTACGTTGCAATATTAGGCTGAGCTTATGACAATATCTTACAGATACGATAGTTTGCATGGAGGTTGAACAAAAAAAAAAATTGACTTTTTATTCAAATATTCAAATAATTCAAATCGTTTATACCACTTAAAGCAGAATTGATTAATAATAACATCTTTTTTATCTTAGAAAAATATTTTTAATACAAAACCATCACTGAAATCGACTACTTATTAAACGGATGGAACAAACTAAAAATCAAAACAAAATCATATCATAAAAGTTTCCGCTTTGTGTATCGTATGGTGGAAAACAAATATACTTACTTCATGATGGTAAATTACACACTACTGTTTGGGACCTTCACTTTCACTAGAGTTATTTTTAACAAGGATTTGAAATGAAACACGGATGTGGTTTCTTATAGACTGACCAACCGTTTTTGTATGCATGCTTGAGATACGCTTTGGTTGACGATGAAATTTTAGTTACCCGGGTTTTAAATTTTCGAGACTCGACTTGGCGTAGGCAAATCAATACCAATAGAAGCTGAACACCAAACACATGAAGGTAACAGAAAATATATTTTTTACTGAAGATACAAACACTCCACAAAGGAGCTTCAAAACAAAGATTAAGAGATCCTCATTTGGTTCATCACATACTCACAAACTTAGATCCTAAGGATTTAAAAAGGCCCAATCTTGGTGTAGTTTGCAGCAGACTTTTAGATTGAAAATCTGTTCATAGCCTGTAAGTTAATTCAATTATTAAAATCATAGATAAATCTGTATTTATTCTAAATGAATTCTCTTGGCCAGTTGGATGGACTCAAGACTTGTTGAGAACTGTGTCTGTATGCTTGCCAAGCTCAGCCGTCACCATTAATTTCATTTGGTCTAGTTCCTAGACACGCGGTGTTCATGTGCATGGTAACGAGAAGATGTTAATGGATCAGTGGCCTTTATATAGACAGTATATGAACGCTTCTAAGTATGAACACAATAGTAAGCCAAACTGAAACTCCGATCTGCGTGATGTATTGTATATTCCAAAACTTTCATTGGTGCCCAAGGTACACTGTGTTTGGCTTGGCTTCTTTGACTAAGTCTGTATACTAATAGGTGAAATGTCTGACTCATCTTTGGATCACAAAGTAACCAACAACCACCACAACCAAAGAGTATTCTATCCGTCAATCTACGCCAGAGAAAATACACGTCTGAGTCTGAGTGACTGCTGCAGTCTTCTTGGGATAACTATCATGGGCTCCTAAGCTTGAAAGTTTAGGTAAAGTTTAGCTCCTGCAATGCTCCTGTTTTGCATGTCCTGAGTAAGAATAGGAAAATGGCTGATATAAGTTATCCCGAAACCCGGCACTGAAGAATAACTATGTGACAACATCATCCCAAATTTCCAAATATGAATTCCCAATACAGATTCGTTAAAATTTACAGGAATACTTAAGATTGTTCATATCTTACTAATTTACAGTCTTTATTTCTAACTGTTTTCTTCAAAACTGTAACCGGCATGGTGTTTGAGAAAAAATTGCTGTGTTTACCACCTCAGTGGCAAATATGAATTTTATTTCACAACCGTCCTTTTCGAGCTCATCAACGGATAATATCGGGGTTGGTTAGCCTAAAGTAGGTCTCTTTAGAGTTTATGCAAGCCTTTAAAAAAAACAAGTAATGAGAAAAGCACTGAGGCAGAGAGTCTACAATGGGCCACTCCTACTTTATTTAAGTCTAGTACTTTTTCATTAAATATCTTGAAGTAGGAAAGAATAAATAGTTGATTCGGTCGTGAGCTTCAAGGAAACTGTTGAAATTAAAATTACTATTTGCCAGGGTGGTAAACACTACTAATTTTACCCAAGTCCCCACCCCGGTGGCAGTTTCGAAGGCGACAGTTGGGAAAATAGGAAATATACAAATTGATTAGTGGAATGGAAACATAAGGAAGTATAAAAAGTTATTTCATGTAAATGTTTATTTAAAATTTAGGTTTAGGTTCTACTAAATGTAATGAATGAAGTAAATATTAATTATCACTTAGATAAACCGCTGGTCCCGTTTAAAATTTTAATATTTCCCCATGTATTTACTAAATTAATGTTACATACCATACTATTTTTCATGTGATTTACAAAGTAAAAAACTGTAAGTGCCACTTACATGTCATTTTACCTGCGATTTATCCATGTAAAACATGGTATGTGAAACATACGATATTTTCAGTCACCTCATCCACGCCGTAAAAAATGGTAAGATTAACATACGATATTTTCTTGCTTCGTTACCCCGTCGTAAAGAATCGTAACAACAATATCTCCAAAAGTATTCAAAATACAGCTTTTACTTTAGCACATAAAAATCGAGCCCAAAATAACCGAATTATGGTAAAAATTTCAAACCAAAAGCTTTAAAATCAAAAGAACGGTTAAAGAAAACATCTTTAAATGGCTCTCCTGGAAAGTTAGCTTTTTGAACATACGGTAGTTTACGTAGGAGCCATCGATATATTTAAAAAAAAAAAACAATATGCCATAAATAAATGTGGGATTGGAAGAAAAGAGTATGAACGATAGGGATGTGAAAGGAACGTTGTCGGAATATAAGATGATGCGTGAAATGAAATGTGGGCGAGAGGGAGAAAGAAGATGGATTTCAATTTAGAATAAGGAAAAAAGCAACTTTTTTTTTCTCCAGCTTCACTAGCTCTGGTAGTTCTTGGTTCTGCAGGCACTGCAGCGTCCGAGTGGTCACTTCACCAATCTAGTGTGTAACGTAACGAGATGATTTATACAACGTCCAGTGGTACCTTCACTCATAGTAGATGGGCGGCGCTGCACATTGTTTTTAGATGGAGTAGGCTTGCCCAGCACCTATACCACACTGACAGCTTAGAAAGTGCTACTAGACGCTGTATAAATAATCTCATTACGTTATAGAGGTTTTGTTGGGAATCCCTTTTATGATTATAATTTAAAAAAAAACAAAGATATTATTATGACGGGTCAGCTAGTTCCTTGACCGTTTCTCCATGAATGAGAATTCTTGGAGAGAGCAGAAGCAATTTTCTAATCAACTTTTCAACTACTATGTACACTAGAAAAAGCTGCCGTTTGCGAGGAAGGAAAATGCTTATGGAAAACCGGCCAATGCGAGTCGGACTCGCGCAGTAAGGGTTCCGTACTAACATGCAATGAACATTGTGGTTACTATAAATGCCACAGACTTCTAATAGGTTTTCATAGTTAAAGACTTATTTTCTATATTTTTTTAGAAATTTTAGGCCCAGTAGTTTCGGAGATAAGGGGGGGTATGTGGAATTTTCACGTATTTAGTTAAATAGCTTCAAAACTATTTAAGATATTTTCTAATGAAACAAATAATCTAAATCAATTGACTCCCTAAAAGTGGCCCCCAATAATAGAAATTTCTCTATTTACGTTACACGTCCGTATTTGAGTTACCAACTTACATAATAAATGTGTGCCTCAATAATTTCACTAGTTTCTGAGCGAACTGGGTGTGACAGATGGACGGACAGACAGACACACGAGTGATCCTATAATGGTTCTGTTTTACCCTTTTGAGGTACGGATCCCTAAAAAGTAATTTCTAAGAGCCCACTTGACCACTGAATACACTAAGGTTGTCGTCAAACGATACTACAGGGTGGCATTCATAGTCGTCAGTAAAAGCTCGAGTAAAAGACGATAGCAACGTGGCGGGAAATTCAAAATTTTCAAAGTTCGTTTACTATTTGTAGCTAAACTGAGCTATTTTTGTTCAGCGATTTTTCGTTCGCGGCAATAAAACAGTACTATTTTCATTATTGTAAACAACAGAACAACAATAATTCAGCCGATTATGTGTTCTGGTCTACGAAGCCGTGGCACTGCCCAAAAAACTTGTCGTATACCAGAACACATAATCGGCTGAATTATTGTTGTTCTGTTGTTTACAATAATGAAAAGAATACTATGTTATTGCGGCGAACGAAAAATCGCTGAACAAAAAAAAGCTCAGTTTAGCTACAAAATTTACAAAACTGTGAAAATTTTGAATTTCACGTTACGTCTTCTTCCAGCCTTAAGTAGGTAATCTCAGAAAACAAAAATGCTAATGTCAAGCCTTGGCTTATGTCAAGTTTGAGTAGCTTGACATTATTTAGCCAAGGTCTCAAGTCGGTGATTTTATTTTCTGAGTTCATCTACTTGGGCTCGAGCTTGAGAAGATGAATTTAATTGCCACCCTTAGTCGATACACTTTTTTAGCCACATGTTTGTATTGATCAGTAGATAGACAGCTTACTAAAGTTTTGCTATCAAATTAGAGTGCACCCTGTAGTGACTGGAGATATTAATAGTTCCTTACCATTAAAAGGATGAAAAGGGGACTTAAAGAGACTTTTAAAGACGAGAATGCACAAGAAGTCAGTGCCTACGTAGTCATTGCAGCGAGGAAACTTTGAGAAATATCAAAAGTCCTTTAAAAATTTCTCCTCCTTGTTCACGCAAGTGACGCAGAGAAATCCGTGGAGTAGATAGTTATCCCACCAAAAACATTCTGTAAAAAACTAGCCAGGTCTCGATGGAGCTGCTTGTTTATCTCTAAAAAGTAATGAAATCTAGAAAAAGTCGTGCCAAGTCTAAGGTTCCTTACTGCGATTTCTTTATTATTATAGAAATAGAAATAGAAATAGAAAAATATTTATTTGCCAAAAAAAATTTTTTACATGCAAGAAAAAGTAGATTACATACTAGATAAAACACAGTTTATGACAAAATGGAAGCATTTCAGCATTTGCTGTAATTGAACTTCAACTACAGCGCTGGTTTTCAAATACTCCCTTCATACTAATAATAACATTCATAATTTATGCGGGTAAAACCAACAATCAATTATTAAAATAAAATAAAATACAATAATTAAAAATCAAATTAAATCAATCAATCAATTTAGGTAAAAAATCCAATCACCATAACATATTAAACAATTTTTATATAATTCATACACACTACATAGACGTCCTTCATCATTACATTATTACATTTCATTACATTACAAAACATTAAATAAAAATTGCATTTAAACAATGTAGAGGCCGGAAACAACTCAATCGTAGGATAAAGTTCTAAAATCAGTAGGTAAGTATTTATACGGTTTAAAAACAAAACAAAAAACCAGTACTTAGATTATTAAATAAGCAGTAAGCAAAGATAAAAAATATAAAATTATTTATTCTTTTGTTCATTCAGAAGTATACTGCGATAATTAAATTTAAAGGATGTAGTGGTCATAAACTTGCGAAGCGGTGGGGGTAGGTCATTCCATATTTTCGTGGCTGCAAATTTAAAACCACCTCTAAAACCAGCAGTATTACGCCTTGGTATCACCATTTTGTCCCCCGCATGACTGCGCGTATTGTAGGTATGATAGGTTTTAGCCCACGTCAACTTATCAAAAAGATATACCGGTATCTGCTTATGAACTACTTTATGGACTAAGTTAGCCAGATGTAAGCGTCTACGTGAGCTCATGTTTAAAATGCCTTTCTCATTGAGGACTGGCGTTATATGGGCCCGTTTAGGTATGTCAAAACAGAACCGAGTGCACGCATTTTGGACGCGCTGTATGGCTCGTTCAGTCTTGGCGTATATCCGTGGCCCATAAACGACATCCCCAAAGTTAAAAAGGGAAAGCACCAGACTCTCCACTAGTGTGACCCGAATCTTCTCTGTGAGAAAGTTTCGAATGCTGTATAATGTCTTCAATCTGTAGAACGCATTTCTTATTTTTAGGCTGACATGGTTTTCAAAGCGCAGGTCACTATCCATCAGTAAGCCCAGGTTACGTGCACTGTCGACTCGTTCGATACCCTGACCATCAATTTGTACACAAGGGTGCCTTTCTATGATGGATTGTCGTTGGTTTTTTGTACCCATGACCAAATACTTGGATTTCTGAGGATTCAGGACTAGAGAGCTTTCAATGGCCCACTCGTGGATTGCATTTAAATCTCTATTTAATTTGTTAACAGCTATATCTGCATCCTCTGGTTTAAATGAGCAGTATTATAGTTAATGTTGTGTGACTTGGCCGTTGAACGGTACACAAGCGGTTCTGGCGTCAGATTGGTGCAATGGTGTCATGGAGCACCTGGTTTTGTACCCTTGTATACCCTTCAATGGCCAAGTCACACAAAATTAACTATAATAATAAAGAAATCGCAGTAAGGAACCTTAGACTTGGCACGACTTTTTCTAGATTTCATTACTTTTTAGAGATAAACAAGCAGCTCCATCGAGACCTGGCTAGTTTTTTACAGAATGTTTTTGGTGGGATTTCACTTCTTTTTGTAGAAACGTGGGCATATTGATTTATTTCATTATTTTCTTATTGGAAACAGTTTTTTAATTTGTGTAATGTTCGAGTAGAATAAAGTTAATCGTTCGACTATTTCTTCTTGTTAAATTGTAAGTATAAGTATAAAAGCCAGTCTAGTCTTATCCAGAGTTTCCTTTAATTTTATTTATATGCGTATTAAAAGCAGAAGGGGAGGCATTCGCCCAGCAGTAGGACGCTATAGGCTAGATTAAATTAGAAGATGTGTCCCACTACGCTGGATTTCTGCAATGACAGTCGATATTTTTATGTACCAATAGTAGAAGGGGGCTCTAATACAGCTGAGACCAGCTGAGGGTTCTTCATCAGATACTTCAGTCCTTAGATTTTTGACATCAAATGAAGCGGCCCACCAAGTTGATTATTTTTTGTAATGGCGGTATATGTCGATCTATAATAGTTTGGTTGGGCTCTTGTGTTTTCTAATCAGGGTCACCAGGTACTCCAGATCTTCGATTATCCTAGTTTTTATAGTTTTCCCTTTATGTGGCCATTAAACCCTAACTCTGTACCAAATTTCAGCTCTCTGAGTTTATGGGAAGTACTAGTTATATTAGGGTTCTTGTGTTTTCTAATCAGGGTCACCAGGTACTCCAGATCTTCGATTATCCTAGCTTTTATAGTTTTCCCTTTATGTGGCCATTAAACCCTAACTCTGTACCAAATTTCAGCTCTCTGAGTTTATGGGAAGTACTAGTTCTATTAGGGCTCTTGTGTTTTCTAATCAGGGTCACCAGGTACTCCAGATCTTCGATTATCCTAGTTTTTATAGTTTTCCCTTTTTGTGGCCATTAAACCCTAACTCTGTACCAAATTTCAGCTCTCTGAGTTTATGGGAAGTACTAGTTCTATTAGGGCTCTTGTGTTTTCTAATCAGGGTCACCAGGTACTCCAGATCTTCGATTATCCTATTTTTTATAGTTTTCCCTTTATGTGCCCATTAAACCCTAACTCTGTTCCAAATTTCAGCTCTCTGAGTTTATGGGAAGTACTAGTTCTATTAGGGCTCTTGTGATTTCTAATCAGGGTCACCAGGTACTCCAGATCTTCGATTATCCTAGTTTTTATAGTTTTCCCTTTATGTGGCCATTCAACCCTAGCTCTGTACCAAATTTCAGCTCTCTGAGTTTATGGGAAGTACTAGTTCTATTATGATGATCATGAGTGAGTGAGTGAGTGAGTGTGTGTCATAAATGCGAAACTTTGCTTTCGCTTAACTTCGGAACTAAATGACCTACAGACTTGAAATTTTGGATTTTAAGTAGGTGATTATAGCTTACTAGATGACGAAAATTTCTGCGTTCTGGTCTTATCCAGAGGTTCTCAAATAGGGGCCTGAAAATGCGGCGAAATGGTTCCAGTAAAGGATGGTACGGCAGTGTTTGCTTCGCGCTCGACCTGGCGGGGGCACTGCCGTGCCCCCAGATCTACTCATGACAAGTAATTGCTAATAATTAAGATGTTATCAATCGAGTATTTCACCAGAGTATTCTTGTTCTTTTTACCGGATTAAAAAAAAAACTGTTAAACTAGTGGTTCGCCCCGAACTGTGAACTCGCGACCCCATATCTGGGCAACCCCTCGACCGATTTGGCTCATGTTTGAACTTAAAAAATCTCTGCCTCATTTCCCGCTACCCGCCTACCAAATTTTATGAAGATCCGACTAAATTTACTAAAGTTATCGTCGAACGAACATTCTTACATAAAAACATACATACAAACAAATATATATACAAACGCCGCATTGTTCCAGTAGACTCGGAAAGCTTCTCTCGCTTCGCTAGCTCCTTCAATAACAAAAAAACCTGACTTGATGTTTGAACCTGGGCCTGATCTGAATTAGTCCCGCCTGCTTAGACTGATGCAGTCGGGGTTTTTTGATATTTAACAGTATTTTTTTTATTTTTTTCTTTTTAGTTTGACTTTTTTATTACAAACATTTATAATAAGTTGAAATAATTCACTCGGGACCGGACTTGAACCCGCTTTTTTATTACAAACTATAAATTTTTGCAATAGTCATTTAAGACGAAAAATAACGCACAACTAGCGCCGACAATGAAAAAAAAAACATATCTTCTTTTTGGATGCGTTTTTAGTGGCCACTTTTGGCGAGAATCGATTGCATTCTTAAGATCTAGGATCTGGAATCTAAATCTTAGGTCCTAAAAATAGTTAAGCCTCGCGTTGAGAAATCGCAGGAGCGTTTTTTGCTAATAACGCATCCAAAAAGAAGCATTCTATTGCGTCTTAAAGATCTTGAATTTGATACCCATATTGTCGGGGTACCAAATTTTTTTATTATTAATTTGGTTCTTTCAGTGCCGTCCTGCCCTCTCCACTCCACGGCTCTCGCTGCCCCGTGCCCCGGCCGAGGGTCGCGAGTACTTAGCACTTTGAAGATTAGTTTTTGAGTCGCCAGTTCTGGCTGACTCGGCGGCGCGTCTTCGATGCAAATGGCCCGGAATCAATTCAAGGGCCGGCGGCCTCAGCAGAATACCAACCTGCGGCCCTAGCATGGGAAAGAGAGCCTTGGGCATCTCGCATGCGATGAAACCACCATCATCTTAAGAGCCTGGTAAACGTCCACTATCGCCGCCAATGAAAAAAAAAAACATGTCTCTCTTTTTATTTGATTGACTATTTTTAGAGACAAGATTACAGATCCTAGAATCTAAAAATAAATTCCGCCGCGGCCAAACGCGGCCACTTTTTACTTTGGGATTGTCTTTATAACGGCTCGTTTTCGAGGCTTGGTTTTTTTTTACAGGTTATGTTTTTGATGACATATTATATTTTCTCTGCCCAGGTACACTGTGCTGTAAAGCGATGCATGCGACGTGATGAATGGTTTTTTAAGTTCGTACTTGTTTTTTAAGTAGGTAAATGGACCGTGTTTTTTTAACAACTCATTCGACAGGGAAACATCTTGTCGTTTCAGCTAGTATTTACTTAATAATTTAAGACACATGCTTCGATTAACATGATTCACATTCTCTTCAATATTTATCGCATGCGAGATTCCTGCTACTCGTGACCGGTTCTTTGATCAACTGTCAAGTATCTCCGTCCTATGCTAGGCCTGCTACTTTGCATCGCTAAGTGATGGGCCTACGGACAGGTTCCTTGTGGACAAGGATCCTACTTACAGAAATGTGATTGGGTTTTTAATTTTATTATTAGAGTTAAAAAGCACCAAAATCTATAGGTTCTCCTACTAGTCAAATATAAAGACTAAGTTTAATCCACTGGTTTTGTTTATTATCGCACATAATTTAATCCGAATGCGACGGAATAGTGAATGACTTTTAATAATAATAATATATTTATATTGAGTTTCTTAAAATTTAAGTAGGTACAGTCGGTCACACGCTAGGATACCCCTTTTTGTTCGATTGGCGCCCTTATGCCACGCGCAGTAAGAGGTGCCATGGGGTATCAGTGACTCTGGCCGGCCGTATCTACCTAGTTTTTGGTCAAAATTAATTCCAACTACGAAAATGTCAAACATTAAAATAAAAAACGCAAAGAAATGCGATAAAAACGCATTGAAATTCACAATCAGCGTTGGTCCGTCACGCGCCGGGCAATGGGTTAACATTCACTGGACGCGCCGCTCAATTTATTCAACTCAACTTCGGTTTTAACGCTAAAAAAGAAAATGTTTAAAAAGGTAGTTATACCGTCATTCATACATTTAGAGAGGAATATTAAAAGTTTTGAAGAATTAAGTAATGAAGGGTTATAATGACAGTTAAATACTTACGAAGGTTTGGAAACTAGTCCCATGCTCAGCAATAGGTAGGTAATCGTATGAGGTAGTGGCCACCCCACCTCAGCAATGAGGATCATTCACTTTCTTTTCTGACAGTTTTTCTGTAGCTATAAGTCTATAACGGTTAATGGTGCTGCCTCAACGCGCCACCCTGTATAATAAAATAGTTCTTTTTTTTTTCATTTCTAGTGTTTTGACCATGACTTTTGATTTTTGACAAGAAACAGAATCGAATGGTAGGTAACAGAAAAAGTTTTGTCAAAATCACCAATTTACTTGCACCCTGTATACAACGTGTTACAAAACATCCTAACTCTTTTTACAGGGTGTAACCTACTGGTCAACAGGATGTCAATTCTGTAAAAAAAAGTTGAAAAAAAACAATTTTTATTTTATAACCTCAAAATTGAAAATTTTTCATAACTTTTTTGTTCTTGGTATTAGCTCAAATTTAAAAATATGTTTGTGGGTGTAGGTCCATTTGCATAGGTTTGAGTTGTTAAAACATTGTGAAAGTCAATGATAACAGTATTTAAAGAATACTTTTCTCCCGCCACACCGTTCACATTTTATTAATTTAAAAATCAACGGAACGTCGTAGAGCAAAAAAAATATTTAGGTTGTGATCCTTATCACCGGGTGCTATTACCCTGTAAAAAGAGTTAGCATCTTTTGTAACACCTTGTATATTCTTGAAAATCTGTAAATGCCACTCGTAATATTTTTACAATTCAATGACTTTATCTTCTCACAGTTTTTCTGTAGCTATAACGGTTAATGGTGCTGCCCTTCAAAGCTACCTCTAAACTGCATTACGGTGGGATAGAATGACGTCACAATATAATTCAAGACAACTGGGCGCGTTTTGAAACAGCGTAACTTCAAACCTCTCTAACTTTGTAATTTCTTGATGGATTTGAGTAATTCAACGAGCAATTATGCTTAACATTTTGTTCTCCATCCGCTTTTATACTGGAAGTCCAATATTCCAATGTCTGAATGATCCTCATTGATGTCGGAAACCTAATAGTACTAGTGGTTCGCCCCGAACTGTGAACTCGCGACCCCATATAAACTTAACAACCCCTCGCCCGATTTGGCTCATGTTCGAACTTAAAAATTCTCTTTGCTATATTTACCCGTCTACCAAATTTCATGACGATCCGACTAAATTTACTCAAGTTATCGTCGAACGAACATACATACAAACATACAAACGCCGGATTGTTCCAGTAGACTCGAAGAACTTCGCTCGCTTCGCTCGCTCGTTCAATAAGTAGTTCGTAGTAACTAACTATGTTTTCCAATCGACGCTAATGTACAAGTATGTCGCCTAAGAGAAGTACTAAACTAGGTTGACATAGAGAGTTTAGAGAGCGCATAGCGCGAAAACAGAAAGTTCTCAAGAGCGTAAATTATTTCATGGATAATAACTAGTAAGTACCGTACATTATAAATAACATCAACTTAAACTTTGGTTAGTTACACAGTACCTTATATGTGACATTTTTTGCTGACTAACTACTATTTGTCAAATTGTCATGCGATAATCAATCCTACAACAACCCGATAAGTGTCATAATAGCAAAGCAGATACAAATAAAATGCCGTGATGTTATTATGGCAGTTACGTCAGTTGAAGGTCGGTTCGCCGACGACGATGTCCGTCCGGGACCGGTTATCTGACTAATTTACAACGTCCTATCTCTCAGTACCTTGTGACATCGGTGTTGTTACTGTTGGATTCGGGAGCGCTATAGGAATATCAGCTGACAAAATGAGGTTATGTTTTGTTTTTATTTAACAGCATTGTTTTGCAGTGAATACTTGCCCCATACGGGTAAAAAAACTACAGTTTTGTTACAGTTTATTGTCTAAATTCAATTGAAAAATTGACGTTTATCGAAAGATAGTGGTTATCGCATCGAAGAAGATAAGTCAGTCTAATGTGTAAAAAGTTATGACATAGTTTAAATAATGAAGTGCGCGAAAAGACTAGTCTTATTTACTCTGATCGCGATCAACTTCATAGAACAACCGGCTCCAGAAGTGACAATAGAACAAGGCGTGCTCACTGGGAAGATCAGTGACGATGGATCGTTTTATGAGTACTTGGGCATACCGTACGCCACAACCAACAGCGAGACGAAATTCCAGGTAAGAGGTTGGTTTGCTTATTTTTTTTGTTTTTAAGCTTTATTTTTTTTGATAGTTTTGCACACACAACTGGTTATGGGTGCACAACACGATCAAAGTATTAACCAATTATCGGCTATCACCATTTTGCTTTATTTCATGAAGCAAAAATGCGTGTGTCCGCGCGAAGTGGATGCCCCCGATAGTGAGATAAATCTTGAATTTGTGCTCTCTTACCTACAGCAAACAATAAAATAAAATGTAACAGAAGAAAAAAGGGTAACTTTCGATGTGACGCTATGTTTTCTAATCTGTGAAATAAAATGAAAATAGATTCTAGCAAAATAAGCAAAACAGTTTGCTTGATAATGACTTAAATTACCCATTGACTAGGTAGGTGCCTATGACACGTTACGTCAAGTAATTTCCACAAAGTATCCGCCCATAATTTCGTTCTCGTTTGACGTGACAGTGCAGTGCACATTGTTCTTTTTTTTTGACATAATAATTATATTCTTATTTCAGGCGCCCTTGCCGGCCCCAAAATGGGACGGCATCTTCAAAGCAGTGGACGAGCACTACAGTTGCATGCAACCCGCCTTTGGAACAACTATAGGCGTTGAAGACTGTTTGAAAGTCAATGTGTATGTGCCCGCCAACGTCCAAAGACCTATCCCAGTAATGGTATTCATACACGGCGGAGCATTCGTAGTTGGAAGCGGGGGAAAATTCATGTACGGCCCAGAATTTATAGTACAACATGATGTCATACTGGTCACTTTTAACTACAGACTTGGACCTCTGGGTTTCATGTGTCTAGGCATCAAAGAGGCACCAGGGAACGCTGGCTTAAAAGACCAAGTTGCAGCGTTGAGATGGGTCAAGAAGAATATAGCTGCTTTTGGTGGCGACAATGAGAACATAACAATTTTCGGTCAAAGTGCCGGTGGTACATCTACTAGTTTTATGATTGCCTCCAATACTACCGATGGTTTGTTCGACAGAGCTATAGTCCAAAGTGGCTCATCGCTTGCCAACTGGGCTGTTAACAGAAATCCTGTGTGGACTGCTCATTTGTTAGCAAAAAATATGGGCTACGGTGGCAAAGAAGATCCGTATGAACTGTACCAGTTTTTGTCCAAAGCACCGTTAAAGGAATTGATATCGACGAGAACGAAGAAGCCATGGGAACAGTTCTTTGAAACAGAGTTAATTCACTTGCCGTGCGTCGAGAAATCATTCCCAGACATCGAAGCGGTTGTAACTGATGTGCCATACAATCTCATGACGGCGTCTGATCGTAAAAACATATCAGTTGTTTATGGGTCTACTGATAAAGAAGGTCTGTTTCTAATTGCAGAAGAAACTAACGAAACGCTGTGGGAACGCAATGCTCGATACATGTTTGCTGCAGACCTGGAATTTTCCAATGAAGAAGAGGTTCAGAAAGTATCTGATGATGTGAAAAAGTTCTACTTCGGTGATGCCCCAATAAGTATAGATAAAGTAAACAATGCCTCTGACATCTGTACGCATTTATACTTTGAAATACCCGAACTGCTTGAAGCTGATATTATAAAGGAAAACCGAAATGTTAAAGTCTACAATTACTACTTTAAGTATGACGGTAGTAGAAACGCAATAAAGTATATGACTGGGAATAAAAAACATGAAGGTGCATGCCACGGGGATGAACTCTTCTATCTATTTCAAGCTAGATTATTGCCCTTTCGAGTCCGAAATGAAGATAAAGTTATTATAGATTGGATAACCAAATTGTGGACCAACTTTGCTAAATACGGGTAAGGATATCTTTTACCTTTCAGAAACGTTGATCTTTCATTTGTTGGTTCGCAGAGATTTCATCGATAAATTAAATGAAACTCGATAAGTTTAGCTTGATATTTTTCAGCTTCTTTGATTTTAACTAAGCTTGTTACACACAGAAAGCGAAGGCGTTGGGGGGCCGAAGGCGGTTTTTTTATGCAACCTTGTGTGTGTAGTATATTGTATCTCACTTGGGAAGTCACACAAACTGATAACCACATTCGGCACCGCCACGCCTCCGGTTTCTGTGGGTGGTTTATCGTGATTTCGAAGTAAGCGAATCTCTTATGGGCGTAAGGTGAAAATTTTATTCACTGTTCATTACTTTTCTGTTATTACAAGTTCTAACGAAACGGCCAAGCCACATATTCTGACCAAGGTGTAGAGTTTGTGAAGTTAGGGCTTGTAGAGTTAGGGCGTGTAGAGTAAGAAGCTTAGCTCTACATGAGATCTGAAGTTTTTTTACAGTGCGAGTATGCTCAGTTCTCGTCTTGGCAATTTTTTTACGTGAAAATATTTTTGGTGGGATCTAGACACGCGGTAGCGTGTCAAGCCAAGTTCAAGGAAAAAACTGGCAAACGCACCGTGTGTATATTTACCCGAACCATTTGGCCACACTTTTTACCCCTTCATTGTATTTTCTTAACCCATTTTAGAGGTGATAGAGAATTTTGCTTAAATTTCAGAGATCCAACTCCAGAGATGTCAGAAAATCTACCAATAAAGTGGGTTCCGAGCTCAAAAGAAGAAATAAATGCCCTCGTCATAGATGAAAAACTATCGATGGGGCCAGTCCCTAACAGAGAAGCCTACGATTTGTGGAAAAGCATTTACACCAAATACAGGAAACGAACTTGGGGCTATTGATAATTATGAACAATGCATTTCTTATTTATTTATTTTTCTTTGTTTATGTTTTGTTTTCTATAAACTACAAGATGCGAAAGTGCTGACTTTTTAAACTTCGTGATGCGCTTTGCTTACGCTCCGTTATCAATAATTAAACACATTGAACGAAAGGGCTGATTTTTTTAAAACTTTGTGATTCGTAATAGGAGACATAAACTAAATAATGTTGGGGTTTTTAGTAAGATGTAGCCTGTACAATTGTACATGTCCCACTAGCTGGGCAAAGGCCTTCTCTCAGAGAGAGAGTGCGAGCCTAATCACCACGCGTGCTCATATGCGGATTGGCGATTTTCGCGTTAATGCCTCATACGCTCAGGTTTCTTCACGATGTTTTTCTTCACATTTAGCGAGTGGTATTGGTACTACAAATTCACAAATGTACGTAACTTTGAAATAAATTAAAATCATCATTAAAGCCCGCACCGGGCATCGAACCTGGGTCTCTCGCTTTCGAGTCCATCGTTCTTACCAATAGGCCATCACCGCTCTTGTTAATGCCTACTTCTAATAAAATCGACAAAGATGACCCTAATCTTAGGCCAATGTTTACCGCAAAAGGTTAAGCCCAAGCAAATCCATTATGAACTTTAACAACGTCCCGCAGAGTCTAACAAAAGAATAACCGATAACTAGGTTTTAAGAGACAAAAGGCCGCCTTTGTACCGCTCTCGGGACCTCACGGGTCCTACTCAGAAACGTTTTAAAATAATGGAAATTTTAAAAATCTTCGTCAATAAGTTTTATTAAAATTGAAGCTCAAAACATTTATTTGTGTACCACCATAAACCGTTTTCATTGAATTAAAATTACAATTAAATTAAAGTAAGGGTTTGAAAATTACAAAATAACAAAATCACCAATCAGCAAATAGAGGGTCAGCAATCTATATATATAAAAGGCTTAGGTTGACTTACTCATCACGCTACAGCCCAAACGGCTGAACCTATAAGTATGAAATTTGGACAAAAGTTGCGTTATATGGTGGAGGGTTCATTTAAGAAGCGATTTTTTTTTATTTAACCCTTAAGTGGGTCAAAATAGGGCTGAAAGTGTGTATGGGAAAAAAATTTTTTTTGTTCTTTTGTTCTTAAATCTTGATTTTTTGTACTTTTTTTTTAAAATGACTTGACACCTATTTCAGATTTTTTCTCATTTCTATGTTCTTAAGGGTTAAAATGGGTGCCAAAGTTTTTCGATTTTTTTCACCAGTTACGATCGATGCTGGAACAAAACCGCTAATGCCAAAACAATGAAAATTTGACAATAGTTGTAATTTGTGGACACGCTACGGGTTAAGACAGATTTACTTCAAGTTTAACCCTTAAGGCGGTAAAAATGGGGTCCAAAGTTTGTATGAAAAAAAAAATTGTTTTGTCCGGATTTACTTGCAACTAAGAATTCGTATATTACATCAAAAATAATTTAACACCTGTTTGAGCTTTTTTCTAATTTTAGCAGTTTAAGGGTTAAACGAGGTTGAAATGTATGAATATTTTTCGTGATGTAGTGTCAACGTCGGGCCCAAACCGTTTAAGCTACAACTATGAAATTGAAACTGCAGTAGCGTTTTGTAGCAAAACTACCCACCATGAAGAAAAAAATATAATTTTAACCCTTCAAATGCCCAAACCGGGGTTCAAAGTTTGTATGAAATAAAATTTTTTTTTTGGTCCGATTAACTTGAAACTTAGTATTTGTATATTAAATAAGAAACAATTAAACACGTGTTTCAGCGTTTTTCAAAATTCTGCCCACTAAAGGGTTAAAAGGGGTAGAAAAGTTTGAAGGTTTTTCCTGATTTATTATCAATGCCAGGCCTAAACCATTAAAGCTACAATTATGAAATTGAAACTGCAGTAGTGTTTTGTGGCAAAACTACCTACCATGAAGAAAAAAATATAATTTTAACCCTTCAAATGCCCAAACCAGGGTTCAAAGTTGGTATGAAATAAAAAATGTTTTTGGTTTGATTTACTTGAAATTAAGTATTAGTATACTAAATCAGAAAAAATTTAACACGTGTTTCAGCGTTTTTCTCATTTCAGCCAATGGAGGGTTAAAATGGGTGGAAACGTTGAAGTTTTTTTCCTGATGTAGTAGCAATGCTGGGCCCAAACCATTGAAGCTACAACTTTCAAATTGAATGTGCAGTTGCATTTCATAGCATTACTACCCACCATCAAGAAAAAAATATAATTTTAACCCTTCAAATGCCCAAACCGGGGTTCAAAGTTTGTATGAAATAAAATTTTTTTTTGGTCCGATTAACTTGAAACTTAGTATTTGTATATTAAATAAGAAACGATTAAACACGTGTTTCAGCGTTTTTCAAAATTCTGCCCACTAAAGGGTTAAAAGGGGTAGAAAAGTTTGAATATTTTTCCTGATTTAGTATCAATGCCAGGCCTAAACCATTAAAGCTACAATTATGAAATTGAAACTGCAGTAGTCTTTTGTGGCAAAACTACCTACCATGAAGAAAAAAATATAATTTTAACCCTTCAAATGCCCAAACCGGGGTTCAAAGTTTGTATGAAATAAAATTTTTTTTTGGTCCGATTAACTTGAAAATTAGTATTTGTATATTAAATAAGAAACAATTAAACACGTGTTTCAGCGTTTTTCAAAATTCTGCCCACTAAAGGGTTAAAAGGGGTAGAAAAGTTTGATGATTTTTCCTGATGTAGTATCAATGCCAGGCCTAAACCATTAAAGCTACAACTATGAAATTGAAACTGCAGTAGTGTTTTGTGGCAAAACTACCTACCATGAAAAAAAAAATATAATTTTAACCCTTCAAATGCCCAAACCGGGGTTCAAAGATTGTATGAAATAAAAATTTTTTTGTCCGATTTACTTGAAACGAATTATTTGTATACTAAATCGGAAATAATTAAACACGTGTTTCAGCATTTTTCTCATTTCAGCGAATGAAGGGTTAAAATGGGTGGAAACGTTGAAGATTTTTCCCTGATATAGTAGCAATGCTGGGTCCAAACCATTTAAGTTACAACTTTGAAATTTGAACTACTGTTGCGTTTTATAGCAAAACTACCAACCATGACGAAAAAAGTAACAATGTTAACCCTTGAAATGCCCAAACCGGGGTTAAAAGTTTGTATGAAATACATTTTTTTTGTCTGATATACCTACTTGAAACTAAGTATTCGTATGCTAAATCAGAAATAATCAAACATACAGGGTGTTAAAAGACCGCCAACAGACCCGAAAGCCACGCATACTAGACACCAAAACAAAGTGCTTTTTCGATAAATTATTGCTGGGAAATGATTTTGGTTTTTTAGGTTATAATTTTGAAAAATATTTTATCACGCAATGGACGTGTGACGCACAGAAGTCATATTGCGCAAGCGTAGGTATAAGTTTATGTTTCTTAAGCTTGAAGTGCCGATGTTTAGAATACATTGCGGGTTGCAATTTTAACGTCATTTTTTGTAAGAAATATTCATAATTTTGATATGGCTTCTTGAAAAGATATGTTAAGAACTAGATACTGAATACATTTGTGCAAAAAAAAAGTTTTGAAAAGTCCGACTTTGAACCTCATTATCTCGGAAACCATTAAATTCCCACGCATAGTTTCTTGGGCAAAAATGTTCGTTATGATGAGGACAATACGTGGTTTCCCGCTTTGTTGGCGGTCTTTTAACACCCTGTATGTTTCAGCATTTTTCTCATTTCAGCGAATGAAGGGTTAAAATCGGTGGAAACGTTGAATATTTTTCCCTGATGTAGTAGCAATGCTGGGCCCAACCCATTCAAGTTACAACTTTGAAAAACTACAGTTGCGTTTTATAGCAAAACTACCAACCATGAAGAAAAAAGTAATAATGTTAACTCTAAAACGGCCAAAACGGGGTTCAAAATTTGTATGAAATTATCATTTTATTGGATTCAGATTAACTTGAAACTAAGTAGTCGTGTATTAAATCAGAAATAATAATTAAACACATGTTTCAGCATCAAAATGGGTGAAAACATTTTAAGAGTTTTCCTGATTTAGTATCAATAACAATGCCGGAACCATTAAAGCTACAACTATTCAATGAACATTTAACTACAGTTGCGTTTTATAGCAAATCTACTAAGCATGAAGAAAACAATAATAATGATAAACCTAAAACGGCCAAAAAGGTTCAAAGTATGTTTTTTTTTTGTTGGATTCATTTGATCTTTACCAATTTGGTCACACACATACACAACACATACACTTCCACGCTGAAACTGCACGACGGATTTGGATGACTTTTGGAATAGAGATAGCTTACAAAAATACACACCCATGACTCTATTCATGCGAATTTGATAATGGTGAAAGATGTACCCAGGCAACTTCTTATAAGTCTTCGCGGACGAAGTAGCGGGCGAAAAGCTAGTCTGTGTATATGAAGAGACCCAGAAATTAATGAAAGTAAGAAAATGAATGTAGAAAGTGGAATGTGGATGTGGAAAAGAAAGTTGAAGTGGAAAAAGTTTATTCAAGCCCTATGTACTTTCTGAGGAATAACAGGATTCAAGTCAAGTAAAGATTTAAAACATCGCTCGGGACAGGACTTGAACCCGCAACCTTTTGCATACCGTGGAGGCGCTTTACCAACTGAGTTACCGAGCCAAGTAAATGTCAATGCAAATTATACAACGTGTTACAAAACATCCTAACTCTTTTTATAGGGTGTAACCTACTGGTCAACAGGATGTCAATTCTGTAAAAAAAAGTTGAAATAAACAACTTTTATTTTATAACCTCAAAGCTGAAATTTTTTCATAACTTTTTTGTTCTTGGTATTAACTCAAATTTAAAAATATGTTTGTGGGTGTAGGTGCATTTACAAAGGTTTGAGTTGTTAAAACATTGTGAAAGTCAATGAAAACAATATTTAAAAAATACTTTTCTCCCGCCACACCGTTCACATTTTATTAATTAAAAAATCAACGGAACGTCGTAGAGCAAAAAAAATATTTAGGATGTGATCCCTATCACCGGGTGCTATTACCCTGTAAAAAAAGTTAGCATCTTTGGTAACACCTTGTAGAACTTAATTGTTACTCGTCTTACGGGCGATGGGGCGCCATCTGGTGGGACGAGTCAAGTAAGTCAAGAAAACTAATTTTAACCGATTGGTTCGACTTCGGCTCAGAGGCACCCTGAGGGTACTGGAAAAAAAAACATGCTACAATCTTTACAAACTAATCATGACGATCAGTAGGCAGACCAGTAGTCCGGTGAACAGACGACATCTCTAAGGTGATAGAGGGTCCGCGGATGCATCCAGCTAGAGACCGAGGAGGATGGCGTGAGGGGGAAAAAGCCTATACCCAGCAGTGGGCAAACGTGGGCTGAAAATGATGATGATAACAATCTTTACAACTAACTAAGGCCTTTTTTACATCTACGTAATGAGATGATTTATACAGCGTCCAGTGGCACCTTCACTCACACTACAGGGTGCAATCTAAGTCGATAGCGGAACTTTAAGTAGGCTGTCTACTGATCAATACAAACAACTTGTACTAGGTGGCGACAAAAATGGAGCGAAAAAAATATCAGCTGTTTCATACATTTGGCGCAGTACTGAGTCGACCTTTTGTATGGAAAAGCTGATATTTGTTTCACTCCATTTTTTTCGCCACCTAGTACAATTTGTTTGTATTGATCAGTAGATAGCCCACTTAAAGTTCCGCTATCGACTTAGAGTGCACCCTGTAGATGGGTGAAGAGACCACTCGGCGCTGCAGTGCCTGGGGCATTGTTTTTTAGCCTAATCTTCACAAATCGTCTACAATTCGATTTTTGTTTCTATGCCAAACGATCCCGCAATATTTTTACAGGAGGCAGCCAAGGATAGGATACAAAAAAAAGTTTCATCAGTTTTCCCACGCTCCAGAGTATGCCCGCTAAGTGTGCCGCGGCGCGGCAGTCGATACTCCGCTCCCGGTCATGTTTGGATCTAATAAAGTGGCTCTCAGGCCGAGGGCCCCCGGCGGCACCCTCAAGGGTCCTCGGGGGCCTCGCGAAATACACGAGCTCTAATACATAGTTGGTAATTTTTGTACGGTCGTCTTTTGTTTTATAGGTGGTAATTTTTGTAAGGCGACGCGATCGTATAATCCGTGCGGGATCAGAATGGGATAATACCTTTTGGAACTGAGAAGCTCGAGGTCCTGTAGCGTCAGCATTTCGGCAAACTCTAGTTGTCTATGGCAAACTCGCGTCGAAACTTGCTTGTGTTTTCTGTGCGCGTGGGTGTCTGCTCGAGTTTTATCACGTTTTATTCAATTAATGCAATAACATTGAATCCTTTTACATTACAAACATTAAACATTTTTGTGTATTTCCAATTTCATAACCCTATGATAGAACGTAGAATTTTTATTTTTTTTTAACGACGCTACTCGAGAACTGTCAATTTCGATTCAGTTCCAAAAGGTATTATCCCATTCTGATTCCGCACGGATTATACTTGGTTTTAGATTATTGGTCGGAGAAGGTTTGTGTCGTCCCGTGACTTATTTGGTCAGGGATATTTTCGTGCTGCTGTATTGCGGCTTTTGTTTTGGCAGGCGGATACAAGAGTTCGCCGTCACCTGTAGAAAAGATAAATATTAATCATACAAAAATTATGATCCGCGGCGATGGCGCAGGCTTATTAATAGTAGGTATTATTATCAGAAAAAAAAAACATTTTATAAGTCCAATAAGCTACTCAAAATTGCCACTGTTGTTGTAAAGAAATACATTCACAGAGCTCATGATTGTCATGTATATTTGAGCAGTAACGATTCAAAGGCACATTCAAGTTTATCTCGAGAAGGCCGCCCGCCCCTCGGGCGCAACAAACGCTAAATTTTACAACAATATAAAGAAATTTACGTTACTTCTTTAATAACGCTTCTTTCGTTTACGCTGAAGGCAGAGATAACCTCGGGAAAAGTAAAAAGCGTTATTTACAGGGGTAACTTTACATTCCCTATTCACGCGGCGGTATAAAATTCATATTTTAATTCATATTATATTTTTGATGGTGTTTCACGGAGTTTTATGGCTCACAGAGAATGTGAGGTTAAACTTGATTACCTCCATAATGCTATTTGCCTCTTACGGCATTATTTCCTGCTTTTTTCCCGGTATTAGGGTTCCAGACTTCAAAAGGAAAAACGGAACCATAGGATCACTTTTTTGTCCGTCTGTGTGTCTGTCAAGAGCTTTTCCTCAAGAACGCGTGGAGGTATCGGGTTGAAGTTTATATCAGGTTTGCAGTCCCTTGGAGCGTAAAAAAATGAAGATTCTAAGTTAAAGGAATCAACGAAACGGCCAAAAATGAGGTGCTTAAATATGTATATGTAAGAAGTTGGGTTTGTACTATGACGTAGAAAGTAGCGCCCTCTATATTTTAAAACTTAAACTTTCGTAAGCATTGCACATTTTTATATCGCTTTAACGGTTTCACTTACTTTTATTTTGTCGGAATAGCCGACATGTTTCGACTTCGTCCGGAAGTCCTAGTCATGGAGGAGGGATGGACGACGCGTTCGTCTTGGCGTTCATCCGCTCACTGCGGGCTCGTTGACGATGCGCCCGCGCGGACAACTCCGGTGCGGGGGGGGAGGTAAAATCTAAAAGTAGCCCTCTATATTAGTTCCAATCGTCAACTCTAGATCGCGCTATATGCAGCCTATCTTGCGGTATGGTTTGGTCTACACGATATGTTTATAAGTGCTTGAATCTGACTCGCACTTAGCAGTTTTTTTTTATTGTTCTTCCTAATAAATGCATAGAATGGTGGTACGGAACCCTCGTCGGTGCGCGAGCGAGTCCCACTCGCACTTGGCCGGTTTTTTTTAGATGCGCCCACAGCTCGCGGATAATTTCCATTCAGAGGCGCGTAGTGCAAAAATATCTTGCGTTGTAAAATAATCCGTGTCTACATTTGCCATTCATTGCGCTTTACATACTACCGAGAGACATTTTTATTTTCAAAAATGTAAAATTGCCGTTTCAACGCAGCCGTTTGAGCTCGGCCGTGGCGGGAAAAGCGGCTTTAGATCACCTGAAATAGAGCCCGGTTTAGCATAAAAGTGAAGAGCTAACTTTAAAAGATATAGCGAGACAATTCGCAGTTCTAAAAAGGAAGCTGAAGCAAAGAGAACTGTGAGCAAGCGTAAGGGGCCGATCCCGAATGATCTACACTTTGAAAAGCGCACTTTTCTTTTTAACCCCTGACCAAAAAGACCGACATGTCTGCGTGTCTGTCTGTCAGTGGCGCCGTAGATCTTAAACGGGCGATTTGGATGCCATTTTTTAAAATTTAAAGCTGATTTTCTAGCGAGTGTTCTTAGATGTGTTTTATCAAAATCGGTTCAGTTTTTTGTGAGATATGCTTATTTAAAGCTAAAAGTCTAAAGTATTTAAATTTTTTAATTTATTACTTAAAAAGTTTCTTTGAGTTCGAAGGAAACAAATTGAATACAGTTGAATGGCATCACACAATAGGCCCCCAGCGCAAAGAGCAAGAAAAAGATACCGATATGAAGCAATGAAGAACAGGAAGTGGAACGAAACCAAATCTTGCCTTTTAAAATGCTCCTACGTTGGTTTGTTGACTTTTTGAATGAAAACACTTTCCAAGTTCAGTTTGTAAGCGAAGCTGAGTAACAGTTAATGTTTACGGTACAAGCAGGTACCTAGATAAAGGTTTTGAATGGAGTTGTCTTTTTTAAAATCTTTTTTAAAGAACTTGGTACACATAAAAAGAAGCGACCATGTCGTCCTGTTAATTCAACATAATATAAACCGCCCCACCATACAAAGATCAAAACTACTCATCCGATTTTAAAAATTCTTTCACTAATGGGAAGCTACGTTATATCAGAGTGCTATAAGCTATTTTTTATTGTGATAACGATGTTCGGCGTGATTACGCCTGCAATGAACATTAAGTTGCTGCATTAGTGCACTGGCATCTCCATAATCTGATGATGTCAAAGCTTTGTATAAATTAGGTAGGTGTGGCTTTAAAGCAAGGTTATAATTTGGTTGTAACTGAACAATAGGAAGTTTTCAACTTATTTCATTTACTGTATTATTAAAAAAAAAAAAGCCACACCTAACTAATTCATACAAAGCTTTGACATCATCAGATTATGGAGATGCCAGTGCACTATTGCAGCCACCTTTCGTTCATTGCGAACTTCGGTCGCGGAATTTCGGCATAGTGTGGTTAGACCTTCGATAAAGGATAAAACAAGATAAAGCGCCAACTCAAAACGTACAAATTCTCTCTGGGCACTTACTTGATCGTAGTCTGTGCAATTTAAGTTAAACTGTACACTAATGCAATAAGTCCACCTTATTGCATTAGTGTACAGTTTTACCTAAGACGCAATAGGTCTCACAACTAGCGCCGTCAATGAAAAAAAAATCGTTTTTTTTTTGGATTAGTTTTTAGCAATAAACGTTCCTGCGATTTCAAATAAAATAAGCGTCGAGAAATCGCAGGAGCGTTTTTTGCTAAAAACGAATCCAAAAAAAAAGATATGATTTCTTTGTTCATTGGCGGCGCTAGTTGTTCGTCGTATTTCATCTTAAATGTTAGACGACTGATATTATTGACATTCGAATATTATATTAGACGTATCTATGGTTGAAATGATGTTTCGTATTTTTCTATTGCTGCTACCATTTGTTTCTGTGCGGACAAGTTTTTATAGTGATTTTATACGTAATGCGTAATGCGTAATGCGGATTCTATGGGATTTAGTTCGGTGGGTTAGACACATAAACTGAGTCATCTGTCAAAATGTTCAAATTAGAAACTTAGCTAGGGTATCGATTTACTCTCACACATACAATATTATGTAGGATGTGATGAATATTATTAGCCTACTAATTTCCGTTGAGTTTAGCGCCTGAATAAACGGGACAGCCTAGTAACCCCATCGGAATAAATTCGGAATATTACCACACTATTTACCCTTGCGAAAGCGAACATCTGTTTTCATTTCCAAATTATTACTGTGGCAAGCTGAAAGAGCTTTGGTCCGCCCGCTGAAAGAGAAAAGTGCGTAAGTCATTATTTTGTTTGATCTATTTGTTAATTTTATTAAAGTTTGTAGTTTTGTTCAATCTCTACTATAAACAATCGTTTTTACGATATGTTTATTGAACGAGCGAGCGAAGCGAGCGAAGTTCTCCGAGTCTACTGGAACAATCCGGCGTTTGTATGTATGTATGTATGTATGTATGTATGTATGTATGTATGTATGTATGTATGTATGTATGTATGTATGAATGTTCGTTCGACGATAACTTGAGTAAATTTAGTCGGATCGTCATGAAATTTGGTAGGCAGGTAAATGAGGCCAAGAGAATTTTTAAGTTCGAACATGAGCCAAATCGGTCGAGGGGTTGCTGAGATATGGGGTTGTTAAGTTTACATGGGGTCGCGAGTTCATAGTTCGGGGCGAACCACTAGTAACAAAAAAGTTTGAAACTAAGTTTTATTTATTATTATTATTTGTTAGGTACGTAATTCGCCATAAAAAAAAATAAAAAAACTAATAACACATATTCTGAGAAAATTTTAACTGGCTATCTATTAGACAGATAGCGGATGCAGGATAATAAATAGAATTATTTTATCATCGTCAGCCCAAATTTGCCCACTGCTGGGTATCGGTCCTCACGCCTTCCTCCTCGGTCCCTAGCTGCTTGCACACATCCACGGACCCTCTGTCGCCTTAGACATGTCGTCTGTGCTACTGGGATTATTTATGGTGCTTAAATTGTAGAGCGAATTTTAGGCGGGATGATCTCGATGAATACCTGCCGGAGTGTTTTGAGGTGGCCCAGGACAAAAAAGTCTAGACTGAAGTGGGGGAGGCCTTTGCCCAGCACCAGCAGTGGGACACTAACAATGACATCAAGGCTACGTAAAAAAAATTGAATACATACACAGGTTGTCAGTCCAATCCCATTACTTGCCTGCCCAAATTCAGTGGTCCGAGTCTCCATCGCAGTATTTTTTGCTCCATCTTTGACCTTGTCTTCGGCATACAAAGCCTGCTCGTTTTCACTTTCTACAGGTGATTCTTCTACCTTAGAAGAATTAATAAAACCTAAATTACATCCTTTCTCACTAAGGAGGGTCTATAGAATAATTATGAATGTCGGGGCGCCGCCTACAGACAAGCTTGGATTTAAGACAATTTCGCGGCAATGCCTCCAACAAGCCCCTGAAACCTTTATTTTACACAAATATTACACAAAGTCGAGTTTATGTTCTGTCCTAGACAAGGGTTAAATGTTATGGCTACCAATCAATAACATAGTCGTCGAATTATATTTAACGTGGCATTTGAAAAAAAAAAAAGTTGTTTCAAATTAAGAACTTTAGAAGGACAAAGAAAAGGCCTATGCCCAACAGTGGGCAATATTCATGGGATGGATAGGTAGACACTCGTAGTTAGGAGTATTTTACGGGTCTAAGTCCTGTCACAAGCGATTTTTGCATTATATCTATCCTACTTATATTATAAAGGCGAAAGTTTGTGAGTGAGTGAGTGAGTGAGTGAGTGAGTGTGTTTGTTACCTTATAACGCTGAATCCGCTGGGCGGATTTGGATGAAATTTGGAATGTAGATAGCTGAGGCATCAGAATAACATATAGGCTACATATTATTACGCTTTGGCGCTTAGGAGCAAAGTAAATGCATAAAGATTATCATATAGTGGCTATTTGTATAAAAGTGAACGACAAAACCATTTACTATGGACCCTCTGTCATCAGGTAGCGTTGAACTATTTACTTTCGTAAATCCATCGAAAACTGATCAACGCTGAATTTTGATCTACCAAAAACACACCAAAAAGGTCGCAATGTGCCGCAACTATGCATTAAAATCAAACGATGTCCAACAGCGAAGAAGTTGTTTTAAATTATCGCTGCCATCCGTCACTGTCACAAAAATGGTATATCAATAAAGCAACAAAGGAGAAATCAACATGTTTAATTACCTAAAACAGACAAAAAAACAAAGTTTCAGTGATAGCTACTTACAATCTGAAAGAACCAATAAATCCTTACTTTAAAAACTCTGCATTCAGCAGTTTTTATCAAAGCTCTTTACAAGTCTCGGTCACATCCTGCGATCCTTTAGCCAGACAACATGGTAAATTCATTGAGTGCATTGCTGGTTATTCAGGGAAGAATAGGATGCACCAGACCTCGAAGATGGACGGATATTATGACCAAAGCCACACAAAAACACCTGCATGAACTGATCCACATCGCGAGTCATAGAGCGCAATGAAGAACTCTTCTCTCTGCCACCTTCAATGATGGTCACGATCCTCAGCATTGAGGGAACGACTGAATGGAATGGAGACCTCGAAGGAAAGTTAAGATGCGATGTTCTGACCAAAAAAATCCGCTGTGTGTAGCTGTACTGTGCAAGTGTGCAAAACATTGTAGAGTCTTGAGCGACCATAGGCGCATAACATCAGTCATTGATGGTGTAACATGAGCACCATGACCGTTTCATTTCCATTAAGTACTTATTGAGTTCTTAAAAGGACTGGACAGGTGAACTTTTACATAATTTCATTGTCGCCTATACATATATTCATTCTTGCATGTGAAAATCCCCGAACCTCCTGCGTGGTGGTGTTGCCGGCATGAAAGATATGTGAGGAATACATCCAGAAGAGGCAGATGCCGATGTTTCGATGCCAATCTTAACTGTACTGACTGACCTGATCATACCTGTCCTGATGCTCCACAGTGCAGCTGATAGGATCTCTCTAGAGGCGACCTTAGCGCGATCAAGTTAACGAGTTTCTGGGACAGCAAAGTGTGATGCTTTCAACACGAAAGAAGAATAAGACTGACGATTTAAAACCGTTGTTTCAGACTATGGTATCGTAGACGCTAAGAATACGCGTTTGGTGTTTCAGAAGGGCCGCTCATAGGAAAAAAATACTACTCAATGTGATAGACATAATATTTTAAGTATCTCCTGATATAATCAGATATTTTCTGGTGTCAGAACCCAATTATTATGACCGGTCTCTTTGATATAATATGATGCAAAATAAAAAATATAAAAACATACGGATTTTCAAATAGTTTTCTTTTTGTGCCTATAATACGAGTAGGTAACGCTAACTAGCTCTGTTGGAGATCTTTTACGGTTTTATAGAATTCCAGACAGATGTTGAGACCTGTAACGTACTGCAGCGAATGCTGATTAATTCATTCACCCAACTGCGCAAGCTAACGAGATATATGTACGGTCGGCCACAATCTCAGATACCCCATGGCAGCTCTTATCGCGCGCAGCATAAGGGCGCCAATCGAACAAAAAGAGGTATCTGAGACTGTGGCCGACTGTACTTGGGTTTCAAACTACCCATTAGGGCTCTATAGCATCGGGAGAGGCAGTGTCCACACAGGTCACAAAGGCGCGTAGTTTTTGCATAATCATACTTAGAAGACTTGGAGCGAGAACAACTGAACAGAGAGAGAACCCAACCTGAAAGTTTGCAGTAAGCAGCAACAGATTAGCGGACTCAAAATTATGGGATAAGGCTAAAAAGAGAAGATAATCTTCGAGTGTGTCTTGAAATGCAGGTAACCCACGTTCAATCGGTTAGTCGCCGATGATAATAGTAGGTATCTGCAACTTTACTCCGTTGAGGTAACAACAGCAAATAACAACTCGTGGTCCACGGAAACGAAGTCTTGGGCCAACGCTTTGATAGCGCTGGGTGTAGGGTGGGGTTCATACTAGGTGGTAAAAAATATGCTAGGTACCATTGCTTATATCATTTTTCTTTTATCCACGTAAATGAAGTCGCGGCCACACGCTATAAACTATAAATTGCTATCTTTTCCCCTGACTGACGTCGATGGCGGGGGAAAATAGAGCTGCAACTTTTTATCTTAGTCAGCGCGGACGAAGTCGCGGGCAAAAGCTAGTACTTATAATAAAACTCTAGCGAAGTCAATTCTGTACATTGAATATTTTTAGAAAAAAACTATCAGGGGTTACTAAGTAAACTATTCTGAATACAAAAATGCAAAAAAATCGGTTTATGTCTGTCTGTCTGTCTGTCTGTCTGTCTGTCTGTCTGTCTGTCTGTCTGTCTGTGTGTTACCTCATCACGCGAATACCGCTGAACAGTTTTCAGTCAAATTTAGGACCGTTATAAGTCCTGGTTCTGGGAACAATCTAGGCTATCCGATGTTCAGAATACATTGCGGGTTGCAATTTTAACTTCGTTTTTTATATGAAATATTCATAATTTTGATATAGCTTCTTTAAAAGATATGTTAATAACTTGATACAGAACACATTTCCGAAAAAAAAAATTGCATATCCGGAAAAAAAAATCCGACTTGGAACCTCATTATCTCGGAAACCGTTGATTTCCTAGACATAGTTCCTTGGGCAAAAATGATCGTTATGATGAGGACTATACAGGGTGTTAAAAGACCGCCAACAGACCCGAAAGCCACTAGACACCAAAACAAAGTACTTTTTCGATAAATTATTGTTGGGAAATTATTTTGGTTTTTTAGGTTATAATTATGAAAAATATTTTTTACGCAATGGACGTGTAACGCACAGAAGTCATATTGCGCAAGCGTAGGTATCAGATTATGTTACTTAAGCTTGAAGTGCCGATGTTTAGAATACATTGCGGGTTGCAACTTTAACGTCGTTTTTTGTAAGAATTATTCATAATTTTGATATGGCTTCTTGAAAAGGTATGTTAAGAATCCCCTGAAGCTCTGCAGCCCTCTCGCTCGCACTTTTGAACATTTGAATTTATTGTAAGAGAATGATTCAACTTTGGACGATAAAGATATAGATAATAAAGCTATCAACATGTAGACATACTTTAAATTTCACATTTATAGTTTAAAACATAAATTACTGAACTACTACTTTTAACCGAAGTTCAGTGATATTTTTTTTTATTAGTAGGAATATGAAATCAAAAGTGTGTCCACATGTCGATAGCTTTATTATCTATGTCTGCAACTATATTTTATCGTCCAAAGTTTAATCATTCTCTTACAATCAATTAAAATGTTGAAAAGTGCGAGCGAGAGGGCTGCAGAGCTTCAGGGGATTCTTAAGAACTAGATACTGAATACATTTCTGAAAAAAAAAAGTTTGAAAAATCCGACTTTGAACCTCATTATCTCGGAAACCGTTGATTTCCCAGGAATAGTTCCTTGGGCAAAAATGTTCCTTATGATGAGGAAAATACGTGGTTTCCCGCTTTGTTGGCGGTCTTTTAACACCCTGTATGTGGTCTCCCACTTTCTTTTAACACCGCTCGGTATTCAATACAAGCACTCGCCGCAAACAATAATTTTGCATTCTTGCATAACAAATTACTATTGTTTACTGTTGAGCTGGATAGACGGAGTTATTAGCCGTATGCTTTGCTTGCTGGCTTAGCATGAGAATGAGTAAGACCATATCTATGGGCTTATAACTTTATCTATCCCACTCTACGTCGAGGGAGATACATATTATAAACCCTTTTACTTCCTAATCAATTCTTATGCTAAGCTTCCTGGTATCTTATCACGGGCGATACCTTAATGTAAACAATACATATTTATTATTAAATTTATAAATGTATTGTTTAGATTAGGGTTTTTATTCTATTTTATTCTATTGCTTTCTTTTGAGCCCTGCTACAGCAAGTTAAGAAATAATAACTATTAAAATACCCCCGACATTTTAGCTTCGAATAAGCATATTTAATAAATTGCTGAACCAATTTTGACAAAACATAACTAAGAACATTCGCTAGAAAACCTGCTTTCAAATTTAAAAAAAAAACCTAAAGCTTCCAAATCGTTCACCCATTTAAGAGCTACGGTGCCACAGACAGACACACCCTCATAAACACTTTTACAGACACACTCACAAAGCTGTCAAACTTATAACACCCCTCTTTTTTGGTCGGGGGTAAAAAAAAACCTTCCTTTTGAGTTTTCCTCCACAGTCGAATTTAAATTAAATGTCAAATGTGTAAAAACGCATACGAAGTCGCGGGCACAACTAGTAGGGTGTCCCAGGCTATAAGGGAGATTTTTTTTTTCGCGAAATCAGATACGCATACCCTCTATATTTTTTCTATTTGACCCTAATAACTCAAATACAAAATATTAACTTGATTGGATAATGATAACCCGTGCCGACTTGAAGCCAAAGTTTAGAAATTAAAATTTGTACTGAGCTTGTATGGGCGGATACTTGACTTCGATATTTATCTCGAAATAAGAAATCAATAATGTCTGTAATCGTATATTTAGTGAGTACCTAACATAAAAAAAATAGTATTATATAAACGTCAATCAATTTATAGTAGTTTTTAGTACTTTTAAGATCAATGATTGCAGTTTTTCTCTATGGCACTGGATTTTATCAGGATCGATATTTTTCTGGTTTTTCCAAAACTTTTTAAAGAGTGAAACATCAGGGCTTGTTGTCATTTAGCTGACTTTAGCTTCAAAACATAGCGGCGAGCAAAAATAAGCATTTTATAAAAGGGCTTTTCCGATAAGGTTCAACTAAAGTAGTGTTGTGGGCTAATTGTGGGAAATTCATTTTTTTCACAGTTTTTTTTCGATTTGGTAGCTAAACTGAGCTATTTTTGTTCAACGATTTTTGTTTTACAACACTAAAACAGTATTGTTTTCATTGTTCGAAACAGGTGAATAATAATAAATCAACTGATAAAGTGTTTTGCTCGGAAAAACCAGTGGTACTGCACCAAAACTAATTTTTTGGCCAAATCTCATAATCAGATGATTTATTGTTGTTCTGTTGTTTATAATAATCAGCAAAATACTGTTTTGTTGTCGTGGAACAGGAATCACCGAACAAGAAAGCTACAAAATAAAAAAAAACCGTGAAAATTTAATTTTCCAGCCTCACTACTTTAGTTAAACCTTACGGCGCATTATTTCCGTCTCTCTGTATGAATTAATGATTTTCTTGTTGGAAACTCGTCATTATTCTGCTCAAAGGCCTCAATAGTAGCCTCTGGGATACACACATAAGCTCTAATACTTAGCTGACCTCTGTCTAATGCTGCTGCTAAGATATTTTTTGTTTTGTTTGCATTTTTTTGCAAGTCCTGTAGGGCTTTTTATAAACTTACAAGTTTTTTAACGCAACTATGTATCTAGCGATACGTGCCTTTTCCCAATAGGTAATTCATTTGCGATTTGAAAGGTTTGCATTGTCATTGACAGATAAATTCACTTCATTAATATTGTAAAACAATACTGCCAAAATTTGCCCATTTGAAGGAAGTTTTGAACCCGTTATTTGATGTTTTAAGTCAACAATAAAACAAATATCTCTATATAGAACTTGGTAACTTCAGTGCCATGAAGAATGCATGAAAAAAAAATGCGTTCACTAACAAAAAACTAAGCAATTGCAAGCACATCAATACTTAGCGCGCGCTCTCCATAGTGCGTAGTACTGAGAAGTTTCGATCCAAGTCGGCACGGGTTGCCATGATTCTAAGTTCACCAAACTTTATTTACGTTTGTTTTGACATCATTCGAAAAAAATAAGAGGGTATGCGTTTTAAAAAAATCACTTTGATTTTTTTGGGACACCCTAACAACTAGTGTTTAAATAAAAGCCGTAACTTTTTTGCAACCTAAAAAAAAATTGACGTTAGCTTCTTTTTGTTTTTTAAAGCCTGCACGGTATGCAAAAGGTTGAGGGTTCCAGTCCTGTCCCGAGCGAATTTTTAACGTTATAAAAATCCTCTTGACGTGTGTAAGCTTTTTAGTGTAAAACATCAAAATCACTCTACGAAATGTGAAGTTTATTTAATAAATACTAAGTATTTCCATTCGAAAATCATTTTCAACATTGAAATAAATGGTGACAACTTCAATCACCCCAGGAAGAGAGGTAAATGACAATTTTTTGGAGCGAAAGAAGAAGAAACGTCCTTAATTTCAGAGGACGAGATGCGCCAAAATCCCACGCGTAAATCATGTCGCGTTCTCATCTACCATTGAGAGCTGGTGACCAATCGAGATATTTTTTCGTACAACGCTGGGAGTTGGTAGGCTGATAGAGTCTGTAGACTTCGCTGAGTCTGGGAAAAATATTTTTTTTGTCCGAGCGCGGTTGAAAGTTCTTTTTGTATAACCCAAAAATTCACACTTTCTAGGTTATAAAGTCTTCAATCTATCTTTCTACCGCGTTCGGCTAATTATAATAGTGATTTCGTGATCAACGGAGACTGAATAAGCAGCCTAGAAACTCCCAACCTTGTAGAAAAAAAAAGACTCAACCCATACATTTACACTTTCAAAGTCGAAAAAATCCAGCTTTAAACCGCGACCGGCCGAAAAAAATATTTTTTCCAGACTCAACGAAGTCTACTCTATCAGCCTACAAACTCCCAGCCTTGTACGAAAAAATATCTCGATTGGTCACCAGCTCTCAACCTATCACGGGATGAGAAAAATTGTATCACCATCCATCAGGCCGGCGACATTCGTAAAGCGTTTCATTAGAGTTGCCATTTCTCAAAAATAAGTAAAAGAAACGTAGGTAAAGAAAAAAACACTCAGGTGTGCTCAAAATTCGGCGCAATCAAGACCGAGCCAGAGAGCGCAAGAACGCCCGCTTTAGTGGACCTTAAATTGAAATCAGTGATATATGTGATTATTGTCAATCCGCGTACTACAGGGTTTCACAAAGCCTATTGACTTAATCCGGTCGACTAGTTAGATAGGTAACAACTAAACATAAAAAGTTAAATATTAGTTTAGGATCAATTTTCCTTATAAAGTAAGTAAGATTTGTAGTCTGTATAATAGTACATATTATCCCAATAGCTGTAGGCTTAGCACGCGGGCCATTTTGCCTACTCTCAACTGTCACCTTAGCCACTGTTCACTGTCACCTCAGTAGTGTTAAGTGGCTAAGGTGACAGTAAAGGTGAGAGAAGGCAAAATGGCCCGCGTGCTAAGCCTTCAAGGCAAAGGCCTTCTCTCAGAGAGAAAAAAAAAGTAAAATAATTATTTTTCATTAAAAATAATAATTGTAAGCGATAAATACAACATGTCTGATGTACTAAGAGGGTAATGCCCGTTTTCACCAACCACCCCTAATTTTAAAAGACCTTTTAACGAAAATTATCTGCGCCTCTGCAAGTCTAGGGGTCATGGATGAAGGACCATACGAATTCCACTCATAAGCGTTATGAGTTGAGTGTGTATGATCCTTCATCCATGCCCCATAGACTTGCAGAGGTGCAAATAACTTTCGATAAAAGGCCTTTTAAAATTAGGGGTCGTTGGTGAAAACGGGCATAAATGTTTCAACTATCTGTAAGTTTTCGTTATCTGTGAGGAGTGAAACTTCTGAGCGTTCCAATTTGGTGATCAACGGTTCTGAGGAAAACGTGACAAACACGGTAATTTGACGCTTAAAATGTTGACATTTAGGTGAATTGCACACGGCTGCCACGATGAGCTCTTGTGCAGTCGGTTGAAGTGCAATGTGGTACAGCCTTGCTACGGCGATCAAATTCAATAGCTCTATTTGTGACAATTGATACCAGTTCTTAACCCCCGACCGAAAAAGCGGGCTGTTATAGGTAAAATACTACTAGTGGCTCGCCCCGAACTGTGAACTCATAATAATTATCTCAGCATACCCCTCGACCGATTTGGCTCATATTCGAACTTAAAAATTCTCTGTGCCTCATTTACCCGCTTACCAAATTTCATGACGATCCGACTAAATTTACTCAAGTTATCGTCGAACGAACATTCATACATACATACATACAAACATACAAATCGGTTTGTTCCAGTAGAATCGGAGAACTTTTCTCGCTTCGCTCGCTCGTTCAAAATACAACAGAGTAGGTATAATTTTAATAAACTACTAAGGCCTTTGCATCTACGTAATGAGATGATTAATACAGCGTCCAGTGGCACCTTCACTCACACTAGATGGGTGAAGAGACCACTCGGCGCTGCAGTGCTTGGGACATTGTTTTAGATGATGATTGTTGTGTTGTCGTATTGACTTTGTATTAATTTTAACAAACACGTCACAGGCTCGGTCCCAATTAAATTTAAAAGGTGAAATGAAATAGGGGAGCAAAAAGTACAGAAGCCCAATTTTTAACCCCCGACCCAAAAAGAGGGTTGAATAAGTTTGACCGCTATGTGTGTGTATCTGACCGTCTGTCTTTGTGTCCGTCTGTCTGTGGCACCGTAGACCATAGCTCTTAAATGGATGAACCGATTTAGTTGCAACTTTTTTTAAAATTGAAAACGTTTTCTAGCAAGTATTCTTAGATATGTTTTGACAAAATCGGTTCAGCCGATTAGTTAGTTGTAGTAGTAGAGAATAGTTAGGTGATGACTGGGACATGTTCAGAATAGAATAGAAAACTCTTTATTGTACACGAAAATAATTTACAAAGGAATTCTTAAAACTAATCAGTAAGTAAGCATACAATTGGCGGCCTTATTGCTAAAAGCGATCTCTGCCAGGCAACCATTTGGATGGACAGGACAGAGATAATATTGTATTCGGTAAGATTAGTGTTCATAAATATAACATAGGAAAATAATTAAATATACCTAAGAAAGAAGCTTCCTCAGGACCTATACCATCCTTCAAAACTTTTATCCACACAGTTATTTAGGTACCTTCTACGACAGCGAAGCTGAGCTGAGAAATGGCCGCCGTGCCGTCTCGTTCCGAACTTAACTCCAGTCGGCGGATTGCTTCGCGGGAATTTATTCAAAATTTCAATAATTCATCACCACCTACTCCTCCCCTTTATAGCCCAGTCACAAGCTCCATTTTGCCTGCGCAGTTGCAAAACTATCATTACTAGTGGTTCGCCCCGAACTATGAACTCGCGACCCCATATAAAATTAACAACCCCATATCTCAGCAACCCCTCGACCGATTTGGCTCATGTTCGAACTTAAAAATTCTCTTGGGCTCATTTACCTGCCTACCAAATTTCATGACGATCCGACTAAATTTACTCAAGTTATCGTCGAACGAACATTCATACATACATATATACATACATACATACATACATACATACATACATACATACATACATACATACATACATACATACATACATACAAACGCCGGATTGTTCCAGTAGACTCGGAGAACTTCGCTCGCTTCGCTCGCTCGTTCAATTATCATATTAAGGCATGGTTGTATAAGTAAGTACGTTTCATAATACAGTAACGCAGGTTCATGGTCTCGCGTAATTTAAGCCGTCAACTGGGAGCTCACTTTGGCACCATTATGATGCAGACTCAGGCCCCAGATCTCTGGTAAGTATAGGTATTTTTCCCCTCACGCCTCTCGCGGTCCCTCGCCATCCGCACCTATGGTCCATGCCAACACAAGGATGTTGTCCGGCTATAACCAACGCTACCCTGTTGCTGCTTTTGTCTCCTGGGGGTCTACCGGCTAAGACGAAGCCGATTACCATTGGCGAAAATCGAAGTTCGATTTTTGAAAAATGTATTGCCACCCAGTTCATTTCACTGCCACCCAGTAAATTTTTCATAAATCGAACTTCGATTTTCGCCAATGGTAATCGGCTTCGTTTTAGCCGGTAGACCCCCAGGCCATCTTCCCGCTATGAAAAACGATTGCACTTAGATTGCTATGAAAATGAAAAACGATTGCACGACAAGTCTAGTCGCGCTTGCGCGCCTGCGCGAGCTAAGTACTGTCTTGCTCTCCGCCTGCACTCTCTTACCTGTGCAAACTGAGTTTGTGCAGAAATGCTTGCAGGCATGACGGAGTAAGTAAGTAAGTAAGTAAGTAACTCTGTAGCTGTAGCTTGGAGCATGTAGCTAGGTCATTAAATAAATGGGGAGGGGCAAACAGTCTTGATTGGAATCGATCAGCAACCCGGGTCTATTAGTAGAGAAGTAGATAATCACAATTTGCGCAACTATATTTTGGATTTTAAACCGACTTAAAAAAAGCAGAAAGCAATATTTTTTTATACCCATATTTTTTATGTTTGTTACCTCAGAACTTTGATAAAGGTTTTTCTAAAAGGGATTCGCTTTGCGCGGTATGCAATAGGTTGCGGGTTCAAGTCCTGTCCCGAGCGACTTACTAGAAATGTTTAAAACAATTCAAAATTCAAAAATTCAAAATTCAACAATGTTAATTAATTTCTACCTAGATCCACCAAAAGCTTTGTAAGCTACAGGGATATATTTGTCATCTTTACTGCCTATTTCCACGCGGAATGTCGGTGTTACAAAATACACGCATGTCACTCGGCTTCCAACGGTAAACAGCTTAATATTTGTGTACTGTGGCGGGGCTTATGCAAATTATACTGTCATCTTTGAGAATAGGCATTAACCCATATCGTCTTTATGTGCCAAGGGAGCTATTGGGCCCACTCTCTTTATGTTTCTTTGGCCTATTTCTCGGTTTTGATAAAGATTCTGACGTCGCAATGAAACAGAAGCAATAGGAAGCGCTCAGATATTATTGCCACTAGCGGTCACCCATCTATAGACTGACCGTGTGTTCAGTGTTACTTAACTTCGAATGGCTAGTCCAACTAGGCTGTGCGCGCTTGGGGCCCTAGCCTGTAACACAATGGCGTATCAATGGCGTCCCAGGTAGAAGGACAAAACCGAGATTGTTTCGTTGTTCTCCTAAAACCAGCGAACTAATCCTCTAGAATTAGACTCATAATATTCTTTGCTGTACTACAAAAACATTAAAAGGACCGACAGCATTAATAAATCATAATTGAAACCGTCAACCGGAAGCCCATTTTGGCACCATTGCGTTACAGGCTAAGGGCCCTGGACGCTATAATGAAAAAGAATAAGAATAAGTTTATTTGCGTAAAATATATAATCATAATTATCATTGCGTATGCCTATGTATCTATGTTTATACGTATGTATGTCCGTTTCTGTGTCCACCTACAGCTTAAACGCCTGAACCGATTTGAATAAATGAGGTATCATAGGATTGGTCTTGCCGCTGCGAGTTTGATAGGATATGACGTCACCAAAAAAGCAATATGGTGCCCGTAGGGTACTTTTTTGTTTTTTTTGTTATTTAATTTCCTTCGTCTGGGACCATGGTCCGAAAAGTTCTGGTCCGAACTTCTAAACAACCTGTTATGTCGGTAAGGCCCTGTTCTGCACCGCTGGGTCGCTTCTTGTGTACGAGTCTATTGAAAACACTCTTTACACTACAGGGTGCACTCTAAGTCAATAGCGGAACTTTAAGTGGGCTATCTACTGATCAATACAAACAACTTGTACTAGGTGGCGAAAAAAATGGAGTGAGAAAAATATCAGCTGTTCCATACAAAAGGTCGACTCAGTACTGCGCCAAATGTATGAAACAGCTGATATTTTTTTCGCTCCATTTCGGTCGCCACCTAGTACAAGTTATTTGTATTGATCAGTAGACAGCCTTCTTAAAGTTCCGCTATCGACTTAGAGTGCACCCTGTATAAGGGAGTGTGTGTTCACGTAAGCGTGTCATGATGTTTGACGTGATGTGGGTGATCCGACAGTATTTTTATTTGTCTATGGCCTTTTTACCCGACTTTGCGAAGCAAAAAGGAGGGTTATGATTTTAGCAGTGTACGTATGTATGTTTGTTTGTATGTATCAAATTAAAGGGCTTTAAAAGACCTTTTCAAAAATATATAACCCTACAATTGTGTTATACATTTTATGAAGTAGAACAAAAAATACCAAAATGTGTTTTTATTGTAGGTATTCTAAGTTCTATTCCGGGTGATCGTCCAAAATGATTTACTTAAGAGCTCAAAATAAAAATAGATGTTAAAATTAAAACCAGACTACCAAAAGGTTTGACTTTATAAATCGAAGTTAAAAACTAAAACCCGATAAACAAAAGGCTTGAAACAAGACCTACTTATCCTTAAAATAGACTCCTAGATCGTAGAATCGTAGTCGGAGGACACCACATTCGCATTTGATAAACGGATGGCCTCCGAATACGATTAATTATTATCTATGTGTCTATTTTTACGATAAGCAGGGGGTCTACCGGCTAAGACGAAGCCGATTACCATTGTCGAAAATCTAAGTTCGATTTTTGAAAAATGTACTGCCGCCCAGTTTATTTTACTGCCACCCAGTTAATTTTTCATAAATCGAACTTGGTAATTGGCTTCGTTTTAGCTGGTAGACCCCCAGGTCTTGTTTCAAGCCTTTTGGTAGTTTGGTTTCAGTTTTTAACTCCAATTTTTAGGAATAAAACCCTCTGGGTCCCAACCTCGCAATACTTCGCTACCTTAAGTTCGCATGACGTACAAAGCGCGGCTTCCATATTCCGAGTTCGTGTATAATTTGTGGCCGTGGCTAATTAGACGAGCCCGGTGTAACGCGAGAGGCCAAGGTGGGGCCACGAGACCAGCGACGAGCGGGTGGGGCGGGGCCACGAGAACAACGACGAACGTGAGTGTCTAAAACTAAAGATCCTGTTATTTATGGAGAGACAACGAGATTCTCAACACGATTTTATTTTGTTCTCGAGCATCCGATATACCTGGCTAAGTATGAAAGGAAGTGTAAAGCTCGTGGCAATTAAATTGCCCCTCTACCCTTGACGCTGTAATATCTTTACAATATGGCGCAATTTACAAAATTCAATATTTCACAAATTAGAGACACATTCTTAATTTTTTATGGCCCAAAATAGTATGACCTTTGAAGTATATAAAATCAAAGCATGACTATGCAAATAAATTCAAAGATAAATTAATTAAAATACTTTGTCATTAGAACGCAATAGCGTCAAGAGTAACCAACATCCAACATAATGCTGATTTTTAAAATCGCCTCAAAATAATGTACTGAAGCATCAATTTACTAACTATGATTTTTATATTCTATCCCTAGTTGCGACATCATTTCGGCGTCATTGCGGCGGAGGGTCCATGGATGCGTATGGCTGGGGACCGTGAGAGGTGGCGCGAGGGCAAAAAGGCCTATACCCAACAAGCGAGCAAAGTTCTCCGAGTATACTATAAAAATCCGGCGTTTGTATGTTTGTATGTATGTATGTATGCATGTATGTGGGTATGCTTGTATGCATGAATGTTCGTTCGACGATAAAGTTGAGTTAATTTAGTCGGAGCGTCATGAAATTTGGTAGGCGGGTAAATGAGGCAAACATGAGCCAAATCGGTCGAGGGGTCGCTGAGATATAGGCTCGCGAGTTCATGGTTCGGGGCTAACCACTAGTTATCACTTATCATAAGCTTAAATATCCGCTCTCGAGACTGGATTCATAGCACACACCAGCGGTTGAATGGGTGTACGTGCACAACAAAAATTAATGCCCAAAAAGCTAATTTGCGAATACGCGTCCGTGGGAGAGAGGTTTTATTTTACATAACATTTTGTCCATACTAAGGTTGTCTGTATTATAAAAAAATAAACAAAGAACCCGACGGCGTAAACAAATAAAAACGAAAAAACTGATGACAAGGAAAACCCAACTGCATCATAGTCTTAGCAGACGGGACCATTGTGTTTAAACCTTGGTCCAATACGTTATAAAGAAAAAAAAAAAGATTTTATATGATTTGGCGCCAAAAATCTGCCATTTTTTTTCAATATTTTTATATACCCAGTTAGGTAATGGCTTTTGAAACTCAAGATAATTTACGAAAGTATAAAGAGGATTGTAGGTTTTCCTAGCTTAGTGCTTTCAAAAACAAAATGAAGAAGAGTTCATTAATTTTCAAAGCAATTTTATCGCACAAGTTTTAATTACCGTAATAACCATTTGATAGAATGTACGTCAAAGTGTGGAAGCATTTGTGGATTCGACAACCCTAATTCAGATGAAATTAATGCCGGCAATTCATAGTTATGAGACAACCACAACTTCTTAGTTAAAATAATTGAGATTATGCATCAAATAGAACAGCAATAGCAGCAATCAAAAGTATCTCGCCCTTAATGCTTCGAGAAAATGTAGGTAGTGTTGAGCTTCGCTTGCTCGTCTTGGCGGGAGTGCCCTCTAGATATAATCCTATATTAGTTCACTTTGCTGCGACCTAGTAGCCGTCAAATAAAAAGCTGTTTACTCAAAATATCTTGTTCGCCTGCAAGCTATTACTTCACTATTAACTGCATTAAGCTTTTAACACATATCTAATTCAGGTTCCGCCGCGCGAATTTCGTTACTAACATTGTCTTGGATTCCGACCTAAAGTGGATTGTATCAGCTAGGACTTAGAGTCGAGGTTGTGTCGGGGTGATTTTTAAGTCAGGGTCGTGGAGAAGTTTTTAAGCGTGAAAGCCAGAGTGTCGGTGGAGGCGCGAAGTTGGCTCGTCTCGTTTATTATTGAGCAGATTACCTCCTGAACTTTTGCAGCGCCCCCGACGTCTGGGGGGGGGGGGGGGGGAGGGGAAGGGGGGAGAAGGGATACTATGTATTTGTGATTGTGCTCAGAAAGTGTTACTTTAACACTGACTGTGACGTGGTCAAGGTTGCACAAAACGAAGGCAGATGCTTTCGGTTCAGAAAACAAAAGAAGTTCAGAAGGCAAGGAAACTTTGCGGTCTTGTGGCGTGTGTTTCGTTGAATTAAGTTTTGCTACCATCAAACCGGTTAATATCGGTTACAACTATAACCAACTAGGGGAGCACAATGTCTTGATAAAAGTTTTATCATATTATCGGCTATCACCATCTTGCTTTATTTCACCGCGTGTAGCGAGACGCCGCTACCCGATAGTGGGATGAAACTTTTATCTTGAAGTTGTGCTCCTACCATGTTTATTGGTTTCGAACCCTGAATTGCTTCTTGATCAGAGAATCAGAAACACAGGTAGTCGTAGACCTCCTACGGCGTAGCTTCTTAGCTACAAGAGAAGCGTAGAAGTCAGAGGAGCTACGCCGTAGAGGGTCTACGAGTTATATATCACGATATTTGAATTAAATCCACTAGCAAACTTCGTTTATTTAAACAAATGACCGCGGCTTAAAACAAAAAGCGAATTATTAACCATGACTCACGACGCAAAAGGAGGAGTGTTATAATTTTGACCGTTTTTATATGTGTCGGTATGTCTGTCTGCGTACCGTAGCTCTTAAACGTTTGAACCGATTTGGATGCAGTTTATTTTTATTTGAAAGCAAGTTATAACGATGTTTCTTAGACATGTTTTATCCAAATCGGTTGAGTCTTTTAAGAGATATTCTCAATATCATTCATTCAAACTTCATTCATACATCATTCATACTTGATTCATCATTCATGCTTGGTTCATACTAATTTGAAATTAATATGTCGGGTTTTTTTTATTTAGTAGTTACTCGTTCGTTATACTCTTGCATTGATATCTCATTGATCATCTCATCCCACTGGCGTTGATGTTCATAGTAATTCCTCTATTGCTCTTAGTATTGTTTCTCTTTAGCCACTTCACCTTGTTTCAATTTTTATATTCTTGTTTTGTGTCAACTCGTTTTGTTTTTAACGGGCGCTAATAACAGTTTTTGTTTGCTGAAATTAGTGTTTCATGCTCCGGCATTGCGCTCGAGGGAGTGAAATGAGGTGGAAACTTCTCGACAAGACCCTTATATTGTAAGCTTAATTTTAAATGGAGATGTTTAAAGCCTTTCGTATTCATAACTGCGTCGTTTCTTGGTCGCGTTTTTTATTGGTCTGCTTTTGACGAGGCTTTGGTTTTTATTAGCCGTTCAGAAACATTTTCTGAATCAACTGCTAATTCTACAAATACTTTGAGAACCTAAAGTCTAGTTCCCGGATCCTGAAACCTGAATAAAATTTGCCGTCTTTTTCTTGTGCCAAAATTATTCGTAGGTTCTAGGATCGAGGATCTTAGGTCCTAAATATAGTTAAAACTAGAGATTATCAGTTGATGGCCCGTAATAAGCAAAAAACGAATCCAAAAAGAAGAAGTGCTATTTTTCCATCAGCGACGCTATTGGACTGAGTGGACTTGAGTGAACAAGAGACAAATCTGTTACAAGGTTTTTTTTATGTTTCGTTCTGAATTCCTACACATTTAAAAAAATACGCATAACAGTAGATTATAAATGGAGCCTTTGCGGTCCGTGTCTAACTAGACAAACCCCTTGGCCTGATATCTCCCCTAACCAAGTCTATAACCAACTCCAATCCACTCACCTCTTTACGACTCAAGTTAATAAGGCCTCTGTCTTAACCATCACTTATTCCGTAATTTCTCCCGTTCTCATTGCGTATTCAACTCGCTCGCACACATAGGTACATGTGTATTGCTTAACTGCTCTAATTATGACGCCCCCGATGATATTGTAACACCCCCTAACTGGGACTGCGACGTGAATAATACATCTGTTAATCCTATGTAACCTACGGAAGTGCTGCTGCTGTTTTTATCTAACTGCGCAGAACCGACTTCAAATAACGAAAAGAAAACAATCACTGCATCAGAATCAGAATATTTTTTTTTTAATTCAATATGCCATAAATAAATTATTTACATTGAACGTCAAAATATTATCTAAAGTAAAAAAGTATATAAATCAGATACTTATTACTATCTAATACGAAGTATCTAGCTACTTTTTTTTCTCCAGCTTCACTAGCTCTGATCGTTCTTGGAGAAGAAGCATGGTAAAGAAACTCCAAGGATCTAGTGCTTAAAAATAATACATTTTGTAATGCAGGTAGGTACTTAAAAAATTACACATTGTTAAGTGTGGTGATGGTGGGCTGAACTGGTTTAGTGCCAGACTTCTTTGTCATTTAGATAATCATCTATTCTGTAATAGGCCTTTTGGCACAACGTGTGCCTTACACATTGAAATTTTGAATCTGGCCTCTGGTAAACTTAGGATATCTGTTGGGATCTTATTATAGAAGCGTATACAGTTGCCGACCACAGTTTTACCTCTTGGTATTTGATTGAACCTGGGCCTGATTTCGGTTGGTCTTGCGGCGCCTGGGGGTCTACAGGCTAAGATGAAACCGATTACCATTGGCGAAAATCGAAGTTCTATTTTTGAAAAATGTACTGCCACCCAGTTTATTTGACTGCCACCCAGTTATTTTTTCATAAATCGAACTTCGATTTTCGCCAATGGTAATCGGCTTCGTTTTAGCCGGTAGACCCCCTGCTTGGACTGTGATCCAGTTGGCTTATAATGAACAAGCGAGCGAAGGGAGCGAAGTTCTCCGAGTCTACCTGAACAATCCGGCGTTTGTATGTATGTATGTTTGTATTTATGAATGTTCGTTCGACGATTTTGGTCGGATCGTTCTGAAGTTTGGTAGGCGGGTAAATGAGTCGAGGGGTTGCTGACATATGGGGTTGCGAGTTCATAGTTCGGGGCGAACCACTAGTTTAACAAGTTTTTTAATTCCTTACTTTGTAGTTATTCTTTTTTTTTACAAAACCTACTAAACTCTTCCTCATAATCTTAGTCAGTAAAGTCAGTAACATGACTGTCATAATGTAAGTGAGAAAGGGCAGGCTTTTTTCACTAACATGGCAGGGCCGACCTGTCAGTTTAAGTAAGTAAGGAACTCTTACTGACTGATTATGGCATAAACTTTTAGCACCTTTTAGGATACCCTTTTTTAACCGACTTCAAAAAGGAGGAGGTATTCAATTCGAACTGTATGTTTTTTGATGTGTGGTGTGGTTACAGAACTTTTTTCAAGGTGAACCGATTTTGATGATTCTTTGATTTTGAAGGTGATGAAGGTAATTTGATGAAGAACTTCGGAGATGGAGAAAGGAACTCCTCAACTGACAGTAGTAGGTCACTCGGAATCAGTGCAGTAGCTTAAAATTAAATAACAGTGTACCTTTTCACCAATAAAGTTTTTTTTTTATTTTTTTTTTATTTGCCATTTACTTATTTAAATTGACGCACTTATGCCGCGCCCGATAAAAGCTCTGCTGCTGCAGGGTTCCTAGCTAGTCAGATAAGATAAAAGATAAAGATAAAATATTTTTTTATTATGTCTCGTTTCTTAGCCTAAATTAAAATATATAAAAATACTAGCTTTTGCCCGCGACTTCGTCCGCGCTGACTAAGATAAAAAGTTGCAGCTCTATTTTCCCCCGCCATCGACGTCAGTCAGGGGAAAAGATAGCAATTTATAGTTTATAGCGTGTGGCCGCGACTTCATTTACGTGGATAAAAGAAAAATGATATAAGCAATGGTACCTAGCATATTTTTTACCACCTAGTATGAACCCCACCCTACACCCAGCGCTATCAAAGCGTTGGCCCAAGACTTCGTTTCCGTGGACCACGAGTTGTTATTTGCTGTTGTTACCTCAACGGAGTAAAGTTGCAGATACCTACTATTATCATCGGCGACTAACCGATTGAACGTGGGTTACCTGCATTTCAAGACACACTCGAAGATTATCTTCTCTTTTTAGCCTTATCCCATAATTTTGAGTCCGCTAATCTGTTGCTGCTTACTGCAAACTTTCAGGTTGGGTTCTCTCTCTGTTCAGTTGTTCTCGCTCCAAGTCTTCTAAGTATGATTATGCAAAAACTACGCGCCTTTGTGACCTGTGTGGACACTGCCTCTCCCGATGCTATAGAGCCCTAATGGGTAGTTTGAAACCCAAGTACAGTCGGCCACAGTCTCAGATACCTCTTTTTGTTCGATTGGCGCCCTTATGCTGCGCGCGATAAGAGCTGCCATGGGGTATCTGAGATTGTGGCCGACCGTACATATATCTCGTTAGCTTGCGCAGTTGGGTGAATGAATTAATCAGCATTCGCTGCAGTACGTTACAGGTCTCAACATCTGTCTGGAATTCTATAAAACCGTAAAAGATCTCCAACAGAGCTAGTTAGCGTTACCTACTCGTATTATAGGCACAAAAAGAAAACTATTTGAAAATCCGTATGTTTTTATATTTTTTATTTTGCATCATATTATATCAAAGAGACCGGTCATAATAATTGGGTTCTGACACCAGAAAATATCTGATTATATCAGGAGATACTTAAAATATTATGTCTATCACATTGAGTAGTATTTTTTTCCTATGAGCGGCCCTTCTGAAACACCAAACGCGTATTCTTAGCGTCTACGATACCATAGTCTGAAACAACGGTTTTAAATCGTCAGTCTTATTCTTCTTTCGTGTTGAAAGCATCACACTTTGCTGTCCCAGAAACTCGTTAACTTGATCGCGCTAAGGTCGCCTCTAGAGAGATCCTATCAGCTGCACTGTGGAGCATCAGGACAGGTATGATCAGGTCAGTCAGTACAGTTAAGATTGGCATCGAAACATCGGCATCTGCCTCTTCTGGATGTATTCCTCACATATCTTTCATGCCGGCAACACCACCACGCAGGAGGTTCGGGGATTTTCACATGCAAGAATGAATATATGTATAGGCGACAATGAAATTATGTAAAAGTTTACCTGTCCAGTCCTTTTAAGAACTCAATAAGTACTTAATGGAAATGAAACGGTCATGGTGCTCATGTTACACCATCAATGACTGATGTTATGCGCCTATGGTCGCTCAAGACTCTACAATGTTTTGCACACTTGCACAGTACAGCTACACACAGCGGATTTTTTTGGTCAGAACATCGCATCTTAACTTTCCTTCGAGGTCTCCATTCCATTCAGTCGTTCCCTCAATGCTGAGGATCGTGACCATCATTGAAGGTGGCAGAGAGAAGAGTTCTTCATTGCGCTCTATGACTCGCGATGTGGATCAGTTCATGCAGGTGTTTTTGTGTGGCTTTGGTCATAATATCCGTCCATCTTCGAGGTCTGGTGCATCCTATTCTTCCCTGAATAACCAGCAATGCACTCAATGAATTTACCATGTTGTCTGGCTAAAGGATCGCAGGATGTGACCGAGACTTGTAAAGAGCTTTGATAAAAACTGCTGAATGCAGAGTTTTTAAAGTAAGGATTTATTGGTTCTTTCAGATTGTAAGTAGCTATCACTGAAACTTTGTTTTTTTGTCTGTTTTAGGTAATTAAACATGTTGATTTCTCCTTTGTTGCTTTATTGATATACCATTTTTGTGACAGTGACGGATGGCAGCGATAATTTAAAACAACTTCTTCGCTGTTGGACATCGTTTGATTTTAATGCATAGTTGCGGCACATTGCGACCTTTTTGGTGTGTTTTTGGTAGATCAAAATTCAGCGTTGATCAGTTTTCGATGGATTTACGAAAGTAAATAGTTCAACGCTACCTGATGACAGAGGGTCCATAGTAAATGGTTTTGTCGTTCACTTTTATACAAATAGCCACTATATGATAATCTTTATGCATTTACTTTGCTCCTAAGCGCCAAAGCGTAATAATATGTAGCCTATATGTTATTCTGATGCCTCAGCTATCTACATTCCAAATTTCATCCAAATCCGCCCAGCGGATTCAGCGTTATAAGGTAACAAACACACTCACTCACTCACTCACTCACTCACTCACAAACTTTCGCCTTTATAATATAAGTAGGATTTACATTTTTTCTTGGCCAGGGGCGTTCGGAAAAAGACGTCTACGTCCTTTCGGATCTTACAATCTTTTTGTATGCATCAGGTGACCGTTCCTCCTAGCCCTACGAAGGTAAATCATTTCTTGGGGTCGGGTTTTAAGCCACTAGGAGAAACGTTGTGAAATGTTATTTTACATGTTAGATAATATGATGCCAATAGTGACATCAGAGCATAGAAACTGATAGTCACTGATTGTAACATGTTATTGCAAACCTAGCTAGTCACTGATTGTAACATGTTATTGCATTTGACATTCGCACAAAAACCTCGAGCGCTTGTCAGTGGTTTGACAAACAGCGTCCCAGGTGCCGCGTCACTGTTCCAATCACGAAATGGAAATTACACGCGTCCCCGTCCCCCCCACTCGCCTGGAACACACAGCGAGTCTCCGAACGCCCACTTCTATGCAGTTGATGAATCGTTTCGATTCAACGACTTCACTCACTTTTGCTCCAGGGTGCAATCGAATTCGAAAGCGGAAATTTAAGAAGGCCGTCTACTGATTACTACAAACAACATGTAATAGGTGCCAAAAACAATGGAGCTAGAAAAATATCAGCTGTTCCAGGTAGACTCAGTACTGCACCAAATGTATGGAACAGCTGATATTTTTTTAGCTCCATAGTTTTTGTCATGTTCAAATTTAAAAAAAAGTTATAATTATGTATTGTTGGTCCTGGTTGTTGTATGTCAGAGGCGCTTTAGGCGGCCTAAAAACTCTAACATCAGGGATGGCCAATATGTCATACCTAAGGCCTTTTGCATCTACGAATGAGATGATTTATACAGCATCCAGTGGCACCTTCACTCACACTAGATGGGTGAAGAGACCACTCGGGGCGCTGCAGTGCCTGGGAAATGTTTTTAGATGGAATAGGCTTGCCCAGCACCTTTATATAACATCCATTACCTACCATTTCGTAATAAAACGCTGTATCCAGGTGCTGAAGCCATACTTTGCAATTTGTATCGACAAAAACTTTCTGCGTTTTCCCATCTTTACTTGTGCCCCATTCGCTGACAAGCGCCGGTTACGCTTGTATTTTGACGATTTCATTACCCAACTGCCCACAGCCTGGGAAAGCCGGCAAACGTTTTATTTTTAACCGAAACAGCAAAGTTTGGCTGCGCGAATGTTTTCTACGCTGTGCGAGCGTGAGATAGGCATGCTTAAACAAACTTTGGCCATTTCATTTCGGCTGGCAAGTTGTTCAACAAATCTGGGGACGACGAAACAAATTTAACAATTCCTATTTTCGCTTTCCAATTGTTTGTTTTCTGGTCGGGCCGACCTTGTTTTTGTGCCGGGTGATTGACGGCGCCGAAAACTTCGGATTGCCGCCGTTTTTCTCGTTAGTGGCAATTTCAAAAAGATTTGTTTCGATCAAAACTTCGCTCCGGGGCGTAATGGATTAAAAATGATTCGAGCAACAAAATGTTTAATTGAACAATTTCAAATTTCGAAAGAGGTTGTAAATTAAAGTGCTTCGGCATCGGAGAGAAAATTTATTGAAGCTGTTTCTATTTTACAAACTGTGTTCATTTGTTGAAAATAGTAAACTTCAATCACTGAATCCTTTTCGTGTTTCCCAAAGCACTAACCCGAGCTTGGGATACGTACGTAAATACAGAGATGTATCAGGGAATATAAAAGAAACTCTGAGTCTACTCGAACTACATTCAAAATCGACACCATTTGATAAAAACATCAGCTGCTAAAAAACCTGCTTTGAAATAAAAAAAACTGCATCCGAATCGGTTCACCCGTTAAAGAGCTACGTAACAGACAGACACACACATACACACACACACAATAGTAGTCAAACTTATAACACCCCTCTTTTTGAACGAGCGAGCGAAGTTCTCCGAGTCTACTAGAACAATCCGGCGTTTGTATGTTTCTATGTATGTATGTTTGTATGTATGTATGAATGTTCGTTCGACGATAACTTGAGTAAATTTGGTCGGATCGTTATAAAAGGTAGGCGGGCAAATGAAATTAAAAGAATTTTTAAGTTCGAACATGAGCCAAATCAGTCGAGGGGTTTCCGAGATATGGGGTTGTTAAGTTTATATGGGGTCGCGACTTAACAGTTCGGGGTCAACCACTAGTTGTATCAGGGGTTTAAAACGACTTTACTCAGTTATTTTCGTCTGACAACTTGCACCACGGCTGTCTGCTAGCCATTTTGCGGTTTGAAAAATAAACAACGATTCGCTGCGCTATTGTTGGCTGCATCCTTTGTCTCAAACAAGATACTTATCAGCCATTTACTCGTTCGCCGTCTAGTCACCGCCTATTTTATATAAGAGCGTACAAGTTTATAAAAATCTATTGTTTGCGGATAAAACTATGTTCAACAATTTAAGGAAAATTGGAATGAAAGTTTTATGGTTACAAGGTTTAACCAATGTACAGTTGTTTTTTCTCACGAAGGCGGATGGGCCATACTTGTGTGTGTAAATGTACATGCACATTGTCTTTGCATGTGTGTTTTTGCATTTCGAATTTTTGCGTCTTTAGTTCTATACGCTTAACAACTACAAGTATAGCTCATCCGCCTTCGTGAGATCTCTTGATTCAATCTATCGATTCAGAAATCAAAATTTCTCTTTTCACCACTTCTTGTTGAACAAGCGAGCGAAGCGAGAGAAGTACCAACGTAGCTGTACATAGCTGAACCACTAGTAAACATAAACTGAGCATAACGAAAATCGGGTTACGAAATTGTTGGTACATTATTTTGTCAAGCGGTAAAGCGTCTATTACGTTCTCCTCGAGTAGATCTCGTCAAGTACTGCTCCACTGAAGTGCTGCTAGTATTCCTTTGTGTACTGGGAGGCATTATTGATCTCTACTTGGGCCTTTGAATCTATGTCAGATGATGTACACAACCACCAGAGAAATCTCCAAAGTTCTCCGAGTCTACTGGAACAATCCGACTCTTGTATGTACAATGTACATATGAATGTTCCTTCGACAACAACTTGAGTAAAATTGGTCGGATGGTCATGAAATTTGGTCATGATAAACTCTAAATATATCGCATTGTATGTCTATTATATGCCTGCGCAAATGGTGTTAGCAAAAAGTTACATGACTCGCGAGTTCATAGTTCGGGGCGAACCACTACTTTATATATCATCTGCAGCCTCTAAAAACCCCTTATTGGCACTTTTTTTTGTGCGCGAATATGTGTGAAGATAGACCAATGAGATCGCTTAATTTTCTGGTCTGATTGGTATTTTTTAACGGTCAATATTTTCCGAACAGCCAGCCTTAACGCGGATTGCTAAACATAACGCCGACCAATGCATTTGAATGTCATGATTATTCTCGCACTTTTATTAAGGTGCTTAAGCGATATTAAATTGGGTCGAGAAAGGTTCTTAAAAGCGTTTTAACGTCACATTCTTGCGGCCATAAACGTAAGTTAGAGTGGGCTCAGTGTTGTTCCACATTCTACCGCAAAGTTTTTACTTCCCGTTGACATAGAATTATAAATTTTGGCAAGAAGCAAAGGAAGAAATAGCCAAGATGATTGCCAACCTCCGATAGGAGACGGTACAACAAGAAGAAGAAGCATAAATACTAGTGGTTCGCCCCTAACTGTGAACTCGCGACCGTCAGTTGACAGTTAAGTTCACAGTTCAGCAACCCCTCGACCGATTTGGCTCATGCTCGAATTTAAAAATTCTCTGTGACTCTTTTACCTGCCTACCAAATTTCATGATGATCCGACTAAATTTACTCTAGTTTTCGTCGAACAAACATTCATACATACAAACATACATACATACATACAAACGCCGGTTTGTTCAAGTAGACTCGGTGAACTTCTCTCGCTTGGCTCGCTCGTCACTCGCTCGTTCAACAAGAAATGGGGTGTCCAAAATGTAAAATGGAGCGAACGCATGTTAGGTAAATGCACATTATTTGAATACGAGAATGTAAATCTTGCCGGTAAGTAAGTACTAACCTTTCACTCAGGAATAATTTGGAATGTGTTTCATTTGACACAAATCGCACATGAATAGTCAGAGGGTATTATCTCGGAAAATGCAAATTTTTTTTTACGACGGATTCGAGTTCGCAAAATTTTTCTCTACAATCTGGCAAGACAGCCATATCTGTAGGTTAATTTAAAGCCGAGAAACGGAGCTTTACGACTGTCTTCCACTTTGGTTTGCGATATATTCGAGCAGGCAAGACTGTCACATTTTAGTTAGCCACTAAGCGCCATCCGAAATTGACGGGTCACTCGTGTTATTTCAAGTTATGACAGGTGCTCTGTCAATAATTACTATAAAAAGTTAAAATGTGAGCAGTCTAGAGCGTATTATCTTTTAGTTAATACTCTTTAGCCTATTTTTAATAATTCGTCATTTGTATTATTTTGACTTAATACTCTATAGTCCGTTTTTTTTTCACAACTTTCTAAATACCATTGGTTTTATATTGACTTAATACCATATTGCCATCGGTTTCATCTAGATACTACTCTCTGTCCAGTTTTTTTTTAAATATTTTTTTGTTGTAAACCGAATAATACCCTTTTGACCGATAATAAATTCTAAATACTTGTGCAAGGAAGGTGGTTTTTGCTGCCAATCCCGCTATCAAAGTAGATAATAGTGCTGAAGACCTGGAAATAGCGTAAGAAGACTGTGATGATGAATAAGCCGACCCTACTTATCGTCCATCTGGAGAATTTCTGCCTCTAAGTTCCCCGGATATTATGCCAGATCACCAACTTTGCATTGCTAACTTAAGAATAACCTAACATAGGTAAAATATTTGAGCCAGATCGCCAACGTCGCTCGGTAGGGTAGGCTGGCGGCGTCGCCCCACTGGATGGCGAGGCTCAGCTTTTGCCCTTGGTAAGAACCAGCCCTCTGTACACTCGAGGCGTCAACCAGGCACAACGAAATCTCTTGAGAGAGTTTTCGCGCACCAGGTCCCTGAGGGTCTCTACGCCGAAGGGCGCAAATATGTAGCCCTGTACCAGGACTGCATATTTGTGCCTCTTGTACCCCGCTGTAGCCGCACCAACGCCTCCGGTGCGGCAGGAGGCCACTTTTATAAGAGACTGTGCTACTATGTCGAATTACGTAGTGTCCCAAACCAGCGACCGCCACAGTGAGCGTCACCCCATCAGGCCTATTGCCATTATCTCTGGCTATGCCATGCTAGGCTAGGCTAAGCAGGGACCCGGAACAGATTCAGCCGCAGATCCTGGCTTGCGCCTGCCATGTCTGGCCAAGCGCTCCTGGCCGATTAGGTCGATCGTGCTGTCGACCAAGGACAGGAACGCTGGCAGCGAGATGCTTGAAGGCATTCTTATGCCCAAGCAACCGTGACGGATTGAAAATTTGGTCTGGGTCTATCCTCTAAAGGGCAATTTAGGACTGCTTATAAGGTTTATCTTATAATTTTGCCTCAATGTTGAACAGCGTAATACGTACAAGAATTTATGAGTAAGAAAAAAAGTAAGATGTATCCTGTACAATACATGTCCCACTAGCTGGGCAAAGGCCTTCTCTCTCTACGCGTGCTCAATGCGGATTGGCTATTTTTGGTATAATGCCTCATACGCTCAGGTTTCCTCACGATATTTCCCTTCACAGTCAGTGAGAGGTAATTGCTACTACAAATTCACAAACATAATTCTGTATATTTGGCAAAATCATCGAATTTGATGAATTTAATCTTTCGTAGGAATCGTCCTGCACTGGGGATCTTAGGAGGCACAGTGATGAGTGAGTTAAAATATGAGGCCAAGTCATGTTTTTCTTCGTCAAGGAGGTTCTCTCTAAGCACGCACTTCAATAAATTGAGTTCGAAACCAATTGACTAACAATTTTGTGTCAGATATCCTGCCCCCTTAGCACGCTGCCTACTCTCAACTGTCACCTTAGCCACTGTTAACTGTCACCTCAGTAGTGTTAAGCGGCTAAGGTGACAGTTGAGAATAGGCAAAATGGTAGCGTGCTAAGGGGGCAGGTCTAAAATTACTGATTGTGCGTCGCCTCCATGTTTCCTCGCTAGAATTATTGATTGTTCCTAGATTTTTAATTACAAACGACTATCTTTAATAACTTTTTCTTAAAGTAAATAGCACAGAGGAAGTAGTTTATTTGAAATGAATTAATTAAATTAAATTATAAGCGACCTAAAACTAAATTAGATGGTATTTGTTTAAGTACTTGATTGAAGACTGAAATACCCAATTATTTATACCAATTTTTGTTTGTTGGGAAATATGTGACTTATTTTGTTATTTACTTGATGATTACTTAAGAAAACTACTGTCAATGATAACAAAAGTCTGCTTTCATGATTTTAAATTTATTTTAATACACTTTAAAAGATATAATTTTCAAATTCAGATAAAAAGACCAGTATTATTTTGAAATAATACATTAGAATTGCAAAAAAAAACTGGCTATAGAGTCATAAATACAAATTAATTTAATTTTGTCAGGCTATACAGTATTATCTTGATAGAGTGTCAGGAAAAACAGTATAACTATTAATATACTTCTTTTCAACTCTATTTTTTTCATGAATCATGCAGAGAAAGAGTCAACCTACAACGCAAATACAAAAAGTTATCAATATGTGGCCTGCATCAAATGTTACGAATTTTCAAATATTCAAAACGCTTTTTCTCGAAACTCACTTTTTTGAGATAATACCCTCTGACTATTCATGTGCGAAATGTGTACCTACTCATTCCGAGCGACAGGAATTGGTTGAAATAATTTACAACAGACGTGAAGAATTGGTGGAACGTGAAAAATATCCATTGGGTAAAAAACTCGGGTCGAATGTGAAATAACCCAGGCATTATTGTGCGCGGAAAAAATAAAATAAAATCCCACATTAACACCTGCAACATATTTTTTACGGTGGAATTATGGGAAAGATCGAAACACTTTATTTTGTTTGTATCTTCTTTTATTGCGGAGTTTGCGTCTGTGTTTACCTTTTTTTGCATTGTTGTTAGTATTTTTTCTCTGTTTGGAACAAGTTCTAAGTTGATCTTGGCTGATTATTTTGGGTTGTAAGAGACTTTCATAATATGGGTGAATTAAATTACAGTAAATTAAGGCGCTGTGCATAGTGAATCGCCCGCGCGCAACGAAAAATGCACAAAATCGATTCCTGTAAGCAAAGTGTGAAACAAATAAATGTGTTATTTAACAGGTAAGGCTCTATATCATAAAAAAGTAAGCGTTGATGACCCACAGATTTTGAAAAATTTGTATACTCTAGCTCAACGTCTAATAAAATTATTCGTCTCAGATATTTTCACCGACATTTTGCGCAGAATAGAGAGAAATCCTCTCGGGTTACATTTGTCACCAAATAAATCGCCCATGCAAAATATTAGGGTCGCAAACACTCGAGTGGGTTCAACCATGGACAATTGGACATTAAGTATTTTCTCACCCTTTTATAATATTGTAACAAAATAAAACGGCGTGCTGGTAGAAGAATAAAGTCGTCGGGCAATGGACGGAGATAGCCAGCGTTGAACATCAATTTAGCTTGTTAGGTGTAAAATTATATACAAAATATTTTGTGAAAAACGTAAAAATGAAAGAACCACCCTGTCTCAGAGGACACGCGAGCCCTTAAATTGCCTACCACAAAAAAATACACCTTATTTTCCTCCAAACAATCTAAAACACTTTTCAATTTGGCGCAATACGAGCGAGTCTTAAAATTTCTTCAGTAAATTATCCCCTCGGTAAGCCGCCGCGATACGTATGGCAAGTACAGGCGTGGATATAAGGGTTTCACCAATGGGATATAATTTCCTAACATTCCTTGTCACAATTATTTAGAATTTTATTTATAGGTAGAATGTCTATAAATCACCAGTAGGCATTGGATTACGTAAGAGTCTTATCACGCTAGCGAATTTCGGGTGAATTTTCGCTTTTTGAAGATGAAGAAGAAAGACAAAATCATCCCGGGTCTTGTATGGCCAAGCCTATGAGCGCGATCTACCAAGGGCTTTGAATTCAGCTTTTAACTGTCAGTTTGAAAACGGCCATTGAAAGCGAAGTGAATGCATTTTATTCATTTAAAAATCAATGAAACGTCATAGAGTAAATAAAATATTTAGGTTGTGATCCCTATCAACGGGTGCTATTACCGTGTAAGAAGAGTAAGGATCTTTTTTAACACATTGTATAGCGCAGTTTTCAAACTTAGCTATCAGAAGACGCGTCAAGGGTGAGCCCAACTTATTTTTTTTTCCTCAATGAGCCGTTTGTAAACTCTTCACATTGGATTAACATTTTGACAGTCGCGTTCCAGTACTTCTATGGCCATGCTTGAAAGCACATCTATGAACTGTTCTAAATTTGTTCTTCGAAAACGGCTCGTTCACCCTCCACGCCCGGAGTCCGCCCCTGGCCCTGTTAAGGCAATAGAAACAACAAATTTCACGTAAAATAATACTGCAGTGGGCTGGGCCCGGGGGAATTTATTCTAGAACCGGCTTAAATCCTTATTTATATGATAACGTAATCATTCTTCCGACGGGATCTTGCTGCGGGTAGACAAAAACCGCCCTCGGTGCTGTAGGGAAATAAGATCATGCCTAACTTGACCTACTCTTTTTGTCTTTTTTTTAGTGCTGTATGTATCCCTTGAACGTAGCTGCAAATATAAGAATAATATCAAATGAATCTGCACATAATAAGATTTTTTTCTGGATTAAGAAATCCCCGTTGACTGCCGCTTAAAGGCTCCCACCACACAGTCGCGTTTTATCGGTCGGTGGTACCACATGCGTTATTGCGATATCTGTTATCAGCAGGTACATTTTGTATAAGGAACGTTGCAGCGTTATTACCGCGGCAGTGTGTAACTCTATGGCCATCCTAATACAAAATGTACTGAAAACAGATATCGTAATAATGCATCGGCCGATAAAAACGCGCCTGTGTAGCTTTTAACTGATGTAGGTTAACATACCTCTCTCTCAATAAAAACCCTGTAAAGAAAGCGGTGGTTGGCTCTACACGTTCTTTCCTGTGGACTCTAGGCCTATTAAGCTAAGTTAAAACATTCACAGTCAAGTGCCAGTTTCATAAAACTACAATTCATAGTTTATTATGGCAATTCGATGTACATTGAGTCGTATGAGTAGTCAGATAGTAAGCTAACCTTTTTTGTTACCTCTTTTATGTCTAATCGTAAATATCGAATTGTCATATTAAACTATGCATTGTAGATTTATGAAACTAGCACTATATGGACTAGATTAGATTCTTAAGGCTCGATATAAGTCTAACTAGCGCCACCAATGTTAAAAAAATCATATCGCACCCCCCGGCGAATAAACCCGTAACATCAAAAACGTAATTGTTCAGGAAAAAATAAAAACTGTTTTTTCGTCACTACTCACTAAGTACCTATGGTAGAAAAGTCATTTAGGTATCAATTTACAGGTATTTTTTTTGCTCACTACATATTGAAACATTATTAATCTATAGATAACACTACGGCAGTTATTAAACAAAATGTATGATACAAATATTAAAATCTTGTTTTATTACTGCAAAGTGATATTACGGTTTTATTCGTTGTAAAATCGAAACCGAACATTTACAGCATCATAGTATTATAGGAATATTCGCTGATATTTTGCATAGATACTCTTTTCGGTAAGAGCACATTATGGCTTTATTCTCGGCATATGTAAAGTGACTGTGTTAGATAATGGCTCATTATCTTTTTATTCTGGTATAAATTTCTAAGAATATGAAATGTAAGTGTACATTACAATTTTTCATATACATTTTAATTCTCCATAAGTGCCCCTTGTAGCAATGACTTGTATAAAATAAGTAGGTAAAGGAGTCCAGGAAATTTTGAATACCTACCCATAGTAGTTAGCGAAACAAATCGTATTAAAAATCGACAGTATAATGAAAGAAAAACACAATGAAATTAAAAACTTCCAAAAAAAAGGCAATAAAGTTAGCAAAAAGTGAATTTTTCAACTTTTTATGCCTTTGTTTTTGGAAGAGTTTGAATCATTACATAACAATTTAATTCAAAACTTCTTCTTCCTCTGGTGCCTCTCCACTATTGGAGGTTGGCAGTCGGCTGTTCATTATGTCATCCTGTCCTTAGCTAGACTAAAGAGATCTTATATGGTGACCACTCCTGTTCATTCTTTGATGTTTTTCAGCAAACACTTTCTTCTTCTGCCGACGCTTTTTCCTTCCTCAATCTTTGCCTATCAGGATAATTGGAGAAGTCTATCACATTAATTCACATTAATTACTTATCTATTTCTATTGGGTGTTTTAAATGAGTTCTCTTTTGTATGACATATCCTTATCCTTATACTTAAGATAGCACTACTTTTCGAAAGCTTCAATTTTCCTATTTATTTGATCTTTACGATCCATTTTTCATATACATTCACAACCGTCGTACATTTCTATAGGCTAGATGTAACATTGAAGCCTCCTGATCTGCATCTGGAGGTTATGATCGCATAGCAAATGGATAGAAGATAAACCTTTATTTGCAAACGTAGGTAAAAACTAAAGTCAACTTAAACCTTTTTAAAACGTAAGAAAAATACAAACTTGGTTACCTTAGAGTCTGTGAGTTTTACCAGTTTGATTGGCTTCTTCACAGACGATTATCACCGTGTTAGTCTGGCTCCAGTAAAGGTTCTGAATTATTCGCTTATCTCTGCGATCAATTCTAACGTCTTGTAGACGACGCATTAGTACCTATAACCGGGCTTAGCATGATCAAAGGCCTTCTTGTATTCAATCAAGCAAATTAAAACGTCAGTTTGCAAGTCTCTGGACTTGTGGTCTAGGTAGGTGCAAAGAAGACTTCTCTGGTTCTTAGTCTGAAACTGAAATAGCTATTGGCAATACCTATGCTCATTGGACTTCACTCTGATCCTCTCATGAAGAATGAAGAGAAACATACCTGGCTTAACAAACTTATTGTGCGGTATTCGCAGTATTTCTTCATGTCAGTAGAGTGACAAAGGTTGAAATTAACCAATTTTGTGGTAATATCCCAGTACTGTAAAAGGTTTTGAAAGATTTGGAGAGCGCATAATTATTAGAGTATGTTTTTAATGGGCTTGAATTAATCTGGTCTTAGTGATTTACCAGTTTTGGCTCTTTTTAGAGCCTTAACTAGTTACTTTTGATCAAAGGATTGAAGGACCAGTTTCATAGATCAGTATATTGGCAAACAGCGTTTTCACGCGGATTTTTATACTTCCTGCATACAGAATTAAATGTATGCAGAAACCTTGGTGTTACTTAAGCCTTATGAGATCATTTATACATCGTCTAGTGGCAATTACTTACAAAGGCGTTACTAAGTTCAAGTACCTAGGTTTTACGGTAACTGATCCAAACACCCGAGAAGGCGAGATAGAGATCAGAATTAAAAATGCATTCCGATACTCCGCAGCTCTCCACGAAGTGATCACGTCCAAGCACCTAACAAGAAGAACGAAAATACGCATTTATAAGAACCATCTTTATGTACGGATGTGAGGACACTGACGCAAAAAGAAAAGATCAAACTCCTGGTCGCGGAAAGGAAAAATCCTGTGAAAAATATTTGAACCCACCAAGGGAGAAGACGGCACCTTTAGGATCCGGTAAAACGCCGGACATATGGCCGAGCCCAACATAATCGGAGAGACTAAAACTGCAAGACTCCGCTGGCTTGGTCACGTATAAAGAATGGGAGAGGAACGGGCAGCTAAAACAGCATACGAACGGCAACCTTGTGCACGTCTACCAGTTGGACGTTGGACGCAGTTGACGAAGTCTCAAAGGACTTGCGCGAACTCCAAGTGGAAGATTAGAAAGAAGTGATGCAGGACGGAGAGAGATGGCGTCTTTTGGTTGCGGAGGCCAAGATCCACTTCGAGTCGCTGAGCCAGCGTAGTAAGTAAGTGGCAACTTCACTCATACCACATGGGTGCAGTGACCACTTCCTGCAGTGACTGGGAAATCAGTCAATGAATTCCGGTTTTATCCTTTACGCAACCCAGCCATCTCCTTTATCTCCAAATTCCATATCATGGTTGTTCCATTCTTTATAGAACTTCGTGCCCACCACTCGTATTTTACACAAGTTTTTTTTTCTTGTACAATATTGTCCGGTTGTGAGAGTTTGTGTAGCCGTTTTCTCTCCATAAGGTTTACTACATCATACGAGACATAAACTTAAGACATCTTCGTCTGTCTATAGCTGTTTCTTGTTCTTTATTCCTCGCAAAATCGTCTTTTCATAGTGACTACCACATCGATGACATATTGTTAGATTTATTATTACATCATTACTGGAATAAATATATAACAACAAAAAGCTAAACGATTTTACAGATATAGCAAAACCGGTTCCTATTCTGTAAACATGCATTACAGTCATGGTGATCAAAATATTTCACGAGAATAAAGCCGTAAAGGCTTTTGTAATTTCTGCATACAATAAATGTATCAGTAAGGGATGACTGCGGTTTTATTCTTCGTTCAAATTGTTGAGTATGGTCAGACGAATAAAGCCATATTTTTAAATATCTCCTTAAATATGGTATTTCAGGGTCTGAAAAAAATTACACTTATGTATTCGGCATCGGAGATGACGTTTCTGCAATAACAATAAAAAAGCCGTAATAGCACTTTACGGGTTTATTCTGCGGGGGGTGCGATATCTTCCTTTAGAAGAAGTTTCTGAAAAAATCCTAAGATGAGCCTATGCGCCATGCTTTTCTAGATTTTTAAGTGTAGATACCCTCTTAAAAATTTACTTTTAAGCTAAAAAATTTTCGATAACCGCCAAAAGCGGCCGTTTTTGGCGGTTATCGAAATTATTTTAGCTTAAGACTAGAAATTGAGTTGGGTACCTGCACTTAAAAATCTAGAAAAGCATGGCGCATAAGCTCATCTTAGGATTTTGTCAGAAACTTATTCTGAAGGGACATATGATTTTTTCAACATTGGTGGCGCTAGTTAGCCTTACACATCGGCAAAGTTAAGTAACATCGGGCGCGGTCAGTCCATGGATGGGTGACCTGGATTGGATATAAGGCGTGAAGTAAACGGTTTATTCAATAGAATAGATGATTTTTTTAACAACATGATATGTACACACGACAGCACGTCGACCCTTACACGCCAGCACTCTACTCGATTACGTTAAGGGCGACTTTACAACAACAGTGTACAGTCTGACGTGCTGTCGTGTGTACACACTTTTTGTTTTATTCTAAAGCACTAACCCGTGCTAGGGAATATTTCAGGTCTTATAGTCTATGTCTATAAGTAATTTTTTTCAACTTATTATAAATGTTTAAAACTTATGTATATCAAATGTTTTTGCCAGCTCCTAAGCTGCAGCCTTCTCCTAAATCCGACCCCTGGTCAAAGTTTGCGTAATTAAATAGTGATTAAGTCCGCACGGAGTGAGCTAACGCAGTTGGTGTGCCGCTAACTTTATTTACTGGTCGGGTGGAATTTGTGAAATGTTAGCCTGTGGCTGAAAAACTGTTGGATTTAGTTTGGATATGTTAGAATTGGGTTTGGAGTTAATCGTGTACTTTTCTGAAAGGTTGTGGTTTCGATCTCTACCTATCGTATATTATATGAATAAATTGATTTAATTTTAGATTTCGTGGTTAGTTCTTACAAGCAGACCCTGAAATCCCGTGATGTCATATGACACCAAGGAAAACATTGTGAGAAAGTTGGTTAAACCAATCTTCCACCATTACAGAGTCTTTAAACTACAATAAAATTTTAAAACACGATGTAGGTACATTGATAGCCGATAAATGCCTAAACTAATGCCTAATAGGCTACGCAATATACATTGAAATGACAAAGTTAAATGTAGTTCCATGATTTTTTTTTATTGCACGTATGTAATAGCTGGTTTTCTAGCGAGTGTTCTTAGATAATTATGTTTCATCAAAATCAGTTTAGCTTTTTATGAGATATGCTAATTTGAAGCTAAAATGTCGGAGGCATTCAATTTTTTAAGTGGTTTTCTTACAGGCTTGAGTGCGTGTTGAAGTGGGTCAACATGTTCTGCTCCACACCGACTCAAGATCCACGGCTTTATCAAAAAGTTGGACACATTAAGAGCAGCTGCGCCGCGTAATGGACCGGGGCGGCTGTTCCGCTGATATAATAATGAAATGGATCGCTGGCCCTTTCCCTATATGTGGCGCTGCACACGAGCGCTTATCCGGCCCACCTAAAAATTCAAATTCAAAATTCAAAATTCAAATTCATTTTATTGTCATAAATTATATGTAGGACAAAGGTGTTCTTATTGTATAAGTATCAATATAATTTTACCAATTAGGCATGACAAATATAAAAGTATTAACAATATAATTACCAGTTAATCGGACCCATTGCATACTCGTTTAGGAATGCCGTCACCTTATAATAGTTTTTTTCTAGTAAGAAATTGAAAAGTTTGCGTTTAAAACTGTGTAAATTGTCGACATTTCATATACTCTCCGGTAATTTGTTAAAAATTTTTGATGCCATTCCAAATATGCTTTTGGCAAATAAATCTGTTGTGCCAGGCAACGCTTTGATTGTGTTTTGTTTACGTGCGCTTCTCGGTTTTTCGAAAAGATGGGGGTTGCTCCTAACAAACACTGAACAAACAAACAAGTACCTAGCCTAAAAAACTTAGCGACCTAGCCTAAAAACCTCGAGCTCTCTAGCCTAAAAATCTTCAGCTGCCTAGCCTAAGAACCTCCAGCTGCCTATCCTAAAAACCACCACCTACCTAGCCTAAAAACTTCCAGCTGCCTAGCCTGAAAACCTCCAGCTGCCTAGCCTAAGAACCTCCAGCTGTCTATCCTAAAAACTTCCAGCTGCCTAGCCTAAGAACCTCCAGCTGCCTATCCTGAAAACCTCCAGGTGCCTATCCTAAAACCTCCATCTGCCTAGCCTAAAAACCTCCAGCTGCCTATCCTAAAAACCTTCATCTGGCTAGCCTAAAAACCTCCAGCTGTCTAGCCTAAGAACCTCCAGCTGACTATCCTAAAAACTTCCAGCTGCCTAGAGTAAGAACCTCCAGCTGCCTATCCTGAAAACCTCCAGGTGCCTATCCTAAAACCTCCATGTGCCTAGCCTAAAAACCTCCAGCTGCCTAACCTAAAAACCTTCATCTGGCTAGCCTAAAAACCTCCAGCTGTCTAGGCTAAAAACCTCCAGCTGCCTAACTTAAAAACCTTCAGATGCCTAGCTTAAAAACGCGTTTTCAAAGTATTTACAGACGGTTTTTAGTTATAAAAAAAACGCTCGTATGAGGAACTCTATGACTTTATTATTGATGTGATTTTTTTTTACCCCGCCCATGTAGGATTGGGCTTTTATTTTATCGTGAGACCTTGGCACGGGTTTTCCTTCTAAATTTATTTGTGCAGTATTTGCCACTTGTGCGAAGAAAATCGCTGTTGAAACTGTGTTATAACTAAAAGTTATGATTTCAGAAGAACAAAAAACTGAAGCTTTTGCATCCGTATAATGAGATGATTTATAGAGCGGGGCTTAGTTGGCTCCACACGTATTGACTTGTCTTTCCTGCGGGCTAGGCCGACTAAGCTGTCAGGATGGTAGAGGTGCTGGACAAGGCCTACTCCATCTAAAACAACGTCCCAGGCACTCGCGCGTCTCTTCACCCATCTAGTGTGAGTAAAGGTGCCACTGGACGCTGCATAAATCATCTCATTACGTAGATGCAAAGGCCTTAGTTTTTTTTATAGAGCGCACTGAGGCACCTGGATCAGTCCCAGGCACTGCAGAGTTCGAGTGGTCGCTTCGCGTGGTCCACCAAGTGTTTATGTTTTCGGCGGAATAGGAATTTCAATATTTAGGCTTTTATATGCAGAATTACGTACTTTATAACATACTAGCTTTTGCCCACGACTTCATCCGCGTGGACTGCAGAAAAAGGATTATGCTTTACTTTGCTCTTAAGTGTATGTGTGTGTTATTGTGTCTATGTGTTTTTCTGATATCTAAGCTATCTACTCCACATTTCATCCAAATCCGCTCAGCCGTTTCATCGTGAAAGTGTAACAAACATCCATCCAAACTTACAAACTTTCGCAAATATAATACTAGTAGGAAGTAGAATCAAAAAGGCAGCCGGTAACCTTTTACGTGAACTAAACGGTTACGGGCGACTGTACGTACTATAAAGTTTTTCTATGGATCTTATCAACAGATAGCTGTTGATAAGATCCATAGAAAAACTTTATAGTACGTACAGTCGCCCGTAACCGTTTAGTTCACGTAAACTTTTAGGGTCAGTTTATCAAAATTTGATAAAACTGTCAACGAGATGACGATAAGGTCACTTGAAATTCATGTGTCATCGCTGTAGCAGACAGAGGATAAATAAACTCTTATTCTTAGGGCTCAGACCAACGAGACGAACATTTTCGTGCGGCGACCGCCTTGCGTTGTCTACCCACTCTGAAAACGTAGCTGCTAACTAAACCAAGTTTATTTTGCCATAATAATTATTATCGCGAGGACACCCGCTCCACACATATAGACTTGTCTTTCCTTTGGGCTAGGCCGACTAAGCTGTCAGGATGGTATAGGTGCTGGGCAAGTCATCGAAAAAAACAATGTCCCGAGTGGTCTCTTCACCCATCTAGTGCAAGTGAAGGTGCCAATGGACGCTGTATAAAGGCTGGCGTCAACTAGGCGAATCGGCCTGCCCCGGCCCGACCCGCCCCGATCCGCCGCTAATAAGATAGATAGATAATTAATTTATTTACACAAAATGTATGCACAGTATACATAGGTATTTTAAAATAATTACAAAAAAGATTTCAAAACAATAGTATAGCCATTTTTTGACAAATTGAGAGAAACAGAGTTAGGTGGTGATTCCCACACCTAGGCCTAGCCTGTATCGTGGGAACCAAAAAATAGAAGTTAAAAACTAAAACCCGACTACTAAAAGGCTTAAAACAAGACCTGCTTATCCTTAAAATAGACTCATAGATAATTAATCGTAGTCGGAGGACACCACATTCGAATTTGATAAACCGATGGCCTCCGACTACGATTAATTATCTATGAGTCTATTTTAAGGATAAGCAGGTCTTGTTTTAAGCCTTTTAGTAGTCGGGTTTTAGTTTTTAACTTCTATTTTTTTTTTGAGCTTTTTAGTTATTTTGGATGATCACCTAAAATAGAACAAGAAGGGCAAAAAAAAACACATTTTGGAATTTTTTGTTCTATTTGTTATGTTGATGCTACATGTGTTATACATTTTTGAAAAGGTCTTTTAAAGTCCTTTCACTGGATACCCATGACGATGGTATCCGATAATTTTTATTTTTAGGTTCACCACTTTTGGGCGCAGCACAGCCGCCATCTTGTTTTTTTTTTCAAATTAAACTATCTTATGTTACCTGGGTGATTAAGACAAATCCAACGACACCTCATTTGTTGAAATCGGCCGAGTAGTTTAGGCTCTACGAGGGAACAGATGAACACACAAACATACATACCCACATACATACATACATACATACATACATACATACATACATACGCTGCTAAAATCATAACCCTCCTTTTTGCTTCACGTAGTCGGGTAAAAAAAGGAGATTACAAGATATATGTTTGATTCAGACCGTTGACCAACTGTTTAGATAGGTATCTGCTGCAGCATTATTAGTAGGTGCTGTAATAATTAATTATTCTATGGAAAAAATTATAATGAATAAAATAATGGACGCCTACCTTTAATCATCTCATTACGTAGATGCAAAGGCCTTGGTATTTTTTTTTTAATATCACCGCACCGTGCGTTTGCGCGAACCCTAAGCGGTCGCCGCGTGGCACAATTCGTGTCATATAAACGCGCCCTAACTGTCTCAAGATTGAAAGTTGATATTCATCTCGAACATATACAAAGTTATCTCAGGCGCAAAAGGTTTTGCTTCAGTGTTATTTTGCATTAGCAACTAAAACGTACGGCCCAAAAATATTTAACTATTTAAATATGGCGTTCAAGATGTTGCCTCTGTTTTATGTATTTCTAGTGTTAGCTTCAATAAATGTGGCAAAATCCGAAGACTTGATTGTTGGAACTACGATCAATGGTATTTTGGCCTACACAGAAACGGTGGACTTATCTTCTATACCGCTGACGACGAGGACAAAAAATGTGTTTTATAATAGCGACTCCGGGTCAATTATCAGGGTTTGTTAAACATTTATAATAAGTTGAAAAAATTCACTCGGGACAGGACTTGAACCCGCAACCTAGCACGGGTTAGTGCTTTAGAAAAAACAAAAAGGGTTTGTTAATATTATTGTTCTATCTATCTATCTAACCAGCCCATAAATAAAGCCCACTGCTGGGCATAGGCCTCTTCCTTTTCACGCCAACCCCCTCGGTCTAATGCAAATCTCGTCCATTGTCTTCCCGCTGTTTTGACAATGTCGTCGACCCATCGAGCTTTCGGTCTACCCACCGACCGTAGACCCATTCTAGGCCACCATTCCGTGACTGCCTTAGTCCACCGTCCGTCCTCCCACCTAGCCAGATGCTATTATTGTTATTTATTTAATATTTTTCACATTTGCCTAAGCAATGTACGAAATTGAACAACGCTTTTAACTTTGTTCTGTTTTTTTTAATAAACAGCATTGCCTTTGTCCCTGGCGCCACCTCTCACGGTGGTCCAGTATAAAAAAGTATGTAATATTACTAATAATATAAATTTCCTCAGCAGTGTGACACTTGAGGCAAAATAAATAATAAAGAGTCGTGAAGAGCCACTTCTTTTTAATATCCTATTTTTTTCTTCCCTTCACCAGGGCATCTCCTGTATCGACCAAAATAAGTCGACAGCCTCAGCGATCATCACTTCAGGTGGAGTTGGCAGCACCTTCGTCAATATCAGGATACGGAGCGACCGCGGGGATGGACTGGACTACCAAGTGCAGATTTTTGTTTAACATCTTGCTAAGAAATGGCCAGAACTTTCTTAAAAAAAAAAAAGAAAAAAACGGACGATGGGCAAAAACACGATCCTCTCTGTGTTTTGTTATACGAGGTTTCCTGTGTAGGTACCTATTTTGTTACTTTAAAATAAATCGCACAGTTGATAGCCCTCAAAACCTGGATATTTGCGGAAAAATTGCTGTTATCGAAATAAACAATAATTTTTTAAAATAAATAATACGTAATATTTTTGAGGACAAGCAACTGTGCGGTTTATTTGAGACAATAGGCCTGATACTTTCCGAAAATCAATTGAGTTGTTGCGCCATCACCTATAATAAGTGTAATATTTGTCAACAAGTTATTTTATTCTAATTATTGTGTATCGTGATAATAAAAAATTATATTTGGTCTGTATTTCAAACTAGTTTTATTTTTTGTTACGATTTTTTCACTTTAACGAGAGTTTAAATCAATGTATTGTTTTACCTTCCCACGATAGGAGTTCAGTAAAACGGTTAAAAGTGACTTTTGCATGTTGTTTATTTACGCGGGTAAAGTGAAAATATTTAATTTAAAGTCAGGCCAACTGCTCGCGTTATAAAACTAACGGCTATAAACGCCGTAACGACAAAACTCGCTTATTGAAATCATTTTCTTTTTTTAACACAACAACAATGAGGCGTCGGAAAAGTTGACACAGCATTAACACAATACAGATAAAGACATTAAGGTTTAAGATATTTATTTCTCAAAAAGAATACATACATTCACTTACTTGAGAAACAATAGTTAAGTAGGTAAAAATACAATATCGACAGACAATTATCGAGAATTTAAAAAACAATAGCGGGTAGTCCTTCAATAAACCAAGCACAGTCCAGTTACATCGCTGTTGTAACTTTGTAAGGCTGTGTTTACATTAATGGGTGGACAAAGACATTACTGCATTTTATAAAATGTTATACCTAGCAAGGATAATTTATTGAAGGTAGCAAGTTGGAACCTTACGTAGCTGTAACAGAGCTCAAAATAAAATATGAATAAAGCCTCAAAATAAAATATGAACACTCATTTTGAAAGAGAATTCCTAATCCAGGTTGTCCTACAGCAGATACTAGAGCCAGAACAAAGTTTCCGATTTCAATGGACTTAATTGCGAAATGAAAAGAATTCCTTTACTTACATCCCGTTCTGTCTTGCCTGCCAGCCCGCAGTTTAGTCTACAAACGATATTCTCTAGACACCTTTCTCGGAAATAAAAATCCACCCTTCCAGCACTCGAAAAGACACTTTAAACTTTACGTGCAAAAGAAACGTTTCCATTGCTGCGAGACAATTCTTACATCCCTTTGCGTTCTTGTCTAAACATAGCGTAGCATATTCACGGTTTTCTCAAAACTATCTTTGGGCGTACCTGATATAGGGTGGAAAATTCTGTGGGAAGCGTCTTGTGGTTAGTCTTTTTGGTCGTGGGGAGGTCTCTGGGAGTAGTAAGTGCATCGAGATCGCTCTACGTGCATCCGCCGCGATGTCAGTGGAAATTCCTCGTTACCACAATAATCCACCTTCGCTTCGGGTAACTTTTTGCGATATATCACAATTTGAAGGAAATATGGAGCATTCACGCGATCGTGGGCTGCAACTTCGCTCGCTAGTCGAATATGAGACAGTTTCGTGTATGTTAAAGACTAGTTTAGTTTGGCAAATTGACTCGGATATAAATTGTTGGGAGTTCAAACTACTCATATTTCTAGAAGTTCGCTATTTATTGAGCTAACGCAAATTATTATGGTCTTTAACTGCCACTCTAGTTTGAAGGAATTGTAATGAATATAAAATACAATAAGGGCTATTGTTGAAAGCCTAAAACTTCCAAAAACGTGCTTGTAGATGAACAGTTTTTTTGAGACTTTATTAATGACCGCCTTATCTTGTAGGCATTAGATAAAAAGTCTGGTGACTATTCGACTTATTTTATCGTACAAGGCTGGGAGTTGGTAAGCTGATAGAATAGACTTCACCAAGATTGAAAAAAAAATTTTTTTTTTTGCTAGTCGCAGTTAAAAGTTGTTTTTTTCTTACTTTGTAATTTATATGTTTAGTACTCACAAAGGCCACTTCATGCTCATGCTACCACTCAAGATCCTATGCCAGCCGTAACCACTATTTTCCGGCTACTTGAGCTATGTCATTGGACCATCTGGCTGGTGGTCTGCCAACTGATTTCTTCCCCTCTCGATCACGCCATTCCACAATGGACTTATGAATGGTTCAACGAAAATAGAGTGGTGAGAAAGTCAAAATTTTCACAGTTTTTGTTTTTGCTACATTGAGATATTTTTGTGTAGCGATTTTTGGTTCAAGACAATAATATTGTATTCTTTTCCTTATTCTAAACAACAGAACAAAAAATTGGTTAGTAAGCTAATTTGTTATTCTGATCGACAAACCAGTGGTACTGTCCAAAAAAACTATAAGTTCGAGCTAATCGCATAATCGCTTATAATTATTTTTGCTTTGTTGCGTAGAAAAATAAAAAAAAACTATTTTATTTTCGTGAAACAAAATGCGTTGAACAAAAATTACTCAGTTTAGCTACAACATTGAAAAAACTGTGAAAATTGTGCATTTCACGCCACGCTGCAGCTTATAGTTGGTTTCTACCAATACCAAGACAGAAATATTTCCCTCCTTTGCTAGTTGGGCAGAAAGAGTTCTGAATGTAGAGTTCTTTAATAGAGCTAGTATTGTTCAGTGCTGCAGGTACTGGCTGTAATCTAGTTTTGAATTCCACACTAACACGGCTGGTGCGTGCGAGAATACGGAATGAGGCAAGCCCGCTTACTGGCCGTCCTAACTGGTATTTTTTTCATTTTTCTCGTATAATAATAGTTATTTGTTGTGCAAGGATGCAAAACTATTGTTTGCTTCAAGTCCTGGTATTGAATGCCGAGGAAGCGAAGGTTTCTAAGGGTGGCATTTAAAGTCGTCGACTCAAGATCGAACTCAAGTAGCTGATCTTGTGAATGTCAATGTGAATCTCAAGATAGTGTATATTAATATGCTGACAGCTACTTAAGTTTGACCTTAGCCAAGGCTTGACATTAGCATTTGACTTTTATGATTTCATCTGTGAGATCTATCTCAAGTAGGTGATCTCAGACGACTATTATAATACCACCCTAGGATTGAGCCACGAGCGTACTTGTATTATAATACCATCCTAGGATTGAGCCACGAGCGTAGTGACTAGCGAGAGGTATAAAAACAACCTGAGCGTAGCGCGAGATTCATAGGCTCGAGAAGCACAAAATATATCATCCGTGTAAAAAACACAACTTTTGACCTCAAAAACAGGTGAGCGCTTTTCGCTGTTAAAACCACTCTGCTTTTATAATATTTTCCTGAAGTTAATCCATCAAGTACAAAAATAACGTAAACCAAAGAAAGTTTTCTTTCCGGTTGCGTTCTGAATTTTTACCATATCAATTTAAAATTTAAGATACAAAAAATATTCAATTATCTTGTTTTTTTTTTATAATTTAACGAACCAAACTATATTCATTATTAGAAAACCGCATTCAAATCGGTTCACCCGTTCAAGAGCTACGGTGCCACAGACAGACTCATACACATATAGCGATCAAAGTTATAACACCTCTCTTTTTATGTCGGGGTTTTTTTTAGACTGTTGCCAGTTGGAACGTCAAGTAGTTGCGCTCGTTCACAGCTACTTCAACTTGTCGCTAAGCGTGTTTATACCGGCTGCTTGCTGAAGCCGGGCCCCTTTTTGTTTATCGGCGATATTTACCGCATGGCGGCAGTATAATTGTCGACTTGCTGGTAGTTGAATCGCATAGGCATCTATTTATTTTAAAAGGAACACAAAACAGACGATAGCCATAAAATTACAGTTGTTAGAAATATTCAGTTTCTTAAATAAATAAGTAACTTATAGTTAAGAATCCAGACTAGCGTCCAAAACATGTGATAAAATTTAATGTAGCTTTAGCAAATTAGAACTAAATAAGCACCTTAATTAAAAGAAAGCACTCTCTCACACCGATTAAACGCCTGTGATTCCAGATCTCGCTTGTCAAACGCATGCGAAAACGGCGTCTGATCGCCAGAGCCAGAAATTTATTTATTTGTATTAGAGCCGGTATTTATTTGTATTCGAGAGAAGAATTTATTTCAATGCAAGAGTGGTTAGGGTATCGTATGAAGTAGTGATAACCTAACCTAATCCTAGAGTACAATTCCTGAGAATAGCGGCGCCAGACTGGTAAATTTCAAACTGTTCGAACTTCCACAATGGAATTCCAACCTGGGTGTAAACGCCCCGATAACCAGATGTTGTAAAGAGATAAATGATATCTATCAGGAGACCCTTCATTTGTTTGGTTCGTTCGCTTCATTCAAAACATTCTTGCGAAATACGTAAGAATAAATTTCATTATTACCTTAGTAATTTTGGCCAAATAATATCTAAATAAATTAGAATTTTAAATGTGTTTGTAATTTAAGATTTTTTATAGTAATTGATTGATTTGAAAAATGCATGGCGTGCCCACCTGTAATTAGTGCACATAATTTAGAATGTTTTGCAATGTACCTATTATGTCTTTTGTGTTGGTTAATTGTGAGTTCTGTTGGTGTGCCAAATAAACTAAAATAAAAATAAAGAATTTCAAAGTAATAGTAGTAACAGATTGGTTGAGTGAACAGGCGAGCTGGACACGGGGACTCTGTTGCTACTCACGGACAAAGACGCAGCCCCCTGCACTGTTGTTCCTTGGCCGTTTCTTCAATATCTTCCCGGCGGCTGTCGACAATCGGGCTTTCCTTGACATCTGCCCTCTGCCAACCGTTTTATTGAAACTGAAGACTTCAAGGCGGGGAGGATGTTGGAGCCCTATGTCATCGGCTGCTGCAGCTTGCAAGGTGCGGGCGCCGCGGTACCTAAACCGGTCGCGCCGGCCGCGCCACCTATCGGATGCAAGCGGCGAACTCACTTCACCTTTTTCATCTTGTCGTGTCGACAGCTATATTTTGATTATTTGGTTAATTACAATATTTAAATACATACATACAGTCCACTTCTCATTTAATATACCTACCCAGGAGCTAATACAGTAGGCATCCACTAAATGCATGAATAATTTCCTTCTATCTTGCCCATCATTAGTAGTAGTATTGTTTGTGTCTGAAAATGTGTCCTAATTGGGCAACCTTTTACTGCCGAACTGAAGCTGGGTACTGCAAAATATTACTAAACCCAACATAATAGCAAAGCACCTAGCATCACAGCACCAAAAAGTTTAGCGTGTGAAACCTCACTGACCGGCCGTCAATGCGCCGCTCAGCGAGCGTATGTAAATGAGTGTGTGCTCTCAAAGGCGCGTGAGTTGGAAACAATACGCTCGATGCAGCGCACGCCCGCGCGTTCTCGATAAACGCCAATTCGCTGCGCTGAATAGCGAGTGCCTGGGGCCTGTGGTGCTCAAACTGTATCGAATTAAGGCTCAAACAGGCGAAATTTTATCGGTCGGTATATTTATTTATTTGACCCATACCAACCTTACGGTTACGATGGGCACATAACAGACAATACATACATGGAACAAAAATATCCTTAATTAATTTATACATATAAATTATAAATATAAATTAAATATGAAAAGCCAGCCCGAATGGGCATTGGACAACACAATACATGAATATGGCGTACGCGGTTTTAGTCCGGCCTTTTGCCTCTCTTTTTGTGCCAGCTGTGCGCGAACTCTTTAAGCCTTTGGAAGTTCGCCGGCCCTGAAACAAGATCAGAAAAGTGCACAGGTCCCTCCTCCTCGCGAGAGATACCGTCAAGCATTCGCTGTCTTTCTTCCTCATACAACGGACAATCCCATAGCACATGATCTCTGTCCTCTTCAGCTGCTCCACATTCACACGCGCTGGACTCGCACAGCTTAAAGCTGTGGAGCTTGCTCCTAAAACACCCGTGCCCTGTCAAAATCTGCGACGTTTGATAGTCAGGCTCGACCCAACGCGATTTGAGTCGAGCCTCCACCTCGGGAAAGAAACAGAACAGCGCTCGTCCTTTACTTTCATCCTTCCATCTCGTCTGCCATTGGGAGATGACATCCTGCGTTACGGCCTCCTGGATAGCTCTGATCTCCTTCCCGGGAATCGACTCTTGCGAGGCGTCATATGCGCGACCAGCGCGAGATACCTCCAGATCGGCCGGCAGTACACCCGCGAGCACTGGTAGAGCCGCCGTCGAGTTGCTGCGATACGCCTTCGTGAGTAACGTCAGTGCGGGGCGCTGAGTACTAAGAAGGGCGTTACGGACGGCATGCACTGCGGTGCGTCGGTGCCACACGGCCGCGGCATAGGTGACTGTGGCGACGTAGGTACCCATGTATACTAGCCTAAGCGCTGGGAACCTAACCCCCCAGGACGCTGCGGACACTCGGGCCATCTTACCGAAACACTTCACCGCCCGTTCCCCGATTGACCGCGCGTGTGGCATAAAAGTTAGACCTGCGTCCAGGACAACGCCCAAAACGGTTGCCTGTTTGACTGACTTGACCGTAGTGCCAGCCATTTTAATAGTTGGCGCCCTTTTGAGCTTCCCCTTTACCGTCATAGTTAGCGATGAATGAAGTAGAACGTTGCGTTTCTCCGTCCTATGATATTTCGATATGAGTTCTAGAATGTTTTGTATCAGGACGCAAACGACCGTACACACACCTGCGATCATATCGGAGTATCGCAGGACGGAGAAACGCAACGTCCTACTTCCATTTTAAAATACGCCATGTAGCGAAAGTACACACACATATTATGTGCTGACTTTTTGGCGTAAGAAATATCGGACGATAAAAACGCAGCTGTGTGCAAGGAATCGGGACCCACTATCGCAATAATGCAATGCGAGGGGGGCCTTTACCTCGCATTGCATTACGGGGGGCCTTTACCCGAACGAAATAGCCGATGACCGTTCTGTACGAAAGCACGGACCGTAGGAAACGTACAAAGAGTTTCGGAGATTAAATATTTCGGCTGGCCTAACGGCTAGCAAAAGTCAACGAATGGTCGATGAATGTGTATTCTATTTGCATCTGGTCTCTGGGAGCGCAAATTATAACGCTTTTGATACAAGAGAAGTGTAAAGGAATAGCGCAAATAGCTCAGTATAAAGATCGTAGTGAGTCACCTACGAGAGGCGTTCAATAAGTTAGTAGTGAGAATGAGATATAAACTCATTAAGACGCAATACGTCTCACAACTAGCGCCGCCAATGGAAATAAAATCATTTCTTTCTTTTGGATGCGTTTTTAGCAAAAAAACGCTCCTGCGATTTCTCAACGCGAGGCTTAACTATTTTTAGGACCTATGGTTTGGATTCCAGGATTGGATTTCCTACGAATACAATCGATTCTCGCCAAAAGTGGCCACTTTTGGAGAGAATCGATTGCATTGTTAAGTTCTAGGATCTGGAATCCAAACCTTAGGTCCTAAAAATAGTTAAGCCTTGCGTTGAGAAATCGCAGGAGCGTTTTTTGCTAAAAACGAAACAAAAAAAAAGATATGATTTTTTTCATTGGCGGCGCTAGTTGTGAGACGTATTTCATCTTAATAAGAAGAAAAATAGAATACTGGCCGGCATAGCTCATACAATCCCGGCGAAAGCTTAAAAGTGGACTGTGTGCCTACACTTTATTTTGGCAGCAACTTATGTTCAGTAAACCTACAGGTTGGGAGCCGCTGGTCATTGTTATGTGATGCGATGCTAGTGCTAAGTTAAGCTGAGTTATCTTCTCCCGCGCGGCGGATTAGTACACCGACTGTCTGAGCTTCGCTTTGCCGGTGTCTTGGCTTGATTGGATTGAGCCTGAGGCATCACTTTTGGGCAGTAGCAGCAGTCTATCGGAAGATGACTTTTTGGCTTTGTTAAAGGAAAATGCAGATTTATTTAAGGTTCAGCAAAAATAGCGTGGCGGGAAGTGCACAATGACATAATACTAAGGAAGTAACTAAAATAGACAAGCCTAGTAGTTCCCTGATTCTTTACGTTTCAGTCAGTTCCCTAATTATTTTTACAACATAATTATGCTGATTTTACATTTTGAGGCCCCATTGATTCTTTGCATCAATAGTGATTTATCCGATGATTTACCTTATAGATTTTGTAAGTAAAGTAAGTACCTACCCTAACATTTATCAGCTCTATTCATTTTTGAAGATTCAGAATAGCTTCTCCGTAAATCTACACTAATATAATAAAGAGGAAAAGTTTGTAAGTATGTATGTATGTATGTAGGTTTGTAGGGGGTAATCTCCAAAACTGCTCATCTGATTTTAAAAATTCTTTCACTAATAGGAAGCTAAGTTATCGCTGAGTGCTATAGGCTATGTTTATTGTGATAACGGGGAAAAAACTAAGCCTGCGCAGACGAAGTCGCGGGCAAAAGCTAGTACTAAATATTCAGAAGTGATTGCCTCAATAAAAAGCTTCGAGCATCGCGCAAAATTACAATTCAAAGATTGATTCCTCTTTGCCTCTCTAAGGTGTTTGTGGAACTGACTTGACGGTAAATGGTTTGTTATTAAAGGTACTGTTATCTTTACATTATTCGCAGTATTTCATAATTCGATTGTACCTGCACTTCGCGTGATCGCAACCACTACCTGTTTGTACGTTTGTTAATTTTTAGAAGCAATACAACTCAAAAATGTGGTGAAGAAACCTGCGGTCTAAGTCGACTAAACTGAGATAATGGTAAAGTAAAGCCGACAGCGTTACTTCACTCAGTTGGGCTGAGTAGAAATGCCAATGCACTTCTTCTTTGTCCTCGCCCCTAATATCGGATAACGTAATATTGAGACGCCAGCCACTTATTTTGCTGACAAAGCATCATCAACAGACAGACCCAAAATTTTCATGTCTTTATCGACATCCGTCATTCACGTCGTTTGTGGTCTACCCTCTCTCTATTTTTGCGTAGCTATGGGAAGGCACTTCTTTACTACGTTATAATCCGGTCTTCGCATAACACCCTAGAGAAACTTAGGGTGGCATTAATATTCGTCGACTCAAGATCTAACTCAAGTAGATGATCTCAGAAAAGTCAAATGCTAATGTCAAGCCTTGGCTATATCAATTTCAATGTCAATCTAAAGATAGCGTCTATTAGTATGCTGACATTAGCCAAGGCTTGACATTAGCATTTGACTTTTCTGAGTTTACCTACTTAAGATCCAGCTCAAGTAGGATTATTAATACCACCTTTAAGGCGCCGTGCATAGTGCATCGCCCGCGCGCAAAGAAAAATGCACAAAATCGATACCTGTATCAAATAGACTAAACAAATTGAAAAAGTTCACATATAAAACTCTAGAATTAGGTGAGACCTATCTAAAACAGCCAGTTTCGTGTTGACATTCATAAACATTTTGAAGATATTTTGCTTGAAAAAAAATAGGCGGCGCACTTTTTTTCAAGCAAAATAGTTATCTTGCAATCTGTTATGGATATCAACATGAAACTGGCTGTGTTAGATAGGTCTTACCTAATTCTAGGGTTTGATATGTGAAAATTTTCGTTTTTTTATGTATTTGATACAGGAATCGATTTTGTGCATTTTTCTTGGCGCGCGGGCTAATTCACTATGCTCAGCTCCTTAAACGCTGTATAAAGAATCTAATATAGATGTAAACTTTCCTGTTCGACTTTTCTCGCCAAGCACACGCGCGAAGAAGCCAATAATTCTCATTCGCATTCCTCGCGCAGTAACCCCACTGATACATTTGAAAGTCGCCGGGGCCGGGTGACATGAAATATTAAAGCTGCGGGTGGTTTTTTTCCAATTGGCCGCGCCCGACGCAGCTGAGGCGGCTGTAAAACCGATACGTGACCCGCCCCGGCTCCAGTGCGGTACCCACGTCTGGGGAAGAGCTTAGGAGGGAATACGACAGAGTGACGTAAGTTCTACTCCACGTTTCCCAAACGTTAACTACTTTTTTTATGTAGCCTGTATAGTGTTCCACTGCAGGACAAAGGCCTCCCCCCAGATTTTACGGTCCTGAGCCACCTCCAACCATTCCGGCAAATATTTGTCGAGATCATCTCGCCGTCTTCGCCATGGCCGGCCTCGTCTGCTGTGTCCGCCGCTGGGCACCCACTCGCTAGCGGGTCTCGCCTAACCACCTGCCCGTGAAAAAAAAAACAATAGATAATACAATGGCGGAAAAGACAGATCTGCCCATCTCGCGAGCCAGCCTTAACAAGCTGATGGTTGTCTCTTTTATGCTATAGTAGGTACTAACTTCTTCTCTCGTGTTGAAACCGTCAACCTTCGAGCTCACAAAAACGATAAAAAAAGATATATGTATTGTACTAAATGACAACAATCATCAACGATTTACAAACTCTTTGTATTTTCTAAAGCACTAAGCCGTGCAATAAACTATCGGCTGTTGTGAGTTGTTTTCTTTATATTACTCTATCAACCATTATCAGTTAAGTGACAGATTGTTAACATACTTAGTATGGAAAACGTGAAGTAAATTTAATGGTTCTGGAAAGCAAGGATGAAAAATGCCACTGGACCAGGTCGAATCTAGAGTGGTGCACGCAGTAAAATACTTTACTGCGAGATCCCAAATATGATCCGCCCAACACCAGAGGACGCAATAATCGGGAGAGCATTATGAGGTAAAAAATAATTAGACTAACCAAAGAGTGCAAAGGGCCAAAAAAGCCTTGGTTCATGGATAATTAATTTTGCCACATTAAATTCAAAGCACAAAGAGCAGTGCTTTGAAAACGGCTCATTTAGGGTGGTATTCTAGAACGCTACTTAAACTCAGTTCAAACTAGAACGCTACTTAAACTCTGTTTAAACTCAGTTCAAACTAGAAGGCTCCTTGAACTCTGTTTAACCTCAGTTTAAGTAGAGTTTAGTAGTGTCGACTGTCGGTAAAACAGTGCATGTTTTGATTTTAATATCCTTCCTTTCATATCAAAACATGCACTGCTTTATCGATAGTCTGAACTCTGTTTAAGCTGAGTTTAAGTAGCGTTCTAAAATACTACCCTTAGAGAGTAGTCGTTTTCGCGCTAGTGCCCGCCGCCTAACGCTGTGAGAGTCAGATGAGAGTGTGACAATTGGCTTCTTTTGGCTCAATTTTTTTGCGATTTGATCTATTCTCGTATGTAATGCTCACGGGGAGCAAGTGCTAAAAGAAACCCGCTTTTCGACTTAAAGTCCCACCTCCCACCTATGTATATTATAAAATGCAAAAGTTTGTGAGCGAGTGAGAGAGTGAGTGAGTGTGTGTGTTTGTTACTTTTTCACGCTGAAACGGCTAGACGGATTAAGAGATAACTTATTAAGACATAAGAATAACACATAGATTACATATTAGCACGCTTTTAAGCAAAAAGCATACATCCTGTTTTGTAGTCCTTGCGGACGAAGTCATCTTATTATTACGTTATGTGTAACGTTTAGTTTGACGGTCGCTTCCTGACCCATTGAGTTAGGTTGAAAGTAAATAGAAAAAAAAACATTTTTTTTTGTTAATTGTACAACGTGTTACAAAACATCGTAACTATTCACTTTTAATGATTCGCGATATTTAAACATTATTGTATTCGAAACCGGTCGAATACAATAACATCGTAACTCTTCTTAAAGGATGTAATCTAGTGGTAAATAGGATGTCAATTATTGTGTAAATCTTTTATTATAATCTTTATTTTATAAAAAAAAAAATATTTTTCATAATTTTTTAGTTTTTGGTAATAGCTCAATTAAAAAAATATGTTTGTTTGTGTAGGTGCATTTGCATTGCTTTGAGTTGTTAAAACATCGTGAAAGTTAATGAAAACAATATAAAAAAAATATTTTTCTCCCGCCACAGCAGCATTTACATTATATTACTTTCAAAATCAACGGAAGGTCATAGAGCCAAAAAAATATTAGGTTGTGTGTGATCCCTATACCCCGGGTGCCTATTACCCTGTAAAAAGAGTTAGGATCTTTTGTAACACCTTGTATAGTTATTTCTGACCATAATCCCGAGAAAGCCACTCCACGCAGTCGCAAAAGGCAAATGTAACCGATCCACCGTCCCGGCGGTAAAAAGTCGCCGCCAATTCGTCACGTGGAGTGTTCATTTTATCCCGAGTCCGCCTCGTCACTTTTATTCCGCACTTTAGGTTACGCCTCGCCTCTGACGCCCTACTCTGGAACTTTGGGAACTACGGACAAAAGAAATTAAGGAAAGGGAGATTAATATGTAGGTATCCCTCTGTGCATTTCTACCTCTTTATTGTGAATTGTGAATGAAATCATGCGACAAATGGCGGCGCGATTATGCAGCCCCGTGCGGTGGCATATCGACGCAGGCGCAGGTCTCTTCCCATTTGATCAACTTACGGGCTGCGATAGTTAAGAAGTATACGGACCGAAATTAGGTAGCTAAGATAGAGCTGTACAGATAGAGTCTCTCAGAGAAAGTGAGTTCGGCCTTAATCACTGATGGGCGATTTTTGCGTTGAAGGATTTTTGCGTACCTCAGACCTTTGAGTCTACAATGCTTAGCATAGCAATGCGGCAGAGTGTCAGAAAACAATTACGAAAGAATTATATTGATTAATTTCGGTTTACAAAACAAACGCGCTTTTGTAGTGTTTTGTTATAGAACACAAATTATTGTTAGCAACTTAATAAGTTTCAGTTTCATAAAAACCCTCTTTTTGGGTCGGGGCCCTAGAACATAAACAAATAATCGTGCCTGAGTAAGGTTTTTTAATACGAGCCTTGGCATTCAGAAACCTGATACCTTCGGAGGTTTCAGAGTGGTACCCCGGGCACTCCCGCCTTTTCCTGCATTGGAATTTACTGAAAAGGCTCACTAAAAACAGATGTAAGACTTTAGTTTCAAAAGTTAAGGTTGCTTTTGGCGTGGATTAGCGCTGCCTCATTGTTTTTACTTTTCATTGCGACGGGCGGAATATGATGCAGAAATTCGAAATGTAAGGACAATTGAGTGGAGAACGCAAATATGCAGTGCGCTTCTTTCAGCTACCCAGTTGCGCTTTTTTAACATCTCTTTTTCAACGTTTTCCCTTTTACCACGCTGAAATGAATCTTCATGAATGGTTGTGGTTTTTTTAAATTAATGCTGCCCTTAGTAATTTGAAAGGTGCGTATTTTTGCATGGTAGGTAGGAAGATAAACGAATAGAGTTCAAAAGTGATAGTTTCCTTCTTGTGAGGGATTTAGATTTGAAATCTAAGTCCTAAAAATAGTTAAGCCTAGGGATTCTCATTTGGCGGCCCGTTTTTAGCAAAGAACGCTTCCAAAAAGAAGTTTTTTTTTATCATCGGCGTTTTTTCATCCTCTTTAAGAAGAAATCGCTTTAAATGTCAAGGCAACCAATGATTTACTCAGACGTTGATAAACTCCATAATTATTATTTTGCATTTTTTGTTGCATCTACTTATCATGCGCCACCATTTATTCTACCGACATCTATACCTCATGGGACATGTACGGTCGGCCAAAATCTCAGATACCCCATGGGAGCTCTTACCGCGCGCGGCATAAGGGCGTCAATCGAATAAAAAGGGTTATCTGAGACTGTGGCCGACTGTACCATCGGCCACAGTTACAGATACCCCATGGCAGCTGTTACCGCGCGTGGCATAAATGCGCCAATCGAACAAAAAGGGGTATCCTAGCAGGCTGCATGTATCAAAATTGTAAAACCGGCAAAGCACGTCCTAAAGAAGCGTCTATAATGGGTGCAAGTAAGGCTGCCGGCAGACCGAGCGGCTAATGACTTGCTCATCGTGAGCTAATTATCTGTCTGAACGCCCCTTAGAGCCGGCCCCTTACCGCTCTTTATGTGCCCCAGCCAAGCACCTGGTGTGCAGTTTGTGTTCTTAGACACTTTCTTTACGGTTCAATTATACAAGGTGTTACAAAAGATCCTAACTCTTTTTACAGGGTAATAGCACCCGGTGATAGGGATCACAACCTAAATTTTTTTTTGCCCTTTCCTTTTCGCTCAGTATTTGCGCACGCGAGACAGCAAAATATATTTCAACAAAAAATTTGTCTGTACAACACACCGTTTCCGCGTGAAAAACGTACTCACGCGTCGTTCGCTCCAGCCGTACTCTCGCATCACTCCATCTGAAACAAGCGAGCAGAGGCCTTAGCCTGTAACGCAATGGTGCCAAAATGGGCTCCCACTTGACGGCTTCTATTACGATTTATTATTGCTGTCGGTCCTTTTAACATTTTTGTAGTACAGCAGAATATTCTGATTCTAATTCTAGAGGATTAGGTCTCTCGTTGTAGGAGAAAAACGAGGAAACCCCAGTTTTGTCCTTCTGCTGGGACGCTATCGACACGCCATTGCGTTACAGGCTAAGGCCTCCAGCTCCCAATATCGGCGGGGGCAAACAATGGCTTACAAGAGTTTAGGGCGAGCCGGCGCGCTGCATATTCAACGGACGCCGGGCCACTGTCAACAGCCGTACACCGGGAGCTCACTTGCCATCTACTGACCTTGGAGTTATTGCGGAATGGCGACGCCGAGGAGGAAAGAGATCGGTTGGCAGACCAGCAGCCAGATGGTCCGACGACATAGCCAAAGTAGCCGGAAAACAGTGGTTGCGCCTGGCGCGGGATCGTGAGAGGTGGCGTGAGCATGAAGAGGCCTTTACTCAGCAGTGGGTGCTAACAGGCTCATTAATGTATTTTCAACCCCCGTCCCAAAAAGCGGGGTGTTATAAGTTTGGCCTCGGCTGTGTGTGTGTGTGTGTGTGTGTGTGTGTGTCAGTGTGTGTCTGTATTTCTGTCAGTCTGTGTGTATGTCTGTGGCACCGTATAGTCCTCAAACGAGTGAACCTATTTGGATCCTGTTTTTTTATTTATTTGTAAGCAAGTTTTTAGCGAGAGGTTTTATCAAAATCGGTTTAGCCACTTATGAGATATGCTAAATTGAAGCTTAAATGTCTAGGATATTTTACATTTTTAATTTAGTACCGGAAATTGCTACCAGTGGAAACTTTTAATGACTGGCTATTGTTATTTAAAATTTTCTTGTTTACTACCATGTTTTATACGTATTAAGTTTTATTATGTTATAGTCACTAAGTAATTTTCTCCTTAGAATTATATAAACCATAACCTGAACTAAGGAATTGTTTGCAACATAGTTTGCAACGGTTTTATGTGCGCGGGCGGACGCGGCACGATTGTGCCGCTTATAAACCGTGTCATTAAAGAAAATATTTAGGATGGACTTCAAAACTAACGTTGTCTCGCTTTGATTGTATCAATTAGAGCGAGAGGGCGACTGTTTTGAAGTTCATCCTAAATTTTTGCTTTAGTGACACGGGTTATACAAGTCAACAGCACACCGTGCATCGACGGCACAATCGTGATGGATATGATTAGACAGGGTAAATAATTATTAGATAAAGAATGCAAGAGCTTTGTTTCTGTAAGTCGGCTCCTGGACTACCGGCACGCACCGCTGGTCACAGCGGCAACAGTATCCAGACAGACACATTGTAACTTTACCCCATTTGCATAGTTTATACACCTTTGATTATTGCCCATAAAGTTTAAACATTCAGGACCGGTCCCACATGGTGAGGCATTCAGGAGCCAAAGTTTTTAAAGTAACCAAAGAAATCGATTGGACTCAAATTCCACTTACACCACTTACACTTACAAACTAAACAGGAAAGTTTCCTTGTCTCATGAATAGATGCAAGGCTTGAATTATTTTTTGTGCTTCTTCTAATCGTTGTTGTAAAGTCAAGTGTGTTGGCATTTCCATTCAAAACGCGCTCCGAAAAAAAAAAAACAAATCTACAATCATCAAAAGGACTCGGAGATTTCTCTTTCTCTTCTAACTTCAACCCTTTGGTAGTCGAAGTTTTATTGTGTCGTTTTAATTTATGAAAACGGCAAACGCGAAACCATTTTCAGCATTAAAAATTCACACAATAGTCTTAAGGCTGGAAGATAGCAGCTTGGCAAGAAATTCAAAATTTTCACAGTTTTTTACATTTTGTAGCTAAACTGAGCTATTTTTGTTCAGAGATTTTTCATTCGCGGCAATAACATACATAGTATTAATTTCATTATTGTAAACAACAGAACAACAATAATTCAGCCGATTATGTGTTCTGGTCTACGACAAGTTTTTTTGGGCAGTGCCACTGCTTCGTAGACCAGAACACACGTTGCTATCATCCCAGTCTAATCTAGGTATGAAATCTTAATAGGTAGAGTTATCAATTATTTGATCAAAGGCAGCAAAACGAAGCCACGAACGTCACATCCGACCGCAATACCTTTGACAGCCGAAGTTTTAATCATAGCCTCTATGCCCATATTTTTTTTTATTAACTTGTTGGTGGACCAGTTATTAAGTCCATAAAGCACACATTGGGTGAAGTGCTTAGGCCAGGGGTCGGCAACCTGCGGCTCGCAAGCCGCATGCGACTCTTTCGATGAAAGTTGCGGCTCTTTAATTCTATCTTCAAAAAAATTACGTAACCTAAAAAACTCTATCAAAAAAGTTAAGGGCTAATTCGGTGAATTTTTGGGCGCGCTGCGCGCGCTGTGCCTATTTACATCAAAGAGGATATTTTTTTTTGGCGCATTTGGGTTATTTATAATGTGAATTTCTATCAAGGAAACTATGGGTGAAATCGGTGATTTTTTTAAATTTTGAAGCAACAAACAAATTCTATAATACTGAAAAGTTTTTTTGTGGCTCTCTAAAAAGTAAGAAATTTTGAAAATTTACATTTTGGCTCTTTTGCCCCAAAGTGTCGACCCCTGGATTAGGCCAATGCATCGAGCCAACAATCAAATAGAAAGAGTGAAGGAGAGAAGATCTGAAGGTGACCAAACGTAGAAGAGAAAATTCGTCTGGCGGATTCAGCGTAACAAACACACACTCACTCACTCACAAACTTTTGCCTTTACCCCGAACTGTGAACTCATGACCACAGTTACAACCCCATATTTCGGCAACCCCTCGACCGATTTGGCTCATGTTCGAACTTAAAAAAATATTTTAATTTCATTTACTCGCCTTTTATATTTCGCGACGCACCGACTATAGTATTTACTCAAGTTATCTTCGAATGAACATTCATACATACTCGTACCTACAAATACAAACATACATTAATTACAATGATTGCCAACCTTTGATAGGAGATTGCACGCAAAAAAAAGAAGAAGAAGTAGGGACTGGAAAGATTGGCGTGAAAAAGAAAAAGAAAAAAAACAGTGGGCGAAACTTATGGGCTGGATAGATAAGGGCAAGGCCCCATTGGTGCGTTGCGCTGCGTTGCGTCGTCGTTGCGGACACGTTTGCATCTGCCCATTGCGATGGCTGAACTGAGACGCAGATGCGACGGCGAGTATACCCTCTTGCGTCGCGACGTCATGCGTCGTCGCAACGCAGATGTGGCATACAATGCGTCGATCCGACGCGACGACGCAACGCAACGCAGCGCAACGCACCTCTATGGGGCCTCGCCCTAAATTGGCCGTGCAGCACCAAGAGTTTGGCCCAACATTTTGGAAGCTCAGAGCCGTACGGATATCCGTCCGTACGCCCTTTGAGACCGCGCCGACGTGACAAAATTACAGCCGGTTTAAAAATGTAACTACGTTCGTCCGAGGAGAGTGTTTTTGTGGTCCACTTTGTAGCTATACAAGGTGTCACAAAAAATCCTAACTCTTTTTACAGGGTAATAGCACCCAGTGGTAGAAATCACAACCATTTTTTTTTTTTGCTTTATGACGTGCCCTTGATTTTTTAATTAATAAAATGTGGATGCTATGGCGGGAGAAAAGTATTTTTTAAATATAATTTTTATTTACTTTCACAATTGTTTTAACAACTCAAAGCTATTCAAATGCACCTACATACACAAACATAATATTTTTAAATTTGAGCTAATACCAAAAACAAAACAAAAATGAAAAATTAGCAATTTTGAGATTATAAAATAAAAATTGTTTTTTTCAACTTTTTTTTACAGAATTGTCACCCTGTTGACCACTGTGTGGTTATAATTAAACGAGCGAGCGAAGCGAGCAAAGTTCTCCGAGTCTACTGGAACAATCCGGCATTAAATTTGTATGTATGTATGTATGTTTGTATGTATGAATGTTCGTTCGACGATAACTTGGGTAATTTCTTGTCGGATCGTCATGAAATTTGGTAGGCAGGTAAATGAAATTAAAAGAATTTTGAAGTTCGAACATGAGCCAAATCGGTCGAGGGGTTGCCGAGATATGGGGTTGTAAAGTTTATATGCAATGCGCGCGCGCGCCTGCGCAAATGGTGTTAGCAAAATTAGGTACACTCGCGAGCGCATAGTTTGAGGCGAACCACTAGTTTATACAAACAGGTTGTTCTAGGTGGCATGATGAAGATGAAGCAAAAAAAATATCGGCTGTTCCATACAAAAGGTCGAATCAGTACTGCGTCAAATGTATGAAACAGACGATATTTATTCGCTCAATTTTTTCGCCACCTAGTACAAGTTGTTTGTATTGATCAGTAGACAGCCTAATTAAAGTTCCGTTATCGAATGAGGGTGCACCCTGTAGTTGCCTTTGCCAAACTAGTACCTTTGATTACCTACTCGGCTTATGCTTTACTTAGGAGATCAGATTCTGTATACTGGTACGTATGTGAATTTGGCTTTGTAGTGTTAGTACTTAAGTGCAATTGCCTTCTAAGTTCCTTAGCTTACTGCATCTAGGGTTCAAGGATTAGTTCCAAGTCCCAACTAATTCTGTATGCGCAACGCTTGCATTCATTCAAAAGTTAACCTAAGTCTAGGCAATTTGCAATAAGCATAACTTGAAACACTCTTGTTAGACTATTTACTTACTTTAGAGTGGTATTGTGCACTTAAGAGTGGTATTGTACAGTTTACAGGTTAAAAAAAATGCTAATTTGCACTCTCTTTTTGAGAGAAAAAAAACTATCAGTACTAATAACTAGTAAATTAAAAATGTAAAATACCGCCGATATTTTAGCTTCAAATAAGCGTATCTCATGAACGGCTAGACCAATTGTGATAAATAATCTCAGAATACTTATTAAAAAAAACCGCATTCAAATCAGTTCATCCGTTTAAGAGGTACACAGTGCTACAGACAGACAGATACACACACACACATAGCATTCGTACATAATATTATAACACCCCTATTTTTGGGTCGGGGGTTAAAAACAGCAAAAATTGATGTTTCATGATGATCCGACCTACTCAAGCTATAGTCGAACAAACATTCATACATACAAATATACATACCAACGTCTCGCTTCGCTCGCTCGTTCAACTATATTCTAGACTTTTGGTAAGTACACACGACAGCACGTCGAACCTTACACGCTAGCACTCTACTCTTACGGGCGACTTTACAACAAAAGTGTACACTCTGACGTGCTGTCGTGTCTACTAAAATATGTTTTGTGATCGATCAGTACCCCTCGAATAAACTGTCACAGGGACCTTATTTCTACACAAAGGTAATTTGTCACAAAAAACAAGTAGTAAATAATGATAGTCTTATAACAAAGAATAAGTACAACCCAGTCCATCCATTTTGCTGAGCCGGAACTCTAAAGGGGGCAATAATGATATGAATTTCCACTATCCATGCAACATTACAACTTTTATCGACCCCAAGGCAATAAAAACTCTCTTAACCCCTGGATTCCCCTGCACTAGATATAAGAGGTTGGCGTAAATGCTGTATCCCACCAAAAACATTTTCATGTAAAATGTTGCCAAGTCGAGACCATACATCGCACTGTCAAAAAGCTATCAAATCGGATGTAGAGCCAAGCTTCTAACTCTACAAGCCCTACCTTAACAAACTCTACACCTTAGTCAAAATATGTAGCTTAGGTCAACAGAATGAGTTAAACTGAACAGGGGTTTCAGGGTGTTAAAAGACCGCCAACAGACCCGAAAGCCACGCAAACTAGACACCATAACAAAGTACTTTTTCGATAAATTATTGCTGGGAAATGATTTTGGTATTTTAGGTTATAATTTTGAACAATATTTTATCACGCAATGGACGTGTAACGCACAGAAGTCATATTGCGCAAGCGTAGGTTTATGTTACTTAAGCTTGAAGTGGCGATGTTTAGAATACATTGCGGGTCGCAATTTTAACGTCATTTTTTGTAGGAAATATTCATAATTTTGATATGGTTTCATGAGAAGTTATGTTAAGAAGTAGATACTGAATACGATTCTTTAAAAAAAAGTTTTGCAAAGTCCGACTTTGAATCTCATTATCTCGGAAACCGTTGATTTCCCAGGCATAGTTTTTTGGGAAAAAATGTTCCGTATGATGAGGACAATAATAATACGTGGTTTTCCGCTTCGTTGGCGGTCTTTTAACACCCTGTAGACATAATTTCCCGAGAATTTTGTTGATCTGGTATAATCCAAACCCAAGTTATGAGGGTTCAAAAAAACGACGAAGCGCTTCGAGAAAAGGTAGTAGTGCTCTTGAGCTTCGCTTACTCGACTTGGCGGGGGCACTAGCGTACCTCCAGATATCTCTTCTCTACCTCTGAATATAATGTAAGAGTCAGTTTGTTTGTAATTGGCGAGAATTTTCAGTGTATTACAACAAAAAAATTGACTTGGAGGTGGTGAAGTAGATATTGATTAGAAGGAATCGAAGCCATTTATTTTTAGTTTGGTTTGAATTTAGAATAGAACGAGCGAGCGAAGCGAGCGAAGTTCTCCGAGTCTACTGGAACAATCCGGCGTTTGTATGTATGTATGTATGTGTGTATGTACGTATGAATGTTCGTTCGACGATAACTTGAGTAAATTTAGTAGGATCGTCATGAAATTTGGTAGGCAGGTAAATGAGGCCAAGATAATTCTTAAGTTCGAACACGAGCCAAATCGGTCGGGGGGTTGCTGAGATATGGATAGTTCGGGGCGAACCACTAGTCTATTGAGACCACGTGCTGTAAGAGACTCTATCATCATCATCAGCCTGTTAGCACCCAATGCTGAGTAAAGGCCTCTTCATGCTCACGCCACCTCTCACGATCCTGTGCAAGACGCAACCACGCTGTTTTCCGACTACTGACTTCGGCTTTGTCGTCGGAAGATACTCTAACTTTGAATTGATGTAAAAAAGAATAAAATGGTTTATTGAATGATTATTTCATGCACAGCACTAGCCCTTTTGTCGGTCCCAGAATCCACGGAGGAGTAACGGGAACAAAAAAGTAGAAGAGGGCACCAAAACGAATCAACCCTGAAAATACATCAGCCAAGTTGTAAACGGAACCGCGGACACAAACTAGCGGTATCTACAGTGCAAGTAGGTACGTTAGGCCGAGCCATTTGTCGCGTCCAATGGAGGGTGTCGAGATTAACGGCAGTGGAGCCCGATCGGCCTCCCGGGACACGCAGCGCGGCAGATCATTAGATGGATGCACTGCACTTGCACGCAGGAGGCAAGGGAACCATCATTAACTAAAATCCGTTCGCTATCATAGTGTCACTTTGATATTTGCAGCCTTGGCGCGCGGCGGCTTTTCACAAAAGAAAGTAAAGGAAGCCGACGCGGCGCAAACACGCCAGTGAATTTGGCTCGCCGCTCGTCATTCTATAAAGAAGCGTCGTCGTATTGAGAGGTTGTGCTTGTGACTTTTGACTTAGTATTTTGTATTGAGCGTCGATCGCTGCGTGTAGATAAAATGTTTTTTCTTCCGTGTGAAGATAGCGAGGTGCCTCTAGACGAAACTTCGAATGACCCAAAAATTAAAAGACGAAGGTTTTGTAAAACATGTTAGCAAACTTTAATGTCCATCAGCATTGTGTTAAAATGAATTTGTCTGCGCCCATACAGACAGATACTTCAAAAATAGTTGGTATCCTAAGAACCAAGATTGCCGTCGTGTGTACCTTTACCCATTGTGGGTCCCATAGTAAGCACGCAGCGTTGCAGATGATTAGGTGGATGCACCACAGATACAGGACTCGGGAGGCGCGGGAGCTATCATTTATTTCCCACAGTTAAGACGCCGTACGTCTCAAAACTAGCGCCGCCAATGAAAAAAATAACATTTCTTTTTTTGATTGCGTTTTTAGCAAAAAACGCTTCTGCGATTTCCCAACGCGAGGTTTAACTATATTTAGGACCTAAGGCTTGGATTCCAGATCCTAGAACTTAAGAATGCAATCCTGGAATCCAAACCTTAGGTCCTAAAAATAGTTAAGCCTCGCGTTGAGGGAACGCAGAAGCGGTTTTTGTAGCAGGCTTTCGTCGACGGGTAAAATTGCCGCTTTAGCAATTGTGTGAAAACCTGAAAAAAGTGTGCGAAGTAAAAACCCAGTAAATCTAATGAACATGGCCATTAAAAAATCACATTACAGCACTTGGGAGCTGAGCAGTCGAGAGCAATTCCCGACTGAAACTCCTTATTCCTTATAACTGGGTAACATAAATCGCCCTTAACTGAGCAAACTACGAAATACTGTGTTGAAGAAGGGCGATAAATTCGTAATGCGAAAAGGAACAATTTCGTCCGTACAGCGACCCGGGCTGGTGCAATAACGTGCATACGTGACCCGCGGCGCGGGGTGCCACGGAGCGAGGCGAGCGAGTCTAGCGGAGCGGAGTGAGCGAGTGGCCTGGCAAGTGAGCTTAGCGGGGCGGAGCAAGCGGGACTAGCAAGGCAAGCCAGACAAGCGAGCGAGTGTAGCGGGTCGAAGGGCCTGGCAAGTGGGACTAGCGAATGAACTTAGCGGGGCGGAGCAAGCGGTACTGGCCAGGCAAGTGGAGTTAGCGAGCGAGCGTAGCGGGTTAGAGCGAGCCTGGAAAAGGAGAATAGTGGAGTGAAAGTTACTTTCATTGACAAACCAGCAATACAGATTAGTTCTCAATAATATTCAGGACACCGATAGTGTAGCAAGTAGAGTAAGCATTCACCAATATACAGGGAAATTATCAATAGCTTTTTTCCCGAAACACTCCAACTTCTAAATGTAATTTCCAACAACTTTTGTTCTACGACTTTGGTGAAAGTGCATTTTGTAATCATACAAAACAATTTTTTTTTCATCTCCCATGCTCGGAAAGTACGCTGTTACTTTAAACATGCGATCGTAGAAGATCCCTTTTTAAACCACTTTGTATTTTTGTGCGCTTCGAAATTTGAACTCGACGCCCTAAAAAAAAAAAATAAGGAACTCCTTCAAATTGTAGCATTGCCTAGCAACGGGTTGTTGATTTTATGACACTTCAAGAAGACACGATTTGTAATCAACAACCCGTTGCTAGGCAATGCCACATACTCCTTTGTGAATAAGCAAAGAAGAAGGAAACTCATTTCACTAACCTCTATGTAGGTACCTACCTACCTATGTATATTGTTTGTCACGCTTGGCTAACAAAATCATTTCCTCGCTTCTGTGAGATGAAAAGTTTTGTGTTTCGCACGAATGCAATATTATTTGCATCTCGTGCTTCTGAATACCTCGCTACGCTCAGGTTTCTTTTTTTGAACCACTCGCTACGCTCGTGGCTCAATTTTAGAAACCTTCGCTAGCTCGGTTTTCAATACAAGCACTCGCCGCAAACAATAATTTTGCATTCTTGCATAACAAATAACTATTTCATCTCCCAGGCTCGGAAAGTACGCTGTTACTTTAAACATACGATCGTAGAAGATCCTTTTTTAAACCTTTGTATTTTTGTGCGCTTCGAAATTTGAACTCGACGCCCTAATAAAAAAAAAATAAGGAACTCCTTCAACTTGTAGCATTGCCTAGCAACGGGTTGTTGATTTTATGACACTTCAAGAAGACATGATTTGTAATCAACAACCCGTTGCTAGGCAATGCCACAAACTCCTTTGTGAAGAAGGAAAAAAGGAGGAAACTCATTTCACTAACCTCTATGGTAGGTACCTAACTACCTATGTCTAAGGCTTTTTTCGGGTTTTTTTTTTTTTGTTGTTTATGAAGACTTCTCTTGATGGCGCTATCCATCTCACCATAGAAAATGGAGTTTAGCCAGAATTAATGTCAAAGTCTGTCCACAGACTGTCTATTGGTCTGTGCCGAGGTTTTTTCACAGATAACAGCTACCCCGCCGCGCGCCGCTTGCTCTTGCTCGTAATTTTTGTTTCACACACAAGTGATCATCCATGGATTTTCATTAAAATAATACCTACTTAGAATTATAAGTGCTTTTGTACATCTTGTATGTATGTACAAGCCATGTATGGGAAGTGTTGTGTTTTGGGTCGAATGGAGAAACCAGTTTAGCCTAGGCCAAACTAGGCTAGCCCTATTTGAATAGGGGTAATACAGATTCTACCTAGTTATGCTAGACTAGTACTTTTTCTTAAAACTAACTAACCCGCCGTAATTATCTGAACAGTAGGGGACGCATTTAAAGGCCGAATTTGAAAAAGTCTACATTCAGAAAGTCTACGGTATATCCGATTTTGTCCGGTTTTAAGGACCACTCGAAAACAAAAAGAGGTAGGTAGGTATGTCAGTGTGTCGCCAACCGAACCTACTGACCTAACCTTTGTTTTAAATCTTTTTCGACTGTCTGTCACACGTCTAGGAATACCCTGTATATTTAACACCCTTTATGTCGGTTTTTAGAACACCTTTATAAGTAAAAGGCCTGGTTTCGGGGTTCTTAAGGGGTTCGAAAATTTCGTTATTTTTGCGCTAAACCTCTTAGTTTACGAGATATGGTAACATTCATACCTAATCGTTCGTCAATATCAGCTCGGGCTAGGCCATACTAGTTTATCCTGGAGCGTACAATATTCTTGCTAGGCCAGACTGGATTGGCCTAGGCTAAACTGGTTTCTCCATACTAGCTTCGTTCGGCTAGACTAGTTTGGCCTAGGAAATACCGGTTTATCCATACGAGCTTCGGCTAGACTAGTTTGGCCTAGGCTATACTGGTTCGTTCATACGAGCTTAGGTTAGACTGATTTGGCCGAGGCGAAACTAGTTAATCATGAAATCGGGTTTGGCCGGTAACATAATACAACAGAAATGGCAAGAAAATAAGGATTATTAGGGGTCAGGTCAAGCGGTTGGTCAGGTGATTATTTTCCATCGCAACTTAAATACCACCCGACGCCACGGTACGCCACCCGACGCGCGCAGACTTATCTGGCATTCTTTTTGGTTATTTGTGATCTACTTTGACATTTATTCTTACTAAAATACAGCGCCATCTAGAATTTTTATTATAACTAAAGGAAAAAACCCTATTGTTTGTCACGCTTGGCTAACAAAATTATTTCCTCCTTCGTGAGATGAAAAGTTTTGTGTTTCGCACGAATGCAATATTATTTGCGTTTCGTGCTTCTGAATACCTCGCTACGCTCAGGTTTCTTTTTTTGAACCACTCGCTACGCTCGTGGCTCAATTTTAGAAACCTTCGCTAGCTCGGTATTCAATACAAGCACTTGCCGCAAACAATAGTTTTGCATTCTTGCATAACAAATAACTATTTCATCTCCCACGCTCGGAAAGTTTGCTGTTACTAGTAACTTACGATCGTGTAAAGGCCGGATTTAAACTATCTGAACTTTTGTGCGCTTCGAAATTTGAACGCGACGCCGGGACAGTCTTTCCCGCGCCCTATGGTTTTGAAAAAGAAAAAAACACTGGCCGTTTAAGTAGATGCCAGATCCCGATGGAAAATAAAACCTCATTCATAGTTCGTTTAAACGCGTATTTCAGCGAAAGCGATTGTTCGTGCCCATTCTCTATACAAAACTGTGAATGTAAATGGTGCATAAGCATCTTTTAAAAAGGTAAAGTCACGGAATAGAACATTCAGAAACGCGGTTTCTTCTTATAGTCTTTTCAATATTTTGTACACATATTTATTTTTAAATACCAGTAATTAAAAAAAATGCTGCGCTTCTGTTTTATAAAATAGATAATTATGTTTTGGTTTGTTAAATACATTTTTTCAAACGATATTACTAATTTCATTTTTTATCTCCTAGAAATTTTTAATGTATATGGTAAAAGTTCAGAATGCACCCGGAAAAAAAAACATTCTTTTATTTACATAATTTTTGTGTCTGGATAAATAAACTTCAGGAAATTATTAATAAAACGAATGGTTTTAATACCAACGAAGCTCAAAACTTTAGTGCGGCAGCCGTAACTACAGTAAAATATGCTTTTACTCAAAAAAGCTCGTAATGTGGACATTAATTCGACAACCTTCTTTGAGCAAAGTCGGACTTGCGGGCTACTTGGATTAGGCGCCAGAAAAGTTGTATGGAATTTCATTAATGTCGTGTTTTGCGGCCAGAAAAACTGTATGAAAATCCATTAATGTCGAGTTTTGTTTCATAAATAGAACTCAAACATCAGGTGCAAAAAGTATTTATTTAGAATTGGGCTGTATGGGTACTGGCAGTCGACACATTGCACAGAAAAAAAAAGCGCGGCCATATTGTTTTCGACTTTTCGCGCCTTGTTCGAAGTGATTTTTTTCTGTGTTTTTGTTGAAAAAGTGAACTCTCAAAGCGAAGAATCCTCGGATTTAATGTGTTTAACACCGCCGGACATTCAAAATCAAGCGAAATTAGTAATTGGAAATTTGTTGCCACCGAAGTCAAAAGAAAAATACAAGCAAGCTTACCAACAAAAAGTTTGCGGAATGGAAAATCGACAAAAAGTACTTAATCTACGACAAATGGTAAGCTAATTAAATTACTATTTTATTTACTATTCTAATTAATATTTTAATTACTCGCATTGTTTGAGTAAAGCACTATACAAGCCTTGGTCTGCAATGAGTGCGCTTCTGGGCACGCTATGATTGCCTCGAGCTTAGCTTAGCTACGCTCTCGGCCCTCAAGTTTGGTCATCATTGCAGCCCTTGCTGGCCGCGCTATAAAGGCCTCGACCTTCGGTCTCGGCCTTCATTTCAGCTTGTCCATCAAGGGCTGCAATGCTGACCGCACTGTGAGGGCCTTGAGCTGCGCTACGCTGCGCTCTGTCGGCCATCAAAAGCGCGCCAGAAACGCACTCATTACAGATCGCGGCAGTAATGTACTATTAAAAGGAACTTATTTGACTCACCTGTTTTGCCTGTAAGTAGTTGTCTATAGAGTTTGTCCCGCTTGGCTAACAAAGTCATTTCCTCGCTTCTGTGAGATGAAAAGTTTTGTGTTTCGCACGAATGCAATATTATTTGCGTCTCGTGCTTCTGAATACCTCGCTACGCTCAGGTTTCTTTTTTTGAACCACTCGCTACGCTCGTGGCTCAATTTTAGAAACCTTCGCTAGCTCGGTTTTCAATACAATCACTCGCCGCAAACAATAATTTTGCATTCTTGCATAACAAATAACTATTTTGGTTGGCGCAGTGTGTCAAGTGGGCAAAGAGAGGCTAGAAACGTGATAAAGAGTGGAGGGGCACGAAAGCGCGCCGCGCAGGCAGCGCTGGATTGGTAAAAAAACACACTTTTAAAGAATAAGAAACGTTCAATTTTTGTTTTTTCTTTTTTCTAAAGCACAAATAAATAAAAAATATATAAATGTTATAAATGTTTAAAAAATAAAAAGTATTGAGCTTTCTAAAAAGTCGTAGAACAAAAGTGGTTCGATATCACATTTCAAAGTTGACGTGTGTCAGGAAAAATGCAATTTGAAAATTCCTCTGTATTTATTTGATTGAAACGCTAACAAACAAGTAAATAGGTATCGCCCGGGGCTTCCAATTGAGCGCCCGTGCCCGAACGCCATGTAGGTAGCAGGACAGGTACAAAACCCTAAATATCCGCGGTCACGACGTGATTCCGTAGCATTTCTATAAATGTTAGTCTAGATCCGACCGCCGCCGCCGCCGTCCGCTCGTTCGTGAGTTGAGCTAAGCCGGCAAAGGAACTGGAGTTCCTATTTGTATTGGTGAGGTATAAAGTCTGCGTTACTTCTCTTCCAGGGTCGTTACAAAATATAACAGCTTGTAACCAATATCGATTACCAAACTCCAATATAAGACGGCACTATGAAGTCCACTTCCGTCAGCCAGGGTTGGCCAGTTAACGTCAATAATTTTATGGAAACGTCAAATTAATTCAGAGTTAGTTGGCTAACCCTGACTGAAGCAAGTCCGCCTAAGAAGAAGAACTATTACTACTATAGACCAATGTAAGCACCCCTTCAAAGAAGAACTTAGTCATAAATGAGAGAAATTCATCCATCATCATCCACACTAGATGGTTGAAGTGATCATTCCATTCGGACTTACAAAGAGTATTTGTTCATGTTACCATGGCTTTATAGCTTAGTTCCCCCCTCTGCTTGCATCATTCCCTCCCCATGCATCGGTATCCTTATCACTGAGGGTCGTGGTCATTCAACCAGAGCAATCTTTGTCGTCTTATCCTGAAGCTTGAACCTGATAATGACTGCAGAAATGTCATCACATACAGCGGGAGCTGCACGGCTACATCAATATTTAACGTTTTTATTCCGCCATCGTCGATCGTTCGTTAGCCTAGCTGTCTTACTTCATTTCACTACGTAAAACAAGATAGTGTAAGCCCAATAGAGCGGGATCAAAACTTTATCGATGCAGCCAGGACAGGTTCCAGGTAGCTCTATCACAGCGTGATGCGATGGGAAGGCCACAGAGAATATATTTCGACCAAATTAGGTACATAGCGGCTTTGGTTTAAATTTGTTTGGGCGCTTTGATACAGTAGTATATGTTACTTGTACCTAATATACATACGAATCAAAGGAAAACTAAAGAGTGACTTTCGAGGAATTCGAATAAGCTGTCCGCTACGCCGAATATTCTATGATGTGAAAATTACTCGACGATGGCCTGACAAGCTGAAATTTTGGCGCAAGAGTTCATGCTGTTTAGAATAGTTTCTACAACTTATTTGAAACCTCTTTTCTGCTCTTTCTCTTCCGATCGGTCTGTATATCTATCACCACGCGCTTCGCATTGTTTAATTCGAAATAAGTAATTCTATAGTCTAGTTGCTTTCCAAGAGTGATAAAAGTGTTCATAAATAAATCGTTTTCAAGTTAAACTATTAATTTCGGCGTAAATCTCCTTCACATGCTAAGAGGACTTTGGTTACGGGAAAAAGTTAGTTTTTTTACTTTAGGTAAACTGAAGGTCGGTCAACATTAAAATTTAGGTATATAACAACATACGTTATTAATTTGATATTATTAAAACAACTTCACATCTCGCTGAACATGGTTGAATATTTCAAAGCAGCGTAATACCGTTAAACATAATTGTAATAATAATTTCGCGTCTATGTTCATATTAGCTTGTTTAAAGCTGAGTGTGTGTAAAGCAGCAATAATGAATTTCCGAGTAGTGTTGCCGCTCGATAGTCCAATATCGATTGTCTGTCGATAACCTATCGATAGTTTATGAAAACACGATAGTATCGATAGTCAATCGATAGTATCGAATAGTATCGATAGTATCGAATAGTATCGATAGTTTTGTACTATCGATAGAGATCTTTAATTCAATAGTATTGGATGAAGTAAGCATGCAGGTAAAGGTCCTTACCTTACCCTTGTAAGGCGTAGAACAGATTTTTTTATTATTTTATACATCGTAAACGTACGTTTATGCATTGTTTAATAGGAACAATACAAATAATTTATTTTTTCGATATACCTGAATGCATAGTTTATTTAATACTATTGAATTAAAGATCTCTATCGATAGTACAAAACTATCGATAGTATCGATACTATCGATAGTCTATTCGATATTATAGAGCAATACTATCGATAGTATCGACACTATCGATAGTTCATTGGTTTGCAGCGACGAAACTATCGATACTATCGATAGTATTGCTGTTTACCGATAGTATTTCCTGTAGAAGAGACATCGATACTATAGATAGTATCGATACTATCGATTGTCCTATCGATGGGGTACATGTTTTTGGGGTCCGACAATCGATTGCAAAACTATCGATTTTTCGGCAACACTATTTCAGAGTGTTGCATAGAGGATATTAATATGCACATCGGTCTAAATATCGAGCGCTGAAATACCTATACCATGCAACCGCCATAGGCTGAAATGAATCAGAATCAGAATCATTTTTTTTATTCAATTTGCCTTAAATAAATTATTTACATTGAACGTCAAAATATTATCTAAAGTAAAAAAAGTATATAAATCAGATACTTATTACTATCTAATACTAAGTATCTAGCTACTTTTTTTTTCTCCAGCTTCACTAGCTCTGATCGATCTTGGAGAAGAAGCATGGTAAAGAAACTCCAAGGACCTCGTGCTTAAAAAATAATAAGAAATGTGTAGGAGCTACAGTTTTTGCTTTAGATATTTTAGGGTGAACCACAAAAAGTACCAAGTTTCTATTGGTACACACGACAACACGTCGACCCTTACACGCTAGCACTCGCTTACGTTACGGGCGACTTTAAAACAAAAGTGACGTGCAGTCGTGTGTACACGAATAGAAACTCTGTACTTTTTTGTGGCAACTCCCTTCTTCTATCCTCTAATTTTCTTTTCTCGTATCAAAACCAACGTCCTCGTCAAGAATCCTAGATTCAAATCACCCTGATCATGCTGGGTGTTAGAGCACCATTTTTCCATACAAACATAGTTCCGGTTTAATGTCTAAACTACAGGCTGGATTTTGCTGACACTTAGTTTATATCAGTAGATGACCAATACGGAGGTGTGCAAATAGTTTTTATAGTAAAAAAAAATTGCCTGAAAGAAATTAGAACTATGCGTTTTTCGCGCCGAAAAAGGGCTAACTACCTTGGGAACATCAATTAAGTATTGTACTTGTCAGAAAAAAAAAGATTTTTGACATAGCTAATAAAATGAAGAAATGACAGCGACACTACGAAAAAATTTGGGAAAATAGATCTATTACACTACAACTACATACTCGCGAAAGGACCCGAACACGAACACACGTAGACTCATACAGCCGCATTGCCTCTCACTTTTCCCGCGACCCGTCTCTCTCTGGGTGAAACAGCTATAGAAAACAGTGTTTCACGCGCTTGTCCATCGCCGAGTTCTCACGGTCCTGAAGGGGCCTCTCTTAAGAAGATCCTGTCAGCTGCACTATGGAGCAACCGGGAAGACGTGAAGATTATGACCTCATTTGTGTAGCTACATAGGCACAACCTGTCGGAGGCTCACGACAATTTCATTCATTTCATTTTATTAATTCATTCACAATATAAAATAATTGTATTTGAAATTAAATTTACTCAAAAAAGCTCGTAATGTGGACATTAATTCGACAACCTTCTTTGAGCAAAGTCGGACTTGCGGGCTACTTGGATTAGGCGCCAGAAAAGTTGTATGGAATTTCATTAATGTCTTGTGTTTTGCGGCCAGAAAAACATTAATGTCGAGTTTTGTTTCATAAATAGAACTCAAACATCAGGTGCAAAAAGTATTTTACTCAAAAAAGCTCGTAATGTGGACATTAATTCGACAACCTTCTTTGAGCAAAGTCGGACTTGCGGGCTACTTGGATTAGGCGCCAGAAAAGTTGTATGGAATTTCATTAATGTCTTGTGTTTTGCGGCCAGAAAAACATTAATGTCGAGTTTTGTTTCATAAATAGAACTCAAACATCAGGTGCAAAAAGTATTTATTTAGAATTAGGCTGTATGGGTACTGGCAGTCGACACAATGCACAGAAAAAAAAAGCGCGGCCATATTGTTTTCGACTTTTCGCGCGTTGTTCGAAGTGATTTTTTTCTGTGTTTTTGTTGAAAAAGTGAACTCTCAAAGCGACGAATCCTCGGATTTAATGTGTTTAACACCGCCGGACATTCAAAATCAAGCGAAATTAGTAATTGGAAATTTATTGCCACCGAAGTCAAAAGAAAAATACAAGCAAGCTTACCAACAAAAAGTTTGCGGAATGGAAAATCGACAAAAAGTACTTTATCTACGACAAATGGTAAGCTAATTAAATTACTATGTTAATTACTATTCTAATTAATATTTTAATTACTCGCATTGTTTGAGTAAAGCACTATACAAGCCTTGGTCTGCAATGAGTGCGCTTCTGGCCACGCTATGATTGCCTCGAGCTTAGCTTAGCTACGCTCTCGGCCCTCAAGTTTGGTCATCATTGCAGCCCTTGCTGGCCGCGCTATAAAGGCCTCGACCTTCGGTCTCGGCCTTCATTTCAGCTTGTCCATCAAGGGCTGCAATGCTGACCGCACTGTGAGGGCCTTGAGCTGCGCTACGCTGCGCTCTGTCGGCCATCAAAAGCGCGCCAGAAACGCACTCATTACAGATCGCGGCAGTAATGTACTATAAATTTAAAACTAATTTAACCTATAATATAATAATTTATATAAAATCTTAAGTACCTACTACATATTAATTTTATCAGTCAGAGGGTGTGTGAGGGTGTGTTGTGTATAAATGTGTGTGGCGTGTGTGACTTTAGTGAACCTATTTAATTCGGGGTTTGAATTCTTGAACTGTATAGAAGTTTTTCTCTAGGAGGTACGCTTTTAATTTATTTTTAAAACTATTGTCGTAAGCTATTGCTTTCAACTTTTTGGGCAAGATATAGAAAAGTTTTACGCCCTGATAACGAGTGGAATGTTCAACTACTTTAAGCTTGGGGGCTACGGTACTAGCTAGTCCATCCTTCTTGTGCTTTCGCGAATCATCCTGTCCTCTGGAGTTTCGATTTTGTGTAACCTTTTTTTTTTTTTGACAACCCGGAAGACCGTCACAGACGTGGCAAAGATTCGTTCTCTCTGAGATGGATGAGAAGGAATAGCTTGGTCAGAGCTGCCCTCCCTAGACCACGACCATGAACAGAGATGACTACTAAATTCTTAAAAATCCTCGATAATTTAATTTTTAATTAGAATATCTCATAAATGGCTAAATCGATTTTCCGATGCCTAAGAACCATTGCTAGAAAAGCTGATTTCAAATTGAAAATACCGCATCCAAATTGGTTCACCCGTTTAAGAGATACCTACGGTGCAATAGATAGAGAGACATACATACGGACACAAATAAACACTCTTTTTGCGTCGTGGTAACCCACATAAAACGAAAGCCCTTGTTTCGACCCCTGACTCTACGGAGTATTAACAGGATGAAGAAGAAGATGAAGACGTAGAACATCAGGCAGACATCTCGGACACTCTGCAATTAAATCAAATTAAATTTGCTTTTAGGCCCAAACTCACATTAGCATTGGCTTGATTGAGCTTCGAAAGCCGGCGCGTCTAGCTGAGGCAACATTCATAATTACAAAACCGTTCAGCAATAAACAGTAGCCTCATCACGAGTTTTACTTTACCATTTAGCAATGATATGGCTTGAAAAACGCATGGCTTGAGAACTCGCAGCCTCAAGTGGAGAAATAGCCTAACTGATTGCCAACTTCTTATACTCGTAGGAGATTTGTTTCGTTTGACAGCTTCAAAGGGCTAAACCAGCTGCCAACCTCCGGTAGGAGATGGAACTATAAGAAAAATATTTATATCAAATTGGTTCCATACGTATTTGCGTAAATGAGGAGCTTTATTCCTGAAACATATCAACTTTAAAATGTGATTTCCATCAACCTTTTGTTCTAGGACTTTTCTCATTCTCATAATGCTTCAAAAGTTTGAATTTGTGCCATTTTAGCGCAGCCTGTGCAGCGCGATTTCGTGCCCCTTCACCCTCTACCACCTTTCCAGCTTCTCCTGCGCTCCTATTACTTACTCTGCACCTAAAAAAATAAAACGGGTTTTGTATGGAAAAAAAAATTGCTCTTTCACCAAAGTCGTAGAACAAAAATTTATGGAAATCACATTAATTAGAAGTTGGGGTGTCTGAGGAATAAAGCTATTAAAAATTGCCCTGTAATTTGATGACGAGATTAATCACCACGCGTGCTCAATGCGGATTGGCGATTTTCGCGTTGAGGGTATAATGCCTCATAGGCTCAGGTTTCCCACGATGTTGTCACGAGCTCAAACTTTCTATCTGAGAGAAGCCCTTTGCCCAGCTAGTGGGACATGTACAATTGTACTGGCTACATCTTACCTTTTTGAATGAGCGAGCGAAACGAGCGAAGTTCTCCGAGTCTACTGGAACAATCCGGCGTTTGTATGTATGTATGTTTGTATGTTTGTATACAGGAATGTTCGTTCGACGATAACTTGAGTAAATTTGGTCAGATCGTTATGAAATTTGGTAGGCGGGTAAATGAAATTAAAATAATTTTTAAGTTCGAACATGAGCCAAATCGGTCCAGGGGTTGCCGAGATATCGGGTTGTTAAGTTCATATGGGGTCGCGAGTTCACAGTTCGGGCGAACCACTAGTTATAATGATGACGAATCGATAAGTCAAACTCTTGCTAAGCCCGTAGAATGTCGGTTGCCCGCCGGCCGACCGGTGTGAGCGCTACAATCATTTCACGCATGCATCGCCGCCAGCGTCAGCCATATTCGGTCGACGATCGATACAGCTTAAATATTTCATAGTGGGCCGGTCTATTAAATAAACAGTGAGCTTAAAAGGCAATTGCCTACTCATTTTTGCGCCTGATTGACACAAAATAGTGGACTCTATTTCTATTAATAACAAGTTCTTGATATACATAACGATGAGATGAAAAAAACCTAAGTCTGCTCAGACGAATTCTTGGGCTTCGTTGTAGTCGGTCCTTTATGTCTGAAGATTGTGATCAATGCTCGTCAAATTGCGGGATTGGTTGAATCTTGTTCATTGATTTCTATCAGTGGCCACTGGCCACTCTCGCCACCGTCTGGAATTTACCTACACACCCTGTAGGTATAATAGGGCCGCTGCTGCCTCACTAATATTGGAAAGACTAGAGCTCTTACCAGTCGGATTTTAGTGTTGCAGTTCTTGGGCAAACGCATAATAAATAAAACCTGCCGTTACAGTTACCCAACAACTTAATAAAACTAGTGGTTCGCCCCGAACTATGAACTCGCGAGTGTACCTAACTTTTGCTAACATAATTTGCGCAGGCGCGCGCGCGCATTGCATATAAACTTTACAACCCCATATCTCGGCAAACCTTCGATCGATTTGGCTCATGTTCGAATTTAAAAATTCCCCTTGCCTGATTTACCTGCCTACCAAATTTCATGACGATCCGACTAGATTTACTCAAGTTATCGTCGAACGAACATTCATACATACATACATACATACAAACATACATACATACATACATACAAACATACAAACGCCGGATTGTTCCAGTAGACTAAGAGAACTTCGTTCGCTTCGCTCGCTCGTTCAATAAAATTATGTACACATTTAGGTTGTCAACCCTCGGTATTATTGAGCAAATGAGTCGAGCGGAGGTGCGGAATACCAAGTCGATACTGTCTAGGGCACTTGACTCGGCGTTTACTCCCACTCAACAAAAGGAGCATTCGGGCCCGTCTCTGCCTTAGTTAAGAGGAGAAGCGCCTACTGGCAAATGACTAAAGTTGTAACGCCGTTAGTTTTTAAACGCAACGCATCAGTCCCTCAGCCACGCACATCTGGTTTGGGACGCGCCTCTACCCCTCCGCCCGCGTCTCCTTCACCGCCCGCGGGCTTCCTACAGACCCCGGCGCATCCCGCTCTCTCTCCCTTCCGACCTCGTCGCGTACGCACGCACCCCTAACGGTGCGTCCTAAACGTAGTAGCGCACGTCGCGCCCTCGCGTTCTTCCGCACATTAGATTAGTTTATCTCGGTAACTTATATTCTAAAGTGTGTGTAATTTCATTCTACTTCCTGTGTGTGTAAATAAAGTGTAATCTGTGTGTACTCTGGACATTTCACTGGCCAACCTGCGCCCCAACTCTCCCGAAGCTAGCCATCGGCCCTCCCTACAAGTGGCCGCCCAACTACAGGGCCAGTGAACACGAGAGCAGCACAAAATAACATACGAGTACAAGAATGACGAGAACACGACGCCGCCTTTCGGTCGCAGAAGCAACGGGAGCCGTCGAAGAAGAATTCGACGATGCCGCCGCCACCCCGCAACGCGTTGTACCTGCTGCGGGCATGGCTATGCCCGACGTCGCCGCCATGATGGCGGCCCTCCAGCAGGCACAATGTGACGCCTTTGAAAAGCTGCTGAAAACGGTGCAACAACCACGTGCACCCGATCAAGCCCTACCTGCCGAGTCAACGTTCGCGAGGTGCGACGCCCGCTTTAACGGTACCGGTAATATAGAGGCTTTCATCGACGCTGCAGTGAGCTTTAAGGAATGCGCCAACGTCCCCGAGGCCAGCGCCATACGCGGTCTCTCGATGCTTCTTGTTGGTGACGCCGCGATCTGGTGGCAGAGTGCGAAGAGAGACGTTCAGCGCTGGGAAGACGCGCTGTCTCTGTTGCGTAGTGCTTACGGCCAGCGTCAGCCGCCGTCGCGCATCTACCTAGAATTGTTCTCGATGGAACATCATGAAGAGCCCACCGACATCTTTGTCTCCAAGGCGCGTGCGCTGCTGAGTCGCCTTCCGCGTGGAGATATTCAAGAGAAAGTGGAGCTGGACATGGTGTATGGCCTGCTACATCGCCGCATTCGGAAAAGACTCCGACGGGAGGAGTTCACCACCTTTCTAAAACTGCTCGAGTTATCGAGAAAGATTGAGGACTCGCTAGATGAGGCATGTCCAAAACGCCAAGATCGCACGTCGTCATCGCAAGTATCGCGCGCCGCAGGTAGATCCGCCGCCGCTCACTCGCCCGTCGACGGCCATATGGCACGCGTCCCGCGCGGCCCGCCGCCGCCGCCGCCGCCGTCTCACGCGCAGCTCGCTCCGAGACGCCGCACGCCCGCGCCATCTGCGGACGTGACGTCATCGTCGTCGTTTGCGAGTCCCGCGACGCTCGCCGCTCTACCGCTTCGCGCGCCTTCTGACGGGCGCGCTCTTTCGACCGCTATCTCTCCGGGAATGGACAATAGTGAAAGTAACGGTAATACGCGCGCGCGTAACTTCTGTGTGTACTGTAAAAGACTAGGTCATACACGTGATAGCTGTGATAGATTAAGTAAGAACTGTAAGGAATCTGTGTCAGCTACCTATGTAAATATTTCACCGGTCATATCATGTTATGGTTGCGGGGCTGTTGGCGTGGTGCGTTCGCAGTGTGTAAACTGTCGGAACGTAGCTTTTTCCAATCTGGATATTGATACTCCGCCCTATGCGTGCCAGGTCGATACTATGGAACTGTCAACATCTAGTATTGCACAAACAACCCCACCATCATCATTCAATCCTTCAAGTAGGCAAATCAACGGTACTAATTCGAGGCCGATACTCTATATCGACATATTAGGCTTGAAAGGAACCGCTCTCATCGACACCGCTGCCAAGCGCTGTGTCGCCGGATCCGGTCTGTATGCATTACTGCAGCGCGAGGGTCATCACTTTACCGCAGCCAAGTTACACGTTAAACTCGCTGATGGTACAGCTGAGCCGCGAGACGTATTACTCGCTAAAACGGAGGTAAGTATAAGCTCTAAAGTGATACCGACTGAATTTGTAATTTTTCCTGATGTTGCTGCAAGTGACACGCTGCTGGGAATTGATTTTATCAAAGCCTTAGGCCTGATTATCAATTTCTCAACCTCTACGTGGTCCTTTTCAGACTCCAAGACTAGTTACCCGCTAGAATTTGAAACACCTGTTGTGGCAGCTCAGTCTTCGTCCGCTTGTTCATCGGTAAGTTTACTCAACCCGGACGAAGGCACCATGCTTGATAATCCACAGGTGGATCAGATACTGCAGTTGCCGAACGACAACCAGGACCTTTTTGAGCCAGGGGGAGTGCCGACCCCTTTCGCAGAACACCGTAAAAATACGGAGAACCGTTCTCCAATTGCGGTACCACCTTACAGGGTCAATCCTGTAAAGAAGGAGGTGATAAAGCAAGAGATTGGAGAAGCAGCTGCTCCTCATGCCTTCGTAGGTCGTTTTCACGCTTCGGAACTAACTCCGTTTGTAGGGCCTGATGATGGGGTTGTTGACCCTGTGCAACCACGTCGAATGCGAGGGAGGCCTAGACTAGCTAAGTCCCCGCCTCAGCCTCGTCTTCGGCCTGGTGACTTAGAGGGGGAGGATGTAACGCCGTTAGTTTTTAAACGCAACGTATCAGTCCCTCAGCCACGCACATCTGGTTTGGGACGCGCCTCTACCCCTCCGCCCGCGTCTCCTTCACCGCCCGCGGGCTTCCTACAGACCCCGGCGCATCCCGCTCTCTCTCCCTTCCGACCTCGTCGCGTACGCACGCACCCCTAACGGTGCGTCCTAAACGTAGTAGCGCACGTCGCGCCCTCGCGTTCTTCCGCACATTAGATTAGTTTATCTCGGTAACTTATATTCTAAAGTGTGTGTAATTTCATTCTACTTCCTGTGTGTGTAAATAAAGTGTAATCTGTGTGTACTCTGGACATTTGTGGCCAACCTGCGCCCCAACTCTCCCGAAGCTAGCCATCGGCCCTCCCTACAAAGTCTAATTTTTCATTAAAGATAGTACACTGACGTTTACGGTGTGACCAGTCTCTGGTGAAAATTAAATAGTGTGGTGACAAAACGTTTGACATGAATGGAATTGCCTAATCGATATAATCGATTTATAGGCCAATTGATGATAACTTTATAAAAGCTTATTATATGAAATTAACTAAAAATCCATTAATTAGTAATGAGAAAGTGTGTTTTGGTCTAGTTTTTTGAGGAGTGTTAAATGCGTTAAAAATTGTGTTTTTTAAATGATCTATGGAAATATTGCGTTCCGAACGTTTTTTTTCCGTCCGGAATTCCAGACGCACGGGCTTCCATGCGGAATTTCGTATTTCGCTTTTTTTGTGACTGAGCTAAATCGCACAACTAGTGGAATGCATCACTATTACAAGAAATATAGCAACATTATTTTGCAAAGTGACAGTTAGCATCTGTCAGTTTACTATCCTGAATAAAGAATTAGACTTTAGTCTGTTTTTTAATTCGATGCAAAGAAAAACTGTCACTTTGACATGGTATAGGTGCTGGGCAAGCCTACTCCATCTTAAAAAATGTCCCAGGCACTGCAGCGCCGAGTTTGCTCTTTACCCATCTAGTGTGAGTGAAGATGCCACTGGACGCTGTATAAATCATCTCATTACGTAGATGCAAAGGCCTTAGTTGACATGTTGCGGGGTTGTAAACTAAAAACATCCCGATCGTGTGTGTGTGTCTGTCAGAGTGAACCGATGTGGATGCGATTTTTTTAAATTTGATGGCAGGTTTTCTAGTGAGTGTTCTTAGATATGTTTTATCAATATGGGGGGTATTAAAAATGTTAATTTAGTGAATACTTATTCCTAATTTATATTTCAGTGGCCGTTTTTCCTCGTGCTTATACAACGTGTTACAAAAGATACTAACTCTTTTTACAGGGTGTTACCTCTGGTCAACATAATGACAAATCTGCAAAAAAAGATTTTTTTTAAAACCTCAAAATTGTAAACTTTTCAAAACTTTTTTGTTTTTGGATTTAGCTCCAATTAAAAAATATGGTTGTTTGCTTAGCTGTATTTTAATAGCTTCAGGCTGTTAAAACATAGTGAAAGTCTGTGGAAACAGTATTTTAAAAATACTTTTCTCCCGTCACAGTGCTTACATTTTAATTATGTAAAAATCAACGGAACGTCATAGAGCTAAAAAAATATTTTGGTTGTGATCCCTATCATCAGGTACCATGACCCTGTAAAAAGAGTTAGCATATTTTGTAACACCTTGTATTAGGCCACCAGTGTCTGCGACTGATGGTCGCCATTCATTGTGCGGTTGAAAACATGTGTGTAATTATGTCATCATCATCATTTTCAGCCCACATTTGCCCACTGGTGAGTATAGGCCCTATCCCCCTCATACCATCCTCCTCGGTCACCCTTTTTCGTACCTTTCATTCGCTGCTCATCGATCAGTTTATTTACGGTCACGACAGAGTTAGTAGTTTTTGAAAGCTATTTTGAGAGTTACGGCATACCCACATATTCTGAGTAGGAACCCTAAGCGATTTCCACTTTTAGCTGCCAGGGAGTCTACTGAGCAACGTGTTCCGCCGCTTATTCTTAGATTATCACGTCTTTGCTTTGGATAGGGTTTCAAAGGAACATAGTAATGGATAGAAACTTCAAATTACTTTGTGATATTTACACATAATTTGGTTAGAAACAGTGTTTCCATTTTTGTCCGGTTTGAACCAAATAATAATCTATAGAATGGTATTTTCGATGTCAAAACTGCATTTCGAGAATAATATCTTTTTTTTTTCTCTGTTAGATTGTTGTTTATTTATTTTTTCTATAAAATCCACCGTTACCAATGAACACAACATGGGGACTAACTCTCGGGAATCTCGCTCTTGATACATCTCGAAGGATAAATCTTATTTTGTGGTAAATGTCACATCTCCTATTCTTACGAAGTTATCCTCGACATAAGGCACGAGCTTTCTGCGCTTTTTCGCTCTACATGACTCGAGTGGTCGGTCGGGAGCAGTCGAGATCGAAATGACATAAGATTTTTCCTTCAAGATAATTATGTCGAATACGAGATTGCCGAGAATTAGACCCATGGTCACGATCCTCAGCCATGAGGAATCAATAAGATCCGCAGTAGGCCCCGTAGCGATCTCCACCTTAGTTAAGAGGCAGACACTCGAAGCGCGTTCGTCAATGTACACTCGAGTTATTGCTTTCGAAACGACCGCTTCTCTACACTTCTACCACTAACCATATCCTCACGACATTCGATACCAACTCCCTTCCCACTGCTACTAGAGTTACACACTTGGCGGAAACCCCTTGGTGCGAAGCCGCAATGGAATGTATCGTAGGCGATAGCTTTCAGTGAAATGGAGCGTGACAGAGTTCGATACTCAAAGTTTGCCGTGTGAGGTTCACAGTGTAAGTGAGGGCATGCATTATGCAATCGGCAGAGAATATATGAAGTTATTTTGGATAGGTGGCTTTATAGCTGGAGAGCTGGTGACCAATCAAATTATTTTGTCACACAAGGCTGGGAGCTTCTAGGCTGGTTGTTTAAAACCACTACACCATAATAAGTAAATGCTTCTAAGTTATCCTCTCATCACTTTTTTTTTGGGCCACGTGGGTCTTAATGATCTAGAATCGAACCTAAACTCTTTATTGAAATTGTAATAAATGCACTAAGGCCATTGATTAAAGAAAAAATTCTAGCCCTAATATTTTTTTTTATAATTAGTAATTAACACTTTATTGCACAAAAACTTAAAATATATGCTTAAATAATAGAAATTTGAGACATTATGTACGAGGGCGGACTTATTTCTATAGAAATTTCTTCCAGCCAGTCTTCCATCCAGTCAAAATCAAATGAACCAAGTCAGATATTTTATATCTTATTAGTAGTCATAAATGTATCAACCCAAAGCTTCCAATCATTGCTAGATGAGTGGAAGTATTGGGTTGATAAATCGTAACATAAATCAAATTTCTAGACGTTAAATTATTTTGTCCATACGAACAAAATGCAAATACGCCTAAAACACACGTTCCTGTCCGATCCAATAAAAAGAGAACCGAGCCAAAGAAAAATAACACCATCAAGCTTACAGCAAAAACCGACCGAATCACGAATAAATCTCCCAATAATCTCCGGCTACGCGCCGCATAGGTATTCGTGACGGGGCCAAATCTGCATTGTCCGGCGAAATTCGTCGCACATTACACGCACACGCGACGCACGCACACAGGCACGGCTCCCACACTTAGCTACACCTGGATGATGTGTAACAGAAGTACCACTAGTGGTTCGCCCCGAACTATGAACTCGCGATCCCATATCTCAGCAACCCCTCGACCGATTTGGCTCATCTTCGAATTTAAAAATTCTCTTTGCCTCATTTACCTGTCTACCAAATTATATGACGATCCGACTAAATTTACTTAAGTTATCGTCGAACGAACATTCATACATACATACCAACATACACCTACTCCGAATCCAAATTATACGGAATCTAACTAATCAAGATTTTGTCACAGATCCCCAATAGACTCATTTAGAATCTGACAGCTATCGCCGAAATCATACAAACGCCGGATTGTTCCAGTAGACTCGGAGAACTTCGCTCGATCGTTCAATTAGTACTACAGTTATAGGAGTTTTGATGACTACGCCTGAACACGCGGTGTTCGATTGTGCAGCTCGCAGCGTCCGGAAGGACGTAGGCAACAGGCACTGGAGACGAGATAACAGCCGAAAATCTCATACCCAAAATGTTGTCATGCAAGGATCAGTGGGACAGATTTGCCACTATGCTACGCAACATCATGACCAGGGGGTCTACCGGCTATGACGAAGCCGATTACCATTGGCGAAAATCGAAGTTGGATTTTTGAAACATGGACTACCACCCAGTTCATTTTACTGCCAATCAGTTCATTTTTTCATAAATCGAACTTCGATTTTCGCCAATGGTAATCGGCTTCGTCTTAGCCGGTAGACCCCCAGAAGGGAAGCGGAAGAACGGGACGGACAAAACCAAGAATGGCCTAAGTCACAGTCTCCCTGCTGATCTAATGCGATGTTAGTCCGTAGGTTCCTGGGAGAAATCCCCAGGGGACTCAGGCATACCATATAACGGTATCATTGATGATTTCCTCCTTCCCGACAGAATAAAAAGGAGTTTTGATGAAGTACCTATAGGCCAAAGAAGGAAAGTTAGTTACGGAACCTACTGGAGGAAACAAGAATCACAAGAGCTGCCACGAAATTTTTCCTCAGGAATGTTAGAAGAACATTTGAAGATGATTGCCAACCTTCGAAGAGCAAAGAAGATTATATTTTATAAGCGTATATTGTATTTTGTTCATTGTACGTTAGATTTATCGATCCTTGTGTACTCAAACTACATTGAAGTTGTCCTTCTCAACTAATGTGGTGAGTGACAGGCTTGTATCTGCTGCATACATCACGTGCGCATTCAGCATCCCCTCAATGCTTCCACCTCGTACCAAGAAACCGATCACTACACATCGACGCTTAGCTCGTTTGAACATCCACTGCGCGCTCAAATATACCGCTACAGGTCTCTCGTCTAATGAATGGAGTAATGCCGTCCCTCCTCTATGACTAAGACTTCCGGACGAGGTCGAAACATGTCGGCTATTCCGACAAATAATGAAAACTTGCGACTCCATATCTTAGCGACCCCTCGACCGAACATTTGCTAAATGCTAATGTTCGAACTTGAAAATTCTCTTGCCTTATAAACCTGCCTACCTAATTTCATGACAGTAAGACTAAATTTATAATTTAAGTTATCGTCGAACGAACATTCATACAAACAAACATACATACATACAAACGCTGGATTGTTCAAGTAGACTCGGAGAAATTCTCTCGCTTCGCTCGCTCGTTCAAAAGATGGAGTAATGGATGGCAAACTGGGTGTTAGAGGTAAATAGTGGTCAGATGTTTGGTGGCAGCGTCAGGTAATGCTAGTGATTCATAGTGCGGCGGACACGGGCGATGGTTCAACTCATCAATATCGGAAACCGGGTAGCGTTTGATATCGGCGGATGGACGGTGTTACGTGGAACTCTACTGTTTCGCGGGTTTTGGTGAAATATTGTATCAATTGAGTTTGCAGGTTAATGATGTAATTAAATTGAAATGGGCGAGTCGCGGTTTGTTTTGGTGTTAAATTAATTTCCTTATCCCGACGTTCCGGTAGAGACAGTCCACTGCACATGACACAACTGACGTTACCTAAACGTTCATTTACAAACAGTTTTTAACAGTCACAATATTACACATCTGTCTGAGATCACGGCAGTGCCATGTTTGGAAATGGGATTCGCTAGATTTTTTTAAAATGAAAATGAAAAAGTATTTGCTCAAAAACGCTCGTAACGTGGTCATTATTTCGAAATCTTCTCTGAGCAAAGTCGGCCTTGCCGGCTACTTGATTAGGAGCCAGCAAAGTTTTATTGAATTTCATTATTGTCGTTTTTAGCGGCCACGAATTTCCTTTCAAAACCCACTATTGTCGAAATTTGATTTTAAATAGACGGATGAAAAAAAAAAACAGAATTTAACTGTGTAGGTACTGGCAGCCTAGTAAAAAAAAGTGCTAAGGCAATCCGTGATGAAGAAAAGATCCGACGATCAAATACAGCACTAAGATATTAAATTAAACCCTGAAAAGGCGGTTCTGAACTGTACCCGCGGGAGCTCCTCGAGCTGCAAGACTCCAGCAGCTCGGAGCCCCACTGACCACATCGCCAAGACTGCACACCCAAGACCCGGGGGCTGATGCCTCCGGAGAAGACGCACGGGACAAGAGTGCCAACTCAAAACCCGCACCTACTACTGCGCGGTCAAGCGGCCGTAGCAGACGACCACTGAATTCCCGCCTGATGGCCCCTAAGCCAACCGAGGGTCATTAGGTTGATTATCCCGTGACTTAGTTACTATGTGTCAAATAAATGATTAGTTTAGTTTCAGTCCGATTAATCTCGGCATTTAGTCCGTCGATTCCGGCTGACCTAGAAGCTATTTCCGCAAAGATATCAACCGTCTCTCTCACTTTGTGAAAGTGGGATGGAGATGCAAAGTGTCTGCCGGGAGTTTGCATTAAGTTAGATCAATAGGAAGGCACAGAAGGTTTACTAGGTGATGATGTCCTCCACGACGTATCCTTCGACGCACAGTGGTCGATTTCACGGATTTAGGCGGCCAAAAGTCCATTTCTCAAAGTTAACTTATAACAAAACGAATTGATTCACGGAAAAATAGACACCCTGACTGCTCAAACCCCACCCCTCCCCAGTTCCTAGAACTGCGTGCGCGCCCCCACAGATAGTCGGAACTTGATCGTCGCGCAAGCTGAACACGTTCGTTCTCGTCACTGATAGCGCAAACAATTGTACAAAGTGAATATTTCATTTGACACTGTTCAGTTACTCAAGTAAAAGTGTTGGATATCGAAAGTTCAGGTAAGCTCCTTCAATTGTAATATAAATTCAGATTAGGAATATCAATATTTAGTGCAGTTATAACGTATCAAAGATTGCCCTTTTTCATGCATAATATTATCATTTTTTTAATTTTCAATAGTATAAATGTTGTACTTCCGGGACCGTCCGAGTAAAATTCCTTATAGTTTCTGATACTGTAGCTCTTTAAGCAGATAACCACAAAAAAATTAGCCACCACCTTTGACCACTTCGCGAGAAAAAAATCATTTAATCAACTTTGGCAGAATGTGAGAAAAAATACTTTTTTGTTTCTTTTCCGTTAAAATTCCTTTCCGTTGTTCTAGGTTCATCAAGTTACTCAGGCATCGAAGTAGTAACTCGTAGATATCTTTTTACCCGACTGCCCAAAGGTGTATGTGTCTATGTTTATATGTATGTATGTCCGTTCGTATGTTCCCACCTACAGCTTAAACGCCTGAACCGGTTTGAACAAATGAGGTGTCATTGGATTGGTTTTGCCGCTGCAAGTGTCATAGAATATGTGACGTTACCAAAAAAGCAATATGGCGCCCATTAGGCGCCATATTGCTGGGTCGAATTGAAATAATATTTTGTAACCCCTGCAATATGGGTATCAAATTAAAGGTATTTAAATGAAGATTGCGAAAATATAGTTTGTGGTGGAAAAAACAAACTAAAAAGAAAAAAACTGTTATACAGGGTGGATTTTTGAGACGGGGCAGTAAGGGCAGGTACCTTAACCGTTATAGTTACAGGAAAACGTTCTTAGGAGAACTTGCATAACTTTTTGAGATATTATGAAATGCATTCAAACATTTTGTGAAAAATGTACGGCCAGCGAAAAAAATTTTTTTTTAGGCATTCGATCCTCTTTCATGTAGAGATCAAAAGACTCTTAGGAGCCAACTGAGGTTTAAGTACTAGAAATGTCAGGAATTTACAAAAACTTTCCCCATACATTTTCTATGGAAAAAAAACCTTTTTTTAGTTGGCTCCTAAAGACTCATAGGAGCCAACCGAGGTTTGAGTGCTAGAATTGACAGAAATCGGCAAAAACTTTCCCCCGTACAAAATGATAATAATAAATTATTTATTTCAGGCATCATGGACCCATATTTTTAAATTAATTAAATTAATAAATTACATTACAGTTACAACAGAAAATCAGAAGAAATAATTATAAAAACGCTCAATTAAAATGTCGAAAACCTACGTCAAATGTACGTGGAGCATTTTTTCGCGATTCCTAACATTTCTTTTACTCAAACCTAAATTGGCTCCTTAGATTTTTTTTATCCCTACACGAAAGAGGATCGAATAGCATTATAAAAAAAGGTTTTTTCATAGAAAAAAATCGTATTTTAGCATTTTTTTTGCTGACCGTATTTTTTTTACAAAATCTGTGAATGCAGTTCATAATATCTCAAAAAGTTATGGAAGGTTTTCCTGTAACTATAACGGTTTAGGTACCCGCCCTTACTGCCCCGTCTCAAAAATCCACCCTGTATATAAAAAAACCCGACTGCATCACAGTCTAAGCAGGCGGGACCAAACCAAATCAGACCCGTTCAAAGGGCTCATGGTAAGCATCACAAATATATATTTTTTTATAATTTTAAATGAATGTTTTTGAGGTTATTTAGGAAAATACGTAAAAATTGTCAGTACGGAACCCATAAAACGCGAACCCGACTCGCATTTGGCCGGTTTTTTTTTTCCATATTGTATTTTCTGTGGAGAATAAAAGCTATTTTTTTATGTATGATCGTCTTTTACTTTACAATTTGTGATAATTGCTAACCCAAATCTCAAAAACTACTAAGAAATTTTTTATAATTCAAATGAACTCAAAATATATCTTTTACACCAAAGGCTCTTAAAGAAAATTTTAAAACTTTGGCGCTATTTACGTAAAATTTTTCACAATCATTGTTTTTTTGTCTAGAAAAAGATATTTCAATGAAACAAATAGATATAAAAATATATATTCAGTCTAAAATACCATATTTGCGTTTGTAGTCGTATTTATTACTGAATAAAAGCATAAAATAATTTTGGCCGCCTAAATCGTACAAATCTACCACTGTGCGACGGTGACCCTCAAAGATTTCTTGCGTGAGCTCTAATATGGCTGGAGAAGCCGAGTTTTGTCTTGAAGACTCGGTCGCAGGTGTCCCAATACAGTTGCCCAATAGAGTTGTACGTGGGCTTAGGGCGGGTCTTTCGATATTGACGTTTGGCTTCAAGATCTTTCAGCCGAGCCTCTTTAAAGTTTCTAGCGCTTCCTTGGACTGCTTTTCGGCTTTTCGGCCTTCTTGGACTAGGTAAGAAGGTAGGTCATCGCATGAGGTAGGTAATTCCCAGCTAGGGGAGCACAATGTCACAATACACCCCGTGAAGCGAGATGCCTTATTATTGGGATAAAACTTTCATCATGAAGTTGTGCTGGTGTCAGATTTTTAAGGCCACCCAAAGGGCCTCTGACATGGCTTCACGATTTTTAATACTTAATCAACAACAACCGGGCCTTCTAAAGTATAGAAGCACATGGTGTTGCATATAATTGAACGAGCGAGCGAAGCGAGCGAAGTTCTCCGAGTCTACTGGAACAATCCAGCGTTTGTATGTTTGTATGTATGTATGTTTGTATGTATGTTTGTATGTATGAATGTTCGTTCGACGATAACTTGAGTACATTTAGTCGGATCGTAATTAAATTTGGTAGGCAGTTTAACGAAATTAGTTCGAACATGAGCCAAATCGGTCGAGGGGTTGCCGAGATATGGGGTTGTATAGTTTATATGCAAAGCGCGCGCGCGCCTGCGCGAATAGCGAAAGCAAAGTTACACATATGTAACTGGGGTTGCGAGTTCATAGTTCGGAGCGAACCACTAGTAATATTACTATTAGGTTAAGAAAACTCCTGTAAACATTTAATTTCTGGTGTACAATAAAGTTTTCTCTATCTATCTATCTATCTATCTATGGCCAAATAAAACTTAATAGTACATTACTGCCGCGATCTGTAATGAGTGCGTTTCTGGCGCGCTTTTGATGGCCGACAGAGCGCAGCGTAGCGCAGCTCAAGGCCCTCACAGTGCGGTCAGCATTGCAGCCCTTGATGGACAAGCTGGAATGAAGGCCGAGACCGAAGGTCGAGGCCTTTATAGCGCGGCCACCAAGGGCTGCAATGATGACCAAACTTGAGGGCCGAGAGCGTACCTAAGCTAAGCTCGAGGCAATCATAGCGTGGCCAGCAGCGCACTCATTGCAGACCAAGGCTTGTATAGTGCTTTACTCAAACAATGCGAGTAATTAAAATAGTAATTAGAATAGTAATTAAAATAGTAATTTAATTAGCTTACCATTTGTCGTAGATTAGGTACTTTCTGTCGATTTTCCATTCCGCAAACTTTTTGTTGGTAAGCTTGCTTGTATTCTTCTTTTGACTTCGGTGGCAATAAATTTCCAATTACTAATTTCGCTTGCTTTTGAATGTCCGGCGGTGTTAAACACATTAAATATAGGATTCGTCGCTTTAAGAGTTCACTTTTTCAACAAAAACACAGAAAAAATCACTTCGAACAACGCGCGAAAAGCCGAAAACAATATGGCCGCGCTTTTTTTTTCTGTGCAATGTGTCGACTGCCAGTACCCATACAGCCTAATTCTAAATAAATACTTTTTGCGCCTGATTTTTGAGTTCTATTTATGAAACAAAACTCGACATTAATGGATTTTCATACAGTTTTTCTGGCCGCAAAACACGACATTAATGAAATTCCATACAACTTTTCTGGCGCCTAATTCAAGTAGCCCGCAAGTCCGACTTTGCTCAAAGAAGGTTGTCGAATTAATGTCCACATTACGAGCTTTTTTGAGTAAAATAAATTAAAATGTAAGAGAGCTGCTCTGCTAACAAACTATTTCATAACTTGGCAAAAAATGTTGGTGGTACACCTGTAATTTAATTTGAATAAAGGTTTTTTTTTAAGTCTGTTAAAAATTATTTTGACTCGTATGTTGTGCAATCCTTACGGTCTTACCAAGTGGACATTCTGTCAAGTTAGTCTGTGGGACATTGGCAACGACCGTAATTACTCGAAACACTATTCGAAACGTCTTTGACACCTTATTAGGATTCGATCTCAACCTGCTAATGAAGCAGGTAATTAATGGTTAGAAATCAAATTCAATCACAGACTTCATAAAAACTTTGGCCTTTGCGTCCGTAGTAAATTATTTATAAAGCATATTCTACAGGGTGTTAAAAGTCCGCTAACAGACCCGAAAGGCACGCATACTAGACCAAAAACAAAGTAAGTACTTTTTCCTTATATTATTGTTGGCAAATGATTAAGGTTTTTTAGGTGATAATTTTGGAAAATTATATTTTATCAAGCAGTGGAAGTGTAACGCAGAGAAATCATATTGCGGAAGCGTAGACATAAAATTATGCTTCTTACGCTCGAGGTGCCGATGTTAAGAATACATTGTGGATTGCAAGTTTGACGTCGTTTTTTGAAAATAAATATTAATAATAAATATAAGAAATATCAAGTAATCAGTAGTGAACACAAGTCAGCAAAAAAATAATTAAAAGTCCGACTTTGGACCTCACAATCTTGGAAACCGTTGATTTCGCAGGCATAGTTCCTTGAGCAAAAATGTTCATTATGATGAGGATAATACGTTTAATAATAACTCACAACATCTTTTTGATAAGTACTTAATTAGCTGTGATATTCCAAGTCAGTGACATCAAGGGGCAGCCTTCGCGTGGCTCGTTAATAGTTATTTAATGATCGCGTTAATCGAACCTCCCTCCGGTTAGCGAGTGCAACCACTGATTATTTTGGTTTGATATGGTGGTTGAAATTATATGAATTGTTTGAATACGAATCCACATTTATTCGACCCACACCGCACACTTCCCATGGGTTAACTTTTTCGGTGTGTTTTCTTAAAATATTTTTAATATAAACTATGTCCGGACAGTGACGAACTCTACAAAAAAAAAGTTGTCAGTCGAGCTTTTCTCAAGTGATGCACATTACCTAATGATGTTACATAAGTATAACACCATCCTTTTCTCTTTGTCTGAGCGCTTTTTTTCCAATAGGCATAACTAGCACCACCAGTGAAAAAAAAAAACATATTTTCTTTTTCGTATTTACATTAAGGTGATAACCTAGTCACCACTAGCGCCACCAATGGAAAAAAAAACATATCATCTTTTTGGATGCGTTTTTTGCTAAAAACGAAACGTCAACCTCAGGTCAAGGACCTAAGGTTTAGATTCCAGATCCAAATAAGAATAAAACCCACCGCCGCTAAAAGTGGCCACTTCGTTGGTGTTCTACGTTGGAATCCAAACCTTAGGTCCCAAAAATAGTGAAGCCAAGGGATTATCATTTGACGTTTCGTTTTTAGCAAAAAACGCATCCAAAAAGATGATATGTTTTTTTTTTCCATTGGTGGCGCTAGTGGTGACTAGGTTATCACCTTAATGTAAATACCCTGTATTTTTTCGCTTACTGACTAGTTACACGCTGGGCTTTAAATGAAGCAAATCACCGCCCGAGACGCGCCACAAAAGAACACGACGCAGAAAGACCATACTGGCCCGGTTTGAACTAGACCGGTTTTAACCGAGTTGAACCGGTTTTTTTTTTTCGCTCCGTAAATTCCAATAACAGGTGTTATTTACAGCACATAATACATAATGACTGAAGTCTAATAGTTTTCAACAACGGTGTATTTATTTTTAGATAAATCGATGCATTTAGTTATTCAGTGAACATTTTAGGTATTATTAGAAATCCTTGACAATGACGGATATCTCATAAGATTCATAATTTTAGGATGATGGAGTTGAGTATTATTCCGAATATTGCCCAAGAGCGTTTGACAAAGGTTATGTTTCACAGGTAACATTCGAAACCGGTAAACCGGTTTGCAGGTCCCTGTACCGAATATCTTATCAGATCTTTTAAATGTAAAATTAGAAACCGTTAAACCGGTTAGCCGGCCCCTGTTATACAGATTATCCCATCAGATCTTTTAGAGGTAAAATTCTAAACCGGTACCCCGTTTTGCAAGCCCCTGTTATACCGAATATACCATCAAATCTTTTACAGGTAAAATTCGAAACCGGTAAACCGGGTTGCGGGCCACTTTTATACCGAATATCCCATCAGATCTCTTAAAGGTAAAATTGGAAATCGGTAAACCGGTATGCAGGGCATGTTATACCGATCCCCATCGGACCTTTCGTTGGATTGTGTATGGCGAATCACATCGGCTTGCGCTGCGTGTGACAAGCGTTTAATTGCTTAGCACCATTCTTTCTACGGGAAATTGCACTATTATGCTCTAGAAGGAAATTATTATGCCAGTCTCAATGGAGTTTTCACATCGATCGGCTATTGCGTCTACATATATTATAGAGATTAAGTAGTTGGGGACGACTATAAGATGAGCGTATTTAATGGCGTATAAGGTTACCTCGCCAAGTTTTAATGACTTTAATAAGCAAGCTTAAAAATTTAGTTAAAAACATTCAAAACTTATACACCGTGGAATTTTAGTGGGTTTAAAGCCGAAGGTATTTTGTTGCATTGGTGATTCTGAGCCAAATTACAAAATTTCATTGCAAAACGAGCGAAAAAAAAAATTCACTTCTCCATACAAATGGTGTCGATTGGCGATAGCCGTTTGTATTGGAAAGTGTTTTTTTTTTCGCTCGTTTTGAAGTAAAATTTTGGAATTTGGCTCAGAATCACGAGTGCAACTAAAATACCTTCGGCTTTAAAACCACTAAAATTCCACGGTGTATTGTGTTAAAATTCGAAAAAAGGCTAAAGAAAGTGTTCGTATTTTATTTTACTTCTGATGTTTAAAGGAATTTGTCACATAAAATAGGTAACAATAGGAAAATTAAGGCTGCGTGGTCGTGTAACGCATCAATTAAAAGAAATAGTAACTACTTTTCTACACAAAAAAAAAACTTTCTGCGCCGAAGAATAAGTGATGTATTTTGTCAATATTCATCATTCAATAAAATTTGCTCCTTAAAAAAAAACTAAGGACTTTGCATCTACGTAATGAGATGATTTATACAGCGTCCATTGGCACCTTCACTCGCAATGGGACATTGTTTTAGATGGAGTAGGCTTGAAAGTTGCTCTTTTACACAATAGATAATTCAAGACAATTTCTGAACGTTATTTGCAAAAGACGAAGGCACGCTACAAGTACTCGTAGCTCATATTGTGGAGCATTTTAAAGGGATCGCTATCAGTGTAAGAAGTTGGCCCGCAGCACCGCCGGTGTTCGAAGAAACACGAGCCTTCTAACAGGAATGTCTACTGCTTCCCAGTAGCTTTGGAAAATGCATACAACGATTTTCTTCTTTAAGTAAGTAAAAAGTTTATTTTGTACCAAATTACAAGCTAAAATTAAAATTACAATTGTATCTTTGGTATGCACCAAAATGGCCTCCGCTCAGCATTATGCCATGATCAGTAAAAACCAACCAAGACGCTGATTTAATTTAGTTTAATTTAACATTATTAAAATGAAGCACTTTTTTGGAAAATTACGTATATAGTGAAGTATTTAAAAAACATAAAATCTTTGCAAAAATAGAGTACCTATTTCAAGGAATAGACAGTTAAGCTGTGCATTGCTGTCTCCAATAGGCGGTTGGCGATCAGTTTGGCTATCTCGATAAATATATTTAGTATGACTTTGTTTTTCTGTGGACTATGCCGTTTAAGAGGAGGGTAACCAACCAATGAAAATAAAAACATATTTTATTTTTGGGCCGTCAAATGAGAATCTTTCCCTAGGTTTAAAAAAAATTATCCGCACAGTAGCCAATCCTGTCATTCCCTAGCTCCACGGGAGCTACAAACTAGCTAGGAGCCCCTTTGTGCCGCGGAGCGACTTAGAGAATGTATCGGACTAACTTCTTTCCAACTAGTGTCCTCGTTATTGCCCCGGAGTGTAAAAACTTGACATTTTGCGCTGCTTTCCTTTCCCCAGGATTAAAACCCCCGGTGAAATTGGATTCTGTTATTGTTTCCCTTTGTTTATGGGTTAATAGAACAGTCGCAGCGGTAGTTAAGTTTGTCGTCTGTTCCGTTGTCTTCTGCTTAAGGCCCAAACCTAGGCACAACTAGCGCCACCAACGGAAAAAAATCATATCTTCTTTTGGATGCGTATTTCCTAAAAACTCGTCATCAGGTTATCAACGCGAGGCTTAACTATTTTTAGGACCTAAGGTTTAGAATCCAGATTCTAGAACCTACGAATATAGTATTGTTGAGGTTCGGGCCAACAGTAAAACCCGTGGATTCCTCTCGCAGCTAGGTGACCCTCTCTTGGCGCCCGGGAGTAGGTACTTCTCGCAGCTGATCGTCGTCGTCGCGTAGGTGTCGACCGTGAGGGCGGGCCGTAGGTACCGGCCGGACTCGTCGCAGTGGGTACTAGCGCCCTGGTGGCACCAGGCGTGTGACCAGGCGCAGGGGTACCGGCGGCAGGGTCCGCAGTAGGTACCCGTCAGCAGGCTCGGCGACTCGGCGACTCGGTGGCGTGCTTAACCGGCGAGTTCGCAGCGGTTTAGCAGGCGGCGGCGGCGGCAGCGTCAGCCGTTTTCAGCACCAACGTCGTTGGTGGTACCGGGATGTTGCGGGGAAGAGAGAAGAGAAACAAACTTCTGCTTTCCACGATTGCTCTTGTAGAGAAGAGTAGTGGTAGATCTTGGCGAGTTCCGAAGATGCCCGGTACAATTTTGGGCGCGAGGCCCCTGAGTTGGGCTTTGCGGCACAGAGAGCAACCACAAATCTTCTCTAATTTGAGTCTAATTCGAATTTTATTTTGCCTATTAGAACGTTACATTTTACATCATATCTTTCTTATTTACTAACGGATTTTAATAATTCAAACGGTTTTAAGTTCGGGAGAAAGAGATTTTTGTTGTGGTGTGTAATGTATGTAGGTGCATGGATGTTATAGGCCTCTGAGTTAGCTATTTCCTACCTACTAAGAGCTGAATATCCTACCTGCCATGGGCCGTGTAAGGAGTGTGGAAATAACTTGTAAGCGGGTGTGTTATCATTTATTTATCCCTATTGATATATTTAAGTACTTATTTAAACGATAAATTAACTTTTGAGCAAGTAAAAGTTACAAATAATATTACGTCAACTTTAGGTATAAACAATTTGGTGTTAAAATTATGGTTCAGAGTGCTATAATTATCGTAATACTGGTCAGTTACACATGTCTACGTGAAATTAGCTTAGTTATACATGTCTTCATAGATTTACAGGCTAAAATAACATCAAATTTACATACAAAAGTTCTAGGTATAAAAAAGATTTTCTAATAGGAAAATTACATCGAGTTATGATTAAAACAGATAAAAGACAATTATTTTACATTCCAAACCAAAGAGATTCGTGGAAAAAGACACTAAATAACAAAGAAAAACAACAAATCAAAATTATTTACAAACAATTCGGGTTTTTACTCCCGCTACTACTGCGCCTGCGCGGGTGACCGCGGTAAAGCGATCCGGCTCTCTCATTGGCCGAGGCTAGTTTACTTCACTTTCTCGCTATGCGCTAAGGAGCAGACTCTGCCTGGGTCGTGGGCAGTCAAGTGTTATGATAGAAAAAGTATCAAATGAGTACTAAATGAGGTAAAAATACAGGAAAAAATTGAAATAATGTATTTACAATGGCATCAGGTAGATTGTGCCTAACAGGTATTTATGCCTAGCTACCTATTGTTTGATAAGTCAATATCTATTGCATAGGTCGGTCGTCAACAAGTATATTTCATTACAAGTGTGGAAAGGCTGTCATTGCAACGAGTTCCGACAAATGGCTACCCGAGCCGAGGCGCAGCCGAAGGCGAGGGTTGACAGTCGGAACAAGTTGCAATGACGGTTCCGCACGTGTACTGAACGACTATTTTTAATACTGTTGCGAAAAAATGAAGCAATTTAGTAAAATAATAAAAACACAATAAACTCAACTAACTTAACATTTTTGACTTTTCCGGTAAAATGTTCTCCGAAGCATTTTGTGCAATTATACCTATTCTAGAGTGTGCACACGCGATAAGTTCGTCTAAGTTAGCGGGTTTGCTTGTCAGTTTGGCGGGTTTTTTTTTTTAATTTCTCCGCCAGCTATTGAATGAACGAATACGCCAAAAATGCGATTTCGCTCATTCAATTCACATCACTAATCGCCGTTTTGACGTTTCTTTCGTCTAACTTAGAGCATGTTTTGGCGGCCGTCTCCGTAGGTACAGCTAACTTTCGCTAAGTCTTCTATCGACTAGAAAAGGTGATTTGAGAATTGGATTGAGCCACAGGAGACTTTCATATCATCAAAGTAAGTACCCCACATCTTTATTTCATCAGAATTCGTTAGAAAATGTGGAAAATATTGCAAGTCAAAAAAACAGACCAACTACATCTTCAAGGCACTTTTTTGTCCAAAACCAGTCCTCACGGCCACATTTAAGCATGAAATCGTATTTTGTATACCTCTAGGCGCATTTCTAGAGGTATTTAAATATACGAATTGCAACTTTCTGCCTGTTGCGTCACGCATTTTGATCTGGTAGTTAATCTAGTTTCATGAACTCTGAAAGCTGTTTTTCTGCAGCATCTCTCTTCATTTACTTAAGTTCAGTCTCTCATTAGCTAGGTACATACATACCTACTTATTTATTCATGGAACTTTTTATTTTTCAGCAAGATATATTTTGAGAAGATGAAGAAAATCAAGTATAAATCAAACCTACGTACCTACCTAGAGTTGATACTTAAAGAACACTAATCAAAAAGGATAGTTTGACACGACAGGAAAAAAATCAAAGCCGGAGACATGAAGAGAGTTTGCTTCGATACTCTTTCCGCTTCGAGGCAAGCGTGCCTCATATGATGTGGATGACAAAGATATATCAATCCGGTGGGTGTAGTTTATTACTTTAAATGTCATCATGACTATAGTCAGAGAACGAGATCAGATTACCAGTGTCCGTGAATTCAAAAGGAAATATTTGGAACAAGTGCATTTTAACATACAATGAACGATGGCCCAACGTTTCATTCTGGTTGTGGTATGAACATACAATTAATAACATGCTGAGATACCCCATTGCTAATTCTGACAGCATAAGCGTTTCAATCAAACAAAAAGAGATATCACAGCATGTCACTTACTCAACCGAATATAAGTGCCTCCTTATTAGTTTAATCCGACGATAGAGTCCTGCAATATGTTTTGATTAAGCAGGCCTTGGGCGAACCTCTTAGTTAGCCTTGTCTAGATGACAAAAAGCAATGGGCTGTTAGAGAATTGTCTTGCTCGGACCGGAGACAGATGTCTGTATAGAATTTTTTTCTTGTGACCTTACAGGTAGGTTCCTATATTAGATTGTAAGTCACCTAGGACCAGCATTGCAACCACTGGACATTCTAGTTTTGGTTATCCCATTGGTAATTTTGCCATAAGTGTTTCAATCAAACAAAAAGAGATATCTCATCTCCGGCTGAAAAAAATACCTTTATCAAATCCTTATGTGTTTTTTTTGTTACATTTCAGTGTCTGATCTCTCTTCATTTACTTAAGTTCAGTCTCTCATCCATCTCGGTATATACATACCTCTACCTATTTATTCATGGAACTTTTTATTTTTCAGCAAGATATATTTTGACAAGATGAAGGAAATCAAGTACCTACTTACCTACCCAGAGTAATCAAAAAGGATAGTTTTTTGACAAGTCAGGAAGAAAATCAAAGCCGGAGATATGAAGAAAGTCAAGAGAGTTTGCTTCAAGACTCTTCCCGCTTCGAGGCAAGTGTGCCTCCGGCCTCCTATGATCCTAGGTGGGTGTAATTTATTACTTTAAATAAAACTGTGACTATAGTCAGAGAATGTGATCAGATTACCAGTGTCCGTGAATTCAAAAGGAAACATTTTGAACAAGTGCATTCTGTCGGCTCCAAAAAGGTTAGTTTAGGTTACACCGTAACCTGCCCTAACCAAAATTTGATCAATATGGCACCAGATGGGTTAAGCAGGCCCTGGGCCAACCTCTTAGTTAGCTTTGTCTAGATGACAAAAAGCCACGGGGTGTTAGAGAATTGTATTGCCTGGCTCGGTCCGGAGGCAGATGTCTGTCTAGGTTATTGTTCTTGTAACCTCACAGGTAGATTCCTATGTAAGATTGTAAGTCACCTAGGACCAGCATTGCAACCACTGGACATTCAATTTTTGGTTACCCCATTGGTAATTCTGCCACAATTATTTCAATAAAACAAAAAGGGATATCTCATCTCCGGCTGAAAAAAATACTTTATACAATCCTTATGTGTTTTTTTTTGTTACATTTCAGTGTCTCAGGCAGAAGAAAAAGACGTGACTAGAGATGAAGCAACAGGCCAGGCCAACAAGCTTTTTAATTTAATTTCAGAAGTTTTCTGTAAAATTAAAATAATTAAGTTCCTAATTGAGTTTAATTCCCACTCTGATGTCCTTCTTTATATTAAATCAGCTCTATATTTTTATTTAGTACAGTTTAATTTGCATTTTCAACTTATTACAATTATGTATTTAAACAGCTCTATATTTTTATTCAGTACAGTTTAATTTGCAGTGAAGTGGTGTTGGTGGCCTAGTCAGTGGCGTAACTAGGTAACCAAGGGCCCTGGGGCAAAAAACAAACTGGGGCCCCACCTTAAGTTTTTAGGTTTTATCAAGTCAACATATAGATAGGTATATACAAATACTACTGAATGCTTAAAGGGCCCTTAAAAAAATCAGTCTAAAACAGAGAAATTAATTATTGAATTTTTCCTTAGAGAATGTTTAGCTAGTTCAATACGGTTTGGTGTCAGGGTTCGAGGGGGCCCCGGGATATTGCCCCTCTTTGCCCATATGTAGCTACGCCACTGGGTATGACTTTAATTTATTTCATAATCGTGAGGAAACCTGAGAGTATGAGGCATTATACCTACCCTCAACGCAAAAACCGCCAACCCGCATTGAGCACGCGTGGTGATTAAGGCTTGGTTTCTGAGTTGAGAATTTTGCTAAGCAAATGGGTAAGTATCGTCCTGTCTCTGCAGATTTCTCACAAAAGAGCTTGACAGAGCGATACGTAAGTATGTGCTTAGTCAAATTCTCAACTCAGAAACCGGGCCTAAGTTCTTCCTCTCTCTCTCTCTCTCTCTCTCTCTGAGAGGCCTTTGAGCTAGTGGGACATGTACACACGACAGCACGTCAGACTGTACACTATTGTTGTAAAGTCACCCGTAATGTAACCGAGTAGAGTGCTAGCTTGTAAAAGTCGACGGGCTGTCGTGTGTACAAATTGTACAGGCTACATCTTACTTACTTTTACTTACAGTTTAATTTGCATTTTCAACTTATTACAATGTATAAAATAACTTCCTATAAGTTATCATCAAGCAACGAGATAAATAGTCAAAGCTATGGTAATTGCTGCTATTACAGTTCTGCAGGCGTCTCTGCTTAAAAAATTTCTCACGTTGCTCTATTGTTTTACAAATAATCAACAAGTCTCGTTTTATTTCTTCATGATGTCCGTAATAAATTTAATGTTAAGAGCAATATAACATTTGGACATGTGTCAAGCAAGCAACATGTATCATACGTAGGTACTCAAAGCTATGTTTCACGCTATTATTTTACAGGCATATCTATATCTTCAACAGGGCTGAAAACCATAAGCTTCAACTATAAAAAAACCGGCCAAGTGCGAGTCGAACGCAGGGTTCCGTATCTATAAAAACGACAAAAAATCCGTTTGTTGTATGGGAGCCCCCATATTTATTTTATTCTGTATTTTTGTAAGTATTTGTTGTTATAGCGGCAACAGAAATACATCATCTGTGAAAATTTCAACTGTCTAACTATCACGGTTTATGAGACCTGGGGCCTTAGCCTCTAACGCAATGGTGCCAAAGTGGGCTCCCAGTTGACGGCTTCAATTACGATTTATTAGTGCTTTCGGTCATTTTAATGTTTTAGTTCTAGAGTATTAACTAATGAACTAATGTTCTCTAGTTGTAGGAGAAAAATGACGAAATTTTTGTCCTTCTACTGAGACGCCGTCGACACGCTATTGCGTTACAGGCTAAGGCCCCGGTGACAGACGGTCGGACGGACAGACAGACGGGCGGACAGCGAAGTCTTAGTAATAGGGTCCAGTTTGGTTACCCTTTGGGTACGGAACCCTAAAAACTACTAATGACCCTGACATTGTTATTTTTCAAGTACTTAGGTAGGTATAATTAAAACAAATTTTATCAATAAGTCTATCGTCTTATTTAATGAAATAAATGTAAGCGTGGCTACCTCATTTCGAAAAGTTCTTTATTGAACGCCATACCAAAAATCTTTCTTTTAGTTTTAAAAAACGCCAGTTTAACATGTAGGTATCTTTTACAGCAGCGGGCGGCAGATCCTTTAAGGGCATGGTGTCCTACTTGGGCTTCGTTGCAGGTCATTCTTTTTCTGAAAATAAGAAGAAATTTTGTATGTTATTAAAAATAATAAAAATCACTGGATGGTGCGAGAGGGAGGGCCCTTGGATTTCCACTTACTAAGAGTGAGCCCACTAATAAAGAGGACCATCCTCACATCTAGGGGAGAACTATGTCACAATAAAAGTTTTATCCCACTATTGGGTAGCGGCATCTCGCACTTACGTTTTCGCAAAATCTGGGCCTTTCCTCCTTTTTGCCTTGCATTCAGCTCGTAGCTTCAAAGATGGACTGTCTTCGAATTGTGTGCACAGTAAAGTTAGTCTCCACTTTGATATGCCTCCCACGTTATGAATTTGCTGAAAAAAAGAAAATACTTCACCGTTAGAAATTGTTATTTGATGATTTTAATTAAGCCAGTGGGTGAGTGGAGTTAATACATTCTGGACTGATGTTCTACAAAGACCCAGAAGTCCGTCTTAGTCTTTAGAACGAGGGTATGTTTCTGTTTACTTTTATTTTAATACTTTATCTTGATCTATTATCCTGTGTACTTTTATTACTACTATGGGAATTGGCCTTATCTTTCCAGTATGGCCCCATACTAAGAGAGAGCTGAGAGCCCGGGACACTTTAGAACGTCACGGAGGTTGAGGAAGTTATATTCTTCCGGTCTAAGATATGCTATCCCGAGAACACTCATGCGTTTACTAGCTATAGCATCGTAGTCACATAGAACATGTTCCATGGACTCTGGCGCCTCTTTGTCATGTCCTGCAGTGGGAGTCATTAGACAGCCCCAATATTAGCCTTCGTTAGAAACGGAGTGAGCTCAGAGCTGGTGATTTCTACAGATTGTACTCACCATTCGCAAATTCAATATCTCGACAATTGAAACCTGTCCACCACCATCACTTGTTAATATTTTGTATTCTTTTTCATTTAAAATACTGTATCAAACAGTAGAACATGAAAAAAGCTAATGAAAAACAGATTAAAAATTAAATAAATATGTTAAAATGTCAATGTCAATTTGACGTTTTTTCGTGCCACAGACGAATGGTGAAGTACACAGACGCCCAATTTACTGTAATGCCATATCTACACTCACGTTTTTAACTTCAAATTCTGAATGAAGTTTTCATCCATCAATCACAGATTATTTGGAAATTTAAGCGGTCATGTGAATTTAGTGGAAGTTAGAGGGCTTTTTGGCGGGTGGCACATGGTAGAATAGCAGTCTATACTGAGTTCCGGTGGTGTTAATTAAAAAAAACTAGGGTCGAAATTACTCATTTTGTGTAACAAACAACTAAAGAAAATTTCTGAAAAATCTAAATGGCGCCAACCGTAGAATTTAAGCAGAGTTTTTTTTTCTTCACCCATTCTGGTAGGCAAAGGCAACTATGCATACAGCTAAGTCTTCAGTAGAAGTTTTTTATTGATATAAAATGAAAATGAAATTTAATGAAATTAAACCTAACCAAACTCATTCAATAAAATCATTAAATCTGATATAGAAACAAATTAGTAGCTTCTTTTTAGAAATATACGTATTTGCATGAATCATAAAAACTTTTTTAGTAAAAACTTCATGGTTGGTTTTTCTTTTTAATAGACACTATTTTGACAGTTGGGAAAGAGAACGCACGAGTGCGGGAAAGGTAAAAGAAAAGCACGAGTGTGTAATAGCCCACATCCCGAACGCTATACGTCCCTGCAATACGCCACTTTTTGAGCAACTGTATTAAAAAAATATTTTCTCGCCAAAAGTGGCCACTCGCGAGCCTCGCGTTGATAACGATGAGTTTTTAGCAAAAAACGCATCCAAAAACAAGATATGTTTTTTTTTTCATTGGCGGCGCTAGTTGTGCCTAGGTTATCACCTTAATGTGCCATCTCCTATCGGAGGTCTCATGCCACTTAGCCCAAGTACCCTGAGAGCAATGGTTGCGTCTGGCACAGGATCGTGAGAGGTGGCGTGAGCATGAAGAGGCCTTTACTCAGCAGTGGGTGACATGCTGATGATGAAGGCCATCTTAGGTCCGTGGCGTTTGTGGCTCAGCAAAGTTCTGTGTTCAACCATTACACAGGATTTTGGAGCCATGATGTTTTTCGGCGGCTCTGTGCTATTCTTCTTTTTCATTTATATCGTCCGCTGGACGTATGCCTCTTCATGTCTTTTCCATATAAGCCGGTCTGTATTGTGGTCCTGTTTGAGCCTGCTATAGCTTTAGTATTGTCAGGCCTCTGTGCTGTAATCACCGACAACACAAGCGTTTAAAACTATAGCGTCGTGGTCTATGTTACAAAACGATATCCTAAATTCCTTATCATGCGAGAATCTTCGCTACATGGACCTAGTGCTTGACTATAAATATATTAATGGTAAAGGAGAATATTATGAAGAAATCTGAGAATCTACCCGACGATATCTATTCCTATACACATCGCTGGGCTCGTCTTTTCTGTGAGTAAAGCTCTCTGAGCTGAAAATATAGTAGTTGCTACGTTGCCATCTAAAATCAAGTTTCAGTGACTAGAGAATCCAAATATTTCATGTTTATATTATTAAAATTGTCATCACATAAGTATCGGAATAATCAAGAAAATATACATAATGTAATAATATATTATTTAACAATGTGAAGTGAAAAGGAAATTTAATTATTAAACCGTACGAGCCAAAAACAGCAGAGGCAGAAATATTATATATTCAATTTAAAATATACCTACCCATTTCAATGCGTAACGTTTAATAGGATAGCAATTTATATTTCAAAGTGAACAAATCAATATTTCAAAAGCTCAATGAGTCACAACCACACATGACGGAACATCGACCGTTTCCAATGGGGCTCACTTCAAACAGCGCAGTTTAGGAACTAACATCCGTCCCAAAAACCAGCTTCGAATAATATTTATACAGTATCAAGCGGCAGAAGTTACGGGAACTTTGGGATCCCACCGCGACCGGCGCTTCGCCAACCATTCCCACTCCTCCACAGGAAAACAGCCTTAAACAACTCCACAATAAGGTCGCGTCGAGCCGCATAAAAAACAAAGTTCCATTGTTTGGTCTAGCCAAATCATTCGCGATTTCCGGCACTCCAAACTAGGCTTTATTCGCGAGCCTGTAAGGGCGCCGAAAAGAGCATTCACGCAAGTTTTTGTTTTGAATATATCGCGGGATTTCACGCGTCACAGTAACACGGGCCGGGCGGCCGAGCTTGTGTTTTTACAACGCTGTAACTTTGCTCACGGCTCCCTGACTATGGGCCACGGGCAAAGAAACAAGGGAACTGACTGGGGATCGCTGGTTAAATGAAGTTTGACCACGAATCTGTTATTGCGAATGCATAGTGGAGTTATTAGCCGACTAGACAGTGGAGCAAGATAAAGCTTGTGGTTTGAGCAGCGTAAGTATAATATGTGTGATCATTCCCTTATTACAGCAAGTTTCAGAAAAGTCATGTGACACTGAAAGGGGTCGCCTAACTCACCAGTACAAGCAACTGTTACTAGGACCAAGTGCGAAGTCTTGAAAAAAATATCAGCTGTTCCATCACAGACACAAAACACTGCGCAGGTATTTTAAAATAAGGACTCTAATAAAGGCCTGTGCATTTTCGCAATGATATGATTTATACAGCGTCCAGTGGCACCTTCACTCACACTAGATGGGTAAAGTGACCACTCAGCGCAGCAGTGCCTGGGACCATTTAGATGGAGTAGGCTTGCCCAGCACCTATACCATCCTGATAGCTTAGTCGGCCTAATCCACAGGAAAGACAGGTGTTGAGCCAACTAAGCCGCGGGTTTCCTCACGATGTTTTTCCTAATGGACACTAAAGCAACACTAAACTACAAACTATTCAAGACTGTCCCTTAGGCACGCTTCAACATTATCAATCCTATTCACATGGCCTTCACCGTCGAATGATTTATGCGGCAAGCCAACGCTCTACAGCAAAGGGGCCTGAGAGGCAGTTCAGTCGCCCGTAACGGTTTAATTCACGTAAAAGGTTACCGGCTGCCCTTTCGATGTGTTTTAAAGTACGTAATTCTGCATAAAAAACCTAAGTCTTGCACTTCCTAACCCGCCGCAAACAAATCCTGTCCCGAGCGAATTTTTTAACCTTATAAAAATATTTATAAAGTTCCCTAGCACGGGTTAGTGCTTTAGAAAATCCAAAAAAATAAAAAAACCCATACATTGTTTTTTTTTAAATTAATTTTGGTATCGTTATATTCTAGAGCCTCATTCAGTTGCCATACGACGTTAAAATATCTTGAAACGCGGCCGTACACTCGTGTAAGACCGTTCAAAATTAGTCATTTCTAGTAATTTCAGTACGTCCACATTTCATGGTATTTTTTCGTCGTACAGCTATTTAATGAGGCTGTAGAATATTGCAATACAGAAAATTTTATAAAAAAAAACAATGTGAAAAAGATTTATGAGATTAAAAAAAAAAACTTGTTACGGCGGGTTAGGAATTGCAGTTTTTATGTGCAGAATTACGTAGGTACTTAACATACCAAAAGGGCAGCCGGTAAACTTTTACGTGAATAAAACCGTTACGGGCGACTGTACCATCTGTATTCTATTCCGCAATTCAGTTGCAATCTCTGTGCGATGACGTCAGCAAACCCGTTTGTCACACACCAAGTTACCTGTGAAGATACACTGCTCAGAGGCAAGTCTCGGTGCACAAACAGACAGGCTTTGAGAGCGGATGTATCGTTCCTTATTGCTCCATGTTACGACGATCTTGTTGGATTTTTTAGCGCGTTTTTACTGTTTTTGTCAAATTAGCTCAAGATTTAGAGAAGAATGCTTCATAACAAACTAGATACAAAGCTGAACGGGGATTCGTATAAAATTAAAACGTAATTAAGCGTTTTAAATTCTATGATATGGCAAAAAAAGGTGTTTTCAAGAGGTGACGTCAAACATTTAAATCACCGAGAAAACTCTTTCAACAGTCATGTTTAAGATCTCCTAGTTTCAATGCCAAAATAATATAGCATTGGAAATGCAAAAAAATTGTAGCATTTCGTAAGGGCTGAGAAGTTCAGTTAGATAGGTAGGTACCTATTATCGAAAAATTCTCAGTTTTCTTAAGAGTTTTCCTTAGTTTCCTCCTTTTTCCTCCTCCGATTCACTGCCACATTGAAAATCACTGGGTGTTTATCCTTGACTATGTAAAGGCATTCAGTTCAGAGATAAGAGGATTGAAAGGGCTAAAAGGTCGCGGTCAAGTAGCAAGTCATGGTATGATCATTACCTACGTACTAGGTATCTACATCGATTAAAAGGTGCATTTCAGGTTGACTACTTCACTTGGTAGAATTTTAAATTTCTTGGTATACAAAGAGTATAGTACGCAATGTAACTTTTTTAAATGCATTTAACTGTCTTTAAAACCAAATTATACATCATCCGGGATTTAAAAGCGAATAGGTCAGAACCCAACAAAGCAAAGAAGATACGTAATTAGTGTGTTTCCTTACATTTGACACGGATATCGCAGTTAGGCGAGTTTTAGCAACGTTTATTTATGAAAACACATATTCGCTCTGCTCTGAAAACACAATATTTGATTGTTTTGAATAAAATGTTGTTTTAATCTCCTCGTCCTTTTTTAACCCCCAACCCAAAAAGAGGTGTGTTTGACCGCTATGTGTGGATGTGAGTCTGTCTGTGGCACTGTAGCTCTAAACGATTTGATGACATGTTAGCGAGTGTTCTGAGATAATTATGTTTTATCAAAATATGTTCAGCCGTTTATGAGATATGTTACTTTGAAGCTAAAATGTCGGAATGTATTTTATTTGTTTTATTTATACAAGGTGTTACAAAAGTACCTAACTCTTTTTACAGGGTAATAGCACCCGGTGATAGGGACCACAACCTAAATATTTTTTTTTGCTCTATGTCGTTCCGTTGATTTTTTAATTAATTAAATGTGAACGCTGTGATTAATAAAAAGTATTTTTTATATGTTGTTTTCATTGACTTTCACAATGTTTTAACAACTCAAAGCTATGTAGATGCACCTACACACACAAAAATATTTTAAAATTTGAGCTAATACCAAAACCAAAAAAGTTATGATATTTTTTTCAATTTTGAGGTTATAAAATATAAAATGTTTTTTCAACTTTTTTTACAGATTTGACAACCTGTTGACCACTAGGTTACACCCTGTAAAAAGAGTTAGGATGTTTTGTAACACGTTGTATATCTATAGCAATTTGTACAAATCAGCGGGAGGAGGTGCCGCACTCTCTCTATGTATCAGCAAGACTCATTAATGGACTGAATCAATCTAGTTTGTCAATGAGCGTCATGTGCACACGTTACGCCTTCCTGGGCACCAAAAATGCTGCATGTATATAACAAACGCGAATATTATTTGATTCTCCATATTATGTGAGAAAAAATAAAAAGAAAACTAATCGATAAAAAAACACTCAACCTTCGAGCTTCATAACACTCGAAAATGGCCCTTATTAAAACGAAAAATATATTTTTTTGACAAAACAAAATGGGACTATTTACGCTGGATATGTTAGAGAATATAAGGGCAGACGTATTTTTGCAGATGCCCACCCAGAAAAACCTAAAAAACCAAAAAACCAAAATTATTTCCCAGCAATAATTTGTCGAAAAAGTACTTTGTTTTGGTGTCTAGTATGCGTGGCTTTCGGGTAGGTCTTTTAACACCCTGTATAATAAGGAAGTTACCATAGACACAACCTTAAAGTCTAAAATAATCTCAAAATTCGACGAAGCTTTGTGTGAATTTTGAAGTGTCGGCTAAAACATAAAAAAATACTGACGCCTTAAAAAGTATGCTAAGACTAGTTATGACAGATATTCTTCATTTATTTCAGAAACATACTTGCGGCATTTTAGGGACACCGGTCCCTAACATTACTCAGTTAATATCAAATCAGTAATATTGGCGCGGTGCGAGTTGCGACCAATGACATTCAGCAAACAGGCAAACTTCAAAGCTTTCCGTGATGAAGCCAGACAGGAACATACGAACATACACGGCATTTTAGCTCCGTCGGTCCAACCCCGCAGTAATTAATATCAAATTAATAATATTGCCACGACGCAACCAAGATTTCAGAAGTTTTTTTTTTTTTATGTAGCCTCTATAGTGTCCCACTGCTGGGCAAAGGCCTCCCCTTTTTTCTTCCACTCCTCTCTATCCTCGGCTGCGTCTTGCCACCCCGGCAGAAAGGTTGTGAGGTCGTCCCGCCATCTCCGTCTCGGTCTGCCGCGGCGACGGTACCCATCTTGTGGGGTCCAGTCGGTGACGATCTTAGCCCACCTATCTGGACCCATGCGGCAAACGTGGCCGGCCCAGTTCCACTTCAATTTGGCGGTTGCAGCTCCAACATCCTTTATTTGCGTTTTGGCGCGCAGCGTGGTGTTCCGGACCCGGTCAATCCGCTTTACGCCTAATATGCTGCGCTCCATCGCACGTTGGCAAACCTTGAGTTTGGACTTCTGATTTTCAGTCAAAGACCAGGTCTGAGCACCGTAGGTTAGGATGGGCAGGATACACATGTCGACGAGTTTGCGCTTCAGGGCAAGTGGGAGCTTGCCCTTCAGCAGGTCTTTCATGGACCAGTAGCTCTTCCAGGCGTTGTCGATGCGACGATCGATCTCTTTGTCCTGCCTGTTTTCGAAGGAGACTATCTGGCCCAAGTAAGTATACTCGTCAACGTATTGTATCTCCTGCCATAATTTAGTTTTATGCATTTCGTTTCACATTCATCGTTATTCAAATAAAAAAAGTTATTAAGTAATTAAGTTTAATTAATAAATCTAACATATCATTATTATTATTACCTATTATTTTTAATTAAGGATCTTCATCGTTAATCTAAATCTAAACCAGGCCTTATGCCATGTTCTGAAACAATAAACATTTCCTAATCTATACTTATAATAAAACTCTAGCGAAGTCAATTCTGTACATTGAATATTTTTAGAAAAAAACTAGCAGGGGTTACTAAGTAAACTACACTGAATCCAAAAATGCAAAAAAAAAACGGTCTATGTCTGTCTGTCTGTCTGTCTGTCTGTCTGTCTGTCTGTATGAACACGATAAACGCAAACACCGCTGAATAGTTTTCAACCACACTTAACATGGTCGTAACTCACGTTTCTGGGCGTAACTTAGGCTATCCAATGTTTAGAATACATTGCGGGTTGCAATTTTAACTTCGTTTATTGTAAGAAATATCCATAATTTGGATATAGCTTCTTAAGAAGATATGTTAAAAACGTGATACTGAACATATTTCTGCAAAAAAAATTTAAAAGTACGACTTTAAACCTTATTCTCTCGGAAACCTACATTGCGGGGTGCAATTTTAACTTGATTTTTTGTAAGAAATATCCATAAATTTGATATGGCTTCTTGAGAATGTATGTAAAGAACGTGATACTGAACATATTTCTGAAAAAAAAAAACATGTCCGACTTTATTATCTTGGAAACCGTTGATTTCCCAGACATAGTTCCTTGGGCAAAAATGTTCGTTATAATGAGGACTATACGTGGTCTCCCACTTTGTTGGCGGTCTTTTAACACTCTGTATAATATCACGCTACGACTTTTGGCATTTGGGGCGCCATATTGAAAATGAAAAGTCGGCATTTGTTTTTATTTTATTTTGGCGGAAAATGTTAGTTCTACAAGCGTAGCATAAGGCCGGGTTAGATCGTATGGTTTAAAACAATAGGTATCTCACTCTTTTGTTTCACGTAGAGCGGGATGGACAGAGCCATAGATACGCTCTAACCCAGCCTTATGATCCTTGCTGGAGGGAATTGTGAGTGGTTTTCGGTGGAGGTCGGACAAAGTATATCGATGTTAGAAATGAAGTACTGTTGCGTCGCGGTCGAAAGGTTCTGAACCCACGCGAAGATGAATTTTTTTTTGTGCCTTTCTAAAATATTTACTCTACTGAGCACAACTTGATATTAAAAAAATCTATTTTCTTTGCCGTAAAGCGGGATAGAAGAGTTATTTGCCGTAGATACGCTCTAACCCAACCTTATGCTTTGCTTGCTGGCCTAGCATGAGAATGGGTAAGACCTTATAACTTTATCTATCCCACTCTACGTCGAGGGCGATACACATAAACCCCTTTACTTCCTATGCAATTCTTATGCTAATCTTCCTGGTATCTTACACGGGCGATACCTAATCTAAACAATACATATTTTATTATAAATGTATTGTATAGATTAGGGCACACACAGACAGGCACACCCTCATAAACACATAAACAGACACACACACAAAGCTATCAAACTTATGACACCCCTCTTTTTTGGTCGGGGGTTTAAAAACGCATACGAAGTCGCGGGCACAACTAGTTTTGTTAATATACTCGTAAGCTATGTTATTTGGTATGTCTCTTCGTCAGTGTTATTTTTAAGTGGAAACTTCACTGGTGTCTGTAATACGTTTCTGTTCTAATAATTTATAATTATTTATTAATTTCTTGTGTACAATAAAGTGTTCTCTATCTATCTATCTATCTATAATTTGTACCGTTTGTTTCCCAAATAAAGTAAAATAAAATAAAATTTATTGAGCATGGCTAGACGCACTGATGGTAGATGGACGAGGTCCAATGTGGAATGGCGACCTCGAGAGGGGAAGAGATCGGTTGGGAGACCACCAGCCAGATGGTCCGATGACATAGCCCAGGTAGCCGAAAAACGTGGCGTGAGCATGAGAGGCCTTTACTCAACAGTGGGTGTCAACAGACTGATGATGATGATGAATTGAACATAAAATAAACTGTAAAATATTATTTCCTAAGAAGCAAGCAAAGCACAATAATTATGTTCATGGCAATTTAACAACATTTGTTTCATTCGCACAAAATCGCGGGGAAAAGCTAGATATTATAAAAAAGTAAGATATAGCCTGTACAATTATACGATGTCCCACTAGCTGGTCAAAAGCCTTCTCTCAGAGAGAGAGTTCGAGCATAAACACCATGCGTGCTCAATGCGGATTCGCAATTTTTATCGAATAACATACTAAGATGAAACCTACGAGTAAGCTCACTCCACCTCTTTCAACACCACACATAACTCCCCACTCACTCCTAAAGGTACCAAAGTACTTATAACTGGTTGCGATAATCCGATGTTTTACGGCGCAGTGTCGGAGTGCGGGCAACTTCCACCGGCGGCGGCTGCGGGTTGGTATCAGATGGTCTACAACGCGAGTCTCTATGCATTGTCTATAAAACTTAGGCATTTTGCATCTACGTACTGAGATGATATTTTATACAGCGTCCAGTGGCACCTTCACTCACACTAGATTAATGAAGAGACCACTGGGCTCTGTAGTGCCACTCGGCGCTGAAGAAAAACAACGTGAGATGAGATAAGATAAGATACTGTTTATTTAGCTTTCCTGTTAGATGTTACATTAAGGAATCAAACAAGAACCCTGCTAGGGCGTTGCTAGTCTGCGGCTTAGTTGGCTCCGCACGTATTGACCTTGTCTTTCCTGTGGGCTAGGCCGACTAAGCTGTACGGATGGTATAGGTTCTGGGCATTGTCTAAAGAAGCTCATAATGCACACAGGGTTCGAAAAATAGCTGTGACCTCTCCTACCACTGGACTGGCTATATTTTATAGAAATAGAAAAAACTAAGACCTGTACGATTTATGCAGCGTCTAGTGGCACATTCACTCACACAATCAACAACATCAATATTTATCGTGAAAAATCTAACGAATATTAATTTGAAGCGCAGCCGACCGAAAAGATGAGCTTTAATTAGGTTCTAAGATTAGAAAATTCTGGTCTTAAAATTACATTGTCCCAGGGACTGCAGCGTCTGCGTGGTCACTTTACAAATCTAGTGTGAGTGAATACTATATCATCATATTATTATGTAGATGCAAAATCCTTTGGGCATTTCCATGGTTAGTAATTAATTGATTTTTAACTAGATATTCAGTCTATTAACATAGTGTCATATTTTTTTCTGATTAATATGATAATTAAAAAAGCATATAAGCACACAAGTATCAGCAATTTTTATATAACAACAAAGTTATACATCTTCTAACCCTCGGGACTCATCAAAAGTATTGTGGTAAAAAAAAAAGAAACGCTCCAATATGTTGGAGTAACAAAAAATTCCCTGACATAGACCTATTTCACCTATCCAAACTATCATTCAGAAAGGAGCTAATTCGCTAAGTAAGCATAATATTATCACCACATACCTCATTCCTATACATACACAAACATACCCCTGTGTATAAGGCATAAAAAATACCATGAAATGTGGCTATACACACGCGTAAGATCAGTTGAATTCACAAGATCCCGGATAACCGGTCTCACACGAGTGCACAGCCACATTTCATGGCATTTTTTCGTCGTATTGCAATTGAAAGAAGCTGTAGAATATTATGACACCAAAATTAATAATTAAAAAAAATAGTTTTTTTTTTTTGTTTTTTTATGGAGGCGGGGCGGGTAAGGACTTGGACTTGGGTACTTGGGTAAGAAACGGTAAGACTTAGGTTTTTATATCCAAAATTACTTACTTTATCAAAAGGGGAGCCGGTAACCTTTTACGTGAATTAAACCGTTACGGGCGACTGTACTATTAGGAGACGGCTCAAGAAGAAGAAGGGTCAGTGCCTATTCTACCTGAACACAAATTTCTCAGGCATTGCAGCGTATTACCTGGTCACTTCACCCATCTTGTAGCCATAGACCACTGGTGTTTTAGACCATCTGATACAAACCCGCGGCTGTGGCGGCGACGACTAATCCCCAGAGTTCAAAGTGCCCTGTTTGTGCGACTTACACACGCGCGACCGACTGAGGGGCAAAGAGGTAAGACTTACACACGCGCGACCGAGTGAGAGGCAAAGAGGTAAGACTTACACACGCGCGACCGAGTAAGGGGCAAAGAGGTAAGACTTACACACGCGCGACCGAGTGAGGGGCAAAGAGGTAAGACTTACACATGCACGACCGAGTGAGGGGCAAAGAGGTAAGACTTACACACGCGCGACCGAGTAAAGGGCAAAGAGGTAAGACTTACACACGCGCGACCGACTGAGGGGCAAAGAGGTAAGACTTACACACGCACGACCGAGTGAGGGGCAAAGAGGTAAGACTTACACACGCGCGACCGACTGAGGGGCAAAGAGGTAAGACTTACACACGCGCGACCGAGTGAGGGGCAAAGAGGTAAGACTTACACACGCGCGACCGAGTGAGGCACAAAGAGGTAAGACTTACACACGCGCGACCGAGTGAGGCACAAAGAGGTAAGCTTGCGCCAGATATTGTGAAGCTAGAGAAATCAACAACAAAAAAACCCACAAAGAAAACCCAGGGTCCATATAACCAGATTGTTCAAAAATGTTATGGCGGTACGGAACCCTCAGTGCACGTGTCTGACTCGCGCTTGAGCGTTTTTTATTATTTGTTGCCCATACCAAGCTTGATGTTTGTATGTATTACCGTTTTTGCGATACAGCAAAAAGTATAAAAACACTTTTGTTGTATTATGGGGCCCCCCTTATTTTAAACAAATTATGTTAATTGCATTTCAATCAACGTAGGAATAATCATGGATTATCATGGATTAGCCTCAAAGGAAGAAATAGCCAAGATGATTGCCAACCTCCGATAGGAGACGGCACTACAAGAAGAAGAATCATGGATTAGTTAGAAGTTTTCTGGAAATGAAGCATGTTAAAGAGCTTCGGTAAAACCGGTAAACCGTAGAAAATATCTTAGTTGTTTCGAATGCCATGTTTTATCTTGTCCTATTTCAGTAAAGCTATTTTTTTACAACTTTTAAATTATGCTTGAGGATATACAGCATAATTAATCATACAGCATAATTAATCATGACTGATAAAATTAATCCCACCAAAAACATTCTGTAAAAACTAGCCAGGTCTCGATGGATCTGCTTGTTTATCTCTAAAAAAGTAATGAAATCTAGACAAAGTCGTGCCAAGTCTATGGTTCCTTACTGCGATTTCTTTATTATTATAGTTAATGTTGTGAGACTTGGCCGTTGAAGGGTACACAAGCGGTTCTGGCGACAGATTGGTGCAATGGTGTCATGGAGCACCTGGTTTTGTACCCTTGTGTACCCTTCAACAGCCAAGTCTCACAACATTAACTATAATAATAAAGAAATCGCAGTAAGGAACCATAGACTTGGCACGACTTTGTCTAGATTTCATTACTTTTTTAGAGATAAACAAGCAGATCCATCGAGACCTGGCTAGTTTTTACAGAATGTTTTTGGTGGGATTTCACTTCTTTTTGTAGAAACGAGGGCATATTGATTAATTTTATTAGATTTTCTTATTTGACACAGTTTTTAAATTTGTGTAATGTTCGAGTAGAATAAAGTTAATCGTCCGACTATTTCTTGTTGAACGAGCGAGCGAAGTCCTCCGAGTCTGCTGGAACAATCCGGCGTTTGTATGTATGTATGTTTGTATGTATGAATGTTTGTTCGACGATAACTTGAGTAAATTTGGTCGGATCGTTATGAAATTTTATAGGCGGGTAAACTAAATTAAAAGAATTTTTAAATTCGAACATGAGCCAAATCGGTCGATGGGTTGCCGAGATATGGGGTTGTATAGTTTAAATGCAAAGCGCGCGCGCGCCTGCGCGAATGGCGTAAGCAAAGTTATACATCTGTAACTGAGGTCGCGAGTTCATAGTTCGGAGCGAACCACTAGTGGGACGCTATAGGCTAGATTAAATGAAGATGTGTCCCACTACGCTGGATTTTTGCAATGACAGTCGATTTTTTTATGTACCAATAGTAGAAGGGGCATTACCATAATATCTCTAATAAAGCTGATACCAGCTGAGGGTTCTTCATCAGATACTTCAGACCTTAGATTTTTGACATCAAATAAAGCGGCCCACCAAGTTGAATATTTTTTGTAAGGGCGGTATATGTCGATCTATAATAGTTTGGTTGGGCTCTTGTGTTTTCTAATCAGGGTCACCAGGTACTCCAGATCTTCGATTATCCTAGTTTTTATAGTTGTCCCTTTATGTGCCCATTAAACCCTAACTCTTTACCAAATTTCAGCTCTCTGAGTTTATGGGAAGTACTAGTTCTATTAGGGCTCTTGTGTTTTCTAATCAGGGTCACCAGGTACTCCAGATCTTCGATTATCCTAGTTTTTATAGTTGTCCCTTTATGTGCCCATTAAACCCTAACTCTTTACCAAATTTCAGCTCTCTGAGTTTATGGGAAGTACTAGTTCTATTAGGGCTCTTGTGTTTTCTAATCAGGGTCACCAGGTACTCCAGATCTTCGATTATCCTAGTTTTTATAGTTGTCCCTTTATGTGCCCATTAAACCCTAACTCTGTACCAAATTTCAGCTCTCTGAGTTTATGGGAAGTACTAGTTCTATTAGGGCTCTTGTGTTTTCTAATCAGGGTCACCAGGTACTCCAGATCTTCGATTATCCTAGTTTTTATAGTTGTCCCTTTATGTGCCCATTAAACCCTAACTCTGTACCAAATTTCAGCTCTCTGAGTTTATGGGAAGTACTAGTTCTATTAGGGCTCTTGTGTTTTCTAATCAGGGTCACCAGGTACTCCAGATCTTCGATTATCCTAGTTTTTATAGTTGTCCCTTTATGTGCCCATTAAACCCTAACTCTGTACCAAATTTCAGCTCTCTGAGTTTATGGGAAGTACTAGTTCTATTAGGGCTCTTGTGTTTTCTAATCAGGGTCACCAGGTACTCCAGATCTTCGATTATCCTAGTTTTTATAGTTGTCCCTTTATGTGCCCATTAAACCCTAACTCTGTACCAAATTTCAGCTCTCTGAGTTTATGGGAAGTACTAGTTCTATTAGGGCTCTTGTGTTTTCTAATCAGGGTCACCAGGTACTCCAGATCTTCGATTATCCTAGTTTTTATAGTTGTCCCTTTATGTGCCCATTAAACCCTAACTCTGTACCAAATTTCAGCTCTCTGAGTTTATGGGAAGTACTAGTTCTATTAGGGCTCTTGTGTTTTCTAATCAGGGTCACCAGGTACTCCAGATCTTCGATTATCCTAGTTTTTATAGTTGTCCCCTTATGTGCCCATTAAACCCTAACTCTGTACCAAATTTCAGCTCTCTGAGTTTATGGGAAGTACTAGTTCTATTAGGGCTCTTGTGTTTTCTAATCAGGGTCACCAGGTACTCCAGATCTTCGATTATCCTAGTTTTTATAGTTTTCCCTTTATGTGGCCATTCAACCCTAACTCTGTACCAAATTTCAGCTCTCTGAGTTTATGGGAAGTACTAGTTCTATTATGATGATCATGAGTGAGTGAGTGAGTGAGTGAGTGTGTGTCATAAATGCGAAACTTTGCTTTCGCTTAACTTCGGAACTAAATGACCTACAGACTTGAAATTTTGGATTTTAAGTATGTGATTATAGCTTACTAGATGACGAAAATTTCTGCGTTCTGGTCTTATCCAGAGGTTCTCAAATAGGGGCCTGAAAATGCGGCGAAATGGTTCCAGTAAAGGATGGTACGGCAGTGTTTGCTTCGCGCTCGACCTGGCGGGGGCACTGCCGTGCCCCCAGATATGTAGTAGGTAGGTACTTAAGATTTTATATAAATTATTATATTATAGGTTAAATTAGTTTTAAATTTAATTTAATTTCAAATACAATTATTTTATATTGTGAATGAATTAATAAAATGAAATGAATGAATATCAATGACGGCAGGTTAAATAGAACCTCCTAAAAATTTGCTTATCTTATGCTATGTTTATGTGGGATTAATCTTTGGCTGACGACACCTTATCATATTGGCGAGCTTTGTTTACTTATAAACGTTGTATTATTTTAAATTTAATTCCATTATCACCCGCATCAGAATTATTAACGAAACAAGCGTTGTATTGTGTTTTCTAAAGATACACAGCAAAGGCTCAATCTAAAGAACAGTTGAAACTCAATCTAGAGAACTAAACTAGGCAGAAGGCAAGCTTCGACATAGATAATACAAAATAAACATTTTGTTTTAAATACCTAGTTTACTGTTGATAGGGTATATGATTCCGAGTGATTTGATGCCGTCCATTGAGGAGTTCCGTTCTCCATCTCCGAAGTTATTTATCAGATCTTCACCACTTTATGCGATCTCATGGGAATACCCTTTCAAACAAAAAAAATATCATTAATATCGGTTTACGTAAAAAAAAAATGAAAAATTGCGTCGAATTGAGTACCTCCTCACTTTTTGAAGTCGGTAATAATAATTAACTATCATCCACACTCACTTGGAAGCGGAATTTGCCAAGTTGGTAGAACATCAGATTTTTAATCGAGTAGTCCTAGATTCCCGCACTTGGTTTTAACTTAAAAAAAGTAATATTGTATCAGATGCAGAGGATCTCCCTGGCGGTTCAGCGTGGTAACGCTGCTAGCGTCATGGGGACCTTTGGATCGGATGTGGCCCGGGGTGGTTTATTTGAGTAGGTATTGGCTTATTGTTATTATTATTTTTTTCTTTGTCATGTTTTTTGTGTTTTATTATTGACATTATTTCTTTTACTTTTATTTTTTGGACGAAGCATAATGTGAATTTTGATGTAATTAGGAAATTTGGTGCATGGTTTTTAATTAGAATAAAGAAATTAAGAAGTCTATTGTAACATACCTACATCAATGGCCGGGTGCAGACCGGCCGAGTGTTTTTGCGAGGTAAGCGCTCGTCTGGCGTTGCCAAGCCTCGTTCTTGCCTCGTGACAAGGCGTGACGGTAGATCTGTATACGTTGGACGAATATTTATAATACCAACTGCCACTATCCAACGGAAAATTAAAACATTCTGTGTAAACCCGTGACTAAGTTGGTTTAGCACGTGTTGAAGTTTTATTTAACAAAGTCGAACCTCTGTTCCTCTGTCTATTTAATAATTTATTTAAAGTGATCTGGCAGCGAGTTTATCTTGAACCACCCATTGTTGTGTTTGAAATTGTCTTTTTAATAAACCCTTTAAAATTAAGCAAGCAATTTGAAAATTAAAACATTAAAGTTACGTCAACCATGGTTAGCCAGTTAACTCTCAGTTATCGCCAATAATTGTATGGAAATGTCAAATTAGAGTTAGTTGGCTAACCCTGACTAACGCAAGTCCGCCTAAACAAAATAAAAATTTCCCTTGTAATTACTTACATTACAAAATATAATAAACAGTTATTAGTTATGGATCTATATTTTCATATCATTACATTATTATAATACACAGGGCTTTTAATAACGCTTATGGTACTGTGGTTCATCAATATTTGCATCATATTTTCTTGATTTGCAAGAGTAATATAAATTAATAAACTACACCACACAAACGAGTGTAAAATCCAATAAAAAAAAATATTTTCGTTATTGTTACAAGCAACTTATACTTTTTATTGGATTTTTATTTGAAAAAATTTATTTAACAAACAAAACATAATATAATAATATAATTGCTGAAACTTAAAGCTAAATTAAAACTAAAATTAACCTAAAAACAACATTATAAACAAAAAAACTTAAAACTAAATACCTATGCAAAATAATTTAAACACAGATTTTAACGGATTTAACACTCGTTAACACGAGTGTTAAATCCGTTAAAATCTGTGTTTAAATTATGTATAGTGCTCGTGCAAACCTAAGAAAATATTACCTATGCAAAATAAAATATAACTTATATTAAACTAAACTAAACTTTTATTTGATACTTTTTATATATTTTTTTACTATCAGAAGACGTCCAAAAGAAATTAGACAAGGCTTGTCTTTAGAGAAAATTATTAGTAAAGTCAACTACAACAGGCAGGGAAACAAGGAAAACCTAGCAGTGGTCGCATTGACTTAGAACTAAACATACAACGCGTAGCGTCTCTACGGCGTAGCCCGTAGCACCGCCAACCTCGTAGCGGCGCGGCGTAGCACGTAGACCGTTTACCGCCTACGTTCAAATGAGAGAAGTTTGCTCTTCAGTTAATTTGAGTTTGTAGTTTTTATAACATAGGTGTTAATTTTGCAGTTCGGAAACTACTAATTTGTGCGTTAACTGTTCTGCCAACTAGAAAGTCAACTTACAAATGTTGGTCTGTTTAATTGAGATTTAGTAAGACAGTCTATATCGTGAGTAATTAAGCTGTTAATACTCGTAATATCTTCTCTCATGACCGATATTCAACTTAATCGTTATAAACGTATACGTATCACTAATCATTCATAGTACCGAACTAAAAAAACTGCTGTTTCAGGTCGTGTAACTAAATAAATCACTTGACTTCCGATACAGTGTTTACAAAATAAACCAACCCCAATTGCCTTCGCAAAAAATACAAAGGGTCTTCAACGAGCATAGGGCAGCCCAAAACCATTAAATTGCTTCTATTTTTGCCTAACGTCACCACAAGTGCATGCAGCATCCGATCCGCTGCAAGTTTAACGACCCCACGCATGCGCGGCGCTCTTCCTTCACGTACTAACCCACCGGGACACCTTAGCGAAACCTCCCATCGATGCGCCGGAGGAAAACGAACCTTAGGCTCCTGTTGATAGAGGATAAAGGACGCTGGTAAACAGGGGCTCCAAAGAGATCTGTCAGTGTCTCACCTACCACTGTGGTCGACGCATGTGTGATCGGTTGCGGGAGCCATTTTTTCACTCGCGAAAAGTTCCCGAAACTTTCTTGACGGTGGAGGTTCTATTGTGACTGTGGGTTGTAAGGCTTTGCTGGAGAAAGAGACGTGTTTGGACGAGTGGAAGGTGCTTTTTCAATCGTTTGGTGTCTTGTGAGAGTATAATTATTTTAGTGGACTGGTGGATTTGTTTCTGGAAGGTGTTATTGAGGTAAGATTTAATATTAATATTATTATGTATTTTGTAAATGTGCAACCATCATTAAATTTCTACTATTGGGTTGAGTACTGGAATTTTTCCTTCACAGCCAACAATAATTGATCTTGATGCATAATTATTATTTTGATGTATTATTTGTTTTAACTGTTGGTAATTAGATACATTAAAATTGTTATTATTTTATGTTTTATGGATAAAAACAAAAACAAATTAAGAATAAAATTATTAATGACAGGATTACAAAAAAATGCCACATTTTTTACCGTTAAAAACTAAGCATAGCTACGTAATGGATCTTGATGCGGTTTTCTCCGATAGTTAGATATTTTTGTCACGGCACCCGGCCAAAATAAAAAACAAAAACATGTTTTTTAAATCCTGCACTACTTGAAAGTTGGATGAAAAAAAATTACGACAGATGGTTAAGGTCCAGCGATATTCAAGTCCAGGGATATTCAATTTTTTCACAGTTTTTTTTTTATTCTGAAGCTAAACTGAGCAATTTTTGTTCAGCGATTTATTTTCACGGCAATAAATAGTACTTATACTTTTCATTATTGTAAACAACAGAATAACAATAATTCAGTCGATTATGTGTTCTGCTCATAAACTTGTTTTTTGGAAATAATGTTGTTTACAATAATGAAAATTACAATATTTGAGTCCCATGAAACAAAATTCGCTGAACAAAAATTGGTCAGTTTAGCTTCAACATTACAAAATCTATGAAAAAATTAAAATTCCCGCCACGCTGCTATCGTTGAACCTTAAGAGGAAACGCGGGTACAAAAAGGGAGACCTATTTCCTAAATTTTATTAAAATAAGAAAAAAAGGAAAACATTATGGACATGGCAGAGATACATATACATATACAGGGCGTCCCACGGCTATGCCACATGGAGGGAAAGTTCCTTGAATATTGTAGATGGAACATTTTACTGAAAGAAGAAATTATTTGAAATAAAAAAACAATTTAAACTGCATTCATAGATATTTAAATAATTACATGGTTAAACCGGGAATCGAACCCGTTACATGGGAAAAATAATTACCCTGTAGTTTTATTATACCGATCGAAAGGCTTCATCATAAGGATTATTTTTTGCTAAATAACATAGTGTCAGAAATAATGGTTCAACCATGTAATTATTTAGATATCTGTGAATGCAGTTTAAATTGTTTTTTAAATTCAAATAATGTCTTCATTCAATAAAATGTTCCATCTACAATATTTAAGGTACTTTCCCTCCATGTGGCATAGCCGTGGGCGCCCTGTATAAGTAAATTATTGAATGGCTTAAGCATATTTTTTCTAAAATAATTATCCAGGGAGGAAACAGGTCTCCCTTTTTGTATGGAGCAGCAGCTACCCGCGTTTCCTCTTGAACGCAGTTTTTTTTTTCATTTTAAAATAATTAATAGAATAGATAGATTTTTAAATTAATAAACTGTTTTCAAGAGTACCGTCGGGACGCTTTTGATAGTCATGCTTTAGTATTTCTTATTTTATTTCATATCGGGCGTTAAACGTCGTTGGCAGGCGACATTGTCAACCGCGCGCTGTCACACACAGTGACCAAATTACGACTCTATTGTAACGGCCCATTCCGTTACTAACGGAATTTACTACTTTGTTGCTGAGGGAGATCGTAATTAAAATGAAACAGCTTTAGGTGATAATTAATGCATTCGGGATTTTGTGCTAATTGGTAACATAACATTAAAATTTTATGTAACGTATGGCAATAAAATCAATTTAAATTCAAATTTGGCTGTTTGAAATGTTCGTCAAATTATGATTTATTTTACTTTTTTTTTAAGTTAATGACTGTCTTAAAAAATATCGTTACAAATGTATAAAAACAAGGCGGCATTTATCGGTAAATTTCTATAAAAGTTCCCTAGCACGGGTTAGTGCTTTAGAAAATACAAAAATATCGGTAAATTTATTGTACTTATTGCTGTATCTTTAAGAAACGATGGTAACTTTGAATTTGACTTTGTTTTTTTTTACGACAGCAAGTGCCAGCTACAAAATAGCAAACCTAAATTTTTTTCAACTGTAAGAGGTAGACTAATGAAATGAAAAACAACTCCGATTGCATTGCATGATCGCAAAAAGTTATTAAGGGACCCAAAAGAAGAATTTATCATGCAGATTTTCATTAAAGCTTTTGAAATAATTTGTTTTATTATTAAATCGAAAATAAAAACAATTTGTTTAAAATGTGGTTATGTACTACAGCTACAAAGTAAGGTGTTTTTGCAGTAAGGTTATCTGTCTACAATAAGCACATTTGTTTCGTTTTGCGAACAGATTTCAAGATTTAGTAAATAGTTTTTATGCTTGAATTCATGACTAAAGGAAGCGATTATCTAACCTATGTACGCAGGAGTTGTCATCAGCACCTGTTTATAAATCCTACCCCTGCAAAACCGTTTCTACAACAATTGTTTGCGTCACAAAATAATAACAGTGCCCATCTTGATAGAAACAGACAATTTCCCAGCGACCGCTCCGAACAATAGGCTGAGAAGGCGCATTAACTATAGAGGAACATGGCACAATACACGTCAGGCACAGACGCAGCCGCGTGCGGACAATAACTAGCACCTAGTAAACTGTCTAAACCCCTGACTGGTTACGAGAAAGGGCGAAATTATAATCGCAATGGGCATTGATCAGTATTCAGTATCTAGATAAGATAAGATAAGATAATTTATTTATTTACACAAAAAAGCATGCACAGTATACATAGGTATTTTAAGATTACACAAACAGGTTTTCAAATCAAGATAGGTAGGTACATAGCGATTTTTCGACAAATTTAAATTAACAGGATTAGATGGTGATTCCCACACTAGGCCTAGCCTGTATCGTGGGAACCCTAAAGAGAGATTACAATGTAATTGTTTGTTTCGAAACCGTTGACCAACAGTAACTTAAGTTTACATAGGTATCTGCTGCACCATTAACAGTAGGTACTGTAAAAATTATTATTAATCTTTGGGAAAGAAAAATACTAAAGAGAGCTAGGTATAATGAGAACTATAATCTATGTAGATCGGAGCTTAGCTTAATTAGATAAAAAAAAAGAATTAATTAGGCAATTTATTTATTAATGTGTAGGGTGAGTGTGAATGTATATGAGAGGGTGTGTGTGAGGGGTGTGTGCATGTGTGAGTGTGTGTGTGTATGTGTGTGAGAGTGGGTAACTGAGGTATGTCAATGTTACTTGTTGATCACAAATAAATCCTCAGTAGTGTTGTAGTCTAAGGTCATGAGATGCTTAGTCACTATTTTTTTAGTTTCTTTTATGTTTGAGCGTTTGAATTCACAGGACTTTACCATTCTATTGTAGATGAAAGGTGATGCAAAACGACTGAAACGACGAGCAAAGTCTGTATCAACTCCCACAGAAGGAACCGAGAAAACTCTTTTTGCTAGGAGTGTGTCATACTCAGAGGAGTTCAGAGTCCGTTTGTGGGTGCTAAGAACTAGACTTAAAATATACAACTGCCGAACACGAAGTACTGAGCAGTCCTTGAAAAGATTGTCTGTAGGGTATCTTCGGGGTCTTCTACACATTGTTTTCAGTACGGCGCGTTGAGCCCTTTCAATGTCTATCATGATCGTTTTAGCGGATCCACCCCAGATGGAGATGCAGTAGGTGATCAATGACTGGCAAAGGGTTATATAAATAGTTTTCAGTAGGTTAGAATCCGCAATTTGTCGCAAGGATTTCATTATATGGATAACTTTACGTACTCTACCACATAGCGCTTCAATGTGGGGGCCAAAAGTTAGGCGTTCGTCCAGTAAAACACCAAGGTATCTAAGAGTATCGAGTATCTAAGAGTGAGGCATCGACTGTCGTAAATTGAAAACCATTTCGAGGAATAGGGAAACTGATTACTACTAGGGGTATAAGTAAAATTAAAACGGATTATTAATATTTATCGCCAAAAATGTTTACTTCATTTTTCTTTCGATGACGTCATCATAGCCTCTAATGCGGTAGTTCCATTGCCTACAAATATTTTAAAAAATACATTCGTCAACAACAACTGTCAAAGGTGTCAAATAACTTACAAAGAACCATCTTGTTGACTTGACACTGATATTTCGATGGCTCCTACGTAAACTACCGTATCCCACAAAATGGCGATTTTCATGTTTTTCGTTTTTTGTCATTAGATGAATATTCCGCATGTATCCCAAAAACAAAAACTTAATAATATTCAAAAATGAAGATTTTTTCAGACGTAAATTATCGTATGTTGATCACGGGCGCGCCGTAAACTATCGTATTGACCTCTTGCGGTAGTTTACGTGGGACACATTGCATGCTACGCCTATCGTAAGTATATCTTACCATTATCTACTTGGGAAGTACGTAGATCTGAGCCTGTGTTTTGTGATGAGGCATGTTCTTACTAAACATGTTAAGTGTTTAGTTTTGTTAGTTTTACAACGTTTTCTATCAATCTTGTTCAAAACTATAGTATGTAACACATACTATTACGTACGTTGATTTTTCGAGGGGGTATGCTATGGTATGTTACACATACCATTTTGTACGACGTCGATAAAAAGTGATGTTGTACCGTATGTAACACGTACGATTATTTACTTGGTTTATATGAACCTGTTAACTATTGTATGTGTCACTTAGATTTATTTACGTTGCAATATTTGGCTGAGCTTATGACAATATCTTACAGATACGATAGTTTGTATGGAGGTTGAACAAAAAAAAATTAAATCGTTTATTCAGATATTCAAATAATTCAAATTGTTTATACCACTTAAAGCAGATTTGATTCATAATAACGTCTTTTTTATGTTAGAAAAATATTTTTAATAGGTACAAAACCATCACTGAAATGGACTACTTATTAAACGGATGGAACGAACTAAAAATCAAAACAAAACCATAGCATAAAAGTTTCCGCTTTGTGTATCGCATGGTGGAAAACGAATTTACTTACTTCATGATGGCAAATTACACACTACTGTTTGGGACCTTCACTTGAGTTATTTTTAACAAGGATTTGCAATGAAACACGGATGTGGTTTTTTATAGACTGACCAACCGTTTTTGCATGCATGTTTGAGATACGCTTTGGTTGACGATGAAATTTCAGTTACACGGGTTCTAAAGGACCATGGGCACATTGGGCCCACTGACAGTTGACATTTGATGAAAAATTTTACATTGCCGGACCTCAATAAACTTCATGTCAAATGAAAGCTCTTGAAGAGTACTTCAATTTATTCTATGGCGACGTAGTCAAAATCGAGCGCGAAAGTGGTGTTTTGAGCACATTTGTCCCATTTTATAAAGATTGTCGGACCTCAATAAACTTCATGTCAAATGAAAGCTCTTGAAGAGTACTTCAATTTATTCTATGGCGACGTAGTCAAAATCGAGCGCGAAAGTGGTGTTTTGGGCACATTTGTCCTGTTTTATAAAGATGGTCGGACCTCAATAAACTTCATGTCAAATGAAAGCTCTTGAAGAGTACTTCAATTTATTCTATGGCAGCTTAGTCGAATTCTAGCGCAAAAGTGATGTTTTGGGGATGGGCATATTGGGCCCACTGACAGTTGACACTGTTGGACCTCAATAAACTTCATGTCGAATGAAAGCTCTTGAAGCGCACTTCATTTTATTCCATGACAGCTTAGTCGAAATCCAGCGCGAAAGTGGTGTTTTAGGGATGGACATATTGGGCCCACTGACAGTTGACACTGTTGGACCTCAATAAACTTCATGTCAAATGAAAGCTCTTGAAGAGTACTTTAATTTTATTCTATGGCAGCTTAGTCGAAATCTAGCGCGAAAGTGGTGTTTTGGGCACATTTGTCCTGTTTTATAAAGATGGTCGGACCTCAATAAACTTCATGTCAAATGAAAGCTCTTGAAGAGTACTTCAATTTATTCTATGGCAGCTTAGTCGAATTCTAGCGCAAAAGTGATGTTTTGGGGATGGGCATATTGGGCCCACTGACAGTTGACACTGTTGGACCTCAATAAACTTCATGTCGAATGAAAGCTCTTGAAGCGCACTTCATTTTATTCCATGACAGCTTAGTCGAAATCCAGCGCGAAAGTGGTGTTTTAGGGATGGACATATTGGGCCCACTGACAGTTGACACTGTTGGACCTCAATAAACTTCATGTCAAATGAAAGCTCTTGAAGAGTACTTTAATTTATTCTACTGCAGCTTAGTCGGAATCTAGCGCGCAAGTGGTGTTTTGGGGAAGTGGTGTTTTGTTTCGATTTTGACTAAGCTGTCTTAGAATAAATTGAAGTACTCTTCAAGAGCTTTCATTCGACATGAAGTTTATTGAGGTCCGACAGTGTCAACTGTCAGTGGGCCCAATATGCCCATCCCCAAAACACCACTTGCGCGCTAGATTTCGACTAAGCTGCCATAGAATGAATTGAAGTACTCTTCAAGAGCTTTCATTTGACATGAAGTTTATTGAGGTCCGACCATCTTTATAAAATGGGACAAATGTGCCCAAAACACCACTTTCGCGCTAGATTTAGACTAAGCTGCCATGTAATAAAATGAAGTGCGCTTCATGAGCTTTCATTTGACATGAAGTTTATTGAGGTCCGACAGTGTCAACTGTCAGTGGGCCCAATATGATCCCCAAAACACCACTTTTGCGCTAGATTTCGACTAAGCTGCCATAGAATAAATTGAAGTACTCTTCAAGAGCTTTCATTTGACATGAAGTTTATTGAGGTCCGACCATCTTTATAAAATGGGACAAATGTGCCCAAAACACCACTTTCACGCTAGATTTCGACTAAGCTGCCATGGAATAAAATGAAGTGCGCTTCAAGAGCTTTCATTCGACATGAAGTTTATTGAGGTCCGACAGTGTCAACTGTCAGTGGGCCCAATATGCCCATCCCCAAAACATTACTTTTGCGCTAGATTTCGACTAAGCTGCCATAGAATAAATTGAAGTACTCTTCAAGAGCTTTCATTTGACATGAAGTTTATTGAGGTCCGACCATCTTTATAAAATGGGACAAATGTGCCCAAAACACCACTTTCGCGCTAGATTTCGACTAAGCTGCCATGGAATAAAATGAAGTGCGCTTCAAGAGCTTTTATTCGCCATGAAGTTTATTGAGGTCCGACAGTGTCAACTGTCAGTGGGCCCAATATGCCCATCCCCAATACATCACTTTTGCGCTAGATTTCGACTAAGTTGTCATAGAATATATTGAAGTACTCTTCAAGAGCTTTCATTCGACATGAAGTTTATTGAGGTCCGACAGTGTCAACTGTCAGTGGGCCCAATATGCCCATCCCCAAAACACCACTTGCGCGCTAGATTTCGACTAAGCTGCCATAGAATAAATTGAAGTACTCTTCAAGAGCTTTCAATTGACATGAAGTTTATTGAGGTCCGACAATCTTTATAGAATGGGACAAATGTGCCCAAAACACCACTTTCGCGCTCGATTTTGACTAAGCTGCCATAGAATAAATTGAAGTACTCTTCAAGAGCTTTCATTTGACATGAAGTTTATTGAGGTCCGACAATATTTATAAAATGGGACAAATGTGCCCAAAACACCATGTTCGCGCTCGATTTTGACTAAGCTGCCATAGAATAAATTAAAGTACTCTTCAAGAGCTTTCATTTGACATGCAGCTTATTGAGGTCCGGCAATGTAAACTTTTTCATCAAGTGTCAACTGTCAGTGGGCCCAGACTTCATACTAATGTGCCCGTGGTCCTTTCCGAGACTCAACTCGGCGTAGGGAAATCAATACCAAGAGAAGCTGCAAACACTAAACACATGAAGGTAACAAGAAATTCATTTATAAAATATATTTTTTACTGAAGATACAAACACTCTCCACAAAGGACCTTCAAAACAAAGATTAAGAGATCCTCATTTGGTTCATCAAATACTTGCAAACTTAGATCCTAAGGATTTAAAAAGGCCCAATCTTGGGGTAGTTTGCAACATACTTTTAGACTGAAAATCTGTTCATAGCCTGTAAGTTAATAATTTCAATTATTAAAATCATAGATAAATCTGTATTTATTCTGAATGAATTCTTTTGGCCAGTTGGATGGACTCAAGATTTGTTCAGAACTGTGTCTGTATGCTTGACAAGCTCAGCCGTCACCATTAATTTCATTTGGTCTAGTTCCTAGACACACAGTGTTCATGTGCATGGTAACGAGAAGATGTTAATGGATCAGTGGCCTTTATATAGACAGTATATGAACGCTTCTAAGTATGAACACAATATTAAGCCAAATTGAAACTCCGATCTGCGTGGTGTATTGTATATTCCAAAACTTTCATTGGTGCGTAAGGTACAGGTTTGGCTTGGCTTCTTTTACTAAGTCTGTATAATAATAGGTGAAATGTCTGACTTATCTTTGGATCACAAAATTCACAAAGTAACCAACAACCACCACAATCAAAGAGTATTCTATCTGTCAATCTACGCCGGAGAAAATACACGTCTGAGTTTGAGTGACTGCTGCAGTCTTCTTGGGATAACTATCATGGACTCTTAAGCTTGAAAGTTTAATTAAAGTTTAGCTCTTAGCCTTTTGCATGTCCTGAGTAAGAAAAAGAAAATGGCTGATACAAGTTATCCCGAAACCCGGCACTGAAGAATAACTATGTGACAACATCATCCTAAATTTCCAAATACGAATTTCCAATACAGATTCGTTAAAATTTACAGAAATTCTTAAGATTGTTCATATCTTACTAATTTACAGTCTAAATTTCCAACTGTCCTCTTGAAAACTGTAACCGGCATGGTGTTTGGGAAAAAAATGCTGCGCTTACCACCTCAGTGGCAAAGATGAATTGTATTTCCCAACCGTCCTTTTCGAGCTCATCAACGGATAATATCGGGGTTGGTTAGCCTAAAGTAGGCCTCTTTAGAGTTTATGCAAGCCTTTAAAAAAACCCAAGTAATGAGAAAAGCACTGAGGCAGAGAGTCTACAATGGGCTACTACTAATTTATGTAAGTCTAGTACTTTTTCATTAAATAACTTGAAGTCGGAAAGAATAAATAGTTGATTCGGTCGTGAGCTTCAAGGGAACTGTTGAAAATAAAATTACTATTTGCCAGGGTTGTAAATGCCACAAATACCCAACATTAAAACAAATTGGACCCCGGTGGCAGTTTCGAAGGGGACAGTTGGGAAAATAGGAAAACTATTATACAAATTGATTATGTAGTGGAATGGAACATAAGAAGATATGAAAAGTTATTTCATATAAATGTCTCTTTATGTTTAGGTTCTACTAAATATAATGAATGAAGTAAATATTAATTATTACTTAGATAAACCTCTGGTCACATTTAAAATTTTAATATTTCCTCATGTATTTACTGACTTAATGTTACATACCATACTATTTTTCATATGATTTACAACGTAAAAAACTGTAAGTGCCACATACATGTAATTTTACCTGCGATTTATCCATGTAAAACATGGTATGTGAAACATACGATATTTGCAGTCACCTCATCCACGCCGTAAAAAATGGTAAGATTAACATACGATATTTTCTTACTTCGTTACCCCGTCGTAAAGAATCGTAATAACAATATCTCCAAAAGCATTCAAAATACAGCTTTTAATTTAGCACATAAAAATCGAACCCAAAATAACCTAATTCTGGTAAAAATTTCAAACCAAAAGCTTTAAAATCAAAAGAACGGTTAAAGAAAACATCTTTAAATGGCTCTCCTGGAAAGTTAGCTTTTTGAACATACGGTAGTTTACGTAGGAGCCATCGATTTGTCAAACGTCAACATATTTTTTGTTTTTTAAAGCATGAATGAATGCAATGAACTTAGTACATAATGTCAGCGGTGACGTCATACACAAAACTTTTAGAAATTTTAAATAATTAGATAAATAAGAAAATATTCAAAATTTGTTTCTTATATTTGTCTATATTTTCGATTTATAGAATAAAAAATAGGGTTTGATGATGCCCATTATAATGTTGTAATAATGATATTTAATCCCACATACATTATAAATGCCATAGTTTGTGAGTAAGTGTGCTCATTTAGTTTGTTAACCCTCGACCCAAAAAGAGGGGTGTTTTAAGCATAACCCGCTGTATGTATGTGTGTCTGTCTGAGGCACCGTAGCTCTTAAATGGGTGTATCGATTCTAGCAAGTGTTGTTAGATATTTCTCTGTCAAAATCGGTTCAGCCGTTTATAAGATATACAGAAGGTAAAATGTCAGGGGTATTTTAAGTTTTTAATTTAATTGAACGAGCGAGCGAAGCCAGCTAAGTTCTCCGAGTCTACTGGAACAATCCGGCGTTTGTATGTATGTATGTGTGTATGTATGTATGTATGTTTGTATGTTTGTATGTTTGTATGTATGAATGTTCGTTCGACAATAACATGAGTAAATTTAGTCGGATTGTCATGAAATTTGGTAAGTGGGTAAATGAGGCAAAGAGAATTTTTAAGTTCGAACATGAGTCAAATCGGTCGAGGGGTTGCTGAGATATGGGGTCGCGAGTTCATAGTTCGGGGCGAACCACTAGTAAGTATTCATTTTATTCATCTCAAATCCTAAGTGTTCAGTGTAAGAGACCTTATATTAAAGGCATGGTACTTAATATTTGCAGGCGCCTGTGCTGATAAAATGAACAAGACTCGCGGCATATTTATTCGCTGTATTTATAAACTGTCCACGGCTGGACGTCTTCACCGGGCTGTAAATGTGCCACAGAGTAAAATAATTGAACGAGCGAGCGAAGCGAGCGAAGTTTTCCGAGTCTACTGGAACAATCCGGCGTTTGTATGTATGAATGTTCGTTCGACGATAACTTGAGTAAATTTAGTCGGATCGTCACGTTTGGTAGGCAGGTAAATAAGGTAGGTAAAGAGAATTTTTAAATTCGAACATGAGCCAAATCGGTCGAGGGGTTGCTGAGATATGGGGTCGCGAGTTCAAAGTTCGGGACGAACCACTAGTCATTTATGTTTTGCTTTCAGTGATCTGCAAACTTATAGGTCTTTGTATCTACGGTAGATAATTTGACAATAAAAATTACTTTTGAATCTCCATTTAGAACAATGTCCCAGGCACTGCATCGCCGAGTGGTCTCTTCACCCGTCTAGTGTGAGTGAAGGTGCCACTGGACACTGTATAAATCATCTCATTACGCAGATGCAAATGCCTTACTTTATATCTCATAAACGGCTGAACCGATTTTGATAAAAACTGCTTTCAAATAAAAATAAAAAAACACAATAAGACACACAAACAGACACCCCCTCACATACACACACACAGTATGTGAGGGGGTGTCTGTTTGAGCCTAACAGACACACACACATAGCGTTCAAACTTATAGCTCCTCTCTTTTTTGGTCGTGGGTTTAAAAAAGTGTTATTTCCCAGGCTGTGGCTCGTTGGGCGCACGATCACTCAGCGACGCATATTTTTCACGTCTCACTCAGCGACAGCGGACAAATGCCCAACATTAAAGAAATTTGATTTTTATCCCGAGCGAACGAGGACACTAATTCGGCTACCTCTTTCAGAAACAAAAGAGTTGTACAGAGGTTTTATTTTTAACCCTAAACCTGTATTATTATTTCATCATCATCATCATCAGCATGTTAACATCTACTGCTGAGTAAAGGCCTCTTCATGCTCACGCCACCTTTCACGATCCTGTGCCAGGTGAACCACAGTTTTCCGGCTACTTGGGCTATGTCGTCTGCCAACCGATCTTTTCCCCTCTCGAGGTCACCATTCCGCAATGTCAAAAGCGTACCTTCTACGCCTTGCTACAGCCAGCGTCTCCGTACCGTTACCAAGTTGAGTTTATTTTTAATTAACTCCGCGGACTGGAGACTGATAGAATTACAAAAGAACTTACTCCTTTTGTCCGCTGTTTCTTTCATTCCTTGTTTCAAACTCGTCACTATCGCCCGGTATTTTTTTAATGTTGTTACTAAAGAGACTGATTGCTTGTTGATTTTATTAATGTCTGCTTCGATTTTCACCAGCTTGATACGCGCAAATTCGCCTGCAATATTCGGATTTTTTTTTGCAAAATCCAATTTGAAAAAAGTTGGTGTTCGAAGTTCGGGGCCTGACGCGTGCATTGCGTAGCCACCTAGTTTATTATTTACGTTATTTTTTTCATTGGTGAAGCTAACTCTGCTTGGGTAATGATATACATTGCTAAAAACGTTACAGAAATATCACGAAACGAAAATCACTCTTCTTCTAGATCGATCCCTCAATTCTGGGGATCGTGAACATATACAATGGTTCTCCACTCATCAAGTCATCACGGTCATGGGCGCATGGGATGCGTGCTGGATGGATCCAACTGCTGCCTTCTTTAGGGCATTGGACAGCATATTTTCCACCACGCAACCCGGAATCACAACTGGGCCGAGAGTAAGTCAGATCTCATAATACGTCCCGAGCAAAGCACTCTAATAACTAACAAAAAACGGCCCAAAAGAAGTCCCAACCTCATCGCGCAGTCTTTCAATAAAACGGTTCACAAAGGCGTCTTATCCCTAAACAAAAGCAAAGGTCAAGAGTTTCAATAAACTAAACTCTTCAGCCCACCGGGCCTCAGGGCCTCGCCACAGATTAAAACTGCACAAAACTACGGGTCAGATTTATTGCACACTAGCCTTTGCCCGCGACTTCGTCCACGCAGACTTTGTATTTTTACCGATATCACAATAAAAAAAATAGCCTATAGCATTCAGCGATAACGTAGCTTCCCATTAGTCAAAGTGTTTTTTACTCGGAGTTAGTTTTGGTGATTACGTCCTACATAATACGTACTTTTACAAACTTTACCTCTTTATAATTTTAGTGTAGACATCAAAACCGGACAAGTACGAGTTTAAATAGCGTTGGGGGGCTTCCGTACAATGAAGTAGGAATTTCATACAGAGTCTACTAAAGATACATTAGTCGAAATTTCTTACAATACAGCGATATCAGCGATATAGAATTTGGGTAGCCTTCGGTGACAGCTATCTAGATTTTCTCGCTTTACGTCTAGGTATGTTTGGGCCAACCTGTATAAGGAAATGATTTATATCTGTAAATAATTTGTAGGAGTTTCACATCTGTCTTTTGCATCTTTGTCTTTCTCTCTTTCTCTCTCTATCCAGCCCGTTAATCTATGTTTAACCCCCGACCCAAAAAATAAGTATGAGTGAAGGTATCACTGGATGATGTATCATGTATCATCTCATTACGCAGCCTTTTTGATACATATTAAAAGATAGTGTGTAGGCGATTTTAGGCGTAGATAGGGCATTCTAAGATTAGAATTTATATAAATGTTTACGGCCCGTGTATGTTTGCAAAGCATATTATTATTTAAAAAGATATAAGGTAAAAAAATTCGCTCGGGACAGGATTTGAACCCGCAACCTCTTGCATATCGTGCAAACGCTCTACCAATTGAGCCAAACGTCCGTAAGACGAGTATCAATGAGGTTCGAAAATTCGCATCGAATCGAATCAATTGGTACAGCGCCTGCACAGTATGCAAGATTCAAATCCCGAGCGATTCTTTCACCTTAAAAAAATCTTTATAAAGTTCCCTAGCACGAGTTAGCGCTCTAGAAAATACAAAAAACATATACTTATAAGCGAAGCGAGCGAAGTTCTCCGAGTCTACTGGAACAATCCGGCGTTTGTATGTATGCATGTATGTTAGTATGTATGAATGTTCGTTCGACGATAACTTGAGTAAATTTGATTGGATCGTTTTGAAATTTGGTAGGCGGGTAAATGATATTAAAATAATTTTTAAGTTCGAACATGAGCCAAATCGGTGGAGGGGTTGCCGAGATATGAGGTTGTTAAGGTCGCGAGTTCAAAGTTCGGGGCGAACCACTAGTTATTTAAAGCTGTGTTTTCAATGAAAGATAGTGCGTAGGTCCTCTTTGAAGATTTCTCTAGCGCAATGTTTCCAACGCTCTCCATTCTGTGCTTTAGGCAAACTGGAGTGGTCCCCAGTGACCCATAGGGACCGAGCGTTGCGCTATTGTGTATATCGTCTTCGGGTTATTCCTTGATGTACCATTTACTTGGGCCCTTTGCATCTCTCTTGCTATCATCCGCTTTATCTAGCCCATGAATCGATATACAGGGCAATTTTTCTTCTTCTTCTTCTTTGCGTGCCGTCATCGGAGGTTGGCGATCAGTTTGGCTATCTCGTCCTTCGAAGCCGCCAAACGAAACAATGAGCCGGTGCTCTGCCTGAACCATTCGCGCAGATTTTTCATCCATGTCATATTGGGTCTACCAGGTCTCCTTTTGCCTGGTATCTTGCCTTGGGCAATTTTAAAATAGCTTTTTTCCCGAAATACGTCAACTTTAAAATATGATTTTCATCAACTTTTGTTCTATGACTTCTCGGGCTCTAAGGCTCGATACTTTTTATTTATTGAACGTTTATTATTGTTTAAAAGTATGCATTTCTTCGATTCCAGGCTTTCGTGCCCCTGCACTCTCTATCAAGTTTCCAGCCTCTCCACTTTTTTTTTTGTTAATTTTGGCAATTTCAATTTGAAATTGCAATCATCACATATTTGGTAGTAGCAGTGTAAGGTGAGAATACGTGGCATGATAACTTTGTGAAAAAATACGTCAGTTGCATGAGGGATAATAATAATCGGAATAAAAAACTAACATAGGTTGAAATCAGTGGTGCAATGTGGAATCGCCCTTTGACTTGGCCACGTCAATCGACCAATGTAGCGGAGTTTTTGCGCCGATTCTCTCTATTCACTGCTGCGAGGTCGACATGTGGATTTCGTTGGTTTATTTGTTTTATTTTTTGCGAGAAATTTCTGATAGTTAGGGCGCGTTCATTTTAATTTTATTAAGATATACTTAACCTTTCTCTTGACTTTTAAAAATGGCTTGCCAAACTTTAGTCACAATTTCAATTGTCACAATTTTCAATAATATATCAAATTCAAACTTTACTTTCTAAATTAATCCACGCATAATACTCCTACTAGTTACTAGCCAGTGAGAACAGATTTTGGCTGCCAAGCCACATAATATATTGACTAAGGTGTAGAGTTTGTTAAGTTAGTATTTGTAGAGTTAGAATCATGGCTGTACATGAGATATAGCTTTTTGACAGCGCGAGGTGTATGGTCTCGTCTTGGCAACATTTTTTACATGAAAATGTTTTTAGTGGGATCTAGTTTGACAGCATTGGCCAAATATTCCATCGCAACGGAAAAAATAAAGAAATAGGTACTGTAGCTCATTTTCGAATCGCTAAACTAATAATTTAAGACTGAACCCGTGTCGAGTGGAAACACCCAAGATAAAAAATGAAGGAGTTTAATCAGAAGACAAGTTTTCTGCACTGAATCGGAAAGATAACAGAAAGCTGTTAATACAACAAAGGCTCTACTCCTTTTGCTGTGTCCCTTTGTTCGGGTGACACTTCAGGCTTCAGGCTGCAAGATAATAAAACCAAAATTAGTTCTCTATTATAAAGGAAAAACCAACATGAATCCAAGTTCACTGCAGCGAAGTTACTCCAAAGGAAATTAACACTCAACGCAAAGTTTGCTTAATTGGCCGCCGCACGCCACTGCGGACTTTGCATCTGGCTTATCAAGGTTGAATTTCGCCTGCACTCCGCCGGGGGACCAAGTAGGAATTATGATTTATAGTTTATCCAACTATCTTCGTTTGCTTCCAACTAATTTGGTTGTGTACCCCTGAATAACGAGAAACGCAAACCTCTGATTAAAGTTCGCAATCTTCTATTGGACGAGCGGTTTTTGACCTAAGAATATGTATTGCTGGGTGGTTTTAGTGAGATAACCACAAACTTTAAAGTTTAACTTACCTCCGACATTTTAGCTTCAAGTAATCATAAACGACAGAACCGATTTTGATAAAACATAAAGACAATCGCTAGAAAACCTGCTTTCAAATTAAAATAAACCGCATCCTAGTCAGTTCACCCATTTAAAAGTTATGGTGCTACAGACAGACAGACAGACACACATAGCGGTCAAGCTTATAACACCCCTTTTTTGGTCGGGGGTTAAAAATTACAAACGATTGACCTCATAATATTTTATTGTTGCGCAAAACCTTCTCATGTTTTCTAGACCTATTTTGTAACATAGTGTTGGTATTATCTGACACAAACAGTCGCGACAGGGTTGCAAAAGCCACGGAATGGGTATTTTTTTATCATGCCCACATTTTTGTATATTTTTCAGGCAAAGTAAGGGTAGGTAAGCTATTTTCCATGAAATTTTTCCTAATCTCCTTGAGCACGCAAATTACTTTAACCTGCCGTATCCGTGGCTGAAACTGGATAGGGTATATCAGACCCTGTATTTGAAATATTACATTTATTTGGAATTTAGATAAAACAACGTTGTAATTCCGATAAATATATAGGGAATACTCGTGCAATAAACAAATTTAACCTACTTCAATATTAGCTATAAGTACCAAGAGACTTGCTGAATGCGGACAAACTGCAGCAATTTGGCAAATGTTATAATTATATCATTATTATGTGTGTTTTATTTTTGAGAAATAAATATAAAAACAAAATAAGAAATATTGCGTGATGCTCGAAAAAGGGATAAAATACTAATCCTAAGTAACTACCTTTTTGTAGCTTGTGTATCATTATTGTAAGGACTTTTTTGTAAAGTAACTTATTTGTCATATATTATTTGAGGAATCTTTCAGAAACTTGAGTACCTACCTATGCACTCCCGAATAGAATCAAATGACAGTTTAATCATCTTTATTTTACACCAAATATTCTATTACTTATTTTGTTCAAAACTGTCTGTTGCCTGTCTTTCCTCTGGGCTAGACCGACTAAGCTGTCCGGATTGTATAGATGCTGGGCACATCTAAAACAATGTCCCAGGTACTGCAGCGTCGAGTGGTCTCTTCATCCGTCTTGTGTGACTAAAGGTGCCACTGGACGCTGTACCTCTATAAATCATCTCATTACGTAGATGCAAAAGGCCCTAGTTCCACTGTTGCCATATGGGCATAAAATGCACTAGGTCTCGCAGACCCTACGCCGCCGGCGCCGTGTTAAGCTAAAACCTCGTACCTACACCCACATAAGACGGTACATAAAGGTACTTACATAATGTGAGGTAGTGGGATGATGTCTCGACATTCTCGTTACCGTGTACCCACCCCGGGGCACGACTTATTAACCAGCAGATAAGCGTTGATTAAACGTACACAACGATATACAGGGTGGCGCGCTGAGGTGACACAGTGGGAAGTTGGAAACTATAAGAGATATGCAAATATTACGTTCCAAGAAATGTTGTCGAAGATTTTGAAGATAATAAAAACCGATCCATTAACCTACAAAAATAACTGCGATCAAGCCAAATTGTATGTGGATATCGCGAATCATTCAAAGTAACTAATAAAACTGCATTATACTTGGAATTGGACCAGGTAATTTTCTTTCTAAACCAAACTTAATAATAATTTTAAATACAAGGTTGTATACAAGGGTGTAATCTTTACTCCTTAAAACAATAAAACATATTGTAAGAAATACACATAATTATTAATTTCAAAGTTACTGGCATCTATTCCGACTCAAATATGAGTTTTTGTTTTCAAAACTATTATCTTATCTTGTTTTTCTTATCTCCAAAATCAAGATGCTTCCATAGAACATTTTACCTATCTGTTTTAGTTTGCGACTTCCGCCCTCTAACCTCCCTCAACGCGCCACCCTGTATAACCACATCCTCACACCGTACTTCCTTAACTAACCCGTATAACCTACTCGTCTCACCAATGTACGATGGTATCAACGTTATTTTATTTAAATTGAATTATGCAAATGCAATCACATCACGTGCCAATCGTGGTTTGGAAAATTCTAGATATCTTACATTTCCTCACGATGTTTTGCTTCACAGTTTTATTATTATTATTATTTAATTCTTTATTGCACATTAAAATGTTTGTACAAAGGCGTACTTAATGCTAAGTAGCATTTTCTACCAGTCAACCTTTGGTACTGCAGATAGTGTTTTGGGTAGCGCGCAAGAAAGTACACAACAATACATAAACTACTTTTATCTACATAACTAAATACAAAAACCTAACACTACAAGAGGGGGGGGGGGGGGGGGGAGTGAAAAATATAATATACTACAGTTTTCAACTTTGTTTGAGGGAAAAATTGTGCCCAATTTGTGTTATGTTTATTAAGTGCAGATTAAATCTTTAGTTTTTTTTTGTTACTGCATTATCTACAAAATTGTGAAGACAACCTTTAAACATAACATTTAATGTTTATCTAAAAATCCCTAATTCTCAAAATATTATTTAGTCAAAATTGCTGCAACTAAAAAAAAATTGGTATCTTCGTACCTTTTGCAGATAAAGCTAAAAGATCGTTGCTTTAAGTACAGCCTTTTCAATATCTGAATCCAGCTACAATGGTTACAATCTGCAACAAGAACTGATTGCAATAAGCAATCAAGATAATTGCGACGGCACACAGACAGCAATTTAAAGCGCGAGGAATTTTTGCACAATTTATGCAAACGGCGTCCGTTATTGCTCCGAGTGTACGAGGGGCAGAGCGATGGCAACTGAGCCATTATTTATCACGATTCGTTCGGCTATAGGGTGGGCTAAACCCCCATGCCTGGAACATTGAAGATACAGAAATTTCCGAAATGAAATACGAGTAAAGAGTAAGTATGGGAAATTAGGTAGAAATTAATTAGGGAAATTAGGAAGAAAAAAATTGTATCTTGGACTCCGCTAATTAGTCCGCTACTCCACTTCGAAATATGTTCTGCGAATCATTCGAGTTCGAATGCACGCCACTCCGAAAATTTTATCGGCGAAATATTGAATGCACACCACTTCTAGAATGTGACCTCATAAGGCAGAACTAAATTATTTTTATTTATTGAATATTATTTAATGTAATAATAAAACATACCAAATCGGCAAACACGATACGAGTAAATCTTAGTAGTAATTTTATACTCGGTCAGAGCGCACTTAATTATATTTTTCCATACATTGGTTAGTAATATGAAATAAACATTTATAATAAGTTGAAAAAATTCACTCGGCACAGGACTTGGTCGAGTGAATTTTTTCAACTTATTATAAATGTTTACAATATTCCCAAGCATTGGTCACTGGTTAGTGCTTTAGAAAAAACAAAAAGTAATAAGAAATAAGTAAACTCTATGTTAGTAACATAAAATTAGTTAATGAAATTATTTAAATAGTTTATTTATATGCACCCGAGTAATGCTTAAGGCTCGGTATAAGGCTAACTAGCTCCACCAATGTTGAAAAAATCATATCTCCCTTCAGAAGAGGTTTCTGACAAAATCCTAAGATGAGCTCATGCGCCATGCTTTTCTAGATTTTTAAGAGTAGGTACCCAACTCAATTTCTAGTCTTAAGGGTAGACGATAGCAAGGTGGCGGGAAATTCAAAATTTTCACAGACTTTTACATTTTGTAGCTAGACTGAACTATTTTTGTTCAGCGATTTTTCGTTCGCGAGAATAAAACCGTATTCTTTTCATTATTGTAAACAACAGAACAAAAATAATTGAGCCGATTATGTGTTCTGGTCTACGAAGCAGTGGCGCTGCCCAAAAAACTTGTCGTAGACCAGAACACATAATCGGCTGAATTATTGCTGTTCTGTTGTTTACAATAATGAAAATAATACGGTTTTATGCTCGCGAACGAAAAATCGCTGAACAAAAATAGCTCAGTTTAGCTACAAAATGTAAAAAACTGTGAAAATTTTGAACTTCCCGCCACACTACTATCTTCCAGCCTTAAGCTAAAAAAAATTCGGTAACCGCCAAAAACGGCCGATTTTGGCGGTTATGGAAATTTTTTTAGCTTAAAAGTATAAGGGTTCTGTCCTCCAATAGGGGTTCCACTCCGCAGCAGGTTCAAACACACGTGGCACTTATTTATGTTTAGTTTATTCACTTCACTTATTATTTGATATTAATTTCACAATATTGATTTCACGAGACACGTCCGTTCAGTCGAACGGTCACACTCCGAATCCCGCCGCCAGCCCAATCCAGTTCTTTTATAAGCCGCATTGGCGTGGCGGCCGCATTCAAATTCTTTCCTTTTTGTTTTAAATGCAAACAGTTTAGTTATCAAATATACTGTTGATTTTAAAAATACATTGAAATAAAAGGAAACCTAACAAAAGTAAATTTCGAAGAGGGTATCTACACTTAAAAATGTAGAAAAGCATGGACTATCCGCCCTGTCGCGAACTTGTTTATCAGAGACGCCACGCGCACTAACATCGCGAAAACGTCTATCGTGAAATATATAAAAAGGTGTCTCTCCCGATAAGACAAGGCTGAAATAAGGTTATTTTTTTCACTCAATCGATAAAATGTCTAATCATTACGGTGGTCATGCAGCTATAACCGAGTCACGACCGTTGGACCTTCCACTTTCACTCGTAACATGAAACTCTCATTAGAATTCAGAACAAAAATGGCAAGTTCTGAGCCAACGTTATATTTTCGTCTCACCGTAATTACCCACGCTCATTCACAATAAGCACTTTACCAACAGCAATACTCGGCAGGAAGTGGCGAATAAAAAGAAGCATGAGTACATGAACTTAGGGTCTTGTTTTCAAGAGGATAGTCGGAAGTCGTAACTATAAGTAAATAAAAATCATTTTATTTTAATTAATAACCGAAGTTTCATAAAAAGCAAAACGTAAAGAGGTATTTTCTGCAAATTGTTCGGAGCAAAGTGTTTCAACAAAATTGTATGGGAAGCACTACAAGCTTATGGCAAACAAAATTAAATGTAAAACGATAATAGGTATACAATCCAAGTTTGATTAGAGCTGGACTAGACACCAGAACCTCTTGAAAAGCAATCGCTTCCACCAAACTTCTTAGCTCTCAATCCTGGAAGAAAAACATCGGGAGAAAAACTGCATCTTGGTTGGCTCTACAGGTTTTAACTTTGTCTTTACTACGAATGAGCGTAACTATACCAAGAGGATGGCATACACTGGGTAACTTCATCTTAAGGTTCAACTGAAGTAGCGTCATGCACAATATTCACAGTTTTAACAATTTTGTAGCTAAAATTCTAAAAAAAAAAGCTAAAAAAAGAGTTTCTCAATATTGTCTAAAGATAAGATTAAGCCAATAACGGACTTTCGAACAAAAAACTTTGCGTACCGAATTCAGCTGATTATGCGATTTGCTCAAAACACTATTATTGTTTTGGTTTAGGTAACACCTGAATTATTGTTGTTCTGTTATTTATATTTGAAGATAATACTGATTTACTGTCGTGAAACCAAAAAGCTTAGTTTAGTTAAATGCAAAATTGAAAAATAAAGTACCTATGTGAAAATTTTGAATTCTCAAAACGAACTCAATGGTAACAATAGATATTATCCATTATTGAAAGTCTGCCTGTAGGTTTTTATTATTATGACGATAGGTGTGACTTAATTTTCAGAGCTAAATTAAGTTCGCCGAATAACCAAACGAAGTAGAGTTTCAGCGGTGAAAGCGGCCCTTAAAAATGTTACTCGCCCAAATGTATTTTTACGACGCGACGAATAATATCTTCACCGAGGGATTTCGTTAGAAATAAAATAAAAAAGTGAGTCGAAAGTAATTTTTTATACAAGCTTTACACATCGCAGTAATAAAACGTCCCCGCGACGCCGCGTCATATTTCATCGCCCTCACTCGCATCTGGCGACTCATATTCGAAGACAATGCTGGTGCCGTCCCGCTCTACCGCTGTAGGAGTGATAAAGATGGCGCGATAATTCGGATCCAGTTCGGGATCAAGGCGATGATTAGAATATAGCATGAATGTAGAAGGACTGCTTCGATACGTTATTAAGATGAAATACGTCTCACAACTAGCGCCGCCAATGAAAAAAAATCATATCTTTTTTTTTGATGCATTTTTAGCAAAAAACGTTCCTGCGATATCTCAACGCGAGGCTTAACTATTTTTAGGACCTAAGGTTTGTATTACAGATCCTAGAACTTAAGAATGCAATCGATTCTCGCCAAAAGTGGCGAGAATCGATTGCATTCGTAGGAAATCCAATTCTGGAATCCAAACCTTAGGTCCTAAAAATAGTTAAGCCTCGCGTTGAGAAATCGCAGGAGCGTTTTACGCTAAAAACGCATCCAAAAAAGAGATATGATTTTTTTCCATTGGCGGCGCTAGTTGTGAGACTTAAGGCGTCTTAAGAGTATAGAGTACGGAGAATGGATAGTTGACAGATCTGTTTTTGTCTCACGTGCGCCCTAACCCTTGAATACTGAGCGAAAGGGACAACCTGAAGAAAATCAAGAAAATCGAGGTTTCGTATTCCCCATTTTCCTCTCTCAAAACTGGTCTGATTACGAATTTTTCCTTTTGGCGACTTAGGTCTATCAGGAAAAACGACTAGGTATAAAAATGTCTAGAACGTGACATTGTTAAGAAAGAAAATTGGAGAGATGTATTATTAACTAAGTATAAAAATGAAGATGATTATTACCTAGCATTTTCATCACTGATAATATTACAAGAAAGTACTATTGAGGTCGGAAGGTCTTATTTTTTAAGTTGTTAAAAAAGTTTACCAGACTTCTTTTGTCGTCACTTTTAAATACGGTTTTTTTTTTTGTATTTTTGGAAGGCCCTAACAGAAGCTACAATAATTTATCGAAAAAATCTAAACGGTGCGAAACGCCAGAGGTGGACATCCCCGACCCAAAAGAGGAGTGTTTGAACGCCATGAGTGTGTGTGTGTGTGTGTGTGTCTGTCGGTCTGTAGTGCCGTAGTAAGTAGCTCTTAAGCGGGTGAACCGATTTGGATGCAATTTAATTTATTTGAATTCAGGTTTTTGTAGCAAGTGTTCTAAGTTATGATTTATCGAAATCGGTCAAGCCTTTAAATGAGATATGATAATTTGAAGCTAAAATGTCGGGGGGTATTTTACATTTAGTAGTGGGTAATCTACTTTTATGGGTGGACGATAGCAACGTGGCGGGAAATTCAAAATTTTCACAGTTTTTTACATGTTGTAGCTAAACTGAGCTATTTTTTTTCCCGCCACGTTGCTATCGTCCACCCTTAAATAAAGCGAAACTGATACTACATGATAAAAGTTTACGGGGACGAAATCTCAGGGAAGGCTGCTACAAAACAAACAACAACCATGCCCGACTACTCGTATGAAAACCGTACTTCTACCTCTATTTGTAAGGTGGTAGAGTAGCTTTTCCCTCGAGGGGGTAGCGAGTGGGGGAGGCAGGGGCACTCCTGCCCGTGACAGCCGGAATGAAAGTTTAAACGTCGGTGGAAAATAATGCGAATTACGTGGAATGAAAGCGCGACGTCTCTGTTACAATTTCAGCGGATCATTTTTAGGGTTCCGTACCAAAGGGTAAAACGGGACCCTGTCACTAAGACTTTGCTGTCCGTCTGTCTATCTGTCTGTCTGTCTGTCTGTCTGTATGACTGTTCGTCTGTCACCAGGCTGTATCTCATGAACCGTAAAAGTTAGACAGTTGAAATGTTCACAGATGATGTATTTCTGTTGCCGCTATAACAACAAATACAAAAAAAAATACTGAATAAAATAAATATTTAAGGGAGCTCCCATACAACACACATGATTTTTTTGTTGTTTTTATAGATAATGGTATGGAACCCTTCGTGCGCGAGTCCGACTTGCACTTGGCCGGTTTTTTTCCACCCGGAGAGAGTTCTCGACTCTCTGTCTTTGTTTCGGGAACGAGTTAATACTTTGTCTTGAGGGTGTTTTTGATTGGTTGGCTTGCGACTTGAAGATGGGTAGGTAATTGGGAAATTAAATTATTTTTTATGACACAACGGAAATGAGCAATTTTTTCCATACCAGCAGAGCACACAATTTAATATCATTGCAAGATTTGCAAGGTATCATTGCAAATTGAAACAGAATTAATTGCAATACATTTTCATAAGACTAGGTTCCACTTTAGGCGCTTGTCACTAACTAAAAGTCTTATACAGGTTGCACTCTAAGGGTGGTATTCTAGAACGGTACTTAAACTCAGTTTAAACAGAGTTCAGACTGTCGATAAAACAGTGCATGTTTTGATATGAAGGAAGGGATATTCAAATCAAAACATGCACTGTTTTATCGACAGTCGACACTGCTAAACTCTACTTAAACTGAGTTTAAACAGAGTTCAAGGAGCGTTCTAGTCTGAACTGAGTTTAAACAGAGTTTAAGTAGCGTTCTAGTTTGAACTGAGTTTAAGTAGCGTTCTAGAATACCACCCTAAGTCGATAGCGGAGCTATCTACTGATCAATACAAACAACTTGTACTAGGTGGCGACAAAAATGGAGCGAAAAAAATATCAGCTGTTCTTATTTCATTTCGTTCCATAAAATTAACCAATGTCACTCTTTCAATAAGTTTTGTAGAATTATTTTTAAAACAATCCTATGACACAAGGGTTCATGAAAGGGTAGCAGCATCAATGGATTCTGAACCTTAAATGTGACTCATCCCATCTGATGAAAGTCGACCACTGATGGCTGATGAAAACAGAGAACAAAAAAACTCTTTCAATCAGAAAGTATTGCAAGAGGTAACTCTCGTGTTTCTTAAAGAATGATATCAAAATTCGGTACCGCCAGTTATATCGTTGAAGGATTTGAATTATGGCTGGATGATATTATTTGAATCCCCTGTCAGCAAGCCATTAACTACATTTTTCTCTTTCCATCTTAAGTAGATTTTTATCCGGGAGTAAGACAAACGCGCGAGGGCCTACTCGAAACTACAAACTATTATTAACCCCTGATAAAAAAAAACTGTTAAATGACAAAAAAAAACCCGACTGCATCACAGCCATAGCTGGCGGGGCAATTTGCTGTTTGAACGGGTCTGATTTGGATTAGTCCCACATCATGCGCGCCCGTTTTTCAAAACAGTTTCCATCCCCCAAGGTTTGCTGGAAGACATTTCTTACAGAGATCCTCGCCTGTGTACATGTGTTTTCTTGTGTATTATCCTCTAATTTGTTTGTGTGTGCAATAAAGTATAATAATAATTGTCTACGACACACTGGCCCACCACACACAGGGCACACCACACGCTACGCTACGGCTGCACATCACATCGCTAATCTGTGACGTTACGGCCACAGATTATTTCACCTTCATTTGATCCTAATATCGCTTGGCGAACGAACACGTAGCTATTGTCTAATTATTTGTAATATCTCGAGTAAACCTATAAAATACAGTTCACTTTCTCTTTTATCACCGCTGATCCATATGGTCACAAGCTAAGGCGGCAAGACACATAGGTCCCAGCACTCGGTTTCGATCGTTTGTTGGACTCAGTGTGCCCTTTTCATGACCTAGGCTGTCGGTAAAAGGGCCACTATAATAAAAAAGAGGTAGTCTGGAGAGGGGGGTGATCCATATGGTCCTTTGAGCCGGATATGAACCAGCGACATGGATTCCTCAGTAGAGGCCCCTAGCCGGAACGATATCTCACCCGTCGCGACCGTTTTATTAGAGCCACTCATTGCGCCCCTTCTCTGCTACAACTTCTCTCTTTGACAGAGCTTACCGGATTAACTCGGCTACGTTTTTAGTGCAGCGAGAACTAATTAATATTAGGTACGTACCCTTAGAGCTTTATAATAGGACCTATTATTGTAGTCCAAGTATACAGGGTATTATAAGACCGCCAACAAAGCGGGAAACCATGTATTGTCCTCATCATATGGAACATTTTTGCCCAAGGAACTATTCCTGGGAAATCAACGGTTTCCGAGATAATGAGGTTCAAAGTCTGATTTTGCAAAACTTATTTTTTGCATAATCGTATTCAGTATCTATTTCTTAACATACCTTCTGAAGAAGCCATATCAAAATTATGAATATTTACTACAAAAAATGACGTTAAAATTGCAACCCGCAATGTATTCTAAACATCGGCACATCAAACTTAAGTAACATAAACTTATTCCTACCCTTGCGCAATATGATTTCTGAGGGTTACACGTCCATTGCGTTATAAAATATTTTTCAAAATTATAACCTAAAAAACCAAATTCATTGCCCAGCAATAATTTATGGAAAAAGTACTTTGTTTTGGTGTCTAGTATGCGTGGCTTTCGGGTCTGTTGGCGGTCTTTTAACACCCTGTATACCTGATCTGGAGTCTAAGGGTGGCATTAATAGTCGTAAGCCCAAAGTAAAGCTCGGGCTCAAGTAAGTGATATCAGAAAACCGTCAAAATAATATTTCACAATTTAGTTAAAATATGTTCAAATAAGTCCGCCCTTGTAGACGTAATTTCTCACCTTTGTTATTTCATTTTTTGTTCTGTGCAATAAAGTGTAATGTAATCATATTTAGGAAGCTCTTGTCAATGGTGACAGACACTGTTCTCAAGTCCATTTATTTATTTATTAACCTTGAACTTGTGCGGCATTTTCATCTGTTTGTTCATTTTCCATTCTAAACTTTCTCTGCTTAGTTAGGTCCTATTGTAGATTTCCAAGAATCGTTTTATCAGACCCCCTAATAGCAATCTCTTTTCTCTTAAATAAACTCAACCCGGTATAATTTCACTCAATGTTTTTGTTCCAGGAAAGTTAATTAAAATAATAATATGTGATTTCATGTTATACTGCTGATAACATTCTATAAATTTTGATATTACGTACCAATAAAATTAGATGAAAATGCTCTTAAAGTTTCATTAAAAAACAAGAACTAAAATGAATAAAATACTTCTTGTAAAGCAATAAAATCAAGTAGCCCTAACATGGCATAAGTTGAAAAGACCACAAAACCATAAATTACAAGATTTATATTCTAAACGATCAGTTATCCAATAGCCAAAAAATGTTTCGAAAATAGGCCACCTGTATTACAGTAAATCTTAAGTTATCAGCTCCTAGAGCTTTTATTCAAGTTTTGGCCCATTACGACCCATTACCCAATGTCTTGGGTACTATTCTATGGCAAACATCAAGAGCTCAAAGGCGTAAGGTCTAAAAAGTTAAATTCCCTGCGCCACAGTAAAGTTTTACAACTGAGGTATAACGCCCACCGCCAAACCGCTCGTCAGTTTTAATCGAAAACATCGAACATTAGCGGAGGCGTTATTATAAGGCTTAGGTCCTGTTCACACTGAGTCAATTTACGAGTTTGAATGTATTTGTAAATAATCTAGTTATGGCATTTAATATTGTACAACATTTCGAATACCTAATCGATGTTATGAACACCAACCCTTGATTTCACAGAGTCCCTTACTTTCAGGGTTTTTTTATAAATCAATCATTATTATGTATGTATCATTATTATGTAAACAGTAAAAACAGTGGTTCTATCTGGTACAAGATCATGAGAGGTGGCATGAGCATGAAATGGCTTTTATTCAGTAGTGGGTGTTAACAGGCTGATGATGATGTTTATAGTAAGGCAGTCCTAGTTACAGTTTTTTTTTTTACTCTGAGAGTTGTATCGATCTCCCGCCCAATATAACATCCTGCATAGATGTTATAATATCACCGTTGTGAACAGTTGGCTACCTTGAAACATTTGTCCTTCTTCTTAAAGGTGCCTCTCCGAACCAGCGAAACATTAGTTAAAATACTTTATTTCAGCTGACTTTTTAATCACGAGGGACACTATTTTCAGCCTCGATTTGAAAACACACAATCAAGGTAATAAAAATACCAAAATATTAATATATAAAACGAAGTCGTGTTAGTCACACCATCTAAAACTCGAGAACGGTTGGACCGATTTTTATTTCTCGTTGGATTTCTCTCCGCCCCGCGGGCAAAAGCTAGTATTTGATAAAAATACGATAGCTGATGATTGATACATCAATAGACCATTTCCCTGTGTTCTAAACTAGGTTATCCTATTTCTAAATTCACAAAGCATTTCATAGATGGCGCCTACAGGCGTGGCCATAGAAGAACCAGAATGCAATTACCTAAATTAATCTGTGCTAAGCGAAATTTGACAGTCGTGTCCCGGTTCTTGTATGGGCACCACTATAAGCGCCATCTATGAACTACTTTGAATTCGTACTTTGAAAACGGCTCAATACGTACCTGTACAGGGTGTTAAAAGACCGCCAACAGACCCGAAAGCCACGCATACTAGACACCAAAACAAAGTACTTTTTCGATAAATTATTGCTGGGAAATGATTTTGGTTTTTAGGTAATAATTTTGAAAAATATTTTATCACGCAATGGACGTGTAACGCACGGAAGTCATATTGCGCAAGCATAGGTATAATTTTATGTTACTTAAGCTTGAAGTGCCGATGTTTAAAATACATTGCGGGTTGAAATTTTAACGTCGTTTTTTGTAAAAAATATTCATAATTTTGATATGGCTCCTTGAGAAGGTATGTTAAGAACTAAATACTGAATACATTTCTGCAAAAAATGTTTTGAAAACTCCGACTTTGAACCTCATTATCTCGGAAACCGTTGATGTCCCAGGCATAGATCCTTGGGCAAAAATGTTCCTTACGATGAGGACCATACGTGGTTTCCCGCTTTGTTGGCGGTCTTTTAACACCCTGTAGTGTAACCTCACCTCAAAGTGAGAATCTTAAACCTTCCGGCTGAGCAATAACGAGCGTGACTGGAGCTTTCGACATTATATTAAAACCCACTAAAGGAAACATCTCGCCGGTACTTGAGGGGGTAGGCAGGTCTTGTTAAAGATAAAGCGATCATTTAGCAAACCATATCTGAAAGCAGGGCCAACGAGACGAGAGAATGAATGTAAACAAGCTTTCAGGGGTTGAAAACATTTTTATTTTAAGAAGTTATGTGCAAATCTTCCTATTCTAATCGTGGTTCGTCCGTACGAAGATGATTCGTCAGAAGAGTCCCAATCAATCTTATTTGTGACCAAACTGTATATTGTTAACAGTGTTGCTATAAAAAGAAACGCTATTTTTATGATGTGCTAAAATAATAAATTTTGTGTGTTTGCCAGCGCCTTTTTCTTTTTTTCCTAAAAATATATATCTCATTATCAATACTTATTTTACACCTTATTGTATGTATACGTAATTGTAAAGCAAATGAGTTAATACTTTTTTTCTGTCTCCATTGAATGACGGCTAGAACAGAAGACAAAACTGCTTGCAATTACCTAACATCGCTTCCAAATAGCCCACGAAGCAGCGTCCAACTAGGATGTAATACAAAAATCGAGCCAGCCAATAAAACAGCCCGACAAAGGAAGCCCCCGAGATGGGGGCAGATATTGAATCGAGCAGCGGTTTTTAAGAACTGCTCGGAGCCTGCAGGGGCCTGCAGAGGCCTGCGGCGGACAAATTGCACTCCACTATCGACATGTCGAGCCGAGATGACACAGTGGGTTTACCCCTTACAAGGAGATTGACCGAGAAAAACGTGTCTCAGAATAGGCCTGAGAATCGGACTCGTGCACCGACGAACAAATAGAAAATCAGGGGCCTTAGCCTGTAACACAATGGCGTTTCAATTGCGTCCCGGGTAGAAGGACAAAACCGGGATTTTTTCGTTGCTCTCCTACTACCAGCGAACTAATCCTCTAGAATTAGACTCATAATATGCTTTGCTGTACTACAAAAAAACATTAAAAGGACTGACACTGGACCGACAGCATTAATAAGTCGTAATTGAAACCGTCAACCAGGAGCCCATTTTGGCACCATTGCGTTACAGGCTAAGGGCCCTGGTTATTCGGACCCTCGACGCGTGAGTCCAACTCGTACCTGACCTTTTTTATTATTTGTTGTTAAACTATAAAGCTTAACAACAAATAAAACAACAACAAACATTAACCGTTTTTTCGGAGAAAAAAGTATAAAAACGCGTTGCTTTTATTTATGGGGACGAATTGTTATATTATTATTTTTGTATTTGTTGGTTAATCCACCATAATAATACATAGTCTGGGAAAATTTCAGCTATCTACCTATTACAGTTCCAAAAATACTGCCCTTTTGGTTAGGGCAGACAGACAGACAGACAAACAGACAGACAGAGACATTGTATACATTGCATTGGTATAAGGCGACTCTAGAGGCATCAGCAAGGTTCCAAAAAGGGTTGGTTATAGTATTGTAGAGAAAATGCACTGTTCCAGCTATACCAGTGGTTTCCCCCGGGCTCGGCCGTGCCGGGTCGGTCGCGGTCGGATGGCCTTGGCGGTAAATCGGTCCGTAATTGCGCGCTAACTGCCGATAAAAGTGTCTTGTCAGACGCCGCCAGCTAGATGCTCTTATTGATTCCACTGTGGACTTAGCCGGCTCGTTTTTAACCCTCGACAAGCCCTCGACCCAAAAAGGGGGGTGTTATAAGTTTGACCGCCATGTGTGTGTATTTGTGTAGGTGTGTCCATCTGACTGTCTGTGGCACCGTAGCTTGAACCGATAATTTGGATGCAGTTTTTTTTTTATTTGTAACCAGGTTTTCTAGAGAGTGTTCATAAATTTGTTTTATTTAAATCGGTTCAGCCGTTTACGGGATATGTAAATTTGAAGCTTAAATGTCGGGGGTGTTTTTAATTATACAATTAGTAGTTAGAGTGAGTTTTAGTTAAAAATATTAAGGTCACAGAAACATCCCGACATAACGATTTGTTTTACAAATACTTAGTTTAGTTTTTTACTTTCAACAGACTTACCTGTTTTATGTGGAACCCTAGGTCAATCTGACTTGCACTTGGCCGGCACCAGTCAATCAGTAAATTCAAATTCAAATTATTTATTTGAAAGACCATAATAAATGTGTTTCGACTCCGTCAATTTTGACAAGAATTTTCTCCATCACAACCACGGAATACGAGTACTTATATTGAGTATCTTACAAATTATTTGTCATGCATCACGTATACGTCAGTTTTAGTTAGAACCTATCAGAATGTGAACCTGATGATACGTTTGAGTACAGAACCGCAGCTTTCCATTTTTATTAAAAGGTTTGAGCTACGAGGCAACCCCCCCACCCCTCTCCCGCCCCCCTCGGACAAACGACCCAAAGATGAATTACTGAACAATCCTCGTCCAAGCTACCCGATAGAGACGCGATTGCTTTTCAATTTGAATTCTATTACCTTATCGAAAAGGATGGGTTTCTTTTGTCGGAGATATTGGGAAGGAGGAATTGCACAAATGTTTGGTGAATTTTATGGACCGGGTCGCGGTGTCGGCGAGTTATTCCTTTTCCCCTTTTTCTTACTTTTTTCATTCCATTTCGGTCTTCATCTTGGTATTGCAATGGTATTCTGGTCACTTGTGGAGCCAACTAAACTGTCTTTCCTGTGGGCTAGGTCGACTAAGTTGTCAGGATGGTATAGGTGCTGGGCAAGCCTACTCCATCTAAAAACAATGTCCCAGGCACTGCAGCGCCGAGTGGTCTCTTCACCCATCTAGTGTGAGTGAAGGTGCCACTGGACGCTGTATAAATCATCTCATTACGTAGATGTAAAGGCCTTAGTTTTTTCTGGTCACTTATTTTTGATCAATTACAGCCCGGAATTTTTCAAGACGTCATTGTCAAAAGCAATATGACTTGTGGTTCCGAATTAGTAATGCTCCCTTGATAACTTTTTAATGCAGACTTCTATGATTTCATAGTTTGATCAATAGACACTTGCATGAATCATCACATAATATCACTTACGTGGCAAGGAGGGAAGACGGCAGGTGGACTAAGGCACAGAGAGACGGCCGAGAATGGAACATCGGTTAGTAAGAAGACCAGCAGACCGTATCGATGGTCAGACGATTTTCTCAAGCTGACAGACAGATATATGCAACTGAGCAGTGGGCAAAAATGCCTGTCGAGCAGTGAGCATAATTACGATGATTTAAAATAATTATGATCACTATGCTGCCCTCATAAGGAAGAAAACAGTAACCCCAAAAAAGTGGAATGCCCCTAACATACAAAAAACTTAAACTTTATTTGCGACAGAAAACCACTTAATTTTGTTAAATGCTGCTATGGAGCTTATGAAATATGCTTAAAAGCACTCATAGATGGCGTATACAAACCCTTGGTCCAAGATGGTCATATATAACCCAATTTTCCCAAAATTGTGGGTTACTGTTTTCTTCCTTATGAGGGCAGTATTTTTCTTCAAGTAATAGTTCGTTACTATTCTTAGACTACTATTACGGGATATTAACTCCAAAAAACTAGTAAATTTAGAGTAGCGAGTGCAGAGAGCGGGTCGCGAATTTTGAGTCAATTTCTCGTTTGACACAATTGAATTTGACCGCGGACGAATCGGGTTTCAGGGCACGGGCGCTCCGTCTCGTCAGACGGATCCAAGCCACAAGAGGGGGCGATCTGCATAACTTCGCCTAGGAAAAACTGTTGGTTTTTACCCTGAAACAAACGAGTGGTTCGCCCCGAACTGTGAAATCGCGATGTGTATCTTTTGCTAAAGCATTGCATAATAATATACATTTTACAACCCTATTTATCTCGGCAGCCCCTCGACTGATTTGACTCATGCTCGACTTAAAAAATCGTCATGAAATTTGGTAGGCGGTAAATTTTATAATATCTCATATAACAAAGTCGTGTTAAGTTACACCATTTTATAATTCGAGAACGGGTGGACCGATTTTTATGATTTTTGATTGGTTGGATTTCTCTCCGCCGTTCCAAATAAAAAGAAGTCAGGGTCGTTGGCTAACTAAGGCCTTTGCATCTACGCATGAGATGATTTATACAGCGTCCAGTGGCACCTTCACTCACACTAGATGGGTGAGGAGACCACTTGGCGCTGCAGTGCCTGGGACATTGTTTTAGATGGAGTACGCTATAGTTCCTTTGCCTCGCCCCTCGACCCAAAGCTCATTGCAGCGACCCCTGATCGGGGAATCGTTTGGGTCTACTTTAGACTCTTTTGTCGACCGATGAAGCATGTATGTACCTAGCCGCTTATGGAGGGTAGTAATGATAACGGAAAACTTAAGCCTTAACAACAATTTTTGACTACTAACATTTCGGCCAGCAGCCCGATGGTCGAACGACATTGTCACAGCGGCGGAGGGTCCAAGGATGCGGATGGCTATCCCTAGCCATCCGCATCCTTGGACCCTGGGTGAGAGGTGGTGCGAGGGGAAAAAGGCCTATACCCAAACGCTACCACCGGGACACAAATTACCCTGGCAGACGTGGAAGTTACTGAACAGGCTCCGCACCCAGGTTGGCAGGTGAAAAGTAAACTCCATAAATGGGGCTACATAGCAGACCGCTCAAATCGCTGTGTGTGCGGCGCCACACCGCAGACAATGGCACACCTCTCTGCGTGCCCCTCGTGCCCGACTATCTGCACTCGAGAGGACTTCCTGGCCGCCACAGACGCCGGAATACGCGTGGCCGAATTCTGGGCCAATAAAATATGACAGACAACGTCACCGACACGATAAGAAGAAGAAGAAGAACAGTGGGAAAAGATGGGCTGATGATGATGATGATGAAAATTTCAGCGGGCTCTATCTAGGCCCTGCCCTATATATAAAAAGAGAATAGCACTGGCAAACACAAGGGGAGAGTCTTTATCTAGCAGTGGGATACCTAAGATTTTTATATTTAAGAGGAGGGTACCCCATCCACTAGCACCAGCAATGAAAACAAATCATAATATTATCTTCTTTTTAGATGCGTTTTTTGCTAAAAAATGCGCCGTCAAATGAGAATCCCTAGACTTAACTATTTTAGGGCCTAAGGCCTAGATTCCAGATTCTAGACCCTACGAATACATCTCGCACAATACTAAAGTGGCCGTTATTAAAATAAAAAACGGATTCTCATGTGATGGCTCGTTTTTAGCAAAAAACGCATCCAAAAAGAAAATATGTTTGTTTTTCGTTAGCTTTTTTTAAGGCGTTCTTTTTAATTCACCTTAAAAATATGTAGTATTAATTAAGTGTCTATAGTGATCAATTCAAAGTAAAACGTAGTTTATATTCCCGTGATAGACTTGGATCCCCTGCCCACAAAACAAAGCAAAAAGGGAGAGAACGGTGAAAATGACAGACGGATCACGGGCTAAGGTCTTGTTTTAGCTCGCGTTCGGTGAGCCGTATCGCTTTGTGGCCAGCACAAGGCGCGACATTTTATCATACACGCCGTTTGAGGACCGCCCCTGCCTTTTTTTGTATATCTATAGAAACTTATTTTAAAAAGCCTAAAATGCCAACAGAACCGAACAAGTGCCAGTTTCATAAAATCTACAATTCATAGTTTATTATGACAATTCGATGTACACACGACAGCACGTCGACCTTTACACGATAGCACTCTACTCGGTTACGTTACGGGCGACTTTACAACAAAATTATACACTCTGACGTGCTGTCGTGTGTATATTGAGTAGCCGATTAAAGTGGTAACAAAAAAGGTTAGCTTACTATCCGACTAATCAATGTACCTACATCCAATTGTCATAAAAAATACTATGAATTGTAGTTTTATGAAACTGGCACCTGACCTTCTGTATGAGGCAGATGACCGTATCGACCCGAAGCCCCGCGCCGGATGGATTTAGCCCGCCCCGTCTGCCTGTCATTTCGTCTGTATCGGACTGCAATAAAATCTCTACAATTGATCCAGCCGATGCGCTTCGATACGGCGGAGACGCTTCTAACCTGGGGCTTAATTGTCTAATCGCGATCCATTTAAACGGTATCAGGGTCATGATCGTGATTGCTATTTTAGAATGTAATTTTCTGATTTTGTTTCTGACCTTTGCCCAGCAGTGGGACACTAACACCGGGGCTATGTAAAAAAAAACACAGTCTTGGTATATCACAGAAGGAGTCAAAACGCTATACAAATTGAATGATATAGAGGGAACGAATTCACAATTTTTTTACACTTAATATCCTTCAAAATCGAGTCGCAATGCCTATCTCTATCTCAATCGCTTTTAATGACAGTTTGTGTCAAATAAATGCAGTGTGAAGTTCGTCAGCACCCTTCAAACGTCTAATTGAAAGGGATTGCGATAGATTCAAAAGTTAGATAATTATGCCCCTGTCTACCGGTGGGTTGAGTTTACTTTGAGACTGAGAAGTTTGTTAAAGGTTTTTGATCATGATTCAAGCCAGATTTAAGTTAGACGGTCTGAAAGTCCACAACGTCAATGTGGGTCGTGAATCGTACTCGAAACTTAGAGTCATACCGGCTGGCGTAAAGAGAAAACAAAGGCCTTTGCATCTACGTAATGAGATGATTTATACAGCGTCCAGTGGCACCTTCACTCACACTAGATGGGTGAAGAGAACACTCGGCGCTGCAGTGCCTGGGACATTGTTTTAGATGGAGTAGGCTTGCCCAGCACCTATACCATCCTGACAGCTTAGTCGGCCTAGTCCACAGGAAAGACTAAGTCAATACGTGTGGAGCCAACTAAGCCGCGGGTTTCCTCACAATGTTTTCCTTCACGGTTACCACTCGCTAACGGCGTAAAGAGAGTGTCTGGCGATACGTATCTTATCTTATATCTTATCGGTATGGGGCCATGCTAAGAGCCCGGGACTTGGACCCAGTGGGGTCTTTTGTGTCCCCCCCGTCCTTATTCCTGCTCAGGACGTGCAAAGACCGAGGTCATAAGCTTTAGAACGTCGCCGAGGTTGAGGAACTTATATTCTTCCGGTCTAGGATATGCTACCCCGAGAATACTCATATGTAGAGAGAAGAGAGAGAGAGAGTGAGAGGGAGAAGAGAAAGAGAGAGAGTTGATGGTATTATGCCTCAGTCAGACCATCAATACTCCTATGGCCAATGTTATGGTATTGCGTTGTACTGATTTTACTTCACAAATGTATTATTTTTTGTGCACTATTTATTCGTAGGTTCTAGGATCTGATATCCTATGATCTGGCCTTAGGTATAGTTAAGCCTAAGGATTGTCATCTGACGGCCCGTTTTTAGCAAAAAAACGCATCCAAAAAAACTAAAACCCGACTACTAAAAGGCTCAAAACAAGACCTGTTTATCCTTAAAATAGACTCATGGATAATTAATCGTAGTCGGAGGCCATCGGTTTATCAAATGCGAATGTGGTGTCCTCCGACTACGATTAATTATCCATGAGTCTATTTTAAGGATGAACAGGTCTTGTTTTGAGCCTTTTAGTAGTCGGGTTTTAGTTTTTAACTTCTATTTTTTTTTGAGCTTTTTAGTCTTCGATCAAGGATAAAACTAGATACAGCATAGAACTCTGAAATGTGTCTGGAAAAATAGATGCCCAAATTGCCTTTGGGAGCTTATTTGCTCATAGTCCATGCAATTAAAGTAAAACTGTACACTAATGCAATAAGGTTGACATTCGAATATTAGACGTATGGTCGAAATGATGTTTCGTATTGTTCCATTGCTGATATCTTTTGTTTCTATGGGGACAAGTTTTTATTGTGATTTTAAACGTAATGCGGATTCTATGGGATTTAGTTCGGTGTTTTTAGTAAGTCATTTTGGACGATCACCCAGAATAGAACCAAGAAGGGCAAAAAAAACACACTTTGGATTTTTTTGTTCTATTTGTTATGTTGACGCTACATGTGTCATACATTTTTGAAAAGGTCTTTTAAAGCCCTTTCATTTGATACCCATGACGATGGTATCCGATAATTTTTATTTTTAGGTCCACCACTTTAGGGCGCAGCACAGCCGCCATCTTGGTTTTTTTCAAAATTAAACTATCCTATGTTACCTGGGTGATTAAGAAAAATCCAAGGACACCTCATTTGTTGAAATCGGCCGAGTAGTTTAGGCTCTGCGAGGAAACAGATGAACACACAATATGTTTTTTTTTCAGTGAGCGACGGCGCTAGTAGACGGGGTACCCTGTCCCTCCTCTTAACAAAGGATTTTGAACATTATTTTCCTTTGTTCCAGATACGACCTGTATGCCTCAATGAGCCTCCGAAGCCCATAAGAGCCCTTCCTATGGACTGGTGGTATGGTTCGGAAAGGCTGAGATGCTAGAGTGAGGCGACATGACCGGCCGCAGGGGACCCGGGAAGAACATTGCGATAAGCGTCATCCAGATCATCACTATCATCTGTCAAGGTAAGACATTGTCACATTCACTTGCTAAGGTCTTAGGGTCTCCGAACGAGCACCGATACGAGTCGGTAATCCCCAGTTTTATGAAACTAAGCGAAACCGTTTACAAAAAGTTACAAAATTGATTTACAAAAACACAAATCATAATTATTTACAAAATGCGAAAGAGACGAACGAACAACCTTTAGTAAAAAAAAAAATATTTTTTCTGTGGCGAATTGGCGATACATAATTCGGGGCACCCCAAAAGGGGGCGCCCTATGGTGTATAAACAAAATAAAGGAACTCCCTTGACTCATCTGTCAAGGCAAAGAAGAAAGAAACTCATTTCACTAACCTTTATGTACCTACCTAATTATTTTGCTTGCCTTTAGCATAATCATTTCCTGGCTCTGTGAAATGAAAAGCTGTGTGTTTCGCACGGATTCAATATTATTTGCGTCTTGTGCTTCTGAATACCTCGCTACGCTCAGGTTTCTTTTTTTGAACCAGTCACTACGCTCGTGGCTCAATTTTAGAAACCTTCCCTAGCTCAGTATTCCATACAAGTACTCGCTGCAAACAATAATTTTGCATCCTTGCATAACAAAATAACATTCAATTAATTAATTATTATAGAATGTCACTTTTGCCGCGTGACATGTCCTAGTAAGACCTTTTTTATGCAAAAAGTGCTATCGTTAGTTTTTTCATTGACTCAGGAGACATTGTAACAACAAGGTAAAAAAGTAGCAAAAAAAAGATAATTTTCATTTCGTAATTAGGTAGTGAGCCTAAATACGCAATCCCTGGTGGCAACAATTTGGGGCACACCGTTTTAAAAATAAACGTTTGTTTTATTTTTCTCTTTGCCTCACGTGTCTGTCTGTGTCCGTGAAAATATAGAAGGCCCGTGTCTGTCTGTGTCCGTGAAAATATAGAAGGCCCGCAACGATTTAGATATCTTGAATGATTCTTTTCCTGATTTTGAAAGAATTATGCAACTATTTTAAAGTCATCGTACAAACTTTGTCATTTACAATATCCGACAAATTGTAAACGACAAAGTTTGTATGTTTGGATGGATCGATCTTGTGAAAGAGTAATACACTGAAACTTTTGGATGGACTTGGAAGTAATTTGGTATAGAGATACGAGTAGTCCATACATTATAAGGTTTCTCACGTGAATTTATCCGCACTTTGTTTATCTCGGGGTGGCATTAATAGTCGTCTGACATCACCTACTTGAGCTCGATTTCAAGTAGATGAATTCAGAAAACTAAAACGCCAATGTCAGGCCTTGGCTAAAGTCAAACTTGAGTAGCTGTCAGCATATTAATAGATACCATCTTGAGATTGACATTGACATTAGCCAAGGCTTGACATTGGCATTTGACTTTTCTGAGATCACCTACTTGAGTTCAATCTTGAGTCGACGACTATGCATGCCACCCTAAGACTGTGCGGACGACGTTGCAGGCAAGAGCTAGGGTATCAAAATGATAAATTAAATTTTATTAATTTTCGTACGTAAAACCAACGTGCGTTGACGCCGGCGCAAAAATGAACACAGTGTGCATTGGCCCTGAAATCAACCTTCTGCATATTTCCCGTGAATCAAATTGTTTTTTAATTCAATCGCAACCGTCCCGCGGGCGCCGCGGTCCCGCAGACCTCGCGCCCCGATTGTGCCAAATCGGTTTAACCCTAACGTTGCTGCTGTTTTGCCTTTTTTAACCAAGTTTATTGGCTTGCCTCCTGGCGTAACTATGTTTCTGTATCAATTGAGCGGAGTCGCTTTTAACCGCTTTGTTATGTTTTTAGGCGAGTTGGGCGGCTATTTCCATGGGATTCTACCTAATGCAGCCCATGATTAAAGCCCCCAATCAATATAATTAATTGAATACTGTTAAAGAAATATCAAAGCCAAAATTGATCCGTGGGACAACGTGATAAATTTTGCCTTTGCATCTACATCTACAGTCCAGTGGCACCTTACTCACACTAGATGGGTGAATTAACCACTCGGACACACTGCAGTGTCTGGGGCATTATTTTTCAATGGAATAGGCTTGCCTAGCACCTGTATCATCCTGACACTTGCTACATTCATCCATTTAATGGTTTTTCTGAGCGAAGAGTTCCTTCTTCCAGCAACAAAAAACTTACCATGCAGTAAAACCTAAAACAAAGCTTTTACTCTCAAAGTAGCCATTAAGAGTAGTATTATAAGAATCCCTGTGGAGATCTTTGTACAGTATGAAAAAGTAATCGCTTTCTCACTCCCTCGGCAGCAAAGCAAGCAATAGTCACTTACAATTTCGTGACGCGTTTAGACTGAAAGAATGTTTCGATCTGGCTAATACATGTTTCTTTTTTATTTTCGTTATTTATTTTAATAAGTACACAAAACAGATTACAGTCGGTAGATAAATTTAAAACAAATCATCACTAGCACAGAATATATAGATATACAAGGCACTAGCAGGTTCTGATCTGGACTGGTAGTCCAAGGTATGTATACATAGAAGTTATTAAAATTTACTTAATACTAATGTGAACAGTGTTTATAAAGAAAGGTTATACAGCTAAATTATTTTGATTTATTCGAACAACTGCTGACGTCTTATTTAGATGTTGGGGGTGCATGCATTTATTAAATTTAAATGGGTTTGCCTCGTAGATGTCAAGGAGAGGGTGCTCTTTAGTGAGTACGTTGTACAAACGGCACATACGGCTGATGGGATTATAATATGAAGTATTGTTTTTATAAGTTTTGACGTAAAATGGAATGTATTTACGGGTTCTTGTGTAACAACTCAAATTTAGAAGGCCAACCAGAGAGGGGCAGTCTATCTTGCCGTGGAGTATTTTATGAAGGAGTTTAAGATCTGGAGCATTTTTCTGGAGCAAAAAGTGTTACATGGACCATACATTGACTTTGAGTGACAATTATCAATGTCACCAAGTCATAACTGAATGTATGTTTGTTTGTGCTGTTTGTATTTTTTTATGTTTACAGAGTACCTTTCTAGATTTTAGATTCCGCCTAGCTTTCGTAGTATATTTATGATATTTTTTCATGTTTGGTGTCACAGACTTATTTGAGTCCAGTAAATTTTACGAAACACACAGACATAAATAAACCCAACATTCACAAAACGCTTCGTCAAACATTAAAAACAAAACACTAAAATATAAGAAATCTAATTATCTAATCTAATCATGTTTTCAAGTTCTAAACAGCCGTTGTAAGAAAAACATCACTGAATAAATAAAAGTAACAAAAAAGCACTTATTTATTTCAAAAGGGCAAAAGATCACCCACATGGTGTGAACGCGCCACAATCTTAAAGTGACTTCGGCACAGAACAGGCAAACTTTTCAAATGAAACAAGTTTCGGGAGTGAGACAATATTTTGGACTTGTTAGGGCGAAGTAATTAAATCGTCCTTTGGGGAACAATTTATACGGTTAACTTGTCGAAATGTCTCCCATGGTTGAGGGAAAAGGAGGTTAGGTTGTTTGTTTGATCTCAATCACGTGTTAACGGAAATTCTGGGTCGTTATTCTGATAATTTCAGTCCTAACAAAGCACAGCTTGAGTTTTTAGAAATTATGGTTCCTTGCAGCATATTTCATCACAAAAATACAACGTACAATGAGGAAAACGAAAATACTACGGACGTATTCATCCTTTAAAGTTCTTGAATATAGTGTGGTCTATGTGGTGTGTGGTGGAATATAGTCTAAATATAGTGTTGAAACTAATTTAATAATTAATGTTAGGAATTTAGAAATACAGAGCACATTTTGTGGATTAAATAAATTTTAGCTGAAGCAGAAAAGGAAACAGTTGTTTTCAAAGTAAAAACATAAAAAATGCAGTAATAATATTGTAAGTTAATATTTTCTGCAGTAAAATATCTTTTGTCAAAAATTTATAATTTGGGCTAATTATTTAAATATGCGGGCCGAAGCTTGCTTGTCACTACTGCAATTTCATTACAGCGTTCACTGGTATTAGGGGGCTATGAGGTTGTCCCATCTATTCATCAGCGTAATTCCTACTCATTCATTATGCATGTCATTGTGTATGAGTGTCATTGCTAGCAGCCTCTACTTACTCTGTATTAGTGAGTCGTGTAATACTTACTTGCTTTGCCGTTCGAGTGGGATTTCTATGAAAATACTCAAAAATAGGTGACAATTTTACAGTCCTTTCGTCCTCTGAAAATTCGTCTTAACAATAATTACTTAAGGCTGGAAGATAGCAGCGTGGCGGGAAATTCAAAATTTTCACAGTTTTTTACATTTTGTAGCTAAATTGATCTATTTTTATTCAGCGATTTTCGTTCGCGGAAATAACAAATTATTATTTTCAACAGAACAACAATAATTCAGCCGATTATGTGTTCTGGTCTACGAAGCAGTGGCACTGCCCAAAAAACTTGTCGTCGACCAGAACACATAATCGGCTGAATTATTGTTGTTCTGTTGTTTACAATAATGAAAAGAATACTTTGTTATTTCCGCGAACGAAAAATCGCTGAACAAAAATAGCTCAGTTTAGCTACAAAATATTAAAAACTGTGAAAATTTTGAATTTCCCGCCACGTTGCTATCATCCCACCTTAAGCCGCGTTTTCACAGTCTTATAAAACTAAAACCAAAAGAGCCGTCCAAGAAAATAGACGCTTCACGCTCCTGAGTGGTCGATTCTATCCGAGCTTGTAGGTACATTTTAGCAAGCTTGTCTCTGGCTCGGATGGAATTGACCAATCAGAATCGTCTATTTTCTTGGATGGCCCTTTTGGTTTAAGTGTTATAAGACTGTGAAAACGCGGCTTTACTCACACAACTTAAACACTCTATTAGCAAAATCAGGCATCATAATTGAACGAGCGAGCGAAGCGAGCGAAGTTCTCCGAGTCTACTTGAACAATCCGGCGTTTGTATGTATGTATGTATGTATGTATGTTTGTATGTTTGTATGTATGAATGTTCGTTCGACGATAACTTGAGTAAATTTAGTCGGATCGTCATGAAATTTGGTAGGTGGGTAAATGAGGCAAAGAGAATTTTTAAGTTCGAACATGAGCAAAATCTGTCGAGGGATTGCGGAGATATGGGGTCGCGAGTTCGTAGTTCGGGGCGAACCACTAGTTATCTCCAAATCGTAAGTAGCCTCCGTGCAGCAAGGCAAATGTGTAGGTAGATAATTGATTCAGCCGCAAGCGGCGCCGCCGCCATCGGTTATTAGTTTCGAGGTGTCACTTGATTGCCGGGTTAATTACAGCCACACAAGCTAAAACGGTAACTTGATTACCGACATTGAAAGGGTTAAAGTAAAGAGGGCGGTATAGGCACACTAGGGCCGTCAATGAAAATAATTATCAAATTATATTATTATTGAATACTTTTTTTTTGCTATTTGTAAGTTCTCACATATTTCCTGATAGATGGTGATAAAAAGTAGAGTTTTCACTTTGGGAGGACCACTTTTTTAAGCTCAAGTTCTTTGAATCCCTCGCTAAGCTTGGGATTCAACTTTAGAATCCTTCGCTCCGCTTTGGATTCTTGCCTTAAAAATTGTGTTTTAGTCCCTCGGGTCAATGTCTTCTATTTTCATTGGCGGCGCCAGTATGCTTGCACCATCAGCTTAATTACAGTTACAAGGCGATAACTTTATAACCGATATTGAAAGGTTTGAAGTTAACACATAGTTGAGGCCACGTGAGCAGCAATGTGCTCGTTAATTAGTCGTGATGAGGCGAAGTTTCGGATCAAGGCTCGTGATCAATTTAAGATTCACGGTTTATTGCCTAAGTATTAGCTGTTTCTCATGACTTAGTCCGGGTAGATTATTGTAAAACAGTTTCAAAAAATATATTCATTCTATATGTTATACCGGAGATTGTTCTAGAATTTTTATATATGTATTTAGCAAAATAATGCCTAAATGGTGTTTCCCCTCGAACCTAATCACGATAGATATTTTATCGTGTTTGTCAGCCTGTCAAAAATGGCAATAATAATTCATTTACCTAACTCCAAAATGTAAACAAAGTCCCTTAACTTTGCCAATATCCTTTTTGTTATATAGTCTGAAAATAAGAAGGGCCAAATTCATGACACGGTATGTTCCTGACGTGTTTTCTAAAATATACAAAACACTGTTGTTTAGCTACTTAGACCTTCTGATCAGAGTAGCTACCACGATTGCGAAAAAGCTGTGCCGGACGTCTGTCATGTATCCTAATACTATAGTAGTAAGGTTGTTTATCCAACTTATCACTTTCAGTGACAGTGACAGGAAGCACTCGTGGTAGCTGCTCAGGAAGGGTTGTAATCATGTTTTTTAAACTCGTATTTGTCAATAGGTAACATAGACAATAGAGAATTATTTAGTGCAAAACAGAAAGAATATGACATAGGGTTTGAATAATAACCATTGTTAAGCCATGTCAGAGGCCCTTTAGGCATCCTAAACACTAATTACTAGGGTATAGTTGTAGAGTGTAGAATCAGAATCAGAATCAAATGTTTTTATTCAATATGCCATAAATAAATTATTTACATTGAACGTCAAAATATTATCTAAAGTAAAAAAATGTATAGGGGTATAAATCAGATACTTATTACTATCTAATACTAAGTATCTAGCTACTTTTTTTTACTAAAGCTCTGATCGTTTGCTGAACTAGCTCTGACTGTAGAGGTGAATTAAAATCCCAACGGATATAATTATTTTATTCCACAGATAGGTAAAACTATCTACTACGGTATTACAAATTGTGAAACAACGCAAATACTGCACGCTGTGCAAATAAATATTATATACCTTGTAATGACGTTTATAATGTCAAATATTTTACCCGGTGCCCACGCTAACGCAAAGCATAACCTAAAAATTCGCTACAGAGCACTGTGTTATTATTATTTTCCACTAGCCTTTGCCCGCGACTTCGTCCGCGCGGACTTGAATATGAAGTTGCCTATATTTTCCCAGTTATAGAGTCAGCGTGATAAAGTTGTGGGAAAACACTATTAATTTATAATATTTGTGTTTTTATGGTTTACAATCTGTAAAAATTTAAAAATTCATGCCCTACTCAAGAGATGAAAAGTGGTAGGTATTAAAATAAGGCAACTTTAGGAGTAACTTAATTTGATTTTAAAATCGTCTATAGAATCGTCGGCTACCTCTTATCAGACCGCTTAATCCAAACACAAATACGGGTCATTTGAAATAAAATTACGGTAAAATTATCGGCAAAAGTCGATAAGAATCTTAACAGAGAAAAGTCGCAAAAGGAGGCCAAAAAGGCCAAAGCGATGATATGAAAATAATTACCACTGTGAACACAAAGTGAGATCATTAACGACCGTGTAGCGGCTTCAAAGCGGATTGTAAGCAACCCCCGACTCCGCAAGTTTGTTCATAAAGAATGTTCGCTTGTCATTACCCCGACAGAAGGATTTAGAACAGAAAAACTAAGGCATTTGCATCTAAGCAATGAGATGATTGGACGAGCGAGCGAAGCGAGCGAAGTTCTCCGAGTCTACTGGAACAATCCGGCGTTTCTATGTATGTATGTATGTTTGTATGTATGAATGTTCGTTCGACGATAACTTGAGTAAATTTTGTCGGATCGTTATAAAATTTGGTAGACGGGTAAATGAAATTAAAAGAATTTTTAAGTTCGAATATGAGCCAAATCGGTCTAGGGGTTGTCGAGATATGGGGTTGAATAGTTTATATGCAAAGCGCGCGCGTGCCTGCGCTAATGGCGTAAGCAAAGTTACACATCTGTAACTGGGGTCGCGAGATCATAGTTCGGAGCAAACCACTAGTTTATACAGGCAACGTACAGTGGTACCTTCAGTCACACTCACACTCGATGGGTGAAGCGTCCCATGCACTGCAGCGCCGAATGGTCTCTTCACCCATCTAGAGTGAGTGAAGGTACCATTGGACACTGTACAAATCATCTTATTACGTAGATGCAAAGGCCTTAGTAGTAGGTAGGTGCAAATTCATAATACTTTTGGCAGCACATAAAAGCCATCCAACCTTAATGGTATAGTCAAATGTCCGCCATTTTAAAAAAATCGCATATTTTCGGCTAACGTTAAAACATGTCTCAATCGACAGAGAAAGCAATCATAAAAATTAACTGTTCTTTGTAAAAAATACGAAAGTGATATACTTTGGGAAATATAAGGGTTTAAACATTTGTTTCAAGTTTCATGTTTTCTTACAATCATTAATAGTACATTACTGCCGCGATCTGTAATGGGTGCGTTTCTGGCGCGCTTTTGATGGCCGCCGGAGCGTAGCGCAGCTCAAGGCCATTACAGCGTGGTCAGCATTGCCGCCCATGATGGACAAGCTTTATAGCGCGGACAGCAAGGGCTGCAATGATGACCAAGCTTGAGGGCCGAGAGCGTAGCTAAGCTAAGCTCGAGGCCATCATAGCGTGGCCAGCAGCGCACTAATTGCAGACCAAGGCGTGTATAGTGCTTAACTCACACAAAGCGAGTAATTGATGAAGACCTAGGACCTTAGTCCTAAGTTCTAGGTCCTAGGTCATAGGTGCTAGGTCCTGGGTCCTAGGTGCTAGGTGCTAGGTCCTAGGTGCTAGGTCCTAGGTCCTAGTTCCTAGGTGCTTTATCTTTATCTTTATCTTTATCTTTATCTTTATCTTTATCTTTATCTTTATCTTTATCTTTATCTTTATCTTTATCTTTATCTTTATCTTTATCTTTATCTTTATCTTTATCTTTATCTTTATCTTTATCTTTATCTTTATCTTTATCTTTATCTTTATCTTTATCTTTATCTTTATCTTTATCTTTATCTTTATCTTTATCTTTATCTTTATCTTTATCTTTATCTTTATCTTTATCTTTATCTTTATCTTTATCTTTATCTTTATCTTTATCTTTATCTTTATCTTTATCTTTATCTTTATCTTTATCTTTATCTTTATCTTTATCTTTATCTTTATCTTTATCTTTATCTTTATCTTTATCTTTATCTTTATCTTTATCTTTATCTTTATCTTTATCTTTATCTTTATCTTTATCTTTATCTTTATCTTTATCTTTATCTTTATCTTTATCTTTATCTTTATCTTTATCTTTATCTTTATCTTTATCTTTATCTTTATCTTTATCTTTATCTTTATCTTTATCTTTATCTTATCTTATCTTTATCTTATATCCTAGGTCCTAAGTCCTATGTCCTAGATCCTAAGTTCTAAGTCCTAGGACCTAGGTCCTAGGTACTAGGTCCTAGATCCTAAGTTCTAAGTCCTAGGTCCTAGGCCTAGGCCCTGGGTACTAGTCCTAAGTTCTAAGTCGCAAGTACCAGGTCCTAGGTCCTAGGTCCTAAGTCCTAAGTCCTAAGTTCTAAATCCTAGGTCAAAGGTCTTATGTCCTAGGTCCTAGGCCTTTGGTCTTACGTCCTAAGTCCTAAGTCCTAAATCTTAGGTCGTAGGTCTTATGTCCTAGGTCCTAGGTCCTAGGCCCTTGGTCTTACGTCCTAAGTTCTAAGTCCTAAGTCTTAAGCCGCAAGTCGCAAGTCACAAGATGTATAAATCATCTCATTACGTAGATGCAAGGGCTGTCTGTCAGTTGGGGCAATTTTCATCACTGGCCTTTTTGGTCTGATGACCTTCGGCTATCCCGCCCGTGCAGGGACAAACTTAAAAAAAAAAGAAACATCCCTGGCCTTTTAATAATCTAAACCAAATACATATTGTAGCTTTATTCGCTGCTACGGGCCTATGCACACATGCTTTACCTTCAATATGTGTTGTGTCGTCGTTTTTTTTTTTGTTGACGTTTTGTGTTCCAAGACTTTTCTTTTATCAACATGGCGGTCTGTAGTTTAGCTCTAGGCAAAACTGAATTTTGAAACCACTAAATCTCCGTAAGTATATCGTTTCAGACATTTTTCCTAAGAATGTTTTCATCTTATTTTTTTTTCTCCGTCTATTAAGATATGTTTCGTCGCAAGCTGGAAGATTTTATTTAAAATCAAAATCTCCGACCCCATAGGAAAATGTCGGACTGAAAACTTCAATCTCCATAGAAAAGCGGATCTTAATACTCTAATATCTTCATAACGATATCGTTTTAGACATTTTTTCTAAGAATGTTTTCGTTTTATATTTTGTTCCTCAGTCTAATAAGCTAGGTTTAGTTGCAAGCTGAGAAAACGTGATTTTTTTAAAATGGCGGCGGTGTCACTATGTAACTTGCCATACAAAATGTTGGAAGCTCTTATTATGTCTTTCTGTCTTTTTCATTGAGTGCTACGGGTAGGTACTGCGTGGGGCGGGCGGGTTGATTAAAATATTGAAATATGCGTCTTTTCGGATTATCCCCTTGTTTGATTCAATCTTGCGACTTGGGATTACACTTTGATGTGATTTTATAATGCGATTAAAATCTCTACTAAGGTCAATGGAGCCTATGTAAGAGGCCCCGTGCCTCGAATACCGAATACCCCGTGTATTTTCTGTTTTTGATTTTATATTATTTTATTTTCAATGGTCGTTGTATACCTTGCAGTGATCACCCAAGCAGCGGGTTTACTCACGATGTATTCCTTCAAAGACGTTGTTTTTCTACTTCAAATATTCGTATTGACTTGCCTTTCCTGTGGGCTAGGAGGCCGACTAATCTGTCAGGATGGTATACATAGGTGATGGGCAAGCCTATACTCCATCTAAAACCATGTCCCAGGCACTGTAGCGCCGAGTGGCCACTCTATACGTAAAAAAATAAATAAATCCTCATCTGACAAATCAAAGCGATGACGAAGGAAACTCATTTAATGAACCTTTTTTTTATGTTTTTTTTTTTGCATGCAACATAATCATTTCCTTGCCCTGTGAGATGAAAAGTTGTGTGTTTCACACGGATGCAATATTATTTGCATCTCGTGCTTCTGAATACCTCGCTCCATTTTAGAAACCTTTGCTAGCTCGGTATTTAATACAAGCACTCGCTGCAAAATATAATTTTGTATCCCTGCATAACAATTAACTAATTTTGTAGTGAATACTTAAAAAAAATGCTCAAGTAGGTTAAGCAATTAAAAAGAAATATAAAAAATAAACTTGCCACCCTACTGCTATGAAACTTTGCCTGCGCAACCCAAGATACGTAGGATTATCTTGATACCTAATTATAACTTTCCTATGCATTTGACAGGGTTTCCTACAGTAATACAACGTGTTACTAAAGGACCTTAGGTACTTTTTTACAGGGTGTAACCTACTGGTGAACAGAATGACCAATCTGTAAAAAAAACCATTAGGTACCTATGTAAATTTTTCAAACTTTTAGCTCAATTTTTAAAAACACGGTGTGTGTTTAGTTGCATTTGTATAGTTTTAAGTTGTTAAAACATTGTGAAACACAATGAAAACAGTTTAAAAAAAAATATTCTCCAGCCACAGCGCAGCGGTTACATTTTATGAATTAAAAAATCAACGGAACGTCAAAGCGCAAAATAAAATATTTAGGTTGTGATCCCTATTACCCTGTAAAAAGAGTTAGGATCTTTTTGTAAAGCATTGAATAAGTAAACAAATTATTATCAAATTAACTGTTGTCTGGCAGAGATAGCTTTTAGCGATAAGACCGCCAATTGTGTACGTTCTAATCAGTTTTAATGAAATAGTGTTATTTATCTTTTGTGTACAATAAAGAGTTATCTAATCTAATCTTATCTTCTCTTGTCCGCAGTGCTGACGGAGGAGCCGCGCTTCTCGGAACCGATCCCCAACGTGACGGTCGCGCTCGGCAGAGATGCCAGCCTGCCGTGCGTCGTGGAACATCTCGGGACTTACAAGGTGAGTCAGCCTGCCGTGCGTCGTGGAACATCTCGGGACTTACAAGGTGAGTCAGCCTGCCGTGCGTCGTGGAACATCTCGGGACTTACAAGGTGAGTCAGCCTGCCGTGCGTCGTGGAACATCTCGGGACTTACAAGGTGAGTCAGCCTGCCGTGCGTCGTGGAACATCTCGGGACTTACAAGGTGAGTCAGCCTGCCGCGCGTCGTGGAGCACCTCGGGACTTACATACAAGATGAGTCTATTCGCTCGGGATCTGGTACCGCAGTGTTACCGATAAATAATGTTTTTTTTTTTTTTTTATTACACGTATTAAAATTACACAACTGTAAATAAGAAATTGACTTAAAAAATACTTCTTAAGATGAAATACGTCTCACAACTAGCGCCGCCAATGAAAAAAAATCATATCTTTTTTTTGGATGCGTTTTAGCAAAAAACGCTCCTGCGATTTTTAACCGCGAGGCTTAACTATTTTTAGGACCTAAGGTTTGGATTTCAGATCCTAGAACTTAAGAATGCAATTGATTCTCGCCAAAAGCGGCCACTTTTGGCGAGAATCGGCGAGAATCCTGGAATCCAAACCTTAGGTCCTAAAAATTTTTAATTCTTGCGTTGAGAAATCGCAGGAGCGTTTTTTGCTAAAAACGCATCCAAAAAAAAGATATGATTTTTTTTTTCATTGGTGGCGCTAAAATCTCTTGTCTTAATGGCTAAAATCTCATCTGAACCAATCAACTTATTACCTACCGATACGATTATTTAGTGATAGTTCGAACAATCCTTCAATGAGCTTTACTATAACAAAACAGAAGTGTTACAATGACAAAGAAACAGTTAAGACAATGACATAATACTCGTAGCAGAAACTAAGACGCTACCAAGCCAGTTTTCCTCCCTATACGGAAACATCTACGACAGAAACTTACTGAACAAAAGACAATCTGGCTCGTTCCAAACAACACTACTAAAACCCCTACCTTCACCGCTTGCTCTCCGAGTCGAATTACGGTCTATAGGGTTGCAATAACGCTTTGTACGACACAGTTAATACACTCATGTTATAGTATTCTGCTGTGCTACGGAACCATATTATTACCATTGCAGAAAATGACAAAAGATCCGCTTTAGAAACTTTATGAATATTGGCTGATTAGTGGTGTTTACGTTGACACCAAAAGTTATTTTCTGTTATTATTGGTTATAAATGGGTCGAATCGCGGTTAGTTTAATAGGTAAATGAATTACCTTTATCACCCCGACGTTTCGGCTGCGTTGCAATGTCGGGATGATAAAAATAATTAATTTACCTATTAAACTAACCGAGATTCGACCAGTTTCAAACCATAAAAATAAAATACTGGTTGCATGTAGTGCATCCTCCTAAAAGTGACCTAAAAGGAATGAATATTTTCTTACATTATTTTAGGAAGTTGTTAAAAAGGCATATAATATTACATAAATTATTACTGTATTTGTGAGTACCATGTTCGTGTTTAGTGTAAGTGAAAATGTTTTTATTTGTGGAAATGAATAAACATTTTCTATTCTATTCTATTCTATATGCTTTTAGGCACATGCGTTTAAACGGAGTTCATTACTAGTATATAATCTACTAGAGAATGGGATGCGACCTTTTGGAACTGAGACGCGCGCGGTAAGCAAACTCGCGTCGAAGCAACCTTGTCAAAGTAAAATAAAGTATATTATTTTCGATTGACTTCGACAAGGTTCCATCCTATTCTCATTGCGCGCGGATTATACACTTGTCACGTCGTCGCGTCGTGGTGTGAAGAGTATACGGGATCGCGCGTTAATGCCTCGACGTTACACAAACAATGAAAACTTTGCAGGAACAATTATTATTGTAGCGGTGTATTAAAATTTAAGGCAGTTGGCACAACGCTGTGAAGTTCAGAAGCTTTGTTTCGGTTTTTTAGATTTTCAGAAATATGAAACAGTATACGTTATTGAAGTCAGTCATTTCTGTTTTAATTACGTTGCATTTAGTTCGCGCTTTCAGGATTACTTTTTTTGCAGAAAACAAAATGTGAAGTTAGGTGCCAAAGTATCGCAACCCACTACCTACATTTCACACGAAATAGACTACCAATAAACTTTCCATTGGTGCGTTGCGCTGCGTTGCGTTGCGTCGTCGCATCGGATCGACGCATTGTATGTCACATCTGCGTTGCGACGACGCACGACGTCGCGACGCAAGAGGGTATACACGCCGTCGCATCTGCGTCTCAGTTCAGCCTTCGCAATGGACAGATACAAACGTGTCCGCAACGACGACGCAACGCAGCGCAACGCACCAATGGAGCCTCACCCTAATGCCACTCGATACATTCAAAAGTGGAACTTTTGTAACTAGTGAGTGGTGTTAGAATGTAAAGCAACCGTGAAGAAGGCGTGTTGTGTTGTTTTAAGTTCACAAGTCGCACGTCGAAGTACCTAACGCTTAAGAATTAAGCGGTTTAATTATCTTAAGTTCGCGACAAGTCTGCTTGGGACTTGCCTTGATTTTATTAGGAAATGGAACGTTTTTGCTTGGGGCCTGTGTAGCCCTTTTTGGATTTTTTTTATTAGGTACTAGCTTTTGCCCACGACTTCCTCCGCGCAGACCAATTTTTTTCTCTCGTGAGTTTTTCCGTTGTTTTAATGGTTATTCTGCTATTCGGGGCGGAGAGAAATCCAACAAATCAACAATCATAAAAATCGGTCCACCCGTTCCCGAGTTATAAATGGTGTAACTAACACGACTTTGTCTTATATATTAAGATGCCTATAATACCTTAAAAAAAATAAAATAGATAAGTGCGATAATGAATATAAGCGATTCAATTAATAAAGCCACCTTCACACCAAAGACTCCTTCACTCCGGCTCATACAGTGTTCGGTATTCCCGGGGGAAATCTGCCGCCCCTTGTTATTCAACCGAGGGGCTCTCCACACATGCTAATGTTCCTTTTGCGAGCATCTTATGTTACGTTCTGGGTTTCAAGGCTGTATTGCAGTTTTTAACGTTGTGAAACAAAGTGGGATGTAGCTTGGACATGGACAAGCGTCACACAACAGCACGTCAGCGTGTAAACTTTTATTGTAAAGTTGCCGGTAATGTAACCGATTAGAGTGCTAGCGTGTAAAGGTCGATGTGCTGTCATTAATGTCCAACTAACTGGGCGAGTCATGGACACTCACAAAACAAACCATTAATAGCTTGCAGGTCACCCCAAGGGCTATGGAACGGGCCATGTTAGGCTAGCTGGGCAAATGCCATCTCTCAGAGAGAGAGAGAGAGTTTGGGCTTACCCACCCACCAAATTAAAGTTAATATAATAGTGCACTCTTCGCCAACAAACTGTGTAGCAAATGGGCGAATTTTTTGTTATTTAAGATTATAACATTTCTATTGAGTACAGACACAAATAAAAAATAAAAAAAATAAAAAACCACGAGTTTCCACTGGAGGTTTGCGTTAACTAAGGCCTGTGCATGTACGTAACGAGATGGTTTATACAGCGTCCAGTGGCACCTTAACTCACACTAGATGGGTGAAGAGACCACTCGGCGCTGCAGTGACTGGGACATTGTTTAAGATAGAATTGGCTTGCCCAGCACCTATACCATCCTGACAGCTTAGTCGGCCTGGCCCACATGGTAGAAAAGTTACCAAGCAATAACAAAATGAAAGATAATTTTTAAAATTAAATTGAGTCAATTAGAACCGTTATTCAAAAATAATAATTCATTAACCAAAACAGGCTTCAATCTTTATAGAGTACCTAACCTGTCTGACGAAAGAAGAATATACTTGTACCTTAATGAAATGGTTTAATTAGAGCCCCAAAAATAATAATATACGGTGCGCAGATGTAAATGAAACTCCTGAGAATAAAATACATTTTCGTTTCACTTGTGATTTTTATTGCTCCACTTTACAATATCTTGAGGAAACATTACTGCAAGTCTAACGAATTACACTGCTCGCACAGATTTTCTTTACGCTTGCCATAAAGTGCAAAAAACCTGTCAAAGGAAGGCATTAAAATGTACGCAAACAACAACACAAAACCTTTTCAATGGCGAAAAGGACGAAACGCGGGTACGAGTAGCCGCTGCTCCATACAAAAAATCCAAAAAGGGAGACCTGTTTTTGAAGATTATTTTTTTTTTTAATTTGAAATGCTATACTTCCCATGTGTTCCCTTATAAATGGTGAAGACCTGATGAAGAACTTCGGAGACGGAGAATGGAACTCCTCAACGGCCAGCAGCAGATCACTCGGATAGCTTAAGAGGAAACGCGGGTAATCGCTGCTCCATACAGAAAGGTAGACCTGTTTTCTCCCTGGATAATAATTTTAGAAAAAAATATGTTTATGCCATTCAATTTATATGTACCTCTGCCATGTCCCTATGGTTTCCTTTTTTTATTATTTTAATTATTTTAATATTTTAAATTTATACCTCTGCCATGTCCCTATGTTTTCCTTTTTTTTATTATTTTAAGTAAGTAAGACAGTAAGTAACTCTTTATTGTACAAACGAAGTAATTTTACATGTTAGTTTAAGAGTTGTAGAATAAAAGTACAAATGGCGGTCTTATCGCTAAAAGCGATTTCTTCCAGACAACCTTTGGATGGACAGGACTGAGACCGAAAACACTGGGAGCGAAATTTAATTATTTTAATAAAATGTATTTAAACAATTAAACTTTAATAAGAAAATAAGGAAAGCATAGGGACATGGCAGAGGTACATATAAATTGAATGGCATAAGCATATTTTTTCTAAAATAATTATCAAGGGAGGAAACAGGTCTCCCTTTTTGTATGGAGCAGCGTATACCCGCGTTTCCTCTTAAGCTATCCGAGTGATTTTCTGCTGTCCGTTAAGGAGTTCCGTTCTGCGTCTCCGAAGTTCTTCATCAGATCTTCACCATTTTTATGGGACCACATGGGAAGTATTGGGCTTTCAAATGAAAAAGAATAATCAAAATCGGTCCACATAAAAAAAATGTTCTGAGGTAACAAACATAAACATTTCAGCCCTAGTCAATTTGCGCTCTCGTAGATCTGAGTTCTAGATCTTACTTGTAGTCATATCGTGTACTAGATGGTTAGAGACCAACTTCCATCTTGTCCCAGCTTGTCTGGCGGCCTTAGCCTTAGTGTTAGCCTTAGTCTTAGTTTTAGTTATAGTTTTAGTCTTAGTTTTAGTTTTTACTTTTAAAATGGGAGAGGTTGTGGCAGAATAACAGCGCTACGGGCCACCGTAGCATTATGCTGAGTCACAACCTTTTTACGGCCATTGCCTTCTGTACCTATGCTAATTTTATTATCTGTATGTTGTGTGTGCCGTACCTAAATAAAACTTTTTCTATTCTATTCTATTCTAATTCGCGGGAATCTCACATTCGACACATCTCGAAGGAAAAATCTAATTTTGCGGCAAATGTCATGTCACATCTCCTATTCTCACGAAGTCATCCCCGACATAAGGCACGAGATTTCTTCGAGATACTTGCCTTTTTCGCTCGACATGACTCAAGTGGTCGGGAGCAGTCGAGATCCAGATGACATGAGATTTTCCATTCGAGATGTGTCGAATGCGAGAATCTCGCATCTAATCATCTAATCATTAGATAACTCTTTATTGTACACAAAAGATAAATCACATTGTTATTCAAACAAATTAGGACGTATACTAATGGCGGTCTTATAGCTAACAGCGATCTCTGCCAGACAACCGAGAATCAGCCCCCTGAACTCCGAAGGTTGTGACGGCCTTTGTGAGAATACGCTATCGTTATAAAATACCTTCCCATAATTAGTTCCCTCGACCCTTTACCTGCAACGCTGTGGCCAAGCTGCAGCCAGCGGCGCGAGAAACGAATTATGAGCCTGCTAAAGCAATTAACTTATTCATGAACACAAACATGGCGTCGCCGATTACCGCCAGGGTTGCCGTGGACTTAGCAGTGGTGGCTTAGTGCTAAGAACATTGGACTCGGTAGCCTCTCATCTCCCTCTCACCCAGGTTCGATTCCCGGTGCTGGCATGTTGTTGTTAAACTTTGTTTAATTTCAAAGTTGTGTACATTTGTGAATTTGTGAACACCACTCGCTAACGGTGAAGGAAAAACATCGTGAGGAAACCCGCGGCTTAGTTGGCTCCACACGTATTGACTTGTCTTTCCTGTGGGCTAGGCCGACTAAGCTGTCTGGATGGTATAGGTGCTGGGCAAGCCTACTCCATCTAAAGTATTCTAAAGCAATGTCCCAGGCACTGCAGCGCTCATTGGTCTCTTCACCCATCTAGTGTGAGTGAATGTGCCACTGGACGCTGCATAAATTATCTCATTACGTTGATTCAGAGGCCTTAGTTTTTTTTAGTGCCGTGGACTACATTTTATGTGGTCCGTCCGTCCATCTAGTTATTTTTTACCGATTGAACACTACGGGGTGGACCGGAAAGAAATTCATTTTTAATCTGCGCGCCCCTTTAGAAACGAGCATATCTCATAAACAGCTGAACCGATTTTGTATCCAAGAACACTCGCTAGAAACTCAACTTTCAGGTAAAAAAACCGCATCCAAATCGGTTCACCCGTTTAAGACCTACGGTGCCGCAGACAGACACACCCTCACACTCACATAGCGGTCAAACTTATAACACCCCTCTTTTTGGGTAGAGGGTTAAAAATACAAGGTGTTACAAAAGATCTTAACTCTTTTTACAGGGTAATAGCACCCGGTGACCCGGGATCACAACCAAATTTTTTGTTTGCTCTATGACGTTTCGTTGATTTTTAAATTAATAAAATGTGAACGCTGTGGCGGTTAAAGAGTATTTTTTTAATATTGTTTTCATTGACATACACAATGAGTTAACAACTCAAAGCTATGCTAATGCACCCACACACACACAAACATATTTTTCAATTTGAGCTAATACCTACCAAAAACAAAAAAAGTTAAGAAAAATTTTAAATTTTGAGGTTATTTAAAATAAAAATTGTTTTAAACAACTTTTTTTTACAGAAACGACCAGTTAGTTACTGCAAAAGAATTAGGTCCTTATGTAACACGTTGTATAAGTTACTCGCAATAAGGGGAGCCTTAATAACGCCGCTGGTACCGGTACCAACAACACGGCAACAATAACTTGCGGAAGCACACGCTAATTAACCAGATTTACAAGTATATTACAAGCGGAGCTAATAATTATTGTAATAAGCTTCCAAATTTACGTTTATCGCTGAATTTTGGTTAGATATTCACAACTGAATAACGTTGAATAGAATTCTAAAACAACAAAATGGTTTGCCACGTTGTTAGTGGCGGATTTGGGGCAAATATTTTGGCTGTGAACATCACTATTCCTGCTCCAAGCAAGTACCTATTAAAGTTTTTTTTTTATCTGTTAAATGTTTAATGACACTGCCGAGTCTGAGTGGTCACACAGTGTGAGTGAAGCTACCACTTGGTGTTGTATAAATCATTTCGTTACATACTCGTAGATGCAAAAAGACCTTAGCTAAGAGGAGGGTATATCCACTTCTAGTTTATTCTTCGGTTTTAGGATATGTGATCTAGACCTTAGGTCCTAAAAATAGTTAAGTCTAGGAATTCTCATTTAACGGCTCGTATTTAAAAAAAAAAAGCATAAAAAAAGAGATATGTTTTTTTTTTTTTCATTGGCACCGCTGTGTGCTTCTACTGTCACCGTTATTGAAAAAACATTATTGAAAGGAAAAAATCTTAGGAACGCGAATTTCCTTGTCATCGATTCCGGAAACTAACAGCAGAACTCCGCGAAAAAAAACCTTTGAACTGCAGCCATTTCTTTACAACTCCCGAGCTAAAGGCATTATTTCTCCGCGCGACACTATCATTCTATTATGTGCTTTACTACCGACACATTACGGTTTAATTTGCCGCCCCGCAGGTAATTACAGCAGCAATTAACTATGACATTATTCTACTGGGAACGGTTAAGCTGGTTTAATTTCTTCCTCTATTCAGAGATGCCTCTTTACAGAGGATTTAATGCTTGAAGCTGAAGGCCGGCTGTTTAATCTAAAAGTAATGTTCATGTAAGGTACGGTTATGGACTAAATACTTAGAGCGATGCCACACGGGCGTTGTGGCTGCGCTACGTCGTCGCAACGCAATGATTTCAACGCAGTGACTGCCGCAGAAGGCGCTGCGTCGGCGTCACGTCGTTTCAACGCAGATCCCTTCCGTACCTTGTCTTCCTCCTCTCCTTATGCGTTGCGCGTGCGTCGCGATGACGCAGCGCAGCCACAACGCCTGTGTGGCATGTCGTTCAGATTTATACGAGTATGTAGAACGACGGAGCGTCACCGCTCAGTGGACGCAGCGCTAACGCAACGCAAACACAACGCCCGTGTGGCACGCTCTTACTGTTAAATATTCTACGTTCAGGTTCAGTAAAGTTGTTGCTCTGTTAAGGTGCCGGTTGGATCTGAAGTCGCAAAACCACTCGCTAATTCTGAAGGAAAAGGTCATGAGGAAACCCGTGGATAAGTTGGCTCTACACGTATTGACTTGACTTTCCTGAGGGCTAGGTCGACTAAGCTGTCTGGATGGTATAGGTGCTGAGGAAGTGGGCAAGCCTACTCAGTCTAAAACAATGTCCCTGGCACTGCAGCGCCTAGTGGTCTCTTCACCCATCTAGTGTGAGTGTAGGTGCCACTGGAAGCTGTATAAATCATCTCATTACGTAGATGCAAAGGCCTTAGTTGGATCAGTACTGGTACCACGAGTGCTTACTGTCAATGTCACTGAAAGTGACAAGTTGCATAAACAACCATACTACTATAGTATTAGGATACATGACAGACGTCCGGCGGACGTCCGGCACAGCTTTTTCGCACTCGTGGTAGCTATACTCGACCGCAGGTAAAACTGCAGACTTCGTGATGCCTGGCTACGCTACGAGACAATTATGAGCAAATCATTCGGAAACAGTGCAATAGTACCTAGTGAAGACGCATTTTTTTTCTCCAGTGAAGTTGCATTTTTTTTATTTGTTAATATTGTATTATCATCGGAGAATTCATTAGGGCGGGTCGTGGTTACTCATCTATTTCTATTTAATTCTTAATTGCACTTACAATAACTTGTGTACGAAGGCGTACTTAATGCTTAGTAGTATTTTCTGCCAGTCAAACTTTGGTTCTGCAGATAGCTCTATCGTATGATGCGTTGCCAGGGTTTCTATCAGCGGCAAGGAGCCTTATCAAGTCAAAGTATCTTTTTAACTAGGCAAAGAGCCACAAGGCAGGTAAAAGGCTGACAAAAAGGAGCCTCCGCGTTAGTTGGCGCCTCCGCAGGCAACTTAACCTCGTAAAAAGTACATCTTCATAAAGAAAATTGTTGATAGTCTACTGAGAGAAAAGTTCTGCGTTTTTGATGCCTTCCAGCAGCCATAAAAAAGTACCCATAGTGTTTTTCGACCAAACGTTCATTCATTACATAGGCCACTAGTTGCATTGGCCGTTGTTAAAAATACAATTATTGTAAATTGGCTAAATGGTTATTTAATTATTAAATGAACTAAGCGTGTTTTCCATAGGTATAAAAAAAATGCTAATGGAAAATAACCTACAAGGAAAAACGAAAACAAACCTTATCTACCCACTTTTTGTTTTTTCTAAAGCACTAACCCGTGAATTTTTTCAACCTTTTTACCCGACTACGCGAAGGAGGATTATGATTTTAGCAGCGTATGTAAGTAATTATAATTTTGTATTGTTTGATTTGCTCCCACGTCGACGCGCCAAGCGACACGAACCCTGTATGAGCCCTAAAAGATCTCAAGATATTGTCTGTATCATATTTTCTGCAATCTGAGTTTGCACGAGGGAAGCAACCCCTTGAAAGCATAACTACCACCCAACGCGTTACTACAATTAACTTATTCATGAACACGCCGAGCCCTAATTAATTACGTTATTTTACGAACGCCATTATCTTGATGCCGTCAGCCGCTAATTTAATCCACTTTTCACGGTTTTAAAGCGCATTTAATGGCATGAAACCGATTTTCTTTGGTTTTTCTTTAGTTCTTTCCAATTAACGTTTTCCGCAATGAAATAAAACCGGCCAAGTGCGTGTGGGGCTCGCGCACCGAGGGTTCCGTACCACCATTCTATGCATTTATTTGGAAGAAAAAATGGGAATTCTATATTTTTTTCTTCATAATTATATCGAAAACTACTTACACATTGTATAAATAATTAAAATTGGTTTTAGCTAATAAAGCCCTTTCATACCATACCCCACAGGATACGGATTTGGACCCCTCATTTCTTGTAATATAATTAAAATTTCGCAGTTTTCGGATTTCTACCATAAATTCTACTGTGTCATTGCTTCTTGCCAAATTTCATGATTGTAGGTGAACGGGTAGTTCCCTATATTGATTATTGATTCCCTTGCGAGGGTCGAAATATGCGGAAATATGCTGCATATACGGACGTATCTTTTGATTGTGTTATCAGAGAAGCTTGATTTTTTATAGCACCAAGGGACTGCAGACTTATTTGATGTACATTTCAATTTGGTACCTTCATGCGCTCCTGAGAATAGGGTCTTGACAGACAGACAGGCGGACAACCAAGTTATCCTATAATGGTTCCGTTTTACCTTTTGAGGTCTGGAACCCTAAAAACATGCTCATATTCAAACTAAGTGCAAATTACTAATTTTCGAATTTTCTTAAAATTAATTCAAAGTAGAAATATTTTCTGTTTCTTAGTAATGGTGTTAGTTTGTAGTTTGTGCTGAGAGCTGAAACAAGTTTGGAAAACACAATGGTCTGTAATAATGGTGTTGGCGGCATCGGGTATGATTTAGGGGCAGCTCCAGATCCTAATCAAATATAACTTATGCAAATCTATTGAAATTCTGGGCCAAATATTGACGTTATATTTTGTATCGTCGATTTCAGATACCAACTTTAGCAGATTAATATTGGACTCTACTGATTAATCTTGGATTGCAAATTCACTTGTTTGGCTATCTAATCCAATAATATTTTAGAAAAATGCTAGCGAAAAGTTTTCTTTTCGGTATTTCCTTCTGACAAATCAGCATTTCAAGTATCCTCTTTGGATAAAGTGAACCGATTTAATATGGAAACTTGCGCCAAAGTCACGCTACCTCAAAAGTAGGTAAGTACCTAACATCGCACCTCTTGCATTTCCATTTGAGCTTTATTTCAAGTGGCATAAGAGTAGTATTGGTGGTTCCTGGGCATTGTGTTTTAATGTACACAGTCGGGTGAAACAACTCGTAACTCCAACAACACAAGAATCTCACTCACAAAATCTTAAATTCTCTCTCTAGTCCGTATGTTTTATACATTCCAGTACAATGTACCATAGTGTCTCGCCAGATGTATGAAAATAATATATCGCGCTACATGAAAACTCGTTTTAGTTAAGAGACACTTTTATTTACAGAGCGCTGGAAAGTGGATCGTAAAAATGGCAAATATTATATTTATCTGAAACGTCTGATGATATATGCAAAGTGGGGTTTTCTGTTTCATTTTCTTGAGCTCCAGAGTTGTAAAAGAAAATGCATGTCGAATATTACGCCTGTCCATCGCTAAGCCCACATCTATTCAAGTTTATTTTATCGTGACAATTTATCTTAAATTTTTGCAAGTTTATTAGATACCTACTACATAAAACTAATTGAGAAACTAAAAAAAACAATGGGAAATGGTCGAAAATTAAAAACAAACGCTTGTGGGAAAATGTGAATGGAAAATTATCTACAAGGAAAAACGAAAACAAAAAAAAACTGATTTGGTAGATACTGAACCAAAACGTGGTTGAACTAATCAATATGTAACATCAATAACCCCGTTGAACTTTTTATACATTTTGACATAAAAGAAACAACAAAGCCAAAACAAAAGGCGCACGACACACGATAAAGCAACGAAGCAAAAAGCGAGGCAAAACATAACAGAAAGTAGCTTTAACTGGCAACTCCGAAGTTGCCGCAAGTTTAGAGGATTCAGGGAGATAAAGCGGAGACGGGCGGGTAGTAGAAATTACCGCTAAGTATGTGGAAGGGAAAATAAAATGGGTAGGTAAAGAGGCTTAGAGGGGGTTTGCGTCTTCTCCGCGAGAGCCAAGTTTTCACTCGGCCGCCGACTTGTGGTGCCTTCGTTTTTGTTTGTGATCTTAATATGGAGGAAATGTTTGCTTGTGGGTGTGTAAGGGCCCATTCATACGAGTGCGGATGATTTTGGCGCACAGCACACGCCACTCTCTTTGTTTGGTAAGTGACCTCCGACTCAGGGGTGATTATTTACATGACACTGAAGAAAAAATATTTACAAGGTGTTACAAAAGTACCTAACTCTTTTTACAGGGTAATGGCACCCGGTGATAGGGATCACAACCTTTTTTTTTTTCTCTATGACGTTCCGTTAATTTTTAAATTAATAAAATGTGAACGATGTGGTGGGAGAAAAGTATTTTTTGAATATTGTTTCATTGACTTTCACAATGTTTTAACAACTCAAATAACAAAAACAAAAAAGTTATGATTTTTTTTCAATTTTGAGGTTATAATTTGAAAAAAAAAACTTTTTTTTTTCACAGATTTGACATCCTGTTGACCAGTAGGTTGCACCCTGTAAAAAGAGTGAGGTTCTTTTGTAACACCTTGTATATGTCGCAGGGATATTGTCAAACCAGTGATATTATAATTTCACTAGTGAAATTACAATTACCCGGGTTATTGTCAATCGCCTCCAGTTCTTACAATTTCACGTACTTATTTTAGTGTTATTGTAATTTCACGGGAACGCTATAGTGTTTTTATAATAACCCTAGGTATATTATGAGTCAAGTTTGTAGTGGGGGACTTCGTGCGTTTTGATTGGTCAACTCTTCTTTATCCGCCATTTGCTTAGGATTTCAACATAGAGCTTAGAAAATATTACAGTGGCCAGTCTGATAAAACAAAAAATCGGCTGTATGCGAGTCGGACTCGCGCACTGAGGGTTCCGTACCGCCATACAATAAAAAATATATGGTTGTGTGTACGCTCATGCATAAGTCCGACTCGCACTTGGCTGTTTTTTTATTATTTGTTGTTATACTATAAAGCTCTAGATCTACACCAAGTTTGACGCTTGTAGTATTAACGTTTTTGTGATGGAGCATAAAGTATAAAATCACGTTTGTTCTATGGGGACACCCCTTATTTTGTTATTAATATCAAATTTTTAGTGTCTCCCATGATAAATATTCTATCAAAATTTCAACTGGCTACCCATAACGGTACCAAAGATAAGGGTAGGAAATACAGTCAGAGAGTTCGGATACGGAGCCCTAAAAACCAATCTAAGTTATTGTGAGATAAAACTGCAATATTAGATATCCTTGCAAATAAAGCTTGTGATCTCCAGAAACCTGTCTATTATTTTGTAACTCTATGATTTCAAAATTGACAATTTGAAAACGGACCAATCATTGTCCGTCTGACAATCTAACGGCAGTGAAATTGTCAACTTGTTGCTGCCTTGCAATATCACTGCGTGAGCCTAGTGAAATTATAATATCACTGAAATGAGCCCGTGATATTGTGAGAAATGGTGGCGGTTGACAATAATCTGGGTAATTTCACTAGTGAAATTATAATATCACTGGTTTGACAATATCCCTGCGACATATATAAAAGATACTCTAACCAAAAATATGACTGCAATCATTAAATTAATACCAAATCCAAGAACTCAAAACATTGGATTTTTTAACCACTTTTTGTTTTTTCTAAAGCACTAACCCGTGCTTTTTTAAACATTTATAATAAGTTCAAAAAATTCAATTGGATTTTTTTATTTTATTTTGACGTTATGGGTTCATAGTTAAAATAAAAATTGATGTTTCACACTCATTTTTTTTTTTAAGAAACCTTATCCTGTTAAAAAAGATTTACGACCTTTTTTGTAACATGTTGTATAACTTAAAATGTAAAAAAAAGTAAGATGTAGCCTGAACAATTGTACATGTCCCACTAGCTAGAGAGAGAGCTCGAGCTTTATCACCACGCGTGCTCAATGCGGGTTGGCGATTTTTGCGTTGAGGGTATAATGCCTCATACGCTCAGGTTTCCTCACGATGTTTTTCCTTCACCGTCAGCGAGTGACTTAAAATGTACTTTTGATAATTTCTCCGAGCAAAATAGAGCCTTAGTAGAGCAGAGAGTTGCACTTTCAAGCGAGACCTAACTAAATACGTTTGTAAAGAACCCAAGCTACGTTGGCATGAAGACTTTAGGTATGCCCTAAACAAAGACCCTGTTTTCAGCGTGTTGTTTTCTCTATGCCACCAAGAGCATGGTCCACTGACTAACGCATTCTAGTCATTTGATGTTGTTGTTATTGCTGTCCTATGTTACCAAGAAAACAACGAGAAGGAAAACATCGTGAGGAAACCCGCGGCTTAGTTGGCTCCACACGTATTTACTTGTCTTTCCTGTGGGCTAGGCCTACTAAGCTTTCAGGATGGTATAGGTGCTGGGCAAGCCTACTCCATCTAAAACAACGTCCCAGGCACTCCACCGCCGAGTGGTGTCTTCACCCATCTACAGGGTGCACTCTAAGTCGATTGCGGAACTTTAAGTAGGCTGTCTACTGATCACTACAAACAACTTGGACTGAATGGCGAAAAAAATGGAGCAAAAAAAATATCAGCTGTTCCATACAAAAGGTCGACTCAGTACTGCGCCAAATGTATGAAAAGGCTGATATTTTTTCGCTCCATTTTTTCGCCACCTAGTGCAAGTTGTTTGTAGTGATCAGTAGACAGCCCACTTAAAGTTCCACTATCGACTTAGAGTGCACCCTGTAGTGTGAGTGAAGGTACCACTGGACGCTGTATAAATCATCTCATTACATATAAGTTTTACCCAGGGGTACTGAGGGCCTTTATAAGATCACGCCACGCCTTCCTGTCCTCAGCAACGGTCATTTGATGTTTTAAATTGCTTAACTTGAGTAAAGGTGGTAGGTATTAATAGTCGTCTGAGATCACCTACTTGAGATCGATCTCAAGTAGGTGAACTCAGAAAAGTCAAATGCTAATGTCAAGCCTTGGCTAATGTCAAACAGTAACTTGTGTAGCTGTCAGCATATTAATAGACCATCTTGAGATTGACATTGACATTAGCCAAGGCATTTGACTTATCTGAGATCACCTACTTGAGTTCGATCTTGAGTCGACGACTATTAATACCACCTTAAGTTTGACTAAGTGGGATGTTTTACTTTTTTAGATGCTAAACGGGATAATATTGTATGTGCTTGTAAAAGGTGTCTCCAGTCTTTCCACAAATTTGTCTCATCTATGTGCTTGTCCATGTTATACTTTTAAGAAATTTGTAGTGAGATAAATAAATGTATCCTTATCTTTATCTCTTTACTTTGGAATCAATAGTACTACCAAGCCGAGAACTAACGTTTTTCTTGCAAAACTGCCATAATATAATAGAGTCGGTCACTTTACTGATCCCTCAAAGGCTAGTTTTTTTCTCGAAATATCTAATTCAATCTTCAAGTAAATCCCTCCCGATACGAAGCCACTCCTATATGCGAGATTAGAATTATCTAAAAGGTCCTTTTGAAATGGACTTTGTTGACTCTGCAAGGATAGCTTGGCTTTTGTGGATGACCCCAGTTTTTTAGGGGTACGTATGTCAATTTAATCAGCTACTAGAATTTGATGGTTAGGTTATTTATTTATTGAACAAGCGAGCGAAGCGAGCGAAGTTCTCCGAGTCTACTTGAACAATCCAGCGTTTGTATGTATGTGTGTATGTTTGTATGTTTGTATGTATGAATGTTCGTTCGACGATAATTTGAGTAAATTTAGTCAGATCGTCATAAAATTTGGTAGGTAGGTAAATGAGGCAAAGATAATTTTTAAGTTCGAACATGAGCCAAATCGGTCGAGGGGTTGCTGAGATATGGGGTCGCGAGTTCATAGTTCGGGGCGAACCACTAGTTAATTTATGGAAGGCTAACATCTTTAAACACCCGCCAAACGGTTTACGGTGCAAGCTACCACAGATGGATACATAAACAGACAAACAGACACACACACAAACAAATAGCGGTCAAACTTATAACAGTTTTTGGGTCGGAGGTTAAATAACACCCCGCTTTTTTGGTTTGGGAAGTTAAAAAGGAAGGTTCGTGGCAAGCAGCAAAGTATCGTCTCTACGTAGACCTCCGGGAATCAGGCGTGAATTTATATGTTTGTAAAAAGGCTGTGAATAATATATCCAACCGTCACAATAGCGCTTGCGGTGGCAAAAATCCTCAGCCATCAAAAGCACAAACACAAATCAGAGCGTTTGCGGGCTCCCCAATAAAAGTTGACGGGCGAATGCATTGGGATCTCGAGATCTCGAGGAATCCTTTGTTTACTTTGACAGAGTCGCATCGGCGTTAAATCCACCCCCCGGGACGCCCCGTGGAACCTTGCCGCAGTGCAGCGCGACCCACTCGATATCTGGTGCATACTTTATGAGCTGACTCGACTTGCTCCGACTTTGTTGGCGTGTGTGCCGCGGCGTCTATTTACTTGCACGTCTGCTGGAGATAAAGTAAAAGTTTACATCCGCCCGCGTGTGCGGGTGTGCTCGCCGTGGGAAGCTAGCTAGTAGGCGATAGTGAGCACTTCTGAAACTACAATTGGACTTGGATCCTGGCGTATCAATCGCTATTTCTATAGCTTTGGCCGTTTGCCTACTTATACAATGTGTTACAAAAGATACCTAGTAGGTAGTAGCACCCAGTGTTAGGGATCACAACCTAAATATTTTTTTGGCTCTATGACGTTCCGTTGATTTTTAAATTAATAAAATGTGAACGCGGTGGCGGGAGAAAAGTATTTTTTAAATATTGTTATCATTGACTTTCACAATGTTTTAACAACTCAAACCTATGCAAATGCACATACACATACATAAATATTTTTGTATTTGACCTTATACCAAAAAACAAAAGTGATAAAAAAAAACAATTTTGAGGTTATAAAATAAAAATTGATTTTTTCAACTTTTTTTTACAGATTGACATCCTGTTCACCATTAGTTTACACCCTGTTAAAAGAATTAGGATGTTTTGTATCACGTTTAAGAATGCGCTATTCCAAAGAGCAGTTACAGAGTTCGTTAGAACCGCCAAAGTTCAAAGGACACCACAGTAAACCTGTCAACACATAACTCCTAATTTTTTTTTCACCCAACTTTGCTAGTAAAGAGGCGAACACAAGCCTCTCAAAAAATTTCCAGTGTTGGCGGTTTGCTATCTTTCTCATCCAGTCGTAACCCGCCTGTTCATGGAAGTCATCCGCCCAGGGGGGTTACCCTTGACGCTATTGCGATCAAATTGAAAAAGTTTTAAAATTGATTTCTCTTTGAATTCGCATAGTAATGCTTTGATTTTAAATACTTTGTAATGTTTATTCAAAGGTAAGGCTGTTTTATTCAATAAAAACACAAAATGCGTCTTAATTTGTAAAATATTAAATTTTGTAAATTGCGCCATATTGCGGCCGTATTGGAAAAATGCGCCAATACTGGGTGGACGGCCTCGTGGCCTCGGACTTAAGTCTCTAACGCAATGGCCGTGTCGATGGCGTCAAGGACAAAACCGGGGTTTCTTCATTTTAACTAATACTCTAGAATTAGAATCTGAATATTCTTTGCTGAACTACAAAAACATTTAAAGGACCGATAGCATTAATAAATCCATTTTGGGCACCATTGCGTTACAGCCTCAGGCCCCTGGTATTTTGCCATGGTCTCCACATTATAGTTATTTCCTGGAGCACATAACCCAAGCTTACCTACATAGGCAGCAAACTGCAGTAAATGAAGTCGAGAAGTTAGTAACAGCGATGATGTATGGGCCCGGGATGCAGCGATCAATATGGACCTCACTCTATTACTGACTCTACGAGCTTTGGGCCTACTCTTAAGTGAACACAATTTGCTCTGTACTACGTGTATTTGAAGCTTTAAAAAAAAAACAGTCTTCTTACTTTTGTTTGTAGTTATGACTCCAACAAAGTCATTTTCATTCATAAAATGCTTATTATAAAATCGTCCAATGGTATCCATAAAAAAAATATGAACCGACAAAAAGTATTTATGTCTAATAAGGGTGGTATTCTAGAACGCTACTTAAACTCAGTTTAAACAGAGTTCAGACTGTCGATAAAACAGTGCATGTTTTGATATGAAGGGAGGGATATTCAAATCAAAACATGCACTGTTTTATCGACAGTCGACACTACTAAATTCTACTTAAACTGAGTTTAAACAGAGTTCAAGGAGCGTTCTAGTTTGAACTGAGTTTAAACAGAGTTTAAGTAGCGTTCTAGTTTGAACTGAGTTTAAGTATCGTTCATGAATACCACCCGTATCTATCTGTGGCACCGTAGCTCTTAAACGGGTGAACCGTTTGGATGGTTTTTTTTTTATATTTGTAAGCAGGTTTTCTAGCGAGTGTTTTCAAATATGTTTTATCAAAATCGATTTAGCCGTTTATGATATATTTTTATTTAAAGCTAAAATGTCGGGGTACTAGAAAATAATTTAGTAGTTATTAAATTGGCCAAGCGAATGATCGAGCGTGCCTTTGATTACAGAACCTGAGCCGTAAGCGAATAAACCGGTTCGGGAAGCGGGCTCTAAGTTATGACGTCACTTAATCACGCCGATTCGCCATCTCTGTTAATAGTGCCGGCCTCCAAACTCATTTATAATAAGACTTAACTAACTAACCAAATGGACTCCAACTATAAATACGATGGGATTTGGAATGACGATGGTATTGAATCGATTTACGAGTATGACGTGTTCTGGGCTTATTCTGTAAAAGAAGTCCGCACAGTTACTAGTCCTCAAAACCGTTAAATTTGCGGGAAAGTAGCTCTTATCGAAATAAATATTATATTTTTTCGACAAATAATACGTATTAAGCGGAGCCTTAGTAATAGGGTCCTGTTTGGCACTCTTCGGGTATGGAACCCTAAAAACTGTCTATAGATAAAAATTCAAAATCGTAAGCCAAAGTCAAGGCACACTAGCGCCGCCAATTAAACAAAAATCATATCTTCTTTTTGATACCATTTTGCTAAGTCATTAATTTTTTCATTGGCAGCGCTAGTAAACCGAGTACCCTTTTGGAGTCATGCAAGCTTACCGACATCGATACAAGTTTATAGAGTAAGGCAAGAGTATTGTAGTTTCTGACAAAGTTGTTAAAGTTAAACACATTATAATCCAATACACACTTGTTTAGTCAATTTATTTAGGCTCCCTACACACGTTGACGCACGTCGTTGCGACAAGCGTCAGTGCGACTTTTATCTAGGAAGGACTGTGTACGCGTGCTGCCGCACTGAAGCTCCTGTACCGCTGTGTGCTAATTCCGTAAAAAAAAAATAACAGTTGTTATTCCTCAAAACTAGTTTATTTGCCTGAAATTATAAATAAACTTTTTTTTCGACAAATAATACTTTGTTGAAAAAAAAAGATTTTTTAATTCGTTATGGGCTATTTTCCGGCAAATAAACCAGTTTTGAGGACTTACAACTGTGGTGATTTTTTTTACAGAATAAGCACACAGCGTCTATTCTCTTAACTTTAAATTCTCTCAACTCCAAACCACTCACGCGTCAACCTCCCTCCAACACTACTATAGATATTTTTATAGTGGCCTTTTATCACGCATCTACCGTCAAAAGCGGTTTAATTGCTAGAAAATAGCCCTTATTAAAATAAAAAATCTTTGCTTTATTTATGTATGGGAATACTTACTTATGGTGGCTGAGGCAAGACACTGCGTCTCTGTGCCTGCTTCTACGATAATATTTTACGCAAATCCATGCAATGTGGAGAGTTGCACTGTCGCATGTCATCGTGTGAAGCGAGCCTTAACAAAAGAGCAAATCTCAAATGAGCGAAGCTGTAATAACCTTCCCAGTTAGATGACGGACGATAGACCACAGTTAGATGCTGATAGTAAATAATTAAACCACTCGGTTCGTTACGGAAATAACTAAAAAGCGCTCGCTTCGTTACAATGAAGGAGAAAATTAATAAATTAAATCTCTGCATTTTGCCCGCTGTAAAATAAATAGCATTTGTATTTTGAAACGATAAATTCACTCTATAGTATGTGATCCGTGATAGGTGAATAGCTAGAGCTATCAAGTAACTATTGATTGAACGTTTGGGATCGTAGAGACTTCTATGATTTGTTTCTGGAATACAATGTAAAACATCTATGTCAATCATATTCGTTTTAAAAAACTATGTCTTGTTATAGTTATCAAATTACACAGTGACTCTTAACTGGACCTTTTTTTTCTATTTAAATAAAATTCAAATCGAAAATAAAGTCAATCTTGATCCACCAAAATGTCCAAACTTACAAAATATGAAAACTTTGCAGGAGCGTTCAAACAAGCTATAAGTCTGGTTGAGTAACTCGATAGTTCCGACCAGCAGCCATCTTGGATCGGGGTCTATTATAACTATAGCACGGAGGTAAATTGAATCTCAACCGCAACTGGTTTGCTTTTGTTTGCTGTCTGAAGTAACTTAAAGGTGCGTTTACTCTTGTGGGTGCACTTTACTTCTCCAACTACATAAATAGGAATATTAAGTATAGAAGTTTATTTTCAGTTGAAGTTTAACGAAAGCAAAGTGGCGGAAAAGTACAAATTTTAACAGTTTTATTTTTTATTTTTTAGCTAAACTGAGATTTTAAAGTTTTCAGCGTTTTTTGTTTTACGACAATAAAATTTTATTATTTTCATTGTTCTCAATAAATAGATCAATAATAATTAAGCTAATTTGTTTCTCTGGTCGACAAACCAGTGGTACTGCCCAAAAAACTAGAAGCTCGAGCAATTCTCATAATCAGCTGAATGATTATTGTGTTTGTGCTTAAACTAGATATGATTTTTTTCCATTGGCGGCGCTAGTTGTGCCTAAGTTATCACCTTAAGATTAATGTTAGTTATTTTGATAGGACTAGTCGAGCAAAGGCGAGGACTATTTCATAAAACTGACAGTAACCATTTACTATGACAATTCGTTGTACGTTGCGTAGCCGAGTAGGCGTTAGAAACGTTACAAAAAATCTTACGTTACTAACCAACCACTCAATGTAAAACTATGAATTTTAGTTGTATTAAATGACCCACTTGACTGACATCACAATTATGATTATTCGAAGACTTTTATCTTATAGTCGATACAAGTCTTAACAGTGACAAGCGCCGATCAGAGCCCGCCTTTAGAATAATATTATATTACAGGATTCTACAGTTAGCTCGCAGATGCGCCCGATGTTTATCAATAACAGTAAATACCCACTCACTGCCTCCCGGGCACAGACTGGTAATAATATTGAGACTGCTATGTTGGTCTAAATGCGGTGAACAGAAGCGGCATGCTTATTAAAAAGGTCCCAAGTTCAACTCTAGCGAGATGACAACCACAAACTAGTAACATTTGGTTTGACTAAACAATCTGTCAAAATTAAGATGTATGTAGAAAGTAAAGGTCATTAATAAAAGTCCACTCAAATCAAATCCAAAAACTACCTATCTGATTCATAATTGACATAAGTAAAATATCTCATAGCATTAGAATTAGTTGTAGTGAAATATCGTATGGTAATAAATAATAATATGAAATTTACAGACCGGTAATAACCATTTTGTTGCTAATTATTGCATTTCAGAGGAAAACCTTTCCAACTAAACAACAAAAAAACACTATTATTTTGCTGTCAAATTATTTCTGCTGATTATTGTCTAACTCTCGTGCAATTACACAAACCAGAAAATTTTGAATAAATAGAACCTCAAGATATGACGCGGCTAGTTTTTACAGGCAAATACATTAAACAAAATACATTTTAAAACTAGCCGCGTCATTTCTTGAGGTTCTATTTATTCTAAATTTTCTGGTTTGTGTAAATAATTCGACTGTTGAAATTTAACAAGTCAATTTCAGAATTACCTAAAGAACTTGGCACCCATTTAGATCTCAATTCTTTTGTCGGTGAAATCAATAACCACGCAAGGAACTTGGCTCCAAAATTTTCACATTTTAAATGTTTTGGGTGGGATCGACTTTTCTTTTATAACTTTTTGAAGTTGCGAGAAAATATACAAGTAACCTTTTTGGTTCCACCTTGTACAGCGAAGTCTTTGGCATATTATTAGTAAGTAGGTCCGTTATGTTATTTGTAAGAGATGGCGTGAAGAGGAAAAGGCCTATAGACGCAGTGAGCAAAGGTGGGCAGATGTTGATGATGATGATGATAAAAATTACTTTGAACGCTCTCCATGTCAGCACTTTTCCAACTGAGAACGACCAAATGAAAAAAATAATTCAACAAAAAAATGTAGAAAGATTTTGATAATAATTGTGACTTTTTATAATAATTAAGGTATTACCATCAACCAAAATCGCCAATCCACATCGGCAACGTGGTGATCTCTTTTCTGAGAGAAGACCAGTGGGCCATTTCATAAAACTGACAATGACAATTTACTATGACAATTAAATGTACATTGCGTAGCCGATGAGGCATTAGAAAGGTAACAAAAAAGGTTAGGTTACTAACCGACTACTCAATGTACATTGAATTAAAATCATAATAAAGTATGGCCCACTGAGTCAGAGCACAGGTGGTGAAACTGGTATACAGGGTGGTAAAAGACCGCCGCCAGACCTGATAGCCATGCTAGACACCAATACAAAGTATTTTTTCCATAAACCGTCGTTTTTTGTAACAAATATTCAAAATGTTAAGAGGGCTTCTTGAGAAGAAATGTCATTTGAGACAAAACACATATTTGTAAAAAAAAAACTCCGACTTTGAACCTCATTATCTTAGATAGTTCTTGGGCAAAAATGTTCCTTGAAAACAATTCGTGTTTTCCCACTTTGTTGGCGTCTTTCACTTTGTCTTTCACCCTGTATGTATTGACTCACTTTTTTTCATCTCTCGCAGGTGGCATGGATCCACATCGACCGGCAGATGATCCTGACGATCCACCGGCACGTGATCACGCGGCTGGCGCGCTTCAGCGTCTCCCACGACAACGCCATGACCTGGCTACTGCACGTGAGCCAGGTCAGTAACTATCCACATCAATGGATTCACCGTAATATTTTATATTCTTGTCGGTGTTTGATTATCCACACAGTCCGGTCATCTCTTTTTACAGGGTAATAGCACCCGTTGATACGGATTACAACCAATTTTTTTTTGCTCTAGTCGTTCTGTTGATTTTTAAATTAATAAAATGTTAACGCTGCTCTGTGGCGGGTTTTTTTTTAAATATTGTTTTCATTGACTTTCACAATGTTTCAACAACTCAAAACTATGCAAATCCATCACACATCAAAAATATTTTAAAATTTGAGTTTATATGTATATACAAAAACCAAAAAGTTACGAAAATTTTTAAATTTTGAGGTTTTAAAAATTAAAATTTATTTTTTCAACTTTTTTTCAGATTTGACATCTTGTTGACCAGTAGGTTACAACCTGTAAAAAGAGTTGTGTAAAAGGCGCCCGAGGGAAGTTGTTGGAAATCACATTTAGAAATGGACGTGTTTCAGGAATAAAGCTATTTAAAAATTACCTTGTAAACCTTGTACACACGACAGCACGCCGACGCTTACACGCTAGCACTCTACTCGGTTAAGTTAGGGGCAACTTTACAACAAAAGTGTACAGTCTGACGTGCTGTCGTGTGTACCTTGCTTCTGAAAGCATAATTTGCCGAACGACGCAATGTAAGTGATTGGTAAAAACTGTAAATAAACAATTCTCCTGTTTGGCGAAACCTGTATCTGGAATTTCAGTGTGTATTTCTTGTTCACAGGTGCAGCAAGAAGATCGTGGCTATTACATGTGCCAAGTCAACACTAACCCCATGATCAGTCAAGTGGGATATCTACAAGTAGTCGGTGAGTTAAGAACGGTGGTCATTAGGCGTTGCAAAACTTAAAATTTGGTTCACATATCTCCGATTTCTGAAGTGAGAATTTCACATACCTCCGATTTCTGAACTGAGAATTTCACATAGCTCTGATTTTTTTAATTGAGAATTTCACATACCTCCGATTTCTGAATTGAAAATTTCACATACCTCCGATTTCTGAACTGAAAATTTCACATTCCTCTGATTTTTTAAGAATTTCACATACCTCCATTTTCTGAATTGAGAATTTCACATACCTCCGATTTCTGAATTGAGAATTTCACATTCCTCCGATTTCTTCAAATATTAGTCCGTGCGATTTTATTGGTTCAAGTTTGTCAATATCTTACAAATGACGAATTTAAAATAAGGTGATTGATATTGAAGTTTAGCAACCCCCATTTTGCCAGCACATAAGTAGGTATCTAACTCCTGAAATAATGACGTTACAGTGTAATTCTATTTAAATTTAGGCGAAGCGTTCGCTCCGTCAATATTATGCCGCGCCTTGCCACGATCTCGATGTTTGATAAACAAGAAAATATTATCATTCGCTTAAAATGATAATGAGCAACAAAACAAACTATTACGCTGAGCAAGAAAAAAGAGTTTGTTTTTCTTGAATTCGTAGCTTCAAAAGGAAAAACAGAGTCGTTGGTAACTTTATTGGGCACTTTGATCGCAGACTCGCAAAAGACCGACAATTTTAGAAACATTTAATGAGCATCGAGTTTGTTCTTTGTCAACATTATCATGCCAATACGGACGAAAAGGTTACATTTGGTTGACACATAGAAAGTGCCTGCCGCGTTCCACGTACCATCATCCCGCCACGCCAGATTTACTTCATCATCATCAGTAGCAGCGTTTATTGGTTCATTTCTGAACATAGGCCTCTCCCAAAATAATCCAGTGTTGGTGGTTTTCACCATATTTTTAACCAACTTCAAAAAAGGAGGAGGTCCGCAATTCCACCCGTATGTTTTTTTATTTTTGTTAGGTATCTCAGACCTTTATTCTATTTGATGTTTCTTTTTTGGCTGAAAAAATATACTTTCTGTGTGGTCCTATAAAAATGCTAAAGATCTGATGAAGAACTTCAGAGATGGAGAATGGAACTCGTCAACGGAGAGCAGCTGATCACTCGGAATCAGTCCACTATCATAATAACAGTGGACCTTTTTACCACTGAATCAGGTTTTTTTAAAATTTTGTATTTTTTTATGTTTATCCTTTCTGTGCGACACTGCAAATGTTGATACAGCAAGACAAGCCTCATTAAGGCTCGGTATAAGGCTAACTAGCGCCACCAATGTTAAAAAAAAACATATCTTCCTTTAGAAGAAGTTTCTGAAAAAATCCTAAGATGAGCCTATGCGCCATGCTTTTCTAGATTTTTAAGTGTAGGTTACCCAACTCAATTTCTAGTCTTAAGCTAAAAAAAATTCGATAACCGCCAAAAGCGGCAGTTTTTAGCGGTTTTCGAAAATTTTTAAGCTTAAATGTAAATTTCGAAGAGGGTATCTACACTTAAAAATCTAGAAAAGCATGGCGCATAGGCTCATCTTAGGATTTTTTCAGAAACTTCTTCTAAAGGAAGATATGTTTTTTTTAACATTGGTGGCGCTAGTTAGCCTTATACCGAGCCTTAAAAGTTGGAAAACAATTTAATTGATTCGAAACCAATTCGATTTTGTTCGATCTCTGCACCCTTTAGGCCTCTCGTACCATCGTCACTCGAACCATCTGACTGTACGAGATAATAATATGTAGTACATGACTCGGCTCAATCATTTCTTGGCTCGGTAGCTCAATTGGTAGAGCCCCTGCGCACAATTGGTAGAGGTTGCGGGTTCAAGTCCTGTCCCGAGCAATTTTTTAAATTAACAAATGTATTATTGAAATTTATATTTCGCCTATGGTAGGTACCTATGCAATAAAATGTCAAAGCACGAAAGTAAATCCATCAATCCACTCCATCACTTCCTCCAAAGCTTCGTGGAGTAAAGACCACTGCAGCCGATGGCAGTGAATGATTACGTATCTAGTTTCACAATAATTGTTATCAGTGTACAATATCAGATATCCTCCTGCTCCTTGCTCAAAGCGGCTAAGTGTATGGCATGGAGTGTGGAGCGGATTTGGTCGGTCCAATGTGTCGGGCATCTTCCTGTTGCCATTTTGCCAGTTGAGTGAATATCAGTCTTTCTAGGTTGTCACTGTCTTTCCTGACAATATGACCAAAGTATTCGAGGATCCTACGTATGCAGATCAAGCAATATCAGAAATCACATACCTATAGGTAACATTTAATCGGTCAATATTCCCCATGGACAAAGTTCTTTTAGAACGTTGAGAAACGAACAAAAGATATGATTTCGATGTTCATGTTGTTAAAACAAAAAGACGCAAACCATTTGACGCACCATTAATTTCAGGCGAGCTGCACAGGCAATCGACACGCAAATCCATCGCGACATCAAATATTCCTTTCCGAAACGATTAACAGACACTCTCGACGCGTTCATTCAATATCGCGCGAGGAATCCAAGTTACGACTCAATTACCAATGTCATGGCCCGAGCGCCGGCCTATCTCTACCGCCCGAACCTACAGCTGAACACTCTTATTTTTGGTCCTGTTAGAGTTGACTTTGGCTTGTGATCTCGGGAGTAGAGTAAAATTGGCGGCAGTATATCTGGGAGGCGTGGTTGAGCCGCGATAGAGGGTACTTAGCGTTTGTTCCGCAGTTTCGGGAACTTTTTAAGTGGAAATAAAGCGAAGGGTACGGCGCCACGGTGTCGTTTTTCCTCCGTTTGTGATTGTTTTTACGTGACTGACTGACGCGGCCTTTTGGGCCTCAAGTGGCTAATAAAGTGGAGGTTTATTTCTATTATTATCTTTATTAATAATTTGTGAGGAATTGACGAAATTAAAGGTACGGGCACAGTGAAGATAATTTACTAGTAATGGCAAGTAACAACGATTTTTTTAATACTCTGCAGCCCGGCTGGGATGCCAGGCCGTGATGCGAGTTTTATCTACACTTGCCCGCGAGATACTCCTTCTTTCTACGGATAGTTTATGTTATTCATGCCTTTTCGCGAAACGAGACTCAAGCCTACAGTAGTTTGTCACTTATAGACTTGCTTTTGCCTTCAAAATCTTATCAGTCGCGGAGTGTAGCCATGTTTGCTTTTGCGTCATGTTTCACGTCGAATTATTTTTGCGCCGCGAAAGAAGTCGCGGCGTGTATCCTAGCGGGCTGGTCAATTAGGTTTTATTCTCACTCTTTTAACCCTTAATAAGTTTGTGGTACTAATATAACCCACATTAAATCGAGCCTGCTTTGGTATACATTTAAAAACCAATGTTTGTATAGTAGCTCTGCCCATTTAAAGTGCATCCCAATCCATGTCAACTGAAGGCAAAACTTTTTTTCGCGCATTTTAAAATATGTCAGGACAAACAAAAGCTGTTTGAGAGCAACCCATCTCGCTATTCCCGGGCTTGGTACCAAAATACTATTCCTAGCTAGCATAAAACATTGTGCTTGAACAGAACTTCAGCGCTAAATAATAGTTCCGTTATAGTTATGCAAATGTTCCGTTATACTTCTTCTTCTTCAACCTAGAGAACCTAAATAATAGAGCCAACTCTAAATAAAAGGCTCTATTATTTAGAGAACCTAAATAATAGAGCCAACCCATGCTGAGTGTAGGTATCTTCTATTGCACTCCATTATTTACGATCTTGGGCTTTTCACATCCAGTCTTTACCTGCCACTTTGACCAGACCAGGTCGTCGGTCCATCTCACCTTTATCTGCCCACATTTTCTACGACCTGTTCCGGGTCTCCACTCCAGTACCCTTTTACCCCATCTGCGGTCTTGTCTACGACATAAAATTTTTTTAAGGCCCGCCCACTTTTTACTTTTTTCGGGCTATAACCTTGGCTATGTCAGTTAGTTTTGTGAATGAAGTCGCGTCGCACATCATAGACGGGCTGGTATACACTGGTATACACTTCGATTACAATATAAGGCAGGTTCCTACTATTTCAATCAATTCTTCACAAAAAATAATTGTGAACATAGATAGGTCTAACCTACAACGTCACAGACACAAAGACAAAATAAAGAACCTAGTTTATCTGTACACCGAACATTAACTGGGTCACAAACATAACATAAACTTAGCAATAATTGTTTCCAATTTACATATTCCAATAGTTCAGCGAGATGTAACAATGCAAGCATTACGGTAGTACTGCGGCCTGCGATAAATAAACGTAACGCGTCGGCTGAGGACTGAGTGACTGTTGTAGCGATTTTATAAGAGGAGCGTGTAGCGTTTAATAACAAACACATTACAGCATAATAATTTGTAATTTCATCACTTCGATTGCTTCGACGATAGGGGATACAAAATTGGTAAAAAAAAAGCAAGAAGCATCTTATTCATTTTGTTACAATGACATCTACATTGTTTGCTGTAATCTCTCAATCGTTTCAACATCTTGTCGATCGAAAGGTTCCCTAAAAGAGATAAGAGATTGTATTCTTTTGTTATTTTTTGGCTATTGAATACCAAAATAATTTGAGGCCTTATTCATTGAATTGGGCCCACTCACGGTCCTCTGCGGCGAATGAATGCGGTTATAAATATCGCATAAAACATGTGTATGCTAAAACCTAACGCACTTACCTTTTTACGAATTATTCCTATGTTAAATCAACGAAACCTGAAAATCAATTGCCAGAATACATAAACGTGAAGTCACAACTTCGTATTTTCATACAAAATATCGTTTTAGTGGAAACACATTTCACGACCCTGTCATGGTGTCTATGAGCGGTCGCTACGCTACCTCTTCTCACGCAAGACGAGGTGCATTAGCCACCGCCAGCTGGGATGATTAACCGGCCGTATTAGATGTATTTTAGCTGAATATTTCGCGAAAATGCTTCATAATTTGTGGAATTCGACGCTCAAAACATTGGACTAGCAACGGTTCGGTTCTTGTTTCAGTTAATGAAGTAGACTGAAGTATGTTGCTGTAGAGTAACATTCCGTAAAGATTTTCAACAATATCCCAATGTTATTTTGATTCTGTTAATTCACTGTCCAGTTAGTTACAAAATGCTCGGGTGGTTTGTACTAAATAATCACACAGACAATGACTTTTCTATAGCTTGTAGCGCAATTTGATTTGTGAAAGTTTTCTCGATGATTAGAATGTTTGAATTCACCTCTCGAAAACCCCTTTTTTGGACATATCATGGAATTGAAAACGCTTTTACGTTTTAATTTTATACAAATCCCTAGATACTCTGTATTTTTTCTAAATGTCTTAATTTTGATGTAAAGTGACAAAAATAGGTAGTCAAAACGTAAAAAAAAATCCAACAAAAGCGTTGTAACCGCCATACTGCGGCGCAACTTATTACGAGTATTCCAGGGTTCATATAAAGGTGACATAAATACACAGTTACAATACAAGGTGTTGCAAAAGATGCTAACTCTTTTTACAGGGTAATAGCACCCGGTGATAGGGATCACAACCTAAATATTTTTTTGCTCTATGACGTTCCGTTGATTTTTAAATTAATAAAATGTGAACGCTGTGGCGGGAGAAAAGTATTTTTTAAATATTGTTTTCACTGACTTTCACAATGTTTTAACAACTCGAAGTTATGCAAATGCACCTACACCCACAAACATATTTTTAAATTTGAGCTAATACCAAAAACAAAAAAGTTATGAAATATTTCAATTTTGAGGTTATAAAATAAAGTTTGTTTTTTTCAACTTTTTTTTACAGAATTGACATCCTGTTGACCAGTAGGTTACACCCTGTAAAAAGAGTTAGGATGTTTTGTAACACGTTGTATTTACAGAAATTACAAAGTTTATTAGCAGATAAGAACATGGTAACATTATACCGATGATCCTTCGTGAGAAATTCCCCCTTGCGTGCTATTCTCGATTCGTCCCTCATCTTTGACCTCTGCCCCGCAGTGCCACCAAACATCCTGGACGACGAGAGTACCCAGTCGGCTGTGGCAGTGCGCGAGAACCAGAACATCAGCCTGGTCTGCCGAGCTGATGGCTTCCCGGCACCCAAGATCATGTGGCGGCGCGAGGACGGACAGCCCATCTCCGTAGACAGGAGGAAAAAAGGTAAGTCTTTCTATGAGTCTTTTGAACATCAGCCTGGTCTGCGGCGCGAGGACGGACAGCCCATCTCCGTAGACAGGAGGAAAAAAGGTAAGTCTTTCTATGAGTCTTTTGAACATCAGCCTGGTCTGCGGAGCTGATGGCTTTACAGAGCCTAAGATCATGTGGCGGCGCGAGGACGGACAGCCCATCTCCGTAGACAGGAGGAAAAAAGGTAACTCTTTCTATGAGTCTTTTGAACATCAGCCTGGTCTGCGGAGCTGATGGCTTTACAGAGCCTAAGATCATGTGGCGGCGCGAGGACGGACAGCCCATCTCCGTAGACAGGAGGAAAAAAGGTAACTCTTTCTATGAGTCTTTTGAACATCAGCCTGGTCTGCGGAGCTGATGGCTCGCCAAAGCCTAAGATCATGTGGTGGCGCGAGGACGGACAGCCCAACTCCGTAGACAGGAGGAAAAAAGGTAAGTCTTTCTATGAGTCTTTTGAACATCAGCCTGGTCTGCGGAGCTGATGGCTTTCCAGAGCCTAAGATCATGTGGCGGCGCGAGGACGGACAGCCCATCTCCGTAGACAGGAGGAAAAAAGGTAAGTCTTTCTATGAGTCTTTTGAACATCAGCCTGGTCTGCGGAGCTGATGGCTTTCCAGAGCCTAAGATCATGTGGCGGCGCGAGGACGGACAGCCCATCTCCGTAGACAGGAGGAAAAAAGGTAACTCTTTCTATGAGTCTTTTGAACATCAGCCTGGTCTGCGGAGCTGATGGCTTTCCAGAGCCTAAGATCATGTGGCGGCGCGAGGACGGACAGCCCATCTATGTGGACAGGAGGAAAAATGGTGAGCATATTCCCCCAGATTGTTAAATTTTTGGCCAGGCTCAATATTTTGGTGGACGGAAAACAGTGGATATGGCTTGCATGGTGAGGTTGGCAAGGCAGAGAAAAGGCCTAATAGTGGACGTCATTCATGGTCTGGATGTTTGTGAATAAAAAACTTTCAAGCTTTGAAGTTCAAGAATCTGCGATCAATCAATGAAGCAATATAAATCAAAAGATTTACTACCTCCTACTTTAGTTGTAGTCATCTGGGTGGAATATCACAAATGCGATAATATTTATTCGAAGTGGTTTACTTTTAAATCCACTCGTTCATTTAGCTTACAAATGTGTTCCTGTCGCTATCTGTCAGATTTATTCCTGAACCGAATATGCAACAGTCCAGCAGCTTATCCACCGCTTGTCAAAAAAAAAGTTTCAACTAGTTTTGCGCGTGTATTTTGCGGGTTAACCACATTTCAACGACAAATCCGACAGTCACTATCCACATGCCAAATTAAATTCGACTTCAAACGCGCAAAGCCCAATCTATTAACATGAATAAGGAATTTTAAAACCCACGTTAAGCCGGTAGGAAAGAGGATTAACGCACTCGACGCGGGAAAAAATCCGTTTGAGGATAATTACAACACAGAAAATCTGGGCGTGGGCACCGGCCGCGCCGACAAAGCAGCCTGGAATGAGTTTAATATGAGGGTGTAGGCACACTAGCACCAACATTGAAAAATTGGAGCAGCGGCTACTCACGCGCAGTTAGAGACTAGCCACGGCGTCGCGAGGGCTGTCAGGATCTCCACGATTAAGGTCTCCGAATGAGAACCGAAACTAGTCGGCTTCATGTGATTTAATAGAAAAATGTGCAGTGCTCACGAAAGTTTAAGTTGAAAAAAGAAAAATTATATTTCAATTTTAGAAAGATATTTTTCGCAATACTGGTCTTCCAGTGGTCAACCCTAATCCTAGCTCTGTCTTCATGGATAGGTTCTAGGGGATGGGATCTAAGTCTTCAAATTAGGACTAGAGTCGATAACTTGTTTGTTGCGTAACAATGTCTACGGTTGTTGACAATTTGACTTCTGCTAGCGACGATTTATTCTGTTTGGCTCCGCGGTTTTTATCGATAAATATTGTAATCATTAATTGTAACATACAGTTTTGTAAAAATGTGTACACAGCATCTCAGTGACAGCATCAGAAGTAATTATTAGTACTACAAGCGGCTGCATATGGGACTTTTTTTTTTCACTGTCGGCGCCGGTGTGCCTGCACCATAAACTCAATTTTGAAGGGCGATTTCCTTGTGCACGCGGGGTTTACCGCGCGGAGAGCCTCTTGTCGCTAATTGCGTGTGACGTCACATCCGCCTCCTTGACCCTCGCGTCAAGTGTTGCCGCGGCGCGTTCGTGGCATACTGTGCCTATAGCTCACAGGTTACTGCTAAGTATAAAAAGTAAGATGTAGCCTGTACAATTGTACATGTCCCACTAGCTGGGCAAAGGCCTTCTCTCAGAGAGAGAGTTCGAGCTTAATCACCACGCGTGCTAAATCCGGGTTGGCGATTTTTGCGTTGAGGGTATAATGCCTCATACGCTCAGGTTTCCTTACGATGTTTTCCTTCACCGTCAGCGAGTGGTATTGCTACTACAAATTCACAAATGTACGTAACTTTGAAATTAAACAAAGTCATAGATACATGTCCGCACCGGGAATCGAACCTAGGACCTTTCGCTTCAGAGTCCACAGTTCTACCCACTAGACCACCACCGCCTTAAGTTAAGCTAAGTATCTGCAGGGCAATTTTTAAATAGCTTTTTCCCGAAACACGTCAACTTCTTATGACGTAATACGTCTCACAACTAGCGCCGCCAATGAAAAAAAAAATCATAATATCTTCTTTTTATTTTTCGTCGTATTTCGTCTTAAGATGGGACGATAGCAACCTGGCGGGAAATTCAAAATGTTCACGGTTTTTTACATTTTGTAGCTAAACTGAGCTGTTTTTGTTCAGCGATTTTTCGTTCGCGGCAAAAAAATATTATTATTTTCATTATTGCAAACAACAGAACAACAATAATTCAGCCGATTAAGTGTTCTGGTCATCAACAAGTTTTTTGGGCATTGCCACTGCTTCGTGAATGATTTCCATCAACTTTTGTTTTACGAATTTTCTAAAAGCTCGATACTTTTTATTTATAGAACGTTTCTTATTCTTCTAGAGTGTGCATTTCTACCATTTCAACGCTGCCTGCGCAGCGCGCTTTCATGCCCTTCCATTTTCTACCAACTTTCCAGCCTCACCTGCTCCTAGTTTTTACTATGCGCCAAAAAAAAAAAATTGAATGTTGTAAATTAAAATTTAAAAAAATTGCTCTTAAGTAGTTTATATCATCGGTTTTTATTCATAATTGCACCAACTACCCGTCTCTCAATTCCCTAGCACTTTTTTCCATCAGTGGTTGCCTGGAAGAAATTGCTGTTAGCAATAAGGCCGCCAATTGTACCTTGTTTAGTTAAGTTTTTTTTTTTTTTCCTAGCCTGTATTTATATTGGTGTACAATAAAGAATATTTTATCTTTTATCTTTATCTCTTTCACCAAAGACTGAGATAAAAAGTGGTTGGAAATCAGATTGAGACGTTGGGGTGTTTGTGGAAAAAAGCTATTTAAAAATTACCCTGTATAATATGTGACGTGTAGGTACGGTTATACAAGTACCTTGGTTTCTCAATAACTGCAAAGCTTTGGGTTAGCGGAGCTGTAAACAAATGAGAAATCTTGGTCTTTACGCGGGCTCTACGGAAAAGTTGGCCTAAGCGGGGACTAGTGATTATATTATTATTATATTTTTTTAATCTTATTTATTTTATAAGCCATACATCATATTGATTAAGCCGGCTTACTAGTTATTATTTTCTTATCTAACAATCTAATGTAGGGACTCAAAACAAAATCTGAATCTTTTTAGTTTTAAAAATAACAAACTTGAGTTGTTTTTTGTAAACGCGGGCGCAATGTGTGAGCTTTATGGGTTTACGAGGATCATACTCTTTGAGTTTCCTCAATTTAGTATGATCGGGTGTCACGTACCAATCACCGTGCTCAGTTTTCTAGAATAACATCTTATGCACCTCTGAACCGCCAGTTGAGTAGTTTGATGTAATTATTAGCTACCTAAAAATTAACCTGCTATTCCAATAACAACAAAAAACATGTTTATGTTCGCAAACCGCTTCTAGGAAAACGCTTACTGTCGATACGATAAACGCCCACTGTAAAGCCGGCCACATAAAGACTGATTTTTTCCGTGACGGAAAAACGAATCAGGATTCCGAACGCATCAACTGCTTAAATGTATGAAAATTCCGGAAGGAAAAAACTGTATAAGTGTGGTAGGTTCATAAATGCAGTTGCTGCGTGCGGAAACCTGATTCGATTTTTTCCATCCGAAATTCCGTCTGTGTGTGGCCGGCCTAAGACCACTTCTCCGTCATCTATCTGTCAGCGACACCGTGCGTCATGAATTCATACGCGGACGAATGTTTTAATTACGCACCCGAAAAATTGTGCCCGTTTTCAATTTGGTACGTGTTAAGCTTTTGTTTGAATGGCCACGGGCTCCCAAATCCCCTTTTTAGCGGGCGGGTTAATTGGAAATTATACCTGAATGGGCCCGCTTTTTAAGCAATCGGGGGTTCCGCCAAATCATCATTCCGCCCTTGTGTTAATTATAAAAAGGGCGGGACAAAAGACTGGAGCGAGTGCTCTGGGAGCTGTTTGTTTTTGTTTGTCCGGAGTTCGTTACTTGCCAGGCGCGTTTCGCTGTTATTAAAGTGAATTACTACATAATATTATGATTTTTATTGCTGGACGGGAATATTGTGCGCTAAAATTGGGCGCTAAAACAGCAATCTCATCGCGAGTGACACAGTCACACGGAAACTCCGGCTTTCCTTCAAATTGCTTTGAAATTATGTTTAGGTCAATAGGAAAACCAATGACGTCAGGCTTTATTGTCCAAAGTTAGCCTAATTACAACAGTTTGTAGAAAATGGAAGTGGCATAATTTCATTCTTCTTTGAGCTCTCTCATGTTCGCAACATTAAGCATGTCATTCCCAAATTATACCTCAGCCTTCTTTCAAGTCGCTCTCAACCGCATAGTCACAGTCTTTCATCCCACAACAACGTCCCCGCGGTAAAACTGGGCTACAAACCAGTGGCGTAGCTAGGAAACCAGGGGCCCTGGGTCAAAAATAAACTTAGGCCCCAAATAAAGTGTTTACTTATAAGGCCTAAAAATTTCAGACTAAAGAGTCTACTCTTTAGTCTGAATTTTTTTATTTACTCTTGAAATAGTTTTATAACATTTTATTTGGTCTAAGTTAAAAAAACGGGCGCAGCAGGCCCGAAAATAAGTCAAGTCAAGTCAAAGTGCATTATTCAATATTATGCCATAAATAAATTATTTACATTGAACGTCAAAATATAATCAAAAGTAAAATAAAGGATATAAAACAAATACTTATTACTATCTAATACTAAGTATCTAGCTACTTTATTTTCTCCAGCTTCACTAACCCTGATCTTTCTTGGAGAAGAAGCATGGTAAAGAAACTCCAAGGATCTCGTGCTTAAAAATAATACATTACACCTAATTTACCTCTTTTCTTAGCCACGGCTAGGATCCTTGGCCGAGGTTTGCTTTTTAAGACACATGGGCAGCGCCCCTTAAAATTTACCCATTTTATGCGTACAAAGCTCGGTTATATGGGGCCCCCTGAGCTTGGGGGCCCCGGGACATTGCCCCGCCTCGTCCCTATCTAGCTACGCCACTGCTACAAGCGGTTCCGGGCGGTAAACGGTAATTGCTTAATACATTCCGGCGCGCTCATTATATTCATTGCGCGGGCGCGGGCGCCCATTTACATATTGCGGACTGTTGTGCGGACTTACGGCTAGAGGAAACACGGTCAACTCTTCACAATTATTAGTCCTGAGTTTAATGATTTTTAGGTATGACAAAGAAGATGAAGAGCCAGAGCTCGAAATAAAAGAAGTCACGCTTGAGTCCGACACGTATTTTAAGTTTTCCTTCGAAATAAATGCATAGAATGATGGTCCGGAATCCTTGGTGCGCGAGACCCACTCGCACTTGGCCGGTTTTTTCGTATTTAGTGTGCAAACAACACTGTATAGCACTGCTAAAAACTTACTAACTCAATTGATTCGTACTGTATTACGAAAGTGACAAACCTAATGAAGGATTAACCTTCTTCTGTTGTCCCTAGAGTCCAGAAAGCTGCGAGAGGAACCGGCGGACTTACCACGCTTGTTTACACTATCTCGCATATTAATAACGATGTTTCATTCAATGCGACTTGGTAATGTGTTTGTCGTGGTTGAGACCATTGTAAGGCACTGAACATAGCAAGCGAATAAGAGCCTTGGTAATCTCATAACTACTCAATTAAAAAATTAATAAACCCCCGACATTTTAGCTCTAAGTTAGCATAAATCTCATGAACGGCTGAACCGATTTTGATAAAAGAACAAACCCTTAAAACACGAGTTGTTGGAAATCATATTTAGACGTAGACGTGTTTCAGGAATAAAGCTATTTAAAAATTACCCTTTATAGCTGACTAGGACGCGGATGAAAATTCAGAGTCGCACAAAGAGGAATGGAGAGAGCTAATTGCTCGGAATAACACTACGCGACAGGAAAGGATTCGTCGAAAAACGGGGGTCAGAGACGTAGCAGCATCATCACACGAAGCAAATGGATCTGGGCAGGCCACAGCCAGAATGGATAAGAACCGCTGGACCAGGCGGGTCCTAGAATGGAGACCATGACAAAATACCAGGCCACGAGGCTGCCCACCCAGGCGCTGGGCGGATGACGTCCGCGAACAGGCTGGTTACGAATGGTTAAGAAAGGCAGCAAACCGCCAACACTGGAATTTTTTGTGAGAGGCCTCTGTTCAGAAATGGACCAAAAGAGGCTGCCAATGGATGCGAATGGCTAGGGACCGTGAGAGGTGGCGCGAGGGGAAAAGAGCCTATACCCAACAGTGGGCAGAGGTGGGCTGATGATAGTGATGGTGATGATAGCTGATAGCTGACCTTACCTACCGTATCGTGCCGCTGATCCAGTATTACCTACATTATACAGGTGACCAACTTATGGCCAAACCAAATAATGCGCATTGACAAAGGCATGAAGTATTCAATTATGAAAATTATAAAAGAGCCAACAGAGTAGGTATAATTTTAATAACACATTAAACAATCACGTCACAGGCTCGGTCCCAATTTAATTTCAAAAGGTGAAATGAAATAGGGGAGCAAAAAGTACAGAAGCTCAATTTTTAACCCCCGACCCAAAAAAGAGGGGTGTTATAAGCTAGACCACTATTTGTGTGTGTGTCTGTGTGTGGCATCGTAGCTCTTAAACGGGTGAACCGATTTGAATGCGGTTTTTATTGAACGAGCGAGCGAAGCGAGCGAAGTTCTCCGAGTCTACTGGAACAATCCGGCGTTTGTATGTATGTATGTATGTATGTATGTATGTATGTATGTATGTATGTATGTATGTATGTATGTATGTATGTATGTATGTATGTATGTATGTATGTATGTATGTATGTATGTATGTATGTATGTATGAATGTTCGTTCGACGATAACTTGAGTAAATGTAGTCGGATCGTCATGGTGGGCGGGTAAATGAGGCAAAGAGAATTTTTAAGTTCGAACATGAGCTAAATCGGTCAAGGGGTTGCTGAGATATAGGGTCGCGAGTTCAAAGTTCGGGGCGAACCACTAGTTATTTTAAAGTAGGTTTTTAGTGTTCTTAGACATGTTTTATCAAAATCGGTTCAGCCGTTTTTGACATAATTATTATGCTAATTTGAAGCTTAAATGTCCTGTTTCTTTATGCTGGTTTTCCCTGCACCGATCGGTACCGACCGACACGGGTTTGTCTATGCCAGAAACATTTTTCTTTATTTAAGCACCCTAATGGAATGGTGGCCTAGAATGGGTCGACGGTTGGTGGATAGACCGAAAGCTCGATGACATTGTCAAAACAGTAGGAGGACAGTGGACGAGATTGGCATTAGACCGAGGGGGTTGGCGTGAAAAGGAAGAGGTCTATGCCCAGCAGTGGGCTTGTTTTATGGACTGGATAGATAGATAGAAGTACTGTAATCCAACCTTCTGTGCCCAGTAATCCGGTAATGATATAAATACGGCGAACTCATTACGTGCCCCCTCTCGCGTCCGAGAGTCACCTTTGTCGCGCCGGACGTGGCCGGAACCCTAATTGCTCCGTTTGGACTCCAAACGCTTTGCCCCAAACAGATTTTTGCCACAATCCATGTTTGATACGCTTATTAACCAATTACTCGAGGTCTTGCAATGTGGAGGACTTGGGAATAGGGCCTTCATTTGCCTTAATTTGTAATTTGATGTTCTTAGTGACAGGTAGGCTGAAACGCTGATGGAATTTTGTAATGATGTTTTTTTTATTATTTCAAATGTTTGCCATTTGCGCTGAGGCTACAGTAAAATAAAAATCTGTAGGCCCGTGAATCATTTGATATCATAAATTATTTACAATATCTTAATTTTAAACAAGGTCCTTAGAATAAGACGTCATTCAAAAATAACATTACTATAAACAAACTAAACACAATTAGTAACTGTTTACACGACTGTTAATTTAATCCACCAAAATATTGTGTCTGCCATAATTAGTCGGTATGTCTTCTATACAACGTGTTACAAAAGATACTAACTCTTTTTACAGGGTGTAACCTGCTGGTCAACATAATGACAAATCTGCAAAAAAAAGTTGAAAAACACAACTTTTTTTTTATAACCTTAAAATTGTAAAATTTTCAATCCTTTTTGTTTTTGGAACTAGCTCCAATTAAAAAATATGGTTATTTGCTTAGCTGTATTTTAATAGCTTCAGGCTGTTAAAACATAGTGAAAGTCTATGGAAACAGTATTTTACAAATACTTTTCTCCCGTCACAGCGCTTACATTTTAATTATTTAAAAATCAACGGAACATCATAGAGCTAAAAAAATATTTTGGTTGTGATCCCTATCATCAGGTACCATGACCCTGTAAAAAGAGTTTCCAATTAATAAATTGATGACATACCTAGTACCTACTTATGAATGCATGTTTAATAGGAATAGAGTCAAATGGGCACATAATATCAAAATTAAATGACAGTTCATTGTCACATGTTTTGTGAACCTACGCATAAGCGATTGCAACGATCGTTTGACTCATCTAAATACGCTTGTCGATGATTTGTGCTAAATGTATCAATTGGATGACTTAAAGGGTACTCAATCATCGATGACACCCCTTTGAGCGCATTGCGCATAAAACGTTCAAAACCCTCAACCTGGGGGCTAATTGTTTAACTTTTGAATCTATCGCGATCTCTTTCAAATTGAAGTTTGAAGGGTGCTAACTTCAGACTGCATTTATTTGACACAAACTGTCATTGTAAGCAATTGGGCTAAGGATAGGGTTTGTTACTCGATTATGAAGGATATTGAGTGAAAAATATCATTCAATATGTATGACGTTTTGACTCATCCGTTCTGTTAACGATTGTGATAAAAAAATGGACAATTCCATTCTAAAGTCGCAATCACGATCATAATCCCTATACCATTGAAAGAGATCGCGTCAGATTCAAAAGTTATACAATAGAGCCCCTGATCTAACAACTCGTCGATTCCCGTCACGCCTATATCGAGCGAGCACCAATAAAAGCCATTGTTGCATTAGCCGGGCAGTTACAAAACACACATTAAGAGCGTTGAGCCGGCAACAATAATTCTCATACGCTAGGTAGTTATAAATTCAGCGGGCGCGCGAACTTCGCAGTTTTATCGCGAATATGGCTAGCGGTGCAGTGCTGTAAATTTCCTGCAGCAGCGGTAAAAAGTTGCTCAGAGTTATAGTCGAGTGGTGTTGGGCCCTCGTTCGGCGCGTGTGCATTGTTCACTATAGCAAATGATTTCCTCCCTGCCGCGGATTCACGAGCGAGCTAGCGCGCATCGAACGTGGTGGGTGATAGGCATTTGGAGTTCTATTTACAGCTGTTGCAGAGAATGCTGATCGATAGCTATAAAGCTCATTTTCCCGAAATATCAAAGCACCATTTGTAAGCTTTTAGCGTGAAAAGTGAACTGGGTGTTCGATTTGTCATTTTTGGAAGCAGAGTGTGGTTTGTTGCATTTGTTTGGTACCTATTTCATGTCATCGTGTGGTATTTCGGTCTCAAAACAAGGTTGACCGAGAATTACTTTCAGAAAATACTTAGATGCAGTTTTCTTAATGAAAAAGATCACGTATTACCTACCTGATTCCGAAAGCATTAATGCGGTATGCAAAACTGAACTTTTCCAATCATTGCATTCACAGGGCAAAGTAAATCTTACGACCGTTTCACGTTCACGAAATAAACGAAACAGAGGGACACAGTTCATAAGATAATTCTGTTTTTGATTCACAGTTTCAACTTTAAGTCAAACTTATAACTTACTTATCATCGCTAGAAAAATGCTAGACCCGTCTTCTTAAGGCACAATAGGACGCACAAGAATCGAGAAATGACGAGAATCGATTGCATTCGTAAGTTCTAGGATCTGGAATCCAAACCTTAGGTCCTAAAAATAGTTAATCCTCGTGTTGAGAAATCACAGAAAAGTTTTTAGCAAAAAACGCATCCAAAAAGAAGATATGATTTGTTTTTCATTGGCGGCACTAGTTGTGCATCCTACTGGGCCTTAAGTCCATCCTCAAATGCCAAATAAAAAAATGATTTCGTTTGCTGAAATCAAATTTATGACTTCGAATCTAAATTGGCGACAATATTTTTTGTCTCAACATCATACCTAGTGTCCAACTGACGAGGATCTGAGTTTCGAATCACCAGTACTTCTGTCGTACAACTTCCGCCCCCGACGCAATAGAAACTCATTTAAATTCCACATAAGCTTCGTTGTATCGTGAATTTAATGCTCCAAAGTTCTGTAAGTTACCGCCGATTTGCGCTGATGCATCGAAAAAGTTGTCCCACACCACACGCTAGCTCGTGTCCTGTGGCAAAGCGACACAATAGCGAGGGGCTAAGTGGCTTTATGCTCGCCCTGTTAGGGTAAAATGAAAATCGGTAACGTAACACGGTGGTGTTTTCCACCAAGCTCGAGATTGTTGCGAGACAGGAAACGAGGTTTGTTAATATTTTGTTGGACGGATTTGACTCATTGTTAGAGACCTACTGCTTTGCTGTCCCAGTATCGTGCCTCATAGGTATAGCCTTTGTCCTCCACATACAATTTTTCGTCTTCGTCTTAACATTCTTGTCAGGGCGGTCCACAATGTAGTAAAATCAGTGGCTGATGTTGCGCGCCTTACGATGCAATGCCTCGATTTTTTTCTGTCAGAGGTTAGTCGGGTGCATTCATATAGTTTTCTGTCCATAGTGTCCTTTGGGCTCTCCCGCCGCGCTACTTTAGTTTAGCTTCCAAATTTGAAAAACTATGAACATTTTGAATGGGCGTCTATTCTTGTGTGTTCAATTTGGAGGCAATACGTTTGATTCTCAAGACTCCCATGGATCTTCGTCCTGATTCTTGAAAATACCCGATTTATGACCCATTTTTGCAAAAAAATTACGCATCTATAAAGAAGATATTGTTATTTTTGCTGACTTAAATTACTGTTGACTGATATTGAGAGCGATTGGCAGACCACCAGCCAGATAGTCCGACGACATAGCCTATAGGCTATGGGCTATGTCATAGCCCAAGGGCCATAGCCCAAGTAGCCGGAAAACAGTGGTTGCGCCTGGCACAGGATCGTGGGAGGTGGCGTGAGCATGAAGAGGGGTTTACCTAGCAATAAGTGTTGGCAGGCTGATGTTGATGAAACTGATATGATTCCTCCATTGCAGTGACGGTGTACGAAGGCGAGACACTTGGGCTTCAGCGCATCAGCCGTACTGAGATGGGTGCCTACCTCTGCATTGCCACCAATGCGGTGCCTCCTTCGGTGTCAAAGCGGATCATTGTGGACGTCGAGTGTGAGTACTGACTATCCTATGTTTAGTGTCTACCGCATCGGCTGCATATAGATGGGTGCATACCTCTGCCCCCTTCGGGTTCAAAGCGGATCATTGTAGACGTCGAGTGTGAGTAGCTTGTGTTTTTTCTATTCAACTTATCGAAGCTCCAATGAGGTTCATAATTCTAGCAATAATGTAAGATGAACAATCGACATCTTATGTTTGAAACTTAAACTTTAGTAAGCACTGCACATTTTTATATCGCTTTAACGTTTCACTTACACTCACAACATGTCGGCTATTCCGACAAAATACAAGTAAGTGAAACCGTTAAAGCGATATAAAAAAATCTTATGTTTGTGTGAACACGGAGTCTAAACTAATTTTATTGACCGATTTCCGAATGGGATACCCAAATGACATAAGCTATTTCTATGGATCTGAATATAAACTCTTTATCGTAATAGACGGCGATATCAGAAATATTTCTCCTAGCATTAGAAAGAACACTCTCTTAGGGCACGAATTTTTTTAACTCGACCGGTCTCCTAGTTCAGTTTCAGTTGGGAGATAGAAAGGGGTTGAAAAACATGTAAGCGCACTACATGCTTGTTAAGGGTAGACGATAGCAAGGTGGTGAAAATTTTCACAGACTTTTACATTTTGTAGCTAAACTGAACTATTTTTGTTCAGCAATTTTTCGTTCGCGAGAATAAAACCGTATTTATTTTCATTATTGTAAACAACAGAACAACAATAATTCAGCCGATTATGTGTTCTGGTCTACGACAAGTTTTTTGGGCAGTACCACTGCTTCGTAGACCAGAACACATAATCGGCTGAATTATTGTTGTTCTGTTGTTTACAATAATGAAAAGAATACGTTTTTATTCTCGTCTACCCTTAAAAAAATACTTTTCTCCTGCCACATCGTTCACATTTTATTAATTTAAATATTAACGGAACGTCATAGAGCAAAAATAATATTTAGGTTGTGATCCCTATCACCGGGTGCTATTACCCTGTAAAAAGAGTTAGGTACTTTTGTAACACCTTGTATACAGAAAAAGGTAGTGCATTTGGAAGCAGTGGTAGTGCCTAAAAAACTTGTCGTAGACCAGAACACATAATATGCTGAATTATTGTTGTTCTGTTGTTTACAATAATGAAAAGAATACGGTTTTATTCTCGCGAACGAAAAATCGCTGAACAAAAATAGCTCAGTTTAGCTACAAAATGTAAGAAACTGTGAAAATTTTGAATTTCCCGCCACACTACTATCTTCCAGCCTTAAACTGTCATTCTATTAATTAAGCTGCTTGCCGTAACATAGAAACGAGATGCATGCGCCCGTCCAAATAGGCTTTAACACAGAGTTTTGCATTCGGAATGCACCATATTACCTGCAGGTATTCAACACTCACGGGTGTGCTGTAGCGAGCTATAAACTTAACATAATCTAATCTACTAGTCTTCCCGCACTTGTGTGCCAAGATAATTAAATTGTAGAGAATGTTAAGCTGAAACTTAAAATGTGAACCATTACGCCGAGTCCGCCATTTGCATTGAAATGACGTATGCAGTCGCACTTGCGACTGAATTTAAATTTAAATGAAACGCTGCGGATCCGCGCAAGATCAACTGAACTTGACGCTTGAGTCAACGAAGATGTGCAGTTTAGTTTGGCTCAGTTGATGCCAGAATTGAAGCGACGAAAAAGTCAACTCAATGACTCATTTTGCAGTTTTTTTGTAATAAGAAAATCTTTATCGTACTTCTTACACCTATGAACTTGTTTCTGAGGGTTTTTATCCGTTGATTTTAATTCAAATACTTATTACTTGTGGCATGAAGCTTTATTTTATAAGTTTCGCACATTTGTAAAAAAACGTGTAGAGCGTAGGCTCAAAAGCAATTTTCACGTGTTGGCGTATCTTCTTGAACGAATTGTGTCAATCAAGTTCTTGGTAACTACACCTCAACAGTTTTAAAATTAACCATTATCTAGAAGCTGCTGATTGAAATAATGGCAACATAAAATTCCCCAGACTCGCAAGATCTCCGAAGCTGTCAAACAAAAATCGCTCCAACGACTGTTCAACAGGGTTTTTAATTAGCGCCTGCTCCCTTTAGGGCATTAACATAAACAGCTACTTGGAACCTACAATTGTAATATTTTAACTCAGATGAAAGCAGTATTTTCATTTCTAATTAAGGAGGCAGCTGTTTAAATATGGTTTGAATTGACTGCGCGAAGTCCTCTAATTGAAAGATAGTATTTTTTACAGCAACACACTGCCCGTGGTTTTAGCTGAAACTGCATTGCAGTCTTATTTATTAACTCGTTGACTTGTAAAAACTATGTAACTACGGATATCATAAAGGTGAATAATGGACAAAATAAGCACTCAAATACTGGCTTTAGGTTAAGATAGAGTAGACTTGCCTAGCACCTTTGCCATTTTGTAAGATTCGTTTAGGAATGCAGGCGTGAAGGCATGATAATAAAAAAGTAAGATATTGACTGTACGATTGTAAGTACATGTCCCACTAGCTGGGCAAAGGCCTTCTCTCGGAGAGAGAGTTCGAGCTAAATCACCACGCGTTCTCAATGCGGTTTCTTCACGATGTTTTCTTTCACGTTAACGAGTGATATTGCTACTACAAATTCACAAGGTTATGATAATTTACACTATTACTTGGTTTGATAGATAGCTGTTTTAGTAAAAAAAACTATTAGTTTAACTAAATCATGAAGGTGAATACCCCAAAACACGCCTTTACTTCGAGTGATATTATTCTTCAGGTCCTCTAAATAAGACGCAACCCGGCAGGCCCTGAAAGATTAATGTAAGGACATAAACAGGGCGCGCCTTATAAATATTTTAAAACGTTGTAGAATATTAAACCGTTGAATCCACTGACACGACATATGAATAATATTCTGAGTGAAAATTGAGGCCGTAAAGTTAGCCGATGTGAATAACGTCCTCAAAGTACAGATTTTATTATCGGAGGGCGCGTGGGATAGACCTCCAGCCCTTCAGGATCGAAACCTCTAGATAGGGTACATTAACTGTGTAATGTGTTACTCAGAACTGTTGCTACTTTATTCACTGCGGAGTTCAGCGTATTATGCTCGAGGAATTAAAACAATCTTAAAGTGTTACAATAACTGCTATAGCAGTTATATTTTCTGTACCTATAAACTACCTGGCGTCGATTAGTGCAACAGGAAGCAAACAGTTTCGGGATGAGCTTATCCAAACTTGAGATGAAGGCGCAAAATCGAGCAGAATGGAAAGTCCTATGTCCCTGATCAGGGATAACAGGAATTTATGATGGGGATAAACATTGCGCTATCAAGACAAGATATTTTAGCCGAAAATTGCACCAAATTACTAACTACAGGGTGCACTCTAAGTCGATAGCGGAACTTTGAGTAAGATGTCTACTGATCAATACAAACAACTTGTACTAGGTGGCGACAAAAATGGAGCGAAAAAAAATCTGCTGTTTCATACATTTGGCGCAGTACTGAGTCGACCTTTTGTATGGAACAGCTGATATTTTTTTCACTCCATTTTTTTCGCCACCTAGTACCAGTTGTTTGTAGTGATCAGTAGACATCCTACTTAAAGTTCCGCTATCGACTTAGAGTGCACCCTGTAGAACTGATCAACAGAAAACCGCTTTGTTTTTCATTGCAGCGTAACTATGAATTCTCGAAAATAAGACGTCTGTACAACAAAATAAGAAAATAAATCCAGATGATGGAAACCACAAACTTCCACCGTACTATTAATAAAAATATTTTTCTTGAAGAAACACCTTCGTATTCCTCAACAAACTAAGACAGAGTAGTGTATTGTGCAACTCGGTTCCACCTAGAAGACGCGCACTTCCAAGAAATAGAACTTTGCAGATATTTCTATTATTGTTGGTAAAGGCGAGTCTACAAAAGTTTTGAGAAGTTTTCTCAACGTTTTACAGTAGGCAAGTAATATAAGAACAAGAATATGGAACGTAAAATGGATCACTAACACCGGATAAATTACAATCGTTTTTAGCCAGCTGTGATGAAACAGATTTTTTAATACAGTTGCTCAAAAAGTGGCGTATTGCAGGGACGTATAGCGTTCGGGATGTGGGCTATTACACACTCGTGCTTTTTTTTTACCTTTCCCGCACTCGTGCGTTCTCTTTCCCCACTGTCAAAATAATGTCTATTAAAAAGAAAAACCAACCATGAAGTTATAACTAAAAAAGTTTTTATGATTCATGCAAATACGTATATTTCTAAAAAGAAGCTACTAATTTATTTCAATATCAGATTTAATGATTTGATTGAATGAGTATGGTTAGGTTTCATTTCATTAAATTTCATTTTCATTTCATATCAATAAAAACTTCTACTGAAGACTTGGCTGTTTGGGCATAGTTGCCTTTGCCTACCAGAATGGGTGAAGAAAAAAAAACTCTGCTTATATTCTACGGTTGGCGCCATTTTGATATTTCAGAAATTTTCTTTGCTTTAGTTGTTTGTTGCACAAAATGAGTAATTTCGACCCTAGTTTTTTTTATTAACACCACCGGAACTCAGTATAATTGCACAAAATGCTTCGGAGAACATTTTACCGGAAAAGTCAAAAATGTTAAGTTAGTTGAGTTTATTGTGTTTTTATTATTTTATTAAATTGCTTCATTTTTTCGCAACTGTATTAAAAATAGTCGTTCAGTACACGTGCGGAACCGTCATTGCAACTTGTTCCGACTGTCAACCCTCGCCTTCGGCTGCGCCTCGCCTCGGGTAGCCATTTGTCGGAACTCTTTGCAATGACAGCCTTTCCACACTTGTAATGAAATATACTATTTATTTTATAATGCGTTTTCTAAATTCAACAAAAATATTTACGAAAAATTAAAAAAGCACCGACTTCACTGGTGAAAATTACACTGTTGTTATGCTATTGCGCTGATTTCGAGTGATCTGCTACTGTCTGTTGAGGAGTTTCGTTCTCCATCTCCGAAGTTCTTCACCAGATCTTCACCATTTTTTTATGGGACCACTTAAAAACCAAAAATCGTGCATTTCCCGCCACGCTACTTGAATTGAACCTTAAGTGAACATTCAGCTCCAGTGTATACTAGGCCTTACATCTCACTCGGCTAGCGGAGGCGCCGGGCGGGCAAACTCACGCGGCCATCCATCATATTTGAGAGTTTATAAATTGCTTGCTATAACTTCGCTCCCACTACTTTATCAGTTATTCTGAATGTTTCTATTGATTCGGAAATTGCCTTTGTCTGAGTTTACTGTTGCAGATGCGAGATACCGAAAGGGGGTTAGTTCTCGTTGGGTTCTGTAACAGACTTTGGTAATTGTAAATGTTTGTGGTTGTTTTCACTGGGATAGAAAATAAAACATCGTGAGTAAAACATAAGTAATATCTTAATTCAATAATTGATCTTCGCAAGTGACAAGAAAGAGAAAATGAAAACCATATTATATTGCCAAGACCTCTACACTATCTACACGACAAACTCACTCCATTAGTGGCTCATATCTCAAGGCTTTATCTTACCCTTACATTTATTAGGTAATAGCTACCCCTGTTATCAAAGACTTTGAGTGCGCCCCAAACTGTGAACTCGCAACCCCATATCTCGGCCACCCCACGACCGATTTGGCTCATGTTCAAACTTTAAAAAAAATTGGTCTCCATAACACACCTACCAAATTTCATGACGATCCAGCCAAATTGCCTCAAGTAACCAAATGTCGAACGAACATTCACATTTAAAAAAAAGCATAGGGTTGTTCCAGTAGACTCGGAGAACATCTCTCGCTTCGCTCGTTCGTTCAATAAACAACCTATGTCCTCTCCCGCAGTCTCGCCCATGATCTGGGTACCAAACCAAACCAGTCGATTTAAATGGCGACTTTGAGTGGCATTTTAGAGATGGTGCAGGACGGCCTTAGCCTTAGTCTTAGTCTTAGTTTTAGTTTTAGTTATAATTTTAGTCTTAGTTTTAGTTTTTACTTTTAAAAATGGGAGAGGTTGTGGCAGAATAACAGCGCTACGGGCAACCGTAGCATTATGCTGAGCCACAACCTTTTTACGGCCATTGCCTTCTGTACCTATGCTAATTTTATTATCTGTGTGTTGTGTATGGCACGTAAATAAAACTTTTTCTATTCTATTTTATTCTAATAACCTTTGTCCTCTCTCGCAGTCTCGCCCATGATCTGGGTACCGAACCAGCTGGTTGGCGCGCCGGCCGGCACTGACGTCACAGTGGACTGCCACACGGAGGCGCACCCGCGCGCCATCTCCTACTGGGTCTACGATAACGTGATGGTGCTACCTACGAAGAAGTATGCCATCAACACCGACGAAAACTCCTACAGGTAAGAAACAAAGAAACCGGCCAATTGCGAGTCGGACTCGCGCACTAAAGGTTTCGTATTAACTAAAAAAAAAACTAAGGCCTTTTGCATCTACGTAATGAGATGATTTATACAGCGTCCAGTGGCACCTTCACTCACACTAGATAGGTGAAGAGACCACTCGGCGCTGCAGTGCCTGGGACATTGTTTTAGATGGAGTAGGCTTGCCCAGCACCTACACCATCCTGACAGCTTAGTCGTATTAACAAACAATAAAAAAAAACTGGTTATTCGGACCCTTGATGAATCCAACTCGTGCTTAACTGTTTTTTTATCATGTTTTTTTTATACAAAAAATCCGCTATAATAATACATAATCTGTGAAAATTTCAACTAGCTACCTATTACGGTTCCAAAGATACAGCCGTTTAAAGTTAGGATAGACAGACAGACAGATAGAAAGTGTAGGCAGAGTAATAGGGACCCGTTTGGCAATCCTTATGTTTAATGTATGTATCCGTATGTATCCGCCCTTGTACTGAGTATACTTTTTGTTATTTAAGTTTTTATTATTTCCTTTTTTTTTTTGTGCTATAAAGTGTAAATTAAATCACTCGTGCTGGAATCATGCATCGTTCAATCTCGCTATTCATAATGATACTGATGTTACTTTGGTGACGAAGCTGAAACAAGGATTGCTATCCAAGTAGGACGTGTATAGGCCGCATTGTTCAATATTAATGGACTAACGATTCCCTTACGACGGACTATCAAAAGACTATTAACGGACTATAGACTGTCACAAGATGGATATTCGATGAATTATTAAATTAACTACAAATTAACCATGGATCAACTTACCGCTGGAGTAAATAGGTGACGAGTTTTATCCGCCACGGTGGACTATTGACTGACAACCCATGTACCGTTGATAGGCCGCCGATAGTTCGTTGACGTACAAATAATCGAATAAACGAAACAAACAATACAGTTTATACGATTCGTTGCGCCATAGCGGAGTGTGTGCTACGCGAGTGCTACGGCGCGTAGCTGCTACGGCGTAGCACTTGCTACGATTTATGGTAGTAGTTCTTGTTCAAATGTTATTGAACAAATTCAAAAGAAGATGCCTTTTATGTTATTTATTAACTCAAAAATTCTCGAATTATTCCTTAAAAAGGTAAGGGTGCTTCGCCAAATAGTTGAGTGGGAATTTAATCAAAGTTGAGGTACCTACGAGTGAGCCAAGATACGTTATCTACAATTAATTTATAGGTTAAACTCAGGCCGTTTGGGGTCATTTTGAATTCAGCGGATCATGTTTTAGGTAAAATAAAAAATATACAGTTTTTTAGCAGCACTCTGCATAGTTAGATTAGTATTTAAAAAAAAAACAATTTAGCATAGTATTTTAAAAAAAAACAATATTTTGCTCACCAAGCATGTTGGCACAGAATTATTATTGTTGTATTTTGTGTCATGTAATAAATAAAAATGCAAGTAACTTACATTGACATATATACATAAACATTTAGCAAATCTGTAACTATAAATCCACTTTTTTTACCTTCGAAAACCTCTGTTAAAAGCTCGTTTTTTATTTTCTTTAAATACCTAACATAAGGTTTTTCACACACTCATGAATTGTGTGGGAGTTGCAAATTCCTCCTTAACGACTAGATAAACTTAGATACATCGACTTAGCCGAGCTAAGTTAAATTACATTTGGAAGTAACTAAATAAATGTACTCCTAACCAATTTATCTCCGAAATAGTGAAGTGTCTTTCGATACAAATCGGTTGTCTTATCCGGTGCGCGGGCGAGCACACAAAACGTCGATTAATCATTTATTCGCCGACCACCGACAATTAATTGCCGAGAAAGCCCACTTGGCAAGGGACGAACTCAGTGTCCGTCCGTAACATCGAAAGAACACAAGGTAAAAAAGAGATACAACTCTTTTTTACCTTGTGTTCTTTTGATGTTTATCAGAAAAAAGTAAAAGTGTTTTTTTTTCTAATTCGACCTTTCATAGGAACATACATGACGGTGAAAAACATAACTCTCTTTTGGGCAGTCGAGTAATGAATAGGGATTTCCCAGTGTGTCGCTGACGATACCTAGCAAAAGCGCAAAAGTTAACGTACGTTTTTAAAATACTAGCTTTTGCCCGCGACTTCGTCCGCGCAGACTTACTTTTTTCCCGTCATCACAATAAAACATAGCCTATAGCACTCAGCGATAACGTAGCTTCCCATTAGAGAAAGAATTTTTCAAATCGAATGAGTAGTTTTGGAGATTACCCCCTACATACATACATACTTACAAACTATTCCTCTTTATAATATTAGTGTAGATTTTCTGCTTCCTTGAGCATCAACATTCACCCTTACTACGGCCCTGCCCTCAATCCCGGGAGCGGGCCGGCCTCTTCACGGAACATTGACTCGGACGCGCGTCAAAACAATATTACGATTGTTTGATATGTGCTCTTCTCAGACAGCCCTCTTACTTGTCTACTATTACCAACGACCCGCGACCCCTTGGTCTGAACTATATGCTTGATGTGCTAGCTCTTTGATCACTGGTAGTTATTTATTTATTGGTACAAATGGGTATTTTTTCTTGACGTTGACGAGACATGGCGGGCGCCTCGATTGCCTCTGATCGTTATAGGTTATTTGGTGTATTTTTTCGTTATTGTCTTTTTGTATTGTTATTTTTCTTCAGATGTATCGATATAGCGTTTATAGATATAGGTTTTATATTTTGTTTTGTTATTTTTCTCTTTGAGATTTAGTTTATCAAAACTTTTGATACCTCAAGAGCAAGTAATTGATTTCAGCAAAGTATGATTGATGATTAATTTCCTGAAAATGGAATCCCAAATGACACTGCTCCTATTTAACATGCCTTTGATCTAAATACTGATCTGATATTTCCGGCTTTTATAAGAAACTCGACATGCCCTTTTATAAAAGTAGTTTTTCAAACAAACCATTTAAAATAATAAAGGACCTTTTTGACACTGCCTAAATATTTTTGGCGAGTGCTGCCCAGCTATTTTGCCTCGCGAGAGACAAAAAGTGATATGCAGACCTGACTGCCAACCTTCGCTGAGTCGGAGAGGCACTCTAAGAAGAAGAAGAAATATTTTTTTACGCTTGATGTGATAAACATAATTCTATGCGGCCGCAAACGTTAGTATAACAGTAAGGGAGGCCACAATTAAATAATTTTTGGGTATTTTTCACTGATTTATTTCATTTATTTTTATTTTTAACTTCAGTTTCGTCTAAATAATCACCCCTGTCACTTTACAAAACACCACTTTGTAGTGTGAAACCATATTTAAAAGCTCTGGTTTATTGCAGGGCCCACATGAAGCTGACAGTGCGCAACCTGCAGACCGGTGACTTCGGCAACTACCGCTGTATCTCCAAGAACTCGCTGGGCGAGACCGAAGGCTCCATCAGGCTTTACGGTATAAACACACCAGAGTCAGGGCTTGAACCCGTAACCTCTTCCATCATCGTCAGCTCTTCTCTGCCCACTTTTGTATGTTGGTTGCGGTGATCGCTGAGAGAAGGTTCTTGGCGGATGCTTCTTTCCTATCACCTTCCCTCTGCACTGCTCGCTTTCCAATTATTACAACCTACAATTCCAACTCTTAGGCTTAAGAAGGCTAGAAGCTCATTTCTCGGCAACTGCATACGCTTCTTTAATAAGATCCCAACAGATATCCTAAGTTTACCAGAGGCCCGATTAAAAAAATGTGTAAGGCACACGCTGTGCCAAAAGGCCTATTACAGAATAGATGATTATCTAAATGAAAAGTCTGGCACTAAACCAGTTCAGCGCACGATGTGTTATTTTTTAAGTACCTACCTGCATTACAAAATGTGTTATTTTTTTAAGCACGAGATCCTTGGAGTTTCTTTACCATGCTTCTTCTCCAAGAACGATCAGAGCTAGTGAAGATGGAGAAAAAAAAAGTAGCTAGATACTTAGTATAAGATAGTAATAAGTATCTGATTTATATATTTTTATTACTTTAGATAATATTTTGAGGTTCAATGTAAATAATTTATTTATGGCATATTGAATGAAAACATTTGAATTTTGAATATTGAATCTATTAAGTCTTGACTTACTGTAGTTTTTCGATTGGGATCATTTCCTTTAACCCAATGAGTTAAACTTTGCAAGTAGAATGAATGTTTTTGAATTCTAATTGGAAATGATTTAAACTGTCAGCCCTTTTAGGTTTACTAACTTACTTGACTCTGGTGATAATTATTGTGAAAACAAGTTCCAATCCCTCATCATCATCATCATCAGCCAACCTCTGTTCACTGCTAGGTATAGGCCTTTCCCCCCTCACGCCACCTCTCACGGTCCCTCGCCATCCGCATCCATGGACCCTACGCCGATACAACACTGTCGTCCGACCATCGGGCTGCTGGTCTACCCACCGACGATTGTCCAGCGGCCTCTTAGCCTGTAACACAATGGCGTATAAATGGCGTCCCAGGTAGAAGGGCAAAACCGGGATTTTTTTGTTGTTCTCCTACAACCAGCGAACTAATTCTCTAGACTTAGACTCATAATATTCTTTGCTGTACTCTTCGATCAAGGATAAAACTAGATACATCATAGAACTCTGAAATGTGTCTGGAAAAATAGATGTCCAAACTGCCTTTGTGAGCTTATTTGCTCGTAGTCTATGCAATTAAAGTAAAACTGTACACTAATGCAATAAGGTTGACATTCGAATATTAGACGTATGGTCGAAATGATGTTTCGTATTGTTCTATTGCTGATATCATTTGTTTCTGTGGGGACAAGTTTTTATTGTGATTTTATACGTAATGCGGATTCTATGGGATTTAGTTCGGTGGCTGTACTACAAACACATTAAAAGGACCGACACTGGACGGAAAGCATTAATGAATCGTAATTGAAACCGTCAACCGAGTGCCCATTTAGGCACCATTACGTTACAGGCTAAGGGCCCAATTCTTGGGCGCCACTATCTTGTTGCCCTTTTCCACCGGCTAACTTCTCGCCATGAGGCGAACACACAGGATAATTGTGATAGTGCTTAGTGTTTTTTTTTTTTTATTTGTGCTAAACATGTTTGTCCTTTACAGAGATTCCGATGCCATCAACGTCACCAAAGGCAACAGAAATGAAGAGCAACGCGAATAAAGAAAGTAAGTACCTAACACAGTTATTTTGAATAATACGAGTTTTTGGTAAAAAACATTTGATGGCTGAATAGGCCCATTTTTACTCGATAGCGTTTCACGTACGAATTTTGTAATAAATACTCAAGAATATACCCCTAATATCTGAGTTACGATAGAGCTCAACAAAACGTCAGTAACATTTTATATGTCTTCATTAATTTACCTTTTAGTTGATTTGAAATTATACTCCTTAAAAATACAGCAGTTCACTGTTCTCGTCTTATCGAACATTGTCGCCCAAAAACTGGGAAACCTACGTTTTTTTTTGTAATGGTTATGGAATAATGCGCAAATAAAATCCATTTGTTCCTAAAATGTACGAATGAAATCGCAAATGATGCAGACAGTTATAATTAAACATTATTCAAAGCTGCTGTAGTGTTTGATGATATCATTATAGCTGTTAATCTAAAACCGGTAACCAATCAAATTCCAATAACATTCGGGCGCAGTGTGGTGTACGATCCTTGTACCAAATAAGGCTTACAAACATCTACCGTGGATAGATCTCACATTACTCAAACGATCTTGGATCACCTAATTCAGCTTTGCCGTGTAAGGATACATTCAGACTGATGCAAAGACTTTCAAATCCGAATATCAACTATTACATTCGAATATTAAAAGGATATTATGTGAAAAACATATATGTACTTATTATGGATTTTAATGTTGTCCGACATCAATTCATAATAATCAATCAAATAAACTTGTCACCTTAGAACGCCTAAACGACCTTAGAAGCCCTGAAAAGGTTTCAAAGCAAAACGTTACATAATGAAATTTAGTAAAACTAAAATAAAAACTTCGGGATGACGTCCAAACAGGTCGGTATACTTTGGACAACTTATTTATTTGCGATTACGCCTTTGTAGCATGAGAATAACTTTTTGTTTTTCTCCTAAAGCACTAACCCGTGCAAGGGAATATTTTGAAAAAAAAATAAGGATAAAAATATAAGGATAATCGTTTGGGACAGGGCTTGAACTCTTAACCTCTTCGATACCGAGCCAATCAACTTGTCTTAGGGATAAGGGGTACCGCCTGCTGAGTTTATTTAGTGCTATCTCTGCCATCTTTAAAAATATTAATAGGAATTTGATGTGCGGTTTGAAGTCCTGTCGCGAGCAAATTTTATAACCATATAATAAATCTTTAGCATGAGAATGATTAATACGGGAATTACCTTGGTGTGAACACAGCCTTAGTTGATTAATAGCAGCTGAACAGGCTCACACGACGTCTTAAGGGTCAGCACCACCGGGTTATAGGTTCAAGCTTAGTCTTTAATGAGAATCCTGAAATTGATTAATGTAAATTGAATCCAGCCGCGCTTGTAACGTTCGAGCTGGATCCGAGGTCTGATTATTTGCATGAAATATTAATTTCCTAATTTGCATGTCGTATGTTTCATTTCGCGATCAGTGTGTGTTTGTTTTCTTTGTTCCACATTGTCATTTCCATTATTAGCTGGGTACGGCTCGATGACAAATGTCGCTTTTTTTCAGCTGCTTCTTTCAAAACGATTGTGGGTTAACTCTTGTGCGAGTATTGACTCTAAATTGTATTTACAAAAAAAAATAGGACCTAAAATTAAAAACTAATAACACCAAGTTTGACCACGATGTCTTTGGTCAATGCCCTGTTTGTCAAAGTTAATATTTTGTATACAAATGGTTCTAAATTTATCGATAATTAAATCGATCATTGATCGTTGCCTTAAGCCTGCCTGAAGGTCTATTATGTTTCTCAAACTATGCAGATTTCACAGGAAATCAAAGCTTTCAATGTCCAACTTCTCCAAGACTCCCTGACTTTTGAGCTGTTATCTAATGGCCCACAAATGAGCATTCGTATTTATTGAGCAACCTTTGCCTTTTATAATCAGGGATTTTGGTATAAATTGGGTTTGGATGAAAAAATCATGTTCATATTTACAATTCTCGCACTTTAAGTCTTTAAATGACGTGAAAGAGAAAAAAAAGGATAAGATTGAAAAAATACGCTACAGAAAAAGCAACTCCAAGTCATAAATTATCAAAATTTGTGTAAATAAATAACAAAGAAAACTATTACAAGACACTCCGCTCTTGACTCGCTGTGCATCCAGCGATCAATTCAACAAAACATCAAAGCGATCCGGGAGAACCTATAAAGTCTACTTATGTGTGTCGCCAGATGATGAACATTTTGCATGTTTTCAAGGTCTTTTGCATACATTCTATCAGATGGCGCGCACGCTTCACGAGCCCTAAGATTATCGACCGGGATTCGTTTTTTAACCCCCGACCCAAAAAGACGGGTGTTGTAAGTTTGTCTGTGGCACCGTAGCTCTTAAACGGGTGAACCGATTGAGATGCTGTTTTTTTTATTCAACAGCAGGTTGTCTAGCGAGTGTTCTTAGATATGTTTTATCGAAATCGGTTAAGCCGTTTAAGGCTCCCCCACACAGGCGCGTTATTGCGTTTGCGTTATGGCGTTTGCGTTCCTGCGATATCTGTTATAAGTACATTTTGTATTAGGAACGTTGCGGCGTTCTTACCACAGCTTTGTGTAACTCCACGGCGATCCTAATAGGACCATTCCATTTTGCCCCACCAGTGGGGCAACTCTGGTGGGGCAAAATGGAATGGTCCTCCTAATACAAAATGTGGATAGATATTGCAATAACGCAAACACAATAACGCACCTGTGTGGGGGAGTCTTTATCAGATATGCTAATTTGAAACTAAAATGTCGGAAGCATTTAAAATTTTAAATTGTTATATTTTCTCGCGTCCCGTGGCCATTTCGTCTATACAGGGTGTTAAAAGACCGCCAACAGACTCGAAAGCCACGCATACTAGACTCCAAAACAAAGTACTTTTTCGATAAATTATTGCTGGGAAATGATTTTGGTTTTTTAGGTTATAATTTTGAAAAATATTTTGTCACGCAATGGACGTGTAACGCACAGAAGTCATATTGCGCAAGCGTAGGTATAAGTTTATGTTACTTAAGCTTGAAGTACTGATGTTTAAAATACATTGCGGGTTGCAATTTTGACGACGTTTTTTGTAAGAAATATTCATAATTTTGATACGGCTTCTTAAGATGGTATGTTAAGAACTAGATACTGAATACGTTTCTGCAAAAAAAAAGTTTTGAAAAGACTGACTTTGAACCTCATTATCTCGGAAACCGTTGATTTCCCAGGCATAGTTCCTTGGGCAAAAATGTTCAGTATGATGAGGACAATACGTGGTTTCCCGCTTTGTTGGCGGTCTTTTAACACCCTGTAGAAATCATTAGGTCCATTAGCTGACCGCGAGACGTGTTGCAGGTGCGCGCGCGCCGACGTCGACGCGGGCGCCGGCGGCGGCAGCGGGGGCCGCGGGGGGGGGCACGGAGCGGCCCAGCGTGCTGCGTGCGCAGCTCGACCGCACGCCCGAGCGCGACGCGCACCGCGTGCGCGCGCCGCACCCGCAACTCGTCTCAGGTACCACTCACAACCCACCACCACCATCACAACCTCATCATCATTATACAAGGTGTTACAAAAGTACCTAACTCTTTTTACAGGGTAATAGCACCCGGTGATAGGGATCGCAACATAAATATTTTTTTTGCTCTATGACGTTCCGTTAATTTTTAAATTAATAAAATGTGAACGATGTGGCGTGAGAAAAGTATTTTTTAAATATTGTTTTCATTGACTTTCACAATGTTTTAACAACTCAAAGCTATGTAAATGCACCTACACGCACAAACATATTTTTAAATTTGAGCTAATAACAAAAACAAAAAAGTTATGAATTTTTTTCAATTTTGAGGTTATAAAATAAAAATTGTTTTTTTCAACTTTTTTTTACAGATTTGACATCCTGTTGACCAGTAGGTTACACCCTGTAAAAAGAGTTAGGTACTTTTGTAACACCTTGTATTTAAGAGTTATCCTCTTGTCGGTGCAGCATTCTCCATGCACTTCGATCACAGGCCAGTTCCTTTGAAGCCTGGTACGTCACGACATCCACCTTCTCTTTAATTTGGTCAAAGTAGCTTCTTCGTGGCCTTCCTCTACCTCTCTTTCCTTCTATCTTTCCTTCTATTATGTTGGTTATGAATTTGTCGTGACGTAGCAAGTGGCCTAGCATCTTTCACACAACCTACTTTACTAAAACTCGTTTCACACAGAAAGCAAAGGCGTAGTCTAACTTTTTAATCTATCGTGATCCCTTTCAAATTGACGTTTGAAGGGTGCTGACGAACTTCAGATTGCATTTATTTGACACAACCTGTAATAGGGTTTTTTCCTTTAGTTATAATAAAAATTCTAGATGGCGCTGTATTTTAGTAAGAATAAATGTCAAACTAGATCACAGATAACCAAAAAGAACGCCAGATAAGTATGCGCGCGTCGGGTGGCGTACCGTGGCGTCGGGTGGTATTTAAGTTGCGATGGAAAATAATCACCTGACCAACCGCTTGACCTGACCCCTAATAATCCTTATTTTCTTGCCATTTCTGTTGTATTATGTTACCGGCCAAACCCGATTTCATGATAAACTAGTTTCGCCTCGGCCAAACCAGTCTAACCTAAGCTCGTATGAACGAACCAGTATAGCCTAGGCCAAACTAGTCTAGCCGAAGCTCGTATGGATAAACCGGTATTTCCTAGTCCAAACTAGTCTAGCTGAAGCTCGTATGGAGAAACTAGTTTAGCCTAGGCCAATCCAGTCTGGCCTAGCAAGATATTGTACGCTCCAGGATGATAAACTAGTATGGCCTAGCCCGAGCTGATATTGACGAACGATTAGGTATGAATGTTACCATATCTCGTAAACTAAGAGGTTTAGCGCAAAAATAACGAAATTTTCGAACCCCTTAAGAACCCCGAAACCAGGCCTTTTACTTTTATAGGTGTTCTAAAAACCGACATAAAGGGTGTTAACTGTTAAACATACAGGGTATTCCTGGAAGTGTGACAGACAGTCGAAAAAGATTTAAAACAAAGGTTAGGTCAGTAGGTTCGGTTGGCGACACACTGACATACCTACCTACCTCTTTTTGTTTTCGAGTGGTCCTTCAAACCGGACAAAATCGGATATACCGTAGACTTTTTGAATGTAGACTTTTTCAAATTCGCGGGGTAGTTATCTGTGAAAAAACCTCGGCACAGACCAATAGACAGTCTGTGGTCACTTTGACATTTTTTCTGGCTAAACTCCATTTTCTATGGTGAGAAGAATAGCGCCATCTAGAGACATCTTCATAAACAACAAAAAAAAAACCCGAAAAAAGCCTATTGAAAGCAATTGGCATAGGAATAGGGATTGCGACCCAATTTTGAAGGATATTGTTTGAAGAAAATTGCTAAATCGTTCCTTCAATATCATTATATTTGTATGGCGTTTTGAGTCACCCGTTCTGTTAGCGACTGTCATTGAAAACTTAGAAAATTCCATTCTAAAGCCGCAATCACGATCATAATCCCGATACCTTTGAAAGGGATTGCGATAGATTCAAAAGTTAGACAGTGAAGCCCCAGTTTTGACGCATCGCGTCGCCACCGCTCCCACTTGTGTGTGTAGGCTTTCATACAAATGCAAACAATACAGAAAAAACCGCATTCGGTTCCGCCAGGCCTACGGTTTCTATGTGTACTGAGCTTTAACCAGATAAATTAACTAGTGGTTCGTCCCGAACTATGAACTCGCGACCCCATATCTCAGCAACCCCTCGACCGATTTGGCTCATGTTCGAACTTTAAAATTATCTTGGCCTCATTTACCTGCCTACCAAATTTCATGACGATTCGACAAAATTTACTCAAGTTATCGTCGAACGAACATTCATACATACATACAAACGCCGGATTGTTCCAGTAGACTCGGAGAACTTCGCTCGCTCGTTCAATTATTATTGGTACAATTCGAGCCACAAAAAGAACAGACTTGACCGCGCCTCCCGCACCTCCTTCCGCCGCCCCGCTGACGCCCGCCAGTGGCCCATTTCATAAAAATTACAATGACAATTTACCGTGACAATTCGATGTAAATTGCGTGCCGATTAGGAAGGTTATAAAACAGGTTAGGTTACTTACAGACTTCTCAATGTTAACAATCTATGAATTATAGTTTTATGAAATGGCCCACTGATCTCAGACCATTAAGGCGCTGGGCATAGTGAATTAGCGCGCGCGCAAAAAAAATGCACTAAAACGATTCCTGTACACTACAATACAATAGTTGATAAGAGACTTGAGTTAACGCGTGGTTTGACATGACTGTAATTTATAGGTCTCTTTAAGGCGCTGTACATAGTGAATAGCCCGCGCGCCAACAAAAATGCACAAACTCGAGTCCTGTCTCATAGACACTAAAAAAATTGAAAATGTTCACATATCAAACCCTAGAATTAGGTGAGAGCTATCTAAAACAGCCAGTTTTGTGTTGATACACATTACAGATTGCAAGATATTTTGTTTGAAAAAAAGTGCGCCGCCTATTTTTTTGCATCAAAAATATCTTCAAAACGTTTATGAATGTCAACACGAAACTGGCTGTTTTAGATAGGTCTCACCTAATTCTAGGGTTTGATATGTGAAAATTTTCGATTTTTTTTGTGTCTATGAGACAGGACTCGAGTTTGTGCATTTTTGTTGGCGCGCGGGCTATTCACTATGTACAGCGCCTTAAAGAGACCTATAAATTACAGTCATGTCAAACCACGCGTTAACTCAAGTCTCTTATCAACTATTGTACAGTCGGCCACAGTCTCAGATACCCCTTTTTGTGCGCGCGGTAAGAGCTGCCATGGGGTATCTGAGATTGTGGCCTGAGACCGTACATTGCCACACCTCGGATCTTTTCATTATTGGTAGAGATCTCTTCTACGATTACAATGTTATGCTCCTCTAGATTATTGCTCCAAATCAATGTGTGTAATTATATCCGTAAAAGTACCACTTCACCGAAGTCTTTAATACGTTTAACAATGCCATAAGTCAGGCATACGCAGTTGCTTGGTCGCATCTACAAAGCCTGACTTAGCGCGTTTGAAAGACGCATGTGGAACAGTATTTTTTACGAATATAATACACATGGAAACAGTAATTTAGCCAGCTATTTTCAAGCAAGTTTTAGATTTAAACAAAAAATTGCTATTCCAATGCTATTTAGTTACTACGAAATGTGTGAAATAGTTGACTATTCTTTTACTTCACTGAGAGAGTACTATTTTCAAACAAGTTTTACAAAAAACAGAAAACTGCTATTCCATGCATCATGCAATTTTGGTTACCCTTTGACATTACATTGAACTAATTTCTAGTTTCAAAGTCGTAGTAAAATAGTGTACGTATTACTTTATGTTTAAATCGTCTAAGTGCTACTATACCTGTCTTAAGCTCAAAGCTAGAGTGTGGGTCTCCTTAAGCGCCTCAGCCAAAACCGCAGACCTCAGACTACCCAGCAGGGTCCTTCCAAAGTTACCCATTAATAACGAATGTGAAACCGCAACTACACATTCGTCACACTCGGCATCGTCTCACTCATACGAGTGCGAGAGGGAGGGAGAGCTTTATGAGCGTAGCTTATACGAACCATGGACAAGCGGGATTAACTGCATATTGGATAACAGTGTTGCAGCTCAAACTGTTAAATGGAAGCTTTGAAACTTCACACCTTTATGTGAGAAATTTACCGGTATTTGCTTGTGCACTTGTGCTGCAGGTTATTTTAGACACTAACTTCATGATACGGGAGATTATTGAACGAGCAAGCGAAGCAAAAGAAGTATGTTTCTATGTAAGCATGAAGGTTCATTCGACAATTTGAGTAAATTTGGTCAAATCGTCATAAAATTTAGTAGGCGGGTAAATGAAATTAAAATAATTTTCGAACATGAGCCAAATTGGTCGAGGGGTTGCCGACATATGGGGTTGTGAAGTTTATAAGCAATGCGCGCGCGCCTGCGCGAATGGTGTTAGCAAAAAGATACACTCGCGAGTTCATAGTTTGGGGCGAACTACTACAGGGTGCACTCTAAGTCGATAGCGGAACTTTAAGGAGGCTGACTACTGATCAATACAAACAACTTGTACGAGGTGGCGAATAAATTAAGCGAAAAAAATATCAGCTGTTTCATACATTTGGTGCAGTACTGAGTCGACCTTTTGTATGGAAAAGCTGATATTTTTTTAGCTTCATTTTTTTCGCCACCTAGTACAAGTTGTTTGTATTGATCAGTAGATAGCCTACTTAAAGTTTCGCTATCGACTTAGAGTGCACCCTGTAGTTTATCTTAGGAGATAACTGACAATACATTGATGGGAGAGGTCACTGCAAGAAAGAACACTAAGCACTAGAGTCGTGCTGCCACTTAGCTTTTAAGGCTGCTTGCTGCGGTACCACTCAACCCATTCCTTCTCCGAGTAGCCACCCGCATTTATTTTTAACCGCAAGTTCCGACGGAGACGCTCTTAATAATGCAGTGTATTTTACAAAGAATACAAAGTATACAATGTATGTATACTCTCTCTCTGGGAAAAGACCTCTCCTCAGGTGGGACATACAGGATATAAAAATAAGATTTAACATTTTCATTTTTTTTTTTTCAATTTACATTTTTCAATTTGTTCTATAATAACCGCGAAGACGTGCGGACACCCCCGGCCTTCTCAAAGCGCGCGCGCGATGTGGCGCCCGATAATGCAAGTGCGGCTGCAAGCGAAAATTTGGTCTTATTTATGAAAATCCAGTAACTTTCAGTATCACCTAAGTACCATGGCATTGTAGATGTAACCTTCAAGGCGGATGGAGGCTTTACGAATTTAAGCAGGAGCAGGGTTCAAATTGTAACAGGATTACAGGTGTTTTCCCGTGAATTATTGAGACGGTACACTCAATACTCAATACTCAATACTTTATTGCAACCATAAGTGTATAAGATCTTAAATAACATTTTTACATGTGAGGAACTCTATGGACCCTGTCGGGCACAGCAAAACTTAAAAGCTAGGTAAAAGAAATATCTTAAAACTAGGTAGTTACCTATTTGAGATCTTTTATCTTAATACAAACTTTAAGAACATTGTGAGTCAGGAAAATCTATTTTAGTAGTGTAAATCTACATCTACACTATCTACACTAATATTATAAAGAGGAAAGATTTGTACCTATTTTTAAACGGTTTTATTTAGCTGACCCCGTTTGTTAAACGGTTTTATTTTTATTTATTCTTTATTCTTTCTTGGGTCAAATTTAGTAATTCAAATTTCACCCACTTCCTGTCAACCGATTAATCTGAAATTTTGTATACACTTTGGATTTTGGTGACAATACAATTATGTTTATTCATTATCATTATAAATCCAAGATGGCGGCCGCTACAAAATGGCGGATAACGTAGGTTTTATCAATCCCATCAATATGGGTATCAAATGAAAGGGCTCAACAAGCAGAATACAATATACTATAAAAAATTGAAATACAAGATGGCGGCCGCTACAAAATGGCGGATAACGTAGGTTTTATCGATCCCATCAATATGGGTATCAAATGAAAGTGCTCAACCAGTATAATACAATGTACTATATGAATTAAACAGAATGCGAAATAAAAACTAAAAACTAGAAAATAAAAATAGGTAAAAAAACTTTTTAAGTTAAACGGTTTTATGTTAAACATACATTGCAATGTTTAAGATAAATGTACTAAAAACCAAAAAATAATAAAATAGATACAGTCATGGGAATTATAAACATATGCATAGACTAGACTAAAATAAAACCGTGGGGCACGTCAACTGCCTAATTATAGTGTAACATTACAAAACAAACATTTTAATCAACGATTGTAGACAATTGACGTGCCCCACGGTTTTATTTTAGTCTAGTCTATGCATATGTTTATAATTCCCACGACTGTATCTATTTTATTATTTTTTGGTTTTTAGTACATTTATCTTAAACATTGCAATGTATGTTTAACATAAAACCGTTTAACTTAAAAAGTTTTTTTACCTATTTTTATTGTATGTTTGTATGTTTGTAATGAATTTTCTCAAAAAGTACTGGGCCGATTTAAAAAATTCTGTCACCAATAGAATGCTACATTCTTCCAATTTGACATAGGCTACATTTCATTTTGAAAAAAATTAGGGATCCTTGGTAAAATTTGAACAATGTAACCGAAGGTGTAGAAAAATGATTCTTAAAATGTCTTTTTCTACCCCGTGCGAAGCCGGGACGGGCTGCTAGTCTTATGTAATCGTAGTGTAATCAGGCTTATCTATTTTAGTAGTGTAAATAAACTTGTAAAGCCTTTTCATAAATAAAGCTTACCAAATATTTAGTAAATTCATATATCTAGCTAGGAAGTTAATTGGTGCTTAAATCGACATGCGATGTTTGCCTATTTGAGAGCTGCAGACATTACTTGCAGCCTGGTACGTCACGACATCCACCTTATCTTTAATTTGGTTAAATAGCTTCTCCGTGACCTTCCTCTACCTCTTAAAGGAACTGGCCTGTGATCGAAGTGCATGAAGAATGCAGAGAATGCTGCACCGGCAAGAGGATAACTCTTAAATTATAATGATGATGAGACATTATATATTTTTCAAGTAACCTCAGTAGCTATCATCGAAATATTGTCAATCACTTACTAAGAAGACTAATATCCCAAAATATTGGATTTCCAAAATCCTCTCCAGCCTTATACTGTCAATTATTGTCTCTTTCGCCTTTATGTATTTTTATTTTCCTTCTGAGCTATTAGGCGGCTATTCTGTTGAGTTGAGTTAGGATCTGCTGCGAGATGACACTTTGCGATCCAAACCCATTTCACTTCGTGTCAATAATGATAATGGAAAAATAAGGGCAGGACGTGATCACCGCAAATGTAGAGTAAACTCAAACTGTGCAATTTATTCATCGCTAGCAAAAGAGAAATAAAGGAACAATACAGAAATAACGAAAAAAATATCTGCTATCCCGAATTTATTTTGAAATTAAAATGCGGAACAAGTGGGTGTATAGCGTATGGGTATGGGTAAACCCGAATGTACCCAGTATGGGTTCTTTTAATTTATCATCTAAGGAAAGATACCCGGCAGACGACGACCTGGAGTACCCAAAATATCATGCTAGTGCTTGCAATAAACCAGGAGATCGTTGTTTTGTTTGGCAGCTTCACAGGGCGAACCGATCGCCTATCTAAGTTACCATGTATGTTGCCATTTAAATTACAATACTCTTAAAGGCCTTATGTGATTATAATTATGACCTCCGACAGGAGACGACACTTTTAAAAGAAGATCTTATAATAAATTATTGATGACAATAACGTCAAACGAAACATTCTGTGACTGTTTTGTCACCCCGACTAACCAAATATTGTGCCTTGACTTTCAACCTTGATCGTTCATCGAATAACGTCGTTGCACGATCGGTGTAGAAATGTAAGCAAACATTTGGGTATAAGCTCCGAGTAAGCCTATATTTACAGAGGGTACCAACAGTATCGTAACTCCTTGCCTGGAACATTATAAATCCTTTAGCCGGCTGCGAGCTCCCTGCCTTTTGCCGCAAGACCCGTTTGCTCTGTTGACTTCACACATATTTACACACATAATCTAATACTGGCATTTGAATAATTGTATATTGCAAGTTATTGCAAGAAACTAACTGACATAGCCCGAAGAAAGTGGAAGTGGGCGGGCCATATACATATGTCGTATATAAGATATAAGACCACAGATGGGGTAAAAGGGTACCTACTGGAGTGGAGACCCAGAAGAGGTCGCAGAAATGTGGGCAGGCACCCGATGAGATGGACCGACGACTTGGTCAAAGTGACAGGAAAAGACTGGCTGAGAAAATCCCAAGACCGTAAAGAATGGAGTGCAATGAAAGAGACCTACACTCAAAATTGGGTGGCTATAGGTTGAAGAAGATATTGCAAGTAAACAGGAGCGTCTGAGATAAATACGAATAATTGAAACAGGCTGTGCAATTTGCGATATTATTACCACGATTAGGGCAGGTAGGTAATCGTATAAGGTAGTGGTTACCACTGGTGTCAGAGTTTTTAGGCCGCCCACTTCTTATAATTCATTAATTTTTAAAATTTTGTGTAAAACCCGAGACTTAAGACATAGTTCGGGATCGTTGACCAAATTCTATGCCAAAATATTACTTGTACACACGACAGCACGTCGACCCTTACACGCTAGCACTCTACTCGGTTACGTTACGGGCGAGTTTAAAACAAAAGTGTACAGTCTCACGTGCTGTCGTGTGTACATTATTTAGACTTATTATTTTTATCTGATTGCACCAAAGCTCAAAAGACGGATAATATTAATATTTGGGGCCAAAACCGACGAGCGCCGACGGGCCTCCGTCCCTCGCTTGCTCGCAGCGAGACGGTCACGCCCCCCCCCCCCCGCGGATCGCTTCCACGCCAAATAGAGATTAAACATTCAACGAGTTCGCATACACACTTAACCCACGTAAATATTCAATTCACACCGCACACAATCAATTCTTGCCGTTTGCACCGCGGGCCGGGTGAACCCTTCGCTTCCTTGCGAGGTTCTGTGTTTGTGCTGCGTCACGCGGGATTCGTCTCGAGATATCTGTGGCAATTGCTTGATAGAATATTAACGATTATTTGAATGCCAAGGTGTCTAGTACTCTTCTTCTTCTTCTTCAACCCATAGCCACCCAATGCTGAGTGTAGGTCTCTTCCATTGCACTCCATTCTTTACGGTCTTAGGCTTTTCTCATCCAATCTTTCCCTGCCACTTTGACCAGGTCGTCGGTCCATCTCATCGGTTGCCTGCCCACATTTCTACGACCTGTCTGGTACTAAACCTGTTCAATGCGTGGCCTAAGCAGATGATCTGATGGATTTGAAGGGTATAGGTACTTGAGGAGCTCGTTGAATTCTTTGAAAGGGTTTGCATTTACGTAACTAGTAGTTCGCCCCTAACTGTGAACTCACGACCCCATAGTTCAGTAACCCCTCGACGGATTTGGCTCATTTTTTAATTAAACAACATTTTTGTCTCATTTACCCGCCTACCAAACATGACGATCCGATCAACGATACTCAAGTTCGAACAAACATTCATACATATTGTTCGTATTGTTCCAGTAGACTCGGAGAACTTCTCTCGTTATACCCGAAATCTGTTAGTAATAGCTGCATAAAAAGACCTGACACAGCACCTGGTAGCGCCATATTATTGTTCTAGATAATAATACTCGTAATTATCCTATTCCTTTTTGATATCCCGTTTTAATCCAATAAACTTATGTGTATTTCAAAAAGTCTTTTCTTTAAAGACTTTTTGAAATGTTCAAAGTTTGAACAAAGTTCGTATAACAGCTCGCTCGTTCAAAAAGCGACTATCGTCGCCATCGATCTTCTCTTCCACTATGTTAACCACCTTCCCGCAAGCATGAGGCAGCGATACGAAATCAAAGAGTGGCAACAAATAAGAGTAACCAGTGTAAGCGGCGATATTGTCGCAATATAACAACAATGGTTGGCCCGAGGCGCGCTCGCTCACTCGTAAGTGATAACGGACCCGCGCCGGCGCCTCGCCCGCCGTAGTGTCGGAACAGTAGGTTCACATCATGGGAGACTAAGGCCCGGTTTCTGAATTGAGAATTTCACTAACCAAATACTTAAGTATCGTCCTGTCTCTGCAGATTTCATAGAAGAGAATGTGACAGAATGATACTTAAGCATTTGGTTAGTGAAATTCTCAATTCAGAAACCGGGCTTATGGGTGGTATTCTAGAACGATACTTAAACTCAGTTCAAACTAGAACACTACTTGAACTCTGTTTAAACTCAGTTCAAATTAGAACGCGACTTGAACTCTGTTGAAACTCAGTTTAAGGGTAGACGATAGCAACGTGACGGGAAATTCGAATTTTTTACAGTTTTTTACATTTTGTAGCTAAACTGAGCTATTTTTGTTCAGCGATTTTTCGTTCGCGGCAATAACATAGTATTATTTTCATTATTGTAAACAAAATAACAACAATCATTCAGCCGATTATGTGTTCTGGTCTACGACAAGTTTTTTGGGCAGTGCTACTGCTTCGTAGACCAGAACACATAATCGGCTGAATTATGTTTGTTCTTTTGTTTACAATAATGAAAAGAATACTATGATATTCATATTGCCGCGAACGAAAAATCGCTGAACAAAAATAGCTCAGTTTAGCTTCAAAATGTAAAAAACAGTGAACATTTTGAATTTCCCGCCACGTCGCTATCTTTCCACTTTATGTAGAGTTTAGTAGTGTCTACTGTCGATAAAACAGTGCATGTTTTGATTTGAATATCTCTCCCTTCATATCAAAACATGCACTGTTTTATTGACAGTCTGAACTCTGTTTAAACTCAGTTTAAGTATCGTTCTAGAATACCACCCTAAGAACACAAATACGACAAACTAGCACCAAGAAACTACTCGTGGTTCGCCCCGAACTGTGAACTCGCGAGTGTAACTTTTTGCTAACACCATTCGTGCAGGCGCGCGTGCGCATTGCATATTATTATAAACTTTACAACCCCATATCTCGCGAACCCCACGACCGATTTTGGCCTATGTTTGAACTTACAAATTCTTTTAAACTAAATGCCTCCTCCCGCCTACCAAATTTTATGACGATCTTCATGTTTACTCAAGTTATCGTAGAACGAAATTCATACATAGATACATACAAACGCTGGATTGTTCCAGTAGACTTCAGACTCGGTCTACCTAGAGAAGTTCTCTGAGTCTAGGGAGTCTACTGAAGTATATGAATGTTTGTGTCTAAATAGACTTGAAAGCTCGCACCATACCTACAATAAAAAAACTAATTCAACTCTGACTATTATGAAGTGCCTCTACTGTTTACACTTTTCATGTAGACGATATTGTACAGTCAGCCACACGACAAGATACCCTTTTTGTCCGATTGGCGCCTTTATGACGCGCGCGGTAAGAGCTACCATGAAGTATCCTAGACTTTGGCCGATCACACGTGTTCGTATCATGTAATCTGCGAATATGATCTGAGAATCGTAAATACCCACCTTCGTAGAATAGTCGGCATTCTTGTCGACTGAGTGTTAATCTATTTGCGTTTGATCAAAATTAAGATCCCGTATGCGAAAATTACCAAGCACTTAAAGTGTACACAAATAAACAGTACAAACGAAGAAGGAATTCATTTTTGACGCCTTTTTTTTTGTTTCTCGCGCATGGTATATTTTTTCTTACTGCCAGTTCGTACAATATTCGAGATTGATTTCTTTGATCATTGGAATATTTATTAACAATAGGTATCTACATTCCAAATTCAAATCACTTTTTGTCCCATGGGATTAAAAAGCTATGTTTGCCCCTGTTTGCGGGCAATGAACCAGCTCTTTTCGAATAGATGTAATAAAAAAGTTTTTATATTTGTTTCAGGCACAAAAGGTCTGCACTGCTGGCGCCAACCCTTCCTGGTCATCGTGTTGCTAGTGCATGTCGACTTCTTGGTGTAATGCCACCCTTAGAAACACCTAACAAACCTCGAACAACTTAGGTATGTTTAATCAGAGTAATCTATTCTGATTCATAATCAGTAAAACGTGTTTACCAAACTCAATATTCATATTTGCAAAGTTGTAAACACGATATCAACATCATTTTTGTAAGAGTTTGACTAAATTAGTTGTCAGTTTTATTGTTAGTTGATTTGTTGTTTTGAGTTATTATACTGGCCCGGACAAAAGTTTCGATATCTTCACATTCTAAAGTAGAGATATGGCGTATTTTTGTTATGTTTAGTACCTACACTATATACTATTATACCTTAGATACTCATGTAACGCAACCTGAGACATATCATCCCAAAATTGTGTGCCATATCGAAAGTTTACGCGAAGACAAAAAGTGAGAGTCTACAAAATGTATTTTCAAGAACAATTTAATTTTAACCTTCCAAATAAGAAGTTACCTAGCTAATAAGATTAATGTCTAACCCTCTCGGTGAACTTCGCCCATTATAACTTCCCAATTCTTAAACTTGCTTATAATAACACTTTTGATAAATTATTGTGCATCCCATTTACCATCATCCGGTAAAGTTTTCGAATTAATTTTGACGTAAAAAAGATCGATTGGACAACGACTCGTAACTTGGCCTAGACTTAAATAATTGAATCCTTCCGATTTGTAAGAGTTTTATCTCCTCCTAAATCTGTAAGTATTACGTGTACATAGTTACAAGATAATATTATCATCCATCCACTGTTTTTGTTGAGCTCACTGCCGGTGTTTCTACGAGGGACTGTTGACTTATATCAAAAATTTTTCTTATTGTCCCTGAATAAACTATGGCTATTCTAGGGTACATAACTTTAAATTTTTCATTGTGATTTTAATTTCGATCTCAATTTAGATTTTTATTTTAGGAAAAAAAAAAATATATTTTTAAATATTACGTTTGTATTTTTATTTCAACTGTGATTATAATTTTCATTTATTTGAATTTTAAATCATGTAATTATGGATGTTTATATCAGAAATAATATTATTATTATCATTATAACTTGTCTCTCTATAAAGGGTATAAAACGTTTTACTTCGCTGGCAATGGGGACAACGAACATACGAGTATTTTCTGCTGATTCCTGTCTCTAACGAGCTATAAACGTGCTTTGCTCCGTCACTGTGGATACCACTGATCTGTGGTGGGTAGTGAACTAGTGACTGATTATGTACTGAATTACGATAAAACATCACTGTTGCTTTAATGTTTATCACAATTACACCCATGCGGGTCTTTTCGGTAAGCTAGCCCTTCGGTTTATTACATTTAATTTCTTAATGTTTCACTCCGTTTGTTTCTACAACGTTGAGCTCATTCAGATGTCAAGAAAACATTATTTTTTCGTAGCATTAGTTTTGGAAAGTTTTTAAAATTGTTAGTGACCAGTGATTTTTTGTCAGCGCGAGCAACGATTTTCATTAAACTTGAGTCAGTGCAGTACAGATGAAACTATTGCATATCATATCGCTAAAAACCGACCTATCTGTCTTGCACGTCTCAATTGAAACTAACACTATTTATAGCATAAAATAATAACTACCATAGTAAGTGTGCCAAAGAAAACAATTAAATATTATGTCTAAATAACAATATTATCATTGTTGCTCTTTTAAGTTGATGATTTTGAGGATTTTTTCATGCGTTAACAATTGTTTAGATTGTTGTGAAAGTACTTAATATATTATTATACAAATACATTAAGAAGGAAATTAGAAAATCGTTATAAAAAAATAACCAAGCTTGCCCTTCACGCTTGTTGAAAATGTACATACAAACCCAATCTTGCACCGTGAAACAAAAAAGTAACTTTATCAATATAAAAATAAAGAATAGATTTCTTTAAGTAAATTATTATTACTATAGCTAATTGTATAAAATGTATCTTTTATTAAAAATAAGGGATATACGGGCTAGGCTACTCACACTATTACCCTACTCTGTACAGTTAACAATGACGTGTGATTTTGACATTGTAAATGAACGATATTAAATAAATTAGTATAAAATTTACAAAACTGTTATAATTTCATTACTCTTACAAGAGACCTAGCACTACCAGTTGTATATTTTGTGAGATGACATGCTTTGCCAATATATCCAATTACCTTTTGCCAATATATAAGGTTTTTGAGTTTAGTCATAGATTATTTTCTTACTTAAATGCTAATTTTGGGCATTATCGACCAATGCCTTGTAAAACGATGGATTTTTAAAATCATTTTCTTTGGAAATTAACCAAGATATTCAGGGTGACCTATGAATTGAAGAACAGTTCTGAGGTATAAATGCTAATTTTGGGCATTATCGACCAATACCTTGTAAAATGATGCATTTTTAAATAAATTTCTTTGGAAATTAACCGCTGGAAAGATGCGGTATCGCTGGAAAGATGCGGTAGAGAGAGACCTGTGCGAGCTCCAGGTGGAGGATTGGAGGGAGTTAGCGCAGGACAGGGAGAGCTGGCGTCTTTTGGTTGCGGAGGCCAAGATCCACTTTGGGTCGCTGAGCCAGCTAGAATGAATGAATGAATGGAAATTAACCAAGATATTCAGCGTGACCTATGAATTGAAGAACAATAACTACACAATTAACACATTTTAAAAAACTACTTCTCTGGTGTTATTAACCTACAGCTGTACTGATTCCGAGTGATCTGCTTGCTGGCCTTTGAGGATTTCCGTTCTTCATGTCCGAAGTTCCGTTCTTCATGTCCGAAGTTCAAATGTTCACCATTTTTTATGGGACCACACATTGCTAACCATAGTTGGACGTTCTATATATACTCAGCCACGAAAGATATTTTGCTGGCGCGATGCAGGATTGTAGCGAGTAGCGATTGACAGCTCGAGTATGTAGCAGTTTCCTGAGCGCCCGACAGGGGTCGCTACATAATCATTCAAATCGGTTAACCTGGAAAAAAAGTTCTGAGGTATAAAAAAATACGGGTCAATTCAACTGAGTAGGCCTCCTCCTTTTTTGAACTCGATTAAAAATAATAGTAGCCGTCATCCTCCGGCTAGTTAGTATTTCCCAGGCCAGCACCGCGCTCCGTAGGTAATTATTTATTCTTTCCACTTAAGTTGACTTCTCTTTAGAAAATTCGTTAACGCGCCGCGCGATGTGGACGGAATTTCGATTAGAAAAAGACAAAGGGCCGATTGTGGAGGCGCGGGGCCCCTGAGACCCCGCGGCCGAGCAGGGTTGTCAGGACTGGACTTTTAATTATTGGAGACCATAAAAAATTAAGCTGACAATCCTAATATCCCACTTATATTAATTTAGAAGAAGCGGGTGATCGTGCTCCTCGACTATAAAGGGAAATTTCCCGCTAAGCAGATCTTATGCTTGGGGACCGGCCGGGTCCAACTGAACATAGTTGGACGGTCTATATACAGGGTGTTAAAAGACCGCCAACAAAGCGGGAAACCACGTATTCTCCTCATCATAAGGAACATTTTTGCCCAAGGAACTATGCCTGGGAAATCAACGGTTTCCGAGATAATGAGGGTCAAAGTCGGATTTTTCAAAACTTTTTTTTTGCAGAAATGTATTCAGTATCTGGTTCTTAACATATCTTCTCAAGAAGCCATATCAAAATTATGAATATTTCTTACAAAAAACGACGCTAAAATTGCAACCCGCAATGTATTCTAAACATCGGCACTTCAAGCTTAAGTAACATAAACTTATACCTACGCTTGCGCAATATGACTTCTGTGCGTTACACGTCCATTGCGTGATAAAATATTTTTCAAAATTATAACCTAAAAAACCAAAATCATTTCCCAGCAGTTATTTATCGAAAAAGTACTTTGTTTTGGTGTCCAGTATGCGTACCTTTCGGGTCTGTCGGCGGTCTTTTAACACCCTGTATACTCAGCTACGAAAGATATTTTGCTGGCGCGATGCAGGATTGTAGCGAGTAGCGATTTGACAGCCAGAGTATGTAGCAGTTTCCTGTGCGCCCGACAGGGGTCGCTACATTATTAATAAATGCGAAAGTAATCTGTTTGCGAAAGTAACAATTTCCCAGGCACTGCAGCGCCGAGTGATCTCTTCAGCCATTTAGTGTAAGTAAAGGTGCTACTGGACTCTGTATAAACCATCTCAATGTTTTGTTTTGTATTTCAAAATTCTTGAACACATACATTAAAGCATAACAATAACACACTATTACACTTACAGACAGGACAACAAGACACTTTATCGGGCTGATACACCCTTCAAAGCTTATAAATATGGCAATATAATACTATTTAAACTATTACGTAGATGCAAAGGCCTTAGCAAAGGCAGTGACAGAGTGGCGGCCGAGAACTGGACTACGATCAGTCGGAAGACCAGCAGCCCGATGGTCGGACGACATTGTCTCAGCGGCGGAGGGTCCATGGATGCGTATGGCTGGGGACCGTGAGAGGTGGCGCGAGGGGCAAAGGGCAAAGACCCAACAGTGGGCAGAGGTGGGCTGATGATGATGATGATGTAGTTACTTTTTTTATCCAGCTTTACTTACTAGCTCTGATTGTTCTTGGAGAAGAAGCATGGTAAATAAACTCCAAGGATCTCGTGCTTAAGAGGCCCCTTCAGGACCGTAGGAACTCAATGACGGCCAAGCGCGTGAAACACTGTTTTCTGTAGCTGTTTCACCCAGAGTGAGACGGGGCGCGGGAAAAGTGAGAGGCAATGCGCCTGTATAAGTATACGTGTGTTCGTGTCCTTTCGCGAGTATCTAGTCGTAGTTGTAATGTAATAGATCTATTTTGCCAAAATTTTTCGTAGTTCAGCTACCATTTCTACATTTTATTAGGTATTTCAAAAATCTTTTTTTTCTGACACTTACAACACATTATTGATGTTCCCAAGGTAGTTAGAGACTCCAATAGACAGTGTAATAATATTAGTAAATAACAGCTGAAAGTAACCCTTTTCCGGCGCGAAAACTCATCGCTCTAATTTCTTTCAGGCAATGTTTTTAATTATAAAAACTATTAGCAAACCTCCATATTGGTCATCTACTGATATAAACAAAGTTTCAGCAAAATCCAGCCTGTAGTTTAGAAATTAAACCGGAACTACGTTTGTATGGGAAAATGGTGCTCTAACGCCCCCTTAAAAGGCTTAAAATAGGCTCGCTGGCAGCCCTGCCTGCGCGGCCCGGCGTCGGCGAATCAATTAAAGAGCACCGTCGATACCGTCTTGCGATACTGTCTGTCAGTGTAAGTGAGCGCCGTCGATAAGATTGTGCCCGCGCTGGTGTGGCGCCTTAAATCCGTTTAATTATTTCAACCGGTTATCGCGAATTCCCCCACTTTTGTTTCAATTGTTTTTCATTCGGTCCACTCCCGGTTTTGCTTCACGCTTGCTGCTTACGTAGTCTGCGGTGAATTAGATTAGTTTTTAGAGCGTTACGCTCAATTTCTTTTGTTTCTTAGCTAGGATCTCATAAAACAGCTTTAGTAGCATAAAACAAAATCAATCAAGCTTGAGTAGCATATTAATGGACCCTTGCTTGGGCTTGACATTGAGCCAAGGTCTAAAGTCGGCTAATGTCAATGTCAATGTCAAGCTCAAGCTAGTGTCTATAAATATGCTGACAGCTACTCAAGCTCGATTGATTTTGTTCACTTAAGGTGGTATTCTAGAACGCTACTCAGACTGTCGATAAAGCAGTGCATGTTTTGATATGAAGGGAGGGATATTCAAATCAAAACATGCACTGTTTTATCGACAGTCGACACTACTAAACTCTACTTAAACTGAGTTTAAACAGAGTTTAAGTAGCGATCTAGTTTGAACTGAGTTTAAGTATCGTTCTAGAATACCACCCTTAGATCACCTACCTGAGCTTGAGCTTGAGATGACGACTGTTAATGCCACCCTTACTTTGCTTCTAAAAATATATTATTTTATCTTATTTACTGTTCAATTAATGACAGAGCTTTGGAGACTTTCAGCCAAATAATGCTTTAGAGTTGATTCAATCCTGCTATGGAACATACATTTTGCGCGGAGTTACTAAGCGAGTTTCCTCACAACTTTTTCCTGCAACATCCACGTGGTGCATTCTTAGTCGATAGCGGAACTTTAAGCAGGCTATCTACTGATCATTATAAACAACTTGTACCAGGTGGCGAAAAAAATGGAGTGAAAATAATATCAGCTGTACAAAAGGCCATACAAAAGGTCGATCAGTACTGCGCCAAATGTATAAAACAGCTGATATTTTTTTCGCTCTATTTTTGTCGCCACCTAGCACAAGTTGTTTGTAGTGATCAGTAGACAGCCTACTTAAAATTCCGCTATCGACTTAGAGTGCACCCTGTAGTATGAGTGAAGGTGCCATCTAATGTCTGAACATTTGACGCTGTATAAATAATATGGAGTCATAAGTATTGTTTGTTATAAAATATTAGCTTTTAGTTATTTATGTTCGCTCTTGACAGAATCAGTATGAAGGCCTATAAAGATTATTCATAGTTCGCTCGCAGGGCCCAATGCGGCTGTAACTAAAGGGCATTAAGTTTATAACTCGTAACGTTTACGACTTGCGACCCAACTGCGGGCTTACTATGGACTTCTTCACTTCTATCGGACGAAAGGGGGAAGCTACGCCTTACCGAATAACTAGATCGAAAACTGTACCCCCGATACAGTTGGAAAGTCGAGCTTCATACCGCATAAAGGAACGAATGCGTCTGGAACCTCTTACTGAGGACTCTACATTTTTATATCGATTTAACGGTTTCACTTACTTTTATTTACGATTACTTTTATTTACGGTAAGCGGATGGGGCCAGTCACAGTTGAGAAAGAGGCTGCAGCATCATAAACTGGATATAGTTGTGTGCAATGTGCATTACCGTACACTGGACTTGCCTGGAAAGAGCTCGAAGCTGCCACGCAAGACCGCGAATAATTTAAATTTTCTCTTTGAGTTCTAGGTTCCTGATAAGGGAGATAAAATTATATCATTATCATCGTCAATGGCTTTTGGAAGAGGAGGTCTCTAGTAGCCCCACCGGCTCAGAGTGGCTAGTGTAGTAGCCCGGGCCGGTCCGAGCCCGACACTGGTCAAATTTCACAGTCGACCGACGCAGCCTTATCTGCCGGATACAGAGCGATATCTCCCTGAAATATGTTTACGGCGCGCGCGGCGCCCGATCGGAAAATGTCAAATTAATTTAGGGTAATGTTTCGGCAAAAATACTGTAGTGGGAGCTGCGTCGGACGTCAATGGATCGATTGAAAAATAAAGCTATTTTATGGCATCGAGCGTTGATAAAGCATAAAGATACGATCCGCAAGCAGAACAGAGGGAAATTATTCGTAGAATCTGACGCGAGCCATCGATTTATTCCGCATTCAAGTTCGACTCTGATTTGATTACTAAATTTAAAAAAAAAATACCCACGACATTTTAGATTCAAATAAGCATAATAATATTCATAAACGGCTGAACCGATATTTTTGAAAACATATTTTTTAGAGCAGGTTTTCTATCGAGTGGATAGAAAACCTGCTCTAAAAAAACTGATCGAAATCGGTACACTCGTTTAAGAGATACGGTGCCACAGACACACACACATAGCGGTCAAACTTATAACACCCTTTCGAGTGTTATAAAACCCGTTTTTTTTTTGTCGGGGGTTAAAAAAAACGGGCAGGAGAAATTTCTTTCCCGTTTTTATCAGAGTCGCCTGAAATAAAAGTGGAAGTAATCAGGCTATTCTAAGCACTGCACTGAACGAGATGTCAGTTCAAAAAGCTATACGGGCCGAAGTGCCACTGGACGTCGTTTATAAATAATCTAAGAAAGGTGCTTTTTCCTTTGACCTGATTTTTAAAGTGCCAGCTGGGGCACAATTTCACGATAAAACTTTTATCCCATTATTGGCTATAACCATCTTGCTTTAGTTCACCGCGTGAAGCGAGATGCCGCTACCCGATAGTTTGATAAAACTTGTATCTTGAAGTTGTGCTACCCTACCTGAGCAAGTAATATTACATCTACCTACTCCACTCAACTCCCAGAAGAGGTATGTTGCCCTTGAGAGGCCTGAGTCTGTAACGCAGTGGTGCCAAAATTGGCTCTCAGTTGACGGCTTCAATTACGACTTAGTGCCGTAAGATCAATCATAGTTTAAACTCAGACCTTAGATTAAACCTTGCATTTTGTATGAAAATTAATCCACCGATAGGGTTGGTTATTTGGTTATTTGTTTTTTTTTTGGTAGCCTTTTTGGTTTAAACTCTGATTGATCTTACGGGTCTCTTATTGAGTAGGCGACATCTCGGACAAAATATTTTCGGACACTTTGTCCGAAATGTCGCTTTATTATTTTAATATTTTTGAGGCGACATCTCGGACACTTACAAATAAAGCTGTTTTGTACAGTCGGATAAAAAAGTCCCTAAGATCTTATTTATGAGGAGACTAATAAAAATGTTACATACCCACATGCAAATAATATCTTGTGTACTCATGCAGTCTTCAACATTTGCTCTCCCCTTTTTGATGAAAAGTACTAGGCTTACATAAGGTGTTAGGAGGATCACCACCTCAGTTCTCACATCATTACGCGGGGTTAGTTAGGAACAAAATGATGTCAGAACTGAGGTGATTATCCTCCTTGCTCCTTATGTAAGCCTAGTACTTTATCAAAAATGAGCCGAACGCGATCTGAGTGCTTAAATTCAGGCTTTAACTGTCAAGGTATACGGCTCATTTAAGCTGCTTTAGCTATCCTAAAATATGCAGCTGGGGTAACGTTCTTTCTCTGTGTATTATATTTGAATACTTTAGTATCTGACTGTACGATACAGGTTCAATATTTTGAGAGTGTCCGAGATGTCGCCTCAAAAATATTAAAAATACAAAGCGACATTTCGGACAACGTGTCCGAAAATATTTTGTCCGAAATGTCGCCTACTCGTCTTATTGATGCTGTCGGTCCTTTTAATGTTTTTTGTAGTAATAGCAAATAATATTCTAGAGCAGGGGTTCCCAACCTTTTTTTGTCTACTGCCCACTTTAAGAATAAATTATCGAGTCGAGAGCTCAGTCGGTGTCTAAGAGTCTTCTTAGCTAGGTAGATGAAATTATAAATCGACCCCAAAGCCCTACACAACGCTCCCTTTTTTTTTCTGGGTCTCTTACCGCCCCCCTTTAGGCCTGCAGCGCCCACAAGGGGGCGTTATCGCCCACGTTGGGAAAGACTGTTCTAGAGGATTAGTTGGCTGGTTGTAGGAGAAAAAGGAGGAAACCCCGGTTTTGTCCTTCTACTAGGATGCCTTCGTCACGCCATTGCGTTACAGATTTAAGCCCCAGAGCCGGTGCCTTACGTTGTCGCCACGTCAGCCCAACTGCCCCGCGCCGCCGTCTGTCCACGTAACCTGATATTTATTGTTTTTTTGTCCGTTTGTAACTGCTGTAGTGCGTTTAGACTAAAGGAGTAAAGTTCTTCTTCTCTCGTGTCGAAAGCGTCAGACGTCGCGCTCCCAGAAACGTGCCAACTTGATCGCGCTGGGGGTCGCATCCAGGAGATCCTGCCAGCTGCACTGTGGAGCATCAGGGCAGGTATGAAGATGCGACGTTGTCTGTGCGGCTCCACATCGGCACGAAACATCTGCATCTTTCGATAATATTCCCCACTTTCTCATATTATCACTCGTTTGGCAACACCACCACGGATGCTGTTTAGGGATTTCCAAACGCTCCAATCCTCTCGTCCTCCTAGCGCCAGTGGAAGAATAAAGTTCATAATAATATTGTGTGTTTGTAATTTTTGACCTTGTAAGTGCACGACTGATTTGATGCGCTGCAAAGCAGCTGACAGGATCTGATCTAAAAGCTACAAGTGTAAAGTATGAGAAATGTATGCTGTATACCGAAACATTAATATCGGGGTAAATGTAACAACCAAATAAAAAAAATAAAAAAGAACTGTATGCTCTACCAAAAATATAAATATAAAGGAAGGGTGAACTACCAAAATAAATATAGGGATTCTTAAAAGAGCGCTGTCTGGTACCTATAGGTAAAGTTTTAACTACTTGTAAATGTGCGTGGATGCGTCCGCCAAGAGACCAAAGAGAATTGCGTAAAGGGGAAAAGGCCTTTGCCCAGCAGTGGGCAAATGTGGGCTGAGGATGATGATGATGATGAAATCTGCGTGCACCTTTACTGGATAATTACGCAAGACCTCTGTGAGTTGAGATTGGCGCATCTCTACAAATTCCTAAAATAGCGTAAAAATGTACTTTCCCGGTCGTCGTCTCGTCTATAAAAATACTCCGCGGTCTTGGACAAAAGTGTTGATTTGGATGAATACCTCCTAGAGGCTGTGAATGAGTGCAATGACGTTCGACAAAGTTCGGACTCTACTGACAGTGGCGAGACGTTAGCAAAACACGACAGTAATGAAATTTCATACAACTTTGCTGGCGCCTAATCAAAGCAGCCGGCAAGTCCGACTTTGCTCAAAGAAGGTTGTCAAATTAAAGACCACATTACGAGCGTTTTTGAAAAAATATATAGTTTGGTACTGTACCGACGAGTGGAATCTAAAGAACCATCTGACTAAAGTGTTCCTGTTTACCTGTGTTATGCGAACGTTCGGGCTACCAGCTTCTTCTGGTTCGCACGAGAGTCGCATCCAAAACCCACGATGCGGATATCTATAAACACCTTTAGGCCGGTCCGCGAAGGCTGTATTTAGTGATCCGCTCACGCCGCCCCCTGACAAGGGTGCGCCCTTTCTCTTCATATAGCGCACACCACGCGTAATATTTCATATTTAAAAGCGTATCGTATTTTTCCTTCGGGAAATATAACTGTTTTATATATTCTGCCGGGGTGCGGTCGCGGGCCGATCATTTTGCACCGTACTGCGGCTTTGAGTAAGTCTTCTTCATTCAGGGAGTATATTGGAAAACAAGCTTTTTTAATTGTATTGTAGGTAGGTGTCTGTGTATCGTATGAAGTGGCCATCCTTGTTTCAGGGTTTCCTAAGCCATGTTTTTATTGTTGTACAAAAATAGAAAAAATATTCCGATGATTCCGACGAAAATAACAAAATCGTCTTCCGTAAGACGAATACCAATGATATTGACAAATTCGCATCAACAGTTACTTGATAGCTCAATTGGTAGAGCGCCTGCACGGTATGCAAGAGATTGCGGGTTCAAGTCCTGTCCCGAGCGATTTTTTTAACCTCATAAAAACCTTTATAATCGTCCCTAGCACGGGTCAACTAAGGCCTTTGCATCTACGTAATGAGATAATTTATACAGCGTCCAGTGGCACCTTCACTCACACTAGATGGGTTAGTGTTTTAGAACATACAATAAGATTATCTTGTTATTTTCGGCATAGAATTTGCTTTAGTAGATGTGAAACTGGCTAACATTTTTAAAGCTTATTTGCATGCAAAATTAAAACGTACACGAAAAGTAAATATAGACAGACTAAGGTGGGACGATAGCAACGTTACGGGAAATTCATTTTTATATTTTGTAGCTAAACTGAGCTATTTTTGTTTAGCGATTTTTCGTTCGCGGCAATAACATAGTATTCTTTTCAATATTGTAAATAACAGAACAACAATAATTCATCCGATTATGTGTTCTGGTCTACGAGGCAGTGGCACTGCCCAAAAAACTTGTTGATAACCAGAACACATAATCGGCTAAATTATTGCTGTTCTGTTGTTTACAATAATGAAAAGAATACTATGTTATTGCCGCGAACGATAAATCGCTGAACAAAAATAGCTCAGTTTAGCTACAAAATGTAAAAAACTGTGAAAGTTTTGAATTTCCCGCCACGTTGCTATCGTCCAACTTTAATATCAAAATACAAAATTGTTTTCCCACGTAGTATGTACTTAACTCTACAGCAATTTCACATAGTAAGTACCTAAATAGGTATAAATTCTACAACGGTCGTACTGCTATGTGGTTCACTAAAAGGGTAATATTTCAGATCGAACTGTGTAATATGGAACCAACAGCAGGCAGTTAATGTCGCACGGAAATTACACGTAATGATTATTTGCTAGTTATTTACATTATTATCGAGTCTAAAATTAAGGGTGGACGATAGCAACGTGGCGGGAAATTCAAATTTTTTACCGTTTGTTACATTTTGTAGCTAAAGTGAGATATTTTTGTTCAGCGATTTTTCGTTCGCGGCAATAAAACAGTATTCTTTGCATTATTTTAAACAACAGAACAACAATAATTTAGCCGATGATGTGTTCTGGTCTACGATGAACAAAAATAGCTCAGTTTAGCTACAAAATGTAAAACAACTGTGAAAATTTTGAATTTCCCGCCACGCTGCTATCTTTAAAACATGTGAAAATGGAACTCTTTGGCTGTAGAATGCAGTTTGTTTCATCTAACTGTCAATTGTTTTTCATTGCTACCAACGCTCTTTCTACTTTATTTCCGCATCCAGTCCTGTCCATCCCAGGGTTGTCTGGAAGAGATAGCTTTTAGCTATAAGGCCGCCATTTGTACAAAATTTGGTTGTAAAAGGGATCTGTAATATTCTTTCTGTTGTGCAATAAAGAGTTTTCTATCTATCTTTCACTGTCGTCCCTGCCTTCTCTATTCTCGCTGCTGCAGGGGCGCATTAGCGGATTCCATCTCGTATATTAACTTGTTTCTTTTTATCGATGTCTCTCCCAGTTATTACTAGGCCGTGTCTCTCCGCTTGACATGGGTAAATCCCTTTTACTCATATTTGTGCGCCAAACGCCAGGAGCCGTCGGTTTTTGTATGACTCGCTCCTTGGGGTTACATGTCGTTAGACCTAAAATGGTTTGACCTAAGTTTATTTCACCTATGGACGCTCACGGAGCGCTCACAGCCAAGTTGGACTAGCCATTCTTAATAGATTTGCGAAGTTAAGCAACATCGAGCGCGGTCGTTCAATGGATGGGTGACCGCTAGTGGCAATAATATCTGAGCGCTCCCGTGCTTCGGAAGGCACGTTAAGCCGCTGGTCTCGCCCGACTGTTGTTATTGTAAAATTTCTCAACTTCAACGCTGTATATTCAGTAGATCGATCGGTACAAACTGTTGGCAAGTAGTTGCACTGTACTCCGTCTTGCGCGGTGCCTGACTGTCAAACTGCCTTCCTTGCACGCCATCGCTTGCTTGGTACAGTCGGCCACAGTCTAGGATATCCCATGGTAGCTCTTTCCGCGCGCGGCATAAGGGCGCCAATCGAACAAAAAGGGGTATCCTAGCGACTGTACCTACGGTTAATTTGCCTTTATGTGGAGAGACGTCTAGACTGCATTTTATGGGAGGAATGAAAAAATAATAAAACGGCGGCCTGTTGCCAAAAGGTTCTGTCGAATTTTATGTGTCGTCTCAATTATCATCATCATCATCATCAGCCCGCCTCCGCCCAAGGGAAAATGCCCTATACCCAGCAGTGTCGTCTCAAGACAACACTGAAATGTAAAGTAAGCTGTAAGTACCTAAGTCTCTATCACTTAGAAAATATCTGCCAACAAATATAAATGGCGTTGCGCAAAAATATCTACCAACAAATATAAATGGCGTTGCGCAAAAATATCTACCAAGAAATATAAATGGCGTTGCGCAAAAATATCTACCAATAAATACAGGGTGTTAAAAGACCGCCACCAAAGCGGGAAACTACGTATTGTCCTCATCATAACGAACATTTTTGCCCAAGGAACTATGCCTGGGAAATCAACGGTTTCCGAGATATTAAGGTTCAAAGTCGGACTTTTCAAAACTTTTTTTTTTGCAGAAATGTATTCAGTATCTAGTACTTATCATTTCGTCTTAAGAAGCCATATCAATATTTTGAATATTTCTTACAAAAAATTACGTTAAAATTGCAACCCGCAATGTATTCTAAACATCGGTACCTCAAGTGTTAGTAGTATAAACTTATACCAACGCTTGCGCAATATGACCGCCGTGCGTTACACGTCCATTGTGTGATAAAATATTTTTCAATATTATAACCTAAAAAACCAAAATCATTTCCCAGCAAAAATTTATCGAAAAAGTACTTTGTTTTAGTGTCCAGTATGCGTGCCTTTCGGGTCTGTCGGCGGTCTTTTAACACCCTGTATAAATGGCGTTGCGCAAAAATATCTACCAACAAGTATAAATGGCGTTGCGCAAAAATATCTACCAACAAATATAAATGGCGTAGCGCAAAAATATCTACCAACAAAATATATAAATGGCATTGCGCAATAGATGTGATAACAGCCAAGCCGATAATATTTAGGTTTAGTTAACGTTGGCAAAATCCATTAAAAGTGAAATCCATTCACGTATACAGAAAAAAAAACAATGTCATAGGTTTTTACAATGTTTTGGGCTGCACTTTTATTAGTTTTGCTCACATTTGCCAAAGTTTTGACTGCGCGCCGAACTTGAGACATTCATTGTCTAAGGTACCTAAGTTTCAGCTAATAAGTAAGTTTACTTTCATACTGGTGTTGCACAAAAGTTTACTAGACTACTCTCAAGTTATTATTAGAATATTAGCTAATAGTAAAGTTCAAGCAGCAACTAGGAATTACATTTTGAGAGCTTTATCTGTGGCGCGTCATATTTCATACATTCCACTTGGTTCCAGAGATTAAAAATGTAAAATAACGGTCAAAATATGTCTCTAATTTCTACTTGGTGTATAGATTGGAGACCTCCCCCCATAAAATATATTTACTTTTTTTTTTATTAAAGAGAATAATATAGGACTCTATACTACAATCTCATAGACTTGAGATTTCCTAAAAAAAATCTCGAGAATCGCCCAATACAGCCTTTAAAAATAAAACCAAACACCTGAACAACAAGCTAGAGCAAAAAGCCGCCCATGCACCCAGCTCAGACAAATAATCTGGTTGAGTATCGCCATAAGTCACGCGGCACAAAGGACGGTTAACAGGCTAGCACTCATATTGACACTGTGAAATATGCACCGCGCCGCACTCTCATTACAAGCGTGCCCGGGAGCACATTGAACTAACCTATACCTGGATAATGTGCTCCAAGAGTCACCAAAAATTATTGAGCTCCGAGTCTACTGGAACAATCCGGCGTTTGTATGTATGTATGAATGTTCGTTCGACGATAACTTGAGTAAATTTAGTCGGATCGTCGTGTAATTTGGTAGGCAGGTAAATGAGGCAAAGAGAATTTTTAAGGTTGAACATGAGTCAAATCGGTCGAGAGGTTGTTGAGATATGGGGTCGCGAGTTCATAGTTCGGCGCGAACCACTAGTGTAATGATATCCCGACAAGACAACAACTCTATTGAGCGCACTGTAATGCAGGGAAGGATGGAAGGCCCTAGAACTCGGGGAAAACCACCGATGAGATGGACTGACCAAATAAAGACCACTGTGGGGAGAACACTGTATGAATGCACCCGGGCAACCTCTGACCGACATAATTATGGCGTTAGCCACTGATAGTAGGTACTACTTGTGGACCAGGACCGCTCTGACAAGAGCGTAACGTCGAATAAGAAGACGAAATGAAATACTCTCTATACACTCATACTCTATACTCTCTCGCTATACTCTCACATTCGCATTGCAAAACATGCCATAGGTACGCAAAAAATCTGCGCAAATGGTTTAGGGAAACTGGGAAACTGATCGCCAACCTGCTGTATTTGCTATCCTTTACAGGCTTACTAACGTGGTGTGTAGGATCTTTGCAATGGTGGTTGAAGGAATAGACCCACTGACTTGCAAAGCTGTGCTTGTCCGTTATTCAGCTTGGCAGAAAATAACAAAACCTCACACGACATTGCCGACATTAATTAGTGACATCTTAAGTATTTTAATCCTACCATATCTCTGTCTTATTGTGCATCTACTTGTGCTACTTTTTATTTCTGTATCCAGTCCTGTCCATGCCAAGATGGCCTGGAAGAGATCGATTTTAGCGATAAGGCCGCCATATTTACTATATTTTGGTGTAAGAAGTTATCTGTAATATACTTTCTGTTGTGCAATAAAGAGTTTTCTATCTCTATCAATCTATCTATGTGAGGGTCAAATCCGGTTTTTGATCCTCAATTAGCCGAGACCCCAGAATACTTCGCTGGCGGTCACACCGCTGCACAGCCGCTATAATCAAAAACATTTTGTAATAAAGCGCTCGCGAGCGCTGGACTGACCCACTTTTAATATTGGAATTTTGCGACACGGTGATTATGTGCCATAATAATTATAAATACGCAATAACAAGGATATGTTGACTTTGATTAAAATTTTCTCACTAAATATAACTGGGTTCGGTCTGTGGAGACTAGTAGAGAGGCATTATGAAAATATGGTAGTTTTGTTACAGGTATCGGGTGATTTACCCCTCTCTCTATCTCTCTGTCTGTATTCACCCTCCGACTATTTATCCTACAACTAGCACTTACAGGCATGGACATTGGCTAAATACCATCAGCAGGTTGGAAGCCTACCTCTAACTAACAGCATTAAGTAATGTAGAACTACTAATAGAAAAAAATACAAGACAGTACGATTTTTTATTGACTTTAAAATAATAGTATCCCATCTTATTTTTTGTAAGACCCATCTTCTACGTCTAAGTGTATCATATACCTAAGTTGGCCAAATGAAGATTGACCATCAGGCGAAGCTAAGTAACAAATCACTCCGGCATCCAGACTTCAAAAATGGCTAGCCAAGGCATAGAGATGACAGGTAAAACGAACATAAGACACTGTATATGTCCAACCACATACATATAAATGCATCTAGCGCGCGGGCAGCTGGCGGGTTTAACCCGTGTCACGCCCGACAGACGGACAAACGGATTAAAATCTTTTCGGTTGGACATCCGGCTGACGTCACACTGTCACAGCTAGTGATGTACGCTTGGAAACATTGCCACTCCCGGCAATGTTTCCACTGGAAACATTGCCGGAAAGTTTCCGAAACTTTCCCAATGTTCCCATAAATTCCCAGTAGTTTTTTTGTTTATAATTCATGCTTATTCTTGAAATATCGCGTTCGTTAATCACGTGACAATGCATAAGCGTCTTTCCTTACAGTGTTGCCATATAGAAACTGCATAAAATGGGTATTTTCTTTAAAAATTCCATGAAATCCCTACTTATTGCCAATAAAAGTGAATTATTCATATGATTTACTTATATTAGTGAAGTCAATCATGCTGATTCTTGAAATATCGCGTTCGTTAATCACGTGACAATTCATAAGCGTCTTTCCTTACAGTGTTGCCATATAGAAACTGCATAAAATCGGTATTTTCTTTAAAAATTCCATGAAATCCCTACTTATTGCCAATAAAAGTGAATTATTCATATGATTTATATATATTAGTGAATTCAATCTTCAATGAAACTCAGAGTTATTGTGTTTTTTTGTCTTCAACCATTGGCTACCGATGTTATGCTCCTTGACAATGGTCAACAGTGGGCTGAATTGATTGACTGATCGCGGGTTTCTATAATATTCCAAATTATTAATACTAGTAGTTCGCCCCGAACTGTAAACTCGGGATGTATAGGTACATTTCCCCAGGTAAGCCATGAAACTTGGTAGATGAATGAATTAGACGACGGGGTACTCTAAGAAAAAGGCTCGACGAGATCTACCCGATAAAAGTATCAAAACTTTAACTGTCCATATCTCCTAAACGGCTAATGCTAGACCCATGTTCATGGTACTCTAAGAAAAGGGCTTGACGAGATCTACCCAATAAAAGTATCAAAACTTTAACTGCCCATATCTCCTAAACGGCTAATGCTAGACCCATGTTCATGGTACTCTAAGAAAAGGGCTTGGCGAGATCTACCCGATAAAAGTATCAAAACTTTAAGTGCTCATATCTCCTAAACAGCTAATGCTAGACCCATGTTCATGGTACTCTAATAAAAGGGCGTGACGAGATGTACCCGATGAAAGTAGGTAGATCTCGTCGAGCCCTTTTATTAGAGTACCATGAACATGGGGTTCATGGTACTCTAAGAAAAGGGCTTGACGAGATCTACCCAATAAAAGTATCAAAACTTTAACTGCCCATATCTCCTAAACGGCTAATGCTAGACCCATGTTCATGGTACTCTAAGAAAAGGGCTTGGCGAGATCTACCCGATAAAAGTATCAAAACTTTAAGTGCTCATATCTCCTAAACAGCTAATGCTAGACCCATGTTCATGGTACTCTAATAAAAGGGCGTGACGAGATGTACCCGATGAAAGTAGGTAGATCTCGTCGAGCCCTTTTATTAGAGTACCATGAACATGGGTCTAGCATTAGCTGTTTAGGAGATATGGGCACTTAAAGTTTTGATAATTTTATCGGGTAGATCTCGTCAAGCCCTTTTCTTAGAGTACCATGAACATGGGTCTAGCATTAGCCGTTTAGGAGATATGGGTAGTTAAAGTTTTGATACTTTTATCGGGTAGATCTCGTCGAGCCCTTTTCTCAGAGTACCATGAACATGGGTCTAGCATTAGCCGTTTAGGAGATATGGGCAGTTAAAGTTTTGATACTTTTATCGGGTAGATCTCGTCGAGCCCTTTTCTTAGAGTACCATGAACATGGGTCTAGCATTAGCCGTTTAGGAGATATGGGCAGTTAAAGTTTTGATACTTTTATCGGGTAGATCTCGTCGAGCCCTTTTCTCAGAGTACCATGAACATGGGTCTAGCATTAGCCGTTTAGGAGATATGGACAGTTACAGTTTTGATACTTTTATCGGGTAGATCTCATTGAGCGAGCATCATGATCACTGTCACTGATTTGATTAGCCTAATAAAGGAATCTCTAAGATTAATGAATAAGCTCTACTAAACTGTTAGTGAGAAGAGTTTAAACCATGTTTAAACTCCGACTGTGCGGGAAGAGTTTAAACTGTGTTATCAATGAGCGTTCTGTAATACCACCGTGAAACCCTCATTTCTTATAAACGACATAAAATGGTCAGCCACACATGCCACCCGTATAATTTTCGATTTATGAGGAAAAATAAAAAATAAAACATTTTTTTTTCTTCTAAGTTCATGTTATGCATGTATGCTACGGAACCAACGCTGCGCGAATCCGACTCGACCTTGGCAGGTTAAGGTAGTGTGTGGTTAATTAGGATTTTAAGTTTTAGCTGTTTAAATCTAGAATTTCGTACTTTGTGACATATCATAAAGGGAAATTGTAACCTTTTTAGTTGTTTAAAACGTTGCGGGCGACTGTTCCATTATCTTTATCATAAAATTCATCACAACACTATACAAGATCATCGATATTTGCATAAATAATGGTAAAGTTTACCAACAAATATCCCGAGAAAGATTGCTTGGAAACTTTGCCGGAAATAAACTGGAAACATTGCCAGGAACATTGCCGGGAACATTCCCAATGGGAAACATTGCCGGAAATAAACTGGAAACATTGCCGGAAACATTCCCAATGGGCTGGCAGTTTTCAAAGTTATGGGGTTTTTATTGATAATTTATTACCTGGTGTATAGAGAATCCAAAATCATGTACAGATCAGCAAACAAATATTGGAATATCTCAAGATTTGAGCAAAGTTCCCAGTAAATTCCCAGTTGGGGAACATTGCCGGCAATGTTGCCGGCAATGTTTCCAGCGATTGGGAATGTTCCCGGGAACGGTACATCAATAGTCACAGCGCAGCCTTCATAACGATATTATTAGCTAGTTTTGATAAAAGCGCAAACTGGTTCGTTCATTTTCAAAATATTACTCGCGCAGCGGCTACTCAAACGCAGTTCGAGACTAGCCGTGGCGTCGCGAGGGCAGTCACGTTCTCCATGAAGAAGGTCTCCGAATGAGAACCGAAACTAGTCGGCTACACCGACAAATTACTAGTGAGTAAAACCGTGATTTAATAGAAAAAAATATTACTCGTACCATGTTAAAAATTACTTCTTACAAAAATGCACAGGTAATAACGAAGACTACCCGGTTATTGTCACTTCAAGGGGTCTACCGGCTAAGACGAAGCCGATAACCATTGGTGAAAATCGAAGTTCGATTTATGAAAAATTAACTGGGTGGCAGAACAATTTTCATAATCGAACTTCGATTTTCGCCAATGGTAATCGGCTTCGTCTTAAGCCGGTAGACCCCCAGGTCTCTTCCAATGTTATATTAGCCCATCTACAGGGTGCATTCTAAGTCGATAGCGGAACTTTAAGTAGGCCATCTACTGATCAATACAAGCAACTTGTACTAGGTGGCGAAAAAAATGGAGCGAAAAAAATGTCAGCTGTTCCATACAAAAGGTCGACTCAGTACTGCGCCAAATGTATGAAACAGCTGATATTGATGTCAGAGACCCTTTGGGTGGCCTAAAAACTCTGACACCAGGGGTGGCCACTACCTCATTCGATTACCTATTGATCAGTAGAAAGCCTACTTAAAGTTCCGCTATCGACTTAGAGTGCACCCTGTAGTTGAGATGCCCTTCTTCTGACATGTTTTTAATTCGCCCTGGATGTTTTCTACTCTCAAACTAAGGCCTTTGCATCTACGAAAAGAGAGGATTTATACAGCATCTAGTGGCACCTTTCGGGTGAAGAGACCACCCGGAGCTGCAATGCCTGCTACATCATCTTACTCCTATTGTACTAGCTAGACTGAATAGCGTAGTAAAGACCTCTAAGAATCTTAATATTTACGCAAGAAAGAACAATAATACTGCAAAATCCAGGCCTACATTTAACGAAGAAGAAAGAAAAAAAAAAGAATCTACGAGTAACATTGCAATAATTACTTAGAGCCCTACCTATGTAAATATGCCGCATAAATTCTCATTAACTAAGAGCAAAAGCGACTGTCGCTTACAATCAATGAGTATTAAAATTCAACGTTATTTTTTCTCAGACTCCCGAGTTGCGGCGACTTCTTAACAAGAAAAATAGCCCTTAAGCCCTTTTAAGTAGCGAACAACCGAAGTTGGTAATTGAACAAGTAATTAGCATAAGATTGGAGCCCCTAATTTACGCCATTGGGGAAAATAAACCGAGAGCCTTTGGGTCTCTAGATACTGGAGCCTTAGTCTGTAACGCAATCAAATGGCGTGTCGATGGCGTCCCAGCAGAAGGACAAAACCGGTGTTTCGTCGTTTTTTCCTACAACCAGATAACTCATCCTCTAGAATTAGAATCAAAATATTATTTGTTGTACTACAAAAACATTAAAAGAATCAGAATCAGAATTTTTTTTTCTTCAATATGCTATAAATAAATAATTTACATTGAACGTCAAAATATTATCTAAAGTAAAAAAAGCATACGAGTATAAATCAGATACTTATTACTATCTAATACTAAGTATCTAGCTACATTTTTTTTTAAAAGGACCGACAGCATTATTAATCGTAATTGAAGCTGTCAAATGGGTGCCCATTTTGGCACCATTGTTACATTTGTTACAGGCTAAGGCCCCTGGTTTGCGCCATCTCCAATCAACCAACAGGCAGATAGATAGAAACACGTCAAGTTTTTAAAACAGTTCGGATATTTGAACCTGATAAATGGGGCATAGAATCATAAATTAATCCATTAGGTCAGCTAAAATTACGCGATACGTCCGTCAGGTCAGTGGTCGGCAACCTCTTGAGACTAAAGAGCCAAAATATTATTCGTTTCAATATTGAAAAATGCCTATTTTCATAATTTTCTGATTTTACTCTTAATTGTTTTTGATATAGATTCCCATTTATTTAAAAAAACGCGCAGGCAGTTTTACCTTAAAATTACATAGTAGAAATTTTCTTCGATGTAAATAGGGCAAACGCGCGCAGAGCGCTCAAAAAATCGCCGATTTTATTCTTGAATTTCCTTACGATTTTGGGGGATCATGTTTATTTTTTTGCGGAACTGAAGAGCCGCACCTTTGAGAGTCACATGCGGCTCGCGAGCCACAGGTTGCCGACCATTGCTTTAGGTCAAATTATTTTTTAGACATCTCCTGTTTACTATTTTCTACATAATTTAAACACAATTTTTAACGGATTTAACACTCTTTTTATTGTGTTTAAATTATCTCCTGTTTATTCATATTGTTTTATTCGAGGGTATTGTGGGTAATTAGTTTTTATTTGGCTGATTTATTGGTCTGGAGGTCAAACATTATACAAATAGACAAAGGTAAGGTATGAATATTGACCTCTGTACTAATTACCTTCGTTAAAATGATAATTGGTCAAAACAAATATACTTGTCGGCCTAAGTTTCGAATGGAAAGCCAAACCTTCTACTTTATAGTTTCTATGCTATAGTTTCATTAATCTGACTTAGTAAAAGCCTAGGTACCTAGGTAATTGAGCTTTCATACATGATACGAAAGCTAAAAAGGAATACATGTTTTATGAGATCTCTATCATTAAATATTTATCAGGATGGCTCCACAATATTTTTTTATAAACTAGTCTAGTCGCGGTTATTTTTGGTGGTGCAATAAATAAGTAACCTTATTTTTTATCGCCAGAAAAAGCCGCAACTACATCAGGAATAACTTCGGTTCTTGAAATAATAAAAGAAACTGGGTACGATTCGAGTGGTTTCTATTAATCATCATTTACGAATATAGCAAAGCATTCTGGGCTCCCTACCGCAGAGCACCGACCTAGGGTAGGCATTCTATTTGTATATATTCAGTTTGTAGGCTAGGTCAATATTCAATACACAATAGTCAATTAAACCATTGACGTCTTCAGTTCGATTGTATTTTCCATGCAAAATCAAGTCTCAACCTCCCAAAACATACAACAACACGGCACTCGACAAAAACAAGAACCCTACAAGTAACTAAAGCGGACCACATCAAGCGCCTGCCTCGACAAAAACAGTCCGCTGTTCCACCGCGTGACAAGTGACGTCACAACACCAGTGTAGCTGGACCCCTCTGCAACCATAATAAGCTCTTTCAGAAGGGCCAGGGAAGGTGGGCAGGACAGATTAGCGATAGTAAGCCGCGGGTGAGGGGGCTCAACTAGACAAAGGTCTCTATGATTGAGGCGATTATTATTGTGATAGGGGAGAAACGAGATACTGCCAGATCTTATGACTGGCGGGTTCGCTTTACTATGAAACGTCTATAAAGCCGCTTTGTAGTTTGATACCTAGCATGCGGATGCTAGGTATCAAACTATAAAGCGGCTGGAGTGCGGACTCCACGTCAGTAATTACAGCAAATTTTCTGGTTGAAGAATAACTAAGGGTGGTATTCTAGAACGCTACTTAAACTCAGTTCAAACTAGAACGCTACTTAAACTCTGTTTAAACTCAGTTCAAACTAGAAAGCTCCTTGAACTCTGTTTAAACTCAGTTTAAGTAGAGTTTAGTAGTGTCGACTGTCGATAAAACAAACTGCATGTTTTGATCTGAATATCCCTCCCTTCATATCAAAACATGCACTGCTTTATCGACAGTCTGAACTCAGTTTAAACTGAGTTTAAGTAGCGTTTTAGAATACCACCCTAAGAATAACATCTAAGAAGATTGTAGCCAATCTTCTGATCGAAGAATAACTAAAAATAACGGAGAAGATTGCAGCCAATTTTCTGGTTGAAGAATAACTAACAAGACAACTTAAAATTCTCGGGAGGTTTCTTTGAGAGGAAGTTCCAGGTACGTACGTAATAATTAGGGTCGTCAAAATATTTCCTAGTATTTTGTTATAACTATAGTATTATGGACTTCTTGTTGTATTGTGTCGAAAACGACGACGTTCACAACCATGTGCGATCAAGGTCCACTTCACTCCACTCTTCCGTACACTCAAGGACCTTGATCGGACATGGTTTCGATTGATCCGACTAAATAGCCGGCAAACAACAAATATTTGGCGAAAGGGAACATCTCTTCTCCAACCACACGTTTACTAAAAAGTTAAAAACACGTTGCTTCTACGTTACTAGGTATACAAAACCTACACAATTTTTTCTATTCAAGTATCTGGAAAAGTGGTTGCGAGACAACTATTTGCATCTCGCCCCGATTTCTAAAAACACCAAAACTAACTTATGTAATTATAATTTTGAGACTGAAAGTCGAGCCTCAAAGACCTATTTACACCTCGACTACTAAACTAGCGAGCCAACTTGCATGGCAAGTGGAGTTCTCAGCATCGTTTGCACACTTCAAGCGAGTTAAAGATTCAAACACTGCGCGGCGTGATCCTTTGCCATTCACTAGCCATACTCAACTATTCGTGTGTAGATGGCGATTTCTACTCGACTTGTCCAGTTTCAACCCACCCCATACATATGTCTCGGCAGCTAAAACTGCAGCGCAAAGCTCGTCGCTAGTTATAAAGTTCGCTGTATTGATGGCGGGCGAGTAACTTACCACTGTACTGGTTGAGTGTAAGCCCACTCCAAGTGTCTCGGCAGCCGAAACTGCAGCGCTGAGCTCGTCGCTAGTTACAAAGTGTGCTGTATTCATGGCGGCCGAGTAACTCGTCACTGTACTGGTCGATTTTAAACCCACTCCAAGTATCTCCAGCTGAACTGCAGCTCGGAGCTCGTCGCTGGTTGCAAAGTGTGCTGTATTCATGGCGGGCGAGTAACTTACCGCTGTACTGGTTTAGTGTAAGCCCACTCAAAGTGTCTCGGCAGCCGAAACTGCAGCGCGGAGCTCGTCGCTAGTTACAAAGTGTGCTGTATTCATGGCGGGGGTAGAGAGCGGGGGGCAGGGGGCGTGTGCGCCGCAGCGCCGCCTGACTCGCAAGCAATAAAACTTACTCGGGGAGTGGCGCGAGATATGGGCGGAAGCGGGGGAGGTGAATAGAGCAAGCTCAAATTATGATCGAGCCACAGCCTACTTACTGCTTTGAATAAAGCGTTAGCTACCTGGTAAACAAAGTTCACTCTTGCCATCACTGAACATACGAGTAGCATTATAAAGATTTTTATAAGGTGAACAATTCGCTCGGGACAGGATTTGAACCCGCAACCTTCTTGCATTCCGTGCAGGCCCCTCTACCAATTGAGCTACCGAGTCAAGTACTGTCTTTGCGAATTTTCTAACCTTATTGAAACTCGTCTTACTGATGATGGGGCGCCATCTAGTGTAATAGTTTTCACGAATTTTGTAACCTTATAAAAATCTTTATAAAGTTCCCTAGCACGGGTTAGTGCTTTAAAAAATACAAAAATACGAGTAGCAATCAATGATATGCCTTAGAACTATAGCGATAAAACACATCGAGCATGCCGCAATGTTGCGCAGTCCTGTTTTGCACGAAAAAAAAGGAGGATACAATAAAATTGTCTGACAGATAAAACGAAAGTGGTTAGTAGCGGGACAAAAACCGCTATTTGCCATGATAAAATTAATCTCAGATATTGCAAAATATTCACAACATTATTCTAACTAGTGGTTCGCCCCGAACTTTGAACTCGCGACCCCATATCTCAGCAACCCCTCGACCGATTTGGCTCATGTTTGAACTTACAAATTCTCTTTACCTTATTTACCTGCCCACCAAATTTCGTGACGATCCGACTAAATTTACTCAAGTTATCGTCGAACGAAGATTCATACATACATACATACATACAATCGCCGGATTGTTCAAGTAGACTCGGAGAACTTCACTCGCTTCGCTCGCTCGTTCAATAAGGGATTTTCTGACAGCTAAAAAAAATAAAAAAATAGTTCTAAAAGCTGTGACAGATGGCGTTGATACGACATGTTTTCTATCACAAAGTAAATTAGTGCTTAATACAGCGAAAATATTTCTTCACTTCATTGCTCTGTGACTTCATCTTTCATCGTTGTAGCTGTCATTCCATTTTACAGTACATGAAAAAGTGCACGACTTTGTTAATGTTCTTGTATGAGTGAATGGTAAATCCGAAAACACTTCATTTTGCTCCACAACTAATACCTAAATGTGTTTGGACGTATACGAAGGCCAACGAGCGCGAACTGGCATACAAAAAATAACATGTCTCGTCAGTGACATCTAGTTACAAATTTGGAACTACAACTTATGAGCTGTCAGAAAATCCCTAATTAGAAGAAAACCCGCGTAGGCCATACAGACAGTGTCATTTTTGAGCTCACGCTACACTAGCGCCCCTAGCGGCAATCGCAGTGTTACCAGATTGGGTATTTTTCTCGCAATTCTGGGTAAAAATTTGGCTCTTGGAGAAATTTTGGAGAAATGTTTGGAGAAAAAGAAAACACAGTGGACAGTTTTGGATAATATTTTTTTTTGTTTTGGAACGCATCCGTACATTGCTCATGCATTTTTACGAACGCGTCCATTAGTTTTCCAACGCTCAGCTGGGCTGCTGCGTTCAGAACTTTGGGAGTTTTAGTTATTTGAATAAACTTTCAGTTTGTTTTATGTCAATACCATAGACAAAAAGTTTCGTTAAACTACAGTGAATGCCATTTGTTTGTAGTTTTACTGGTAGAACTACTAACAAAAACATTGTCTTTGATACTACCAGGCGAAATATGCCGTAGAATAAGGGAAAAAACGAGTCTGGGCCTTTGGGTAAAACCATGGAAAATAGTATCGTTTTGGAGAAAAAAATATTTAAATTTGGGGAGAAACGGAAAAACGCATCTGGCAACCCTGGGCAATCGGTGCGCAGTGGCTCTCAATCCCACCCACGGTTTCCGCACGCTGTTCGCTCGTAGCTCGCCCCACAAGTGTGAAGCGTGGTTCTACGAGGCCCAACTTCAAGCAACTTACGGGAACACCTCCTTAATTGGGTAAATATAGCGCTCGAGCCACTTTCTGCCGATCTCCCTTCAATAGATAACGCATAGTGTTTACACAGGCTGTCTGGATAGAGAATTTGTGATATTTTTGTAGCAACACCACTCGATAACGGTGAAGGAAAACCTTCTGAAACCCGTGGCTTAGTAGGCATCACTTGTATTGACCTAGCATTTCCTGAGAGTTCGGCCGACTGTACTTATCAGATGGTAGAGGTACTGGATTAGGTTCATTTAAATACAGGGTGTGGTTTTAGTTAGTGACGACTCAGGGACGATAGTTTTAGTAACGCTTGAAACAAAAGTAATGTTTTATTATTTTCTAAAAAAAAAATATTTACAATTTACCTTGTTCAATTTGTTCTATGATAACACACCCCCGGCCATCTCAAAACGTGCGATGTGGCGCCCGATGCGAAATAGTTAGGAAGGCAACAATTAAATGATTTTTGGATATTTTTCACAGTTTTTTTTTTATTTCTTCTGATTTTTTTTGTTCTTTTGAACCCTGAGTCGGGTGTCACTTCATAAAACAACATCTTGTATGTCCAAAGCACTGCAGCGTCCCAATAATAGGTATGTATAAATCATGTGACATCTAAAAAGCTAAGTTTTCTTTAGTTATACTCCGTGCAATTTTAGTGGTTTTAAAGCCGAAGGTATTTTGTTGCACTGGTGATTCTGAGCCAATATACGAAATTTCATTCCAAAATGCGCGAAAAAAAAATTCACTTCTCCATACAAATGGTGTCAATTGGCGATAGCCGTTTGTATGGGGAAGTGGTTTTCTTTTTCGCTCATTTTGAAGTAAAATTTTGGAATTTGGCTCAGAATCACGAGTGCAACGAAATACCTTCGGCTTTAAAACCACTAAAATTGCACGGTGTATAGAGCTCGAGCAAGAGGCGGCCGACGATAGAGAGGATTGGAAGAAAAAAGGGGAGTCCTTTGCCCAGCAGTGGGATATTATGGAGGCTACATAAAAAAAAAAAACATTATATAGCTCAATTGGTAAGCCACTTTCAGTTTTTTTTTTATTTCAATCCTTTTTCATAGCTATCTATGTAAAAATAATAGATAGCCTTCCTATAACATTATGTTCAGTAGATAATAAAGCGAAACAAAGCGGCGCTACGAGGCCTCGGCTGCAGCTGCGTGTAACGGTCAATTTGCATACAGCTCGGCACGGGGCCTTTGAGCCCCGTATGACCCCACATGGGGACTGTAGACCCCAGATAGGACATGGGGGCAAACTAGCTTAGTGCAGAAGTACAGCTAAGCGTAACGCTTGCATGCAGTTCGGCACGGGGCCTGTGGGCCCCGTATGACCCCACATGGGGACTGTAGACCCCAGCTAGGACATGGGGGCAAACTAGCTTAGTGCAGAAGTACAGCTAAGCGTAACGCTTGCATGCAGCTCGGCACGGGTCCGTTGGGCCCCGTATGACCCCACATGGGGACTGTAGACCCCACCTAGGACATGGGGACAAACTAGCTTAGTGCAGAAGTACAGCTAAGCGTAACGCTTGCATGTAGTTCGGCACGGGGCCTTTGGGCCCCGCATGACCCCACATGGGGACTGTAAACCCCAGCTAGCTAGGACGTGGGGACAAACTAGCTTAGTCACACCAGCGCCCAACGCACTGATCACGTCGCTTTATTCTCGCTATAGTTAATTTACATCCAGCAAGTTTTTACGGTGTATCTTTACTGAGCTTTAATTAGAAACATGGTTTAGTATTATGCTACATAGCTTTTGGCCGCGACTTCGTCCGCGCAGACTTAGTTTTTTTCCCGTTAACACAATAAAAAAATGCCACCCAGCAATAATGTAGCTTCCCATTAGTGAAAGATTTTAAAAAATCGGATGGGTTGTTTTGGAAATCACCCCCTACATACATTATGTACATACATACTTTTTTCTATTAAATCACGGTTTTACTCACTCGTAATTTGTCGGTGTAGCCGACTAGTTTCGGGTCTCATTCGGAGACCTTAATCTTACATACATACTTACAAACTTTTCCTTTTTAAAATATTAGTGTAGATAGTGTAGACAAAGCGAGCCTTCTGTCGGAGTCCTTGCCACAAACGAGTAGCGGGACGTGTCTCCGGCGCTACGCGCGACGAATTAAACGCGCGTTTTATTGCCCTCCCGAGACCCGCTGAACTACCGCGCGCTCCGCAATGTTTCAACCTCATGGTCTGTGGTTTCAACTCTGAAGCCAGGCAGCTTCTACGTTAAAACACTGTCGGAAACTAAAATATTGCTGTATAAAAGCTTTAGTTCTAAATACAGGGCAATTTTTAAACAGCTTTATTCCTGAAACACGTCAACTTTAAATGTGATATCCAACTTTTTTTTTTCTTATTCTTTAAAAGTTGTTGTTCTTTATTGTTTTATTGTGAAATAAACGAATTGTATTATTATTATTATTATGTATGAATATCGTAAAGATTCACGGGACTACAGAGTCCCGGTCCTTTAGCCGGCGTGCGTGGGGACGTATCCAACACGTAGAGGCCCGTTTGACAGCTTTGATCTTATGTAATGTAACGTGTAACCATGCTGGATGACAAAAGCCAGGGAAAGGAAAAAAATTGAGAAAACTGGGGGAGGCCTACGCCAAAGAGGCGACTTCTAACTTTTAATTTAAAATATTTATTTAAAGATACGTAAGATACTTTTTATAAATTACTGCATGTTACTTAAGTTAGTAGAATAAAGGCTTTTTTATTTTTATTTTATTTTATTTTATAATGTAACGTGTTGCACCTGTTGGGTCCCCCAGAGTGCAACAAACACACAAAAATACACTTGAGGGTTCTCATCAGGTGCACCACCTACATTGACCTGATGTGACGTGACCATGCGCATCCTCAAGGTCCATTCTGCGAGAGTACCATACAATACAAGAACGATCAGAGCTAGTGAAGCTGGAGAAAAAAAGTAGCTAGATACTTAGGATTAGATAGTAATAAGTATCTGATTTATATACTTTTTTTAACTTTAGATAATACCTATTTTGACGTTCAATGTAAATAATTTATTTATGGTATATTGAATAAAAACAATTGATTCTGATTCTACGATTATTATTATTATTATATGTCATTTTAGCGCTCTTTCGTGCCCCTACACTCTGTACCACCTTTCCAGCATCTCTTACTCCTATTTCTTACTCTGCAGCAAAGAAAATTGGCGTTTTGCTCGTACACACGACAGCACGTCAGAGCGTACACTTTTGTTGTGAAGTCATCCGTAACGTAACCGAAAGTGCTAACGTGTAAGCGTCGACGTGCTGTCTTGGTCAGATGCAATAGCCGAGGGAGACGGCAATATAATTACGCGGGAGTGACAGTGACAGGTCAATGTATCTACGCCTGAAATCAGAAACTGTTCACTTTATAGGTACCTACTACTCGATATTACGATTATATCAAGTGCAATGAGCTCTGAAATTGAATAAGCTCTTTGAGGTGCTTCTAGGAAAACGGATATCTCCTCACGCTCCCTCGAATGGAAATACACTTGCCCCAAACTATGATTGCAGCTAATCCTTTCCATATAATTGAACGAGCGAGCGAAGCAAGAGAAGTTCTTTAAGGGGCCGTATAAAGCCAATTACGCTCACTTCAAATGACCAATTCACACAGTTCTACTTAGTTCATTAATTTCACAAAAATAGTACAGATACTTGACTATATTTGTGATGAGCAGGTTTAACAAAAAACGTAAAAGATAAAAGTTGACTCGATAGAAAAAAAATACGAAGTTACCTCTATTTTCCCAATTTATTGAGTATTTAGACGCCTAAAATGTTCTTACTGTAACCATACAACCTCGAAACATATATTAAATCGATGACCACGTCAGTGGGTCTTACAACTTTTCATTGTTTAATACAAATATTTAGTTTTATTTCAAATTAAAGAATTGGCGCTTACGTCAACTAATTCTGAGGCAGATATTTTGTTTTCTATCTCCGTCACACACGCTTGGCGACCTATCGTTTGTTTCATTGCCACTGAGCGCTTCATTCCCAATCGCTCCGTTGAGACGAGCGGTCTATGCTTGCGTGCGCTCCGCAACACGATACGACGACACGTTATTAAAATTTTTTGATCACGTAAGTATTATTACAAATTCGTGCCTTCAGAGTGAGTGAAGTGAACAGTATTCATAAAAGTACATAGATTTTGTATTTTTCAGTCAACATGGGAAATAAAAATAATAAAAGGAGCAGGTGCAATATTATACTAACGCACAAAAAAAAGAATACTATGAAAAAAAAATACTACTACGTAGAAATGTTCAATTTACGTAAGGCACTACAGCATCTGAGTGGTCACTTCACACATCTAGTGCGGTTAGAGCTGCCATTAGACTGTATAATCATCTACCAAAAAATACTTAGGACTTTGCAACTACGTTAGGCGATAGTTAGATGGGTAAAGTGACCACTCGGAAGCTGCAGTGCCTGGGAGATTGTTTTTAGATGACTTGTGTTTTCTTTGGTCTAGGTTGAATAAGCTGTAAAATGATTGACTACTTATTCGACCTAGCCCACAGGAAAAACAAGTTTCAATACGTGCGTGCACCAACTAATCCGCGGATTTCCTAATGATGTGTTCCTTCACCGATAGCGAGTAGCATTGCTATTCCAAATTCACAAATGTGCGTAAATTTTAAAATAAAAAAAAAACATGCCTGCACCGGGAATCGAACCCGGGCCGCGCGCGGCTTGTATCGCGCGCGGCACACGCCGCGGTGATGTTAGCGGCGAAGTCTGTTGTGCGTGCTAGCTACCCCTCACCTCACTCAATAAAGTTTACTATGCAATTTTAAAACCTAGCATGAGCCATTTGACCGATTTTACAGGAGCGCAAAAAAAGGTGTTTGTTAGTTGTAAAATAAAAGGTGGTAGGCAAAAGGTGAACGTGAGTAAGCTCAAAAGCGGAAGAACCATGGCTTGCCATACAATACAATTTCATTTCTCTATGGCTAATGTGTACGTTAAATGTAATGAAAACACTTGCTAGATTTTCTGGTACGATTGGTTTTGTTTGACCATTTTAAAACCAAAAAAGAGCCTTACTAGGTTTTAAAATAGTCGATGGCTCATACTAGGTTGTTTGAGTTTGTTTTTTCATCTTTGTGGAATTGCTAGGTTTTTGAGCGTTTTTTTTTTTAGATTTTAACAATGCAATTTCGTGGGCAATCATCTAAAATGATGCATAAATCTTAATTTTTTTTTTACAAATGTCGCTTGCTAGGTTTCGAAATTGCACAGCCGCTCTCAACTTGCAACTACTCAGGCGCGCACTGTGTGACGGCGCGTGCGTTCGTTCAATGATAGTAAATGTAAGGTATACAGATTATGATTCACATGAACTCGAAGATTTTGTTTTGTATTTGCATAGGTCACCCTTGGTAAATGATGTGTCTGCTGTACGCGAGAATGAACAAGATCACGACGGCATTGAAGGTCCTATTAGGTATGTAGAAAGATACCGAATTTTCTACCTGACTACCTTTGGAAGCCAATTTCAACACAAAATGGCCTATTAAGGACCACTTTTTTTACTATTTGGCAAGCTGATAAGCAACAGAACTTTTTGAAACTACTTTGAAAGTACAGAACATCCATTTTGTATTTTTAAGAGACTTTTGAAATGTTTGCTCCGTCCACCTCGAATCTAAAATGTTCACTTTCGACTCTTATTTTGGTAACTTGTAGTATGGATTTTTTTTTTTCAGTTTTTTTTTTAAATTTTGAATAAAATCTGAGCTTTTTTTGTGTAGCGATTTTTGATTCACTGCAACAAAATTGTATTCTTTTCATTATTGTAAACAACAGCCTCTGTTTTGTCGACCACAAAACAAAATTTGCTTAATTATTGTTGTTCTGTTGTTTACAATAATGAAAAGAATACTATTTTATTGCCGTGAATTCAAAATCGCTGAATAAAATAGCTCAGTTTTGCTTTAAAATTAAAAAAAAACTGTGAGATTATTGAATTCCCGCCACGCTGCTATCGTTGGACCTTAAATGCTTAATTTTTTGCTCTCCATCCACCTTAATTGAACGAGCGAGCGAAGCGAGCGAAGTTCTCCGAGTCTACTGGAACAATCCGGCGTTTGTATGTATGTATGTATGTATGTATGTATGTTTGTATGTTTGTATGTTTGTATGTTTGTATGTATGAATGTTCGTTCGACGATAACTTGAGTAATTTTTGTCGGATCGTCATGAAATTTGGTAGGCAGGTAAATGAAATTAAAAGAATTTTTAAGTTCGAACATGAGCCAAATCGGTCGAGGGGTTGCCGAGATATGGGGCTGTTAAGTTTATATGGGATGAGAGAGGGCGCCACTGCTGCCTCTCAGTAACATTAAAATAGTGCTAAAAAGTGATTTTAAAAGTGATAAAAACGTAAATCTAATCAGTAAACAGTGAAAGCAGTGATAAAAACTAACAAAAGTGAACTATAAATACAAATTCTGTTTGGAAACAATATTGTGGATATCGGAGACGTAAAACTCAGTGGAAACAATAAAAATAAACTGTTACGGGTCGCAAAATAATCCGTAACCAGAACTCTATTTTAATCCAATAAATCCAAAAATAACCAAAAATCCAAAGTACACCAGATTAGAAAATTCAAAAAAGCGCCATCTATTTAAAAAAATATATATTATTTTGTTATTCTATTTCCTAACAGAGGGCGTGACAAAAATAATTATCAGAGCCATCTAGTGTTCAAAATTATAAACCAAAAAGTCCTTATGCTCAACAATAGAGGTCGCTTTACTTCAAAACTACAAGAGAGTCCAAATACAAAACTTAAAATGGAAGAAATACTAGATAAACTACAAAAAATCCATAAGAAAAAGCGGCGAACAAGTTACAGAAAACATTCAAAGAATGTTTGGCGAAAAACTAAAAATAATAGAAGAAAAATCTGAAAATCTTGAAAAACGAGTGGAAAATCAAGAGCAAAGACTGTACTATCTAGAAAAAAATGCTAGACAGAAAAATTTGGTTTTCTTTGGCGTCGAGAAACCTGAAAAATCGTAGTTTGAGTTGGAATTGAGTTGGAAATGATAATTGCAAACTTTGTAAAGGATTTTATGAATATTGAACTGGACCTGAAGGATATAGAAGCACTAGGAAAGAAATCAACTCGCGTCTTATGCATCTTTCCTGCGAGCATATAGCTCTTGCGCTCCACTCTGGACGGCCGGTAAAGGCAAGCCAGAGGTGAGGGTCCCGGTCCTCTTGGATTCCAATCCACTCTTGTACAAAGACTTGGATGCGAGGACCAGTTTTCGACCTTCGGAAGACTCGGATCCGTGGTACCGCCACATACCAACCGCTCCCCACAAGCTGCCCTGCGGTGGAGGAACCATAATGGTCCCTCCATTCCCTTAGTCGCCTTTTACGACACCCACGGGAAGAAATGGGTTGGTCCAATTCTGTACCTTCCGGGAACCACACGGGGGTTATTATTATTATTAAGTTTATATGGGGTCGCGAGTTCATAGTTCGGGGCGAACCACTAGTACTTGGAAGTCCAATATTACGATGTCTCACAATGATCCTCATTCGCTCGGGGCATCATTGTATGGATATGTCGTAAAATTATGCATATACTATGCACTCTTGAAGCTCAACTGCTCGAGCGACACGCAGCGCCGCGCGCGGCACGATTGAGCAACTACTACACAGTTAGTTAATCATCATTTCGGTAGATGTCGCTTGCTTCTCATGTCGTTGACCCCTGTAAGCGGCTATGATTGTGGTGGAGGGGAAGTTGTGAGGAAGCGGGGTGCAAATCCGATTTTTCTCTGGCCTTATACGCAGCCTTAAGTCTACTGGGACAATCCGGTGTTTGTATGTATGTATATTTGTATGTATGAATGTTCGTTCGACGATAAGTTTTGTCGGATCGTCATGAAATTTTGTAGACGGGTAAATGAGGCAAAGATATTTTTAAGTTCGAACATGAGCCAAATCGGTCTAGGGGTTGCTGAGATATAGGGTCGCGAGTTCATAGTACGGGGCGAACCACTAATAATTATGTTAATTTCATGCCTGGATAGTTTGACTTCGATTGGTGTATGTACCTAGTTATTGTTTCGAATGACCGCGTTCGGTCCAAAGTTCAAACTTTGCTGTAGTTGGGTCCAAACAAGGCATACTTCTACCTGCGAACTCACAGGTGGGTGTCAAATATTCATACACTGCTAGAGGCGATGGCGACACCAAAGTTTACGTAAACTCAATTGTAAGCAAGCTCTTTGTTAGCGCTGCCTATGTGCCCGCTAACTGGGGTGCCTCCACTGGTTACAGAATTTCAAAAAGTCTAATGTCTAAACATCTAAAATGAAGAGAATACTATTTAATTGTCGTGAAACAAACATCGCTGAACAAAAGTAGCCCAGTTTAGCTACAAAATTGAAAAATCTATGAAACTTTTATTGAGAAAATTGCCCGCCACGCTACTTTAGTTGACCGTTAGACATACCTACAATGGGCTAAATTATCACATTTAGGGCAAATCAATCCAGCACAACGTTAGCCTAACCTGCTAACTACTCGAAGTCAATAGCGGAACTTTAATAGGCAATCTACTGATCAATACAAACAACTTGTACTTGGAGTGAAAAAAATATCAGCTGTTCCATACAAAAGGTCGCCTCAGTACTGCACCAAATGTATGAAACAGCTGATATTTTTTTCGCTCCATTTTTGTCGACACCTAGTACAAGTTGTTTGTTTTGATCAGTAGACATCCTACTTAAAGTTTCGCTATCGACTTAGAGTGCAGCCTGTAGTTATGGTTCTCAAATAATTCTGACTCTTGGAACCAAGACTCCGAACAAAAGAACAACACATAAAAGTATCCGTGGCAGTTGTAATGAGAGACGCAGCGCTCTGTGAGTGGGCATCACGCCGCGGCCGAGACATGGAGCTAATATGCGCGGATTCGCAACCGCCTAACACTTTAAACCTTTTCTAAGTCATACTTTTTGATGGCTAATAATACATGCACCGCTTTTGTCTTTCATAATAATCAATCACTAATAGTGTTTATTCATCACCCTGTGTCAAACCGATCGGCTTCTGCTATAGCCGGAGCACGAAAAGTGAAGCCAGTCAAAATAAAGTCATAGTCGGCTCACCAATCTGTCACCAATAAGGTCACCGCTGTCAGTAGCTTTCATACAAGTATGGAAATTATAATAAGATCAGATTCCATGCAATATGTGTAATTCATCTAGCGACCTGCCCCGGCTAAGTACAGTCGGCCACACGTTAGGATACCCCTTTTTGTTCGATTGGCACCCTTATGTGCTCGCGGTAAGAGCTGCCCTGGGGTATAAGTGACCGTGGCCGACCGTACCTATGAAAATAAGTGCGCTACATAAGATGCTTCAGTGCAAAAATATCGAACTGACGGCGAAAACCGCATCAAGATCCGTTGCGTGGTTTAGGAACGGTTAGCGGATAAATAGACAGACAGACATACTACGCGGCAAGCAACTTTCTTTTGAAATATGTAAAAATGCCCTAACTCTTCCCTTCTGGATCGGTCGATCAATTCTGAGGATATTCGTGACCATACAAGGAGTTACAAAAGTACCTAACTCTTTTTACAGGGTAATAGTACCCGGTGATAGGGATCATAACATAACCTAAATATTTTATTTGCTCTATGACGTTCCGTTAATTTTTAAATTAATAAAACGTGAACGATGTGGTGGGAGAAAAGTATTTTTTAAATATTGTTTATATTGACTTTCACATTGTTTTAACAACTCAAAGCTATGTAAATGCATCTACACGCACAAACATATTTTTAAATTTGAGCTTATAACAGAAACAAAAAAGGTATGAAAATTTTTCAATTTTGAAGTTATAAAATAAAAATTGTTTTTTTCAACTTTTTTTTATAGATTTGACATCCTGTTGACACGCTGTAAAAAGAGTTAGGTACTTTTGTAACACCTTGTATAAATTTTTTCCAACTCATCAAGGTCATGGGCCCGATGAGATGCCTAATATTGAGCCATAAAAGTAAAAGTATCCATAGATAACGCATCTTGTCCAAACAGTATTAGCTCGCAGGCGCGAAGTCGTTTTCTGCTCAATGTGGCAGTTATAGAAACTTGCGCCCCAGGGGCGGACCTGCGGCCGGGTCAGGGTTTCGTGCCGTACAGGGGCGGATTGAGCGACTCGCTTCTGCAAATTCTAAGAAAATATAAGAATGACTGTTAAAGTTATCCTACATATTGATGTTCCCAGTTCAGTGATAACTTGAGATAGTGGGGCATACTGCTTTACTGCTTGCTTACCTACATGAGAAAATGGGATCCCACATTGCTGGAACTACAAAATTTTCAGTGCTTACGAGTGTGAAAAGATTTAATAGAATAGAAAAACGTTTATTATTGTTGGAAAATGCCGATGTAACAATGCCAATGTGGAGCCTGGTACTGAAAACGTCGCATCTTCACGCCTTTCGTTGCTCTTGCCGATGACCCAACCAATGATTCGTTTACATTTTGGTTTGGGAGAAACATTGCAATAAAAGAAGAAAAACATTTTATCAGACTCATAACCGGAGGAGAGGTAAAGTTGTTAAGATTTTTTTGCACGGTCGCGATTCTTTTAAGTCCAAAGTGGCTATTTTATCTTGTGCGGGATTTATTCGTAAGTTCTTGGATATGGAATCTACGCCTTAGGTCCCAAAAAAAATGTTAAGCCTAGGGAATATCATTTAGCGGCCCGTTGTTAGCAAAAAACGCGTCCAAATAGAAAATATTCAGGGTTTCGTAACCCTCAAAGGGTAAGAGGTCAAAGGCCTCAAAGCCTCAAAGGCTATTACTAAGACTCCGCTGTCCGTCTGTCCGTCCGTCCGTCCGTCCGTCCGTCTGTCTGTTGTCTGTCTGTCTGTCTGGAATTTGGCAGAACTATAGTCGCTGTTCACATAAGCAAAGTCAAATTACCCGCTCACCGCTCTGCTGAGCAATAAGGTCACAGCCTATAATGGACCAACAAATGAGCAGTAATCTCGGACAGATTACAAACACCTTCAGGCAAGGCGTGGAAGAGTGAGACGTAGAAGGTTAGACATTCATTGTCTAAGAAGCATTACAAATCGAAGCTAATGAAAGTCAATTAAAGCCAATGGAAATAAGTACAGGATTTCTATCTAGGTACAGGGTGTTAAAAGACCGTCACCAAAGTCGGAAACCACGTATTTTCCTTAACATATCGTGCATTTTAGCCCAAGGAACTATGCCTGGAAACTCAATGGTTTCCGGGATAATGAGCTTCAAAGTAAGACTTTTTTTTTCATATGTATGTTCCGTATCGAGTACTTAAGAAACCATTGAACATTTTGAATGTTTCTTACAAAAAAATACGTTTAAGTTGCGACCCGCAATGTATTCTAAACATCGGCACCTCGAGCGTGAGCAGCTTAAGTTTATGCCAAAACTAAGGTCTTTGCATCTACTTAATAAGATGGTTTATACAGCGTCCAGTGGCACCTTTAGGTACTCACACTAGATGGGTGAAGAGACCACTCGGCGCCGCTGCAGTGCATGGGACATTGTATTTCGATACCTTCTCAATCTGTGGCAGTTGTCCGCATAGTGGGCCGATCAACTACATTTTAAGACATTACGGTAGTTTCTCCAAACGTCCACTCACTGGTGACCCCCGGTCTATCACGGTTAGTTGGACGGGGAGGACCACCAGAGGCCGCAGTGGTCGGGCGGTGATATCGAGCGGATAGTTGTTTTATTTCCACGGGGAATAACAATTCCTGTAGCCCCCAGCCCGGCTAGGATGGCAGGCCACGACGCGACTTTTATCTACGCTTGCCCACGACATACTCGTTTTCTCTACGAGAAGACATGGTAGACTAGCCGTTCTTAATCGATTGGCAAAGTCAAGCAACAACGGCCGTGGTCAATCCATGGATAGGTGGTCACCCATCCATAGACTGACCAATAGCGGTCGTGGTGGCAATAATATCTGTGGATTTATACCAATCGTTAAGCCATAAAATATCAGAGGGCCTTTGGGCGGCCTAAAACTCTGACACCAGCGGTGGCCACTACCTCGTACGATTACCTACCCCCTCAAAATGTTTTCCCTCACTGCATGCGAGGTTCTCGCACAAAGTGGGTGGGTAAATCAAAGTGAACCAAGTTTACAAGTAGTCACACGTACGTACAGCCCCGTATACCGCGGAGCAACCTCAGCGCTCGGCGTTTCATAATAAAATTGGCGTCAAAGCTAATTACCCGGCGAAAGTTCTTCCGCAACTAATTTGGGAACTCCGCGGAGTCGCAACTATCGCGCGTTCGCGAGTCGCGCCTAAACGACTTACACCGCGCCTTTGTACGTAGTGCAGATGAGGTATAGCTAAACCAGTAGAGCTTATTAAGGCTGCGTATAAGACTAACTAACGCCACCAATGTTGTAAAAATCATATCTTCCTTGAGAAGAAGTTTCTGAAAAAATCCTATGAGCATCCAATGCGCCATGCTTTTCTAAATTATTATGATGTGTAACCAGTAAACACCCACTTCGAAATTTACTTTTAAGCTAAAAAATATACAGAGTTAAACTAGGGATTCGTATAAAATATAAATACAAGGTGTTACAAAAGTACCTAACTCTTTTTACATGGTGTAACCTACTGGTCAACAGGATGTCAAATCGGTAAAAAAAAGTTGAAAAAAAAACAATTTTTATTTTATAACCTCAAACTTTAAAAATTTTCATAACTTTTTTGTTTTTGTTATTAGCTCAAATTTAAAAATATGTTTGTGCGTGTGGGTGCATTTACATAGCTTTGAGTTGTTATAACATTGTGAAAGTCAATGAAAACCATATTTAGAAATACGTTTCTCCCGCCACATCGTTAACATTTTATTAATTTAAAAATTAACGGAACGTCATAGAGCAAAAAAAATATTTAGGTTGTGATCCCTATCACCGGGTACTATTACCCTGTAAAAAGAGTTCGGTACTTTTGTAACACCTTGTACAGAGTTAAACTAGGGATTCGTACAAAATTAAAATGCGATGATATGACCAAAAAAAAATAGGTAAAAAAACTTTTTAAGTTAAACGGTTTTATGTTAAACATACATTGCAATGTTTAAGATAAATGTACTAAAAACCAAAAAATAATAAAATAGATACAGTCGTGGGAATTATAAACATATGCATAGACTAGACTAAAATAAAACCGTGGGGCACGTCAATTGTCTACAATCGTTGATTAAAATGTTTGTTTTGTAATGTTACACTATAATTAGGCAGTAATGTTACACTATAATTAGGGTACCTTTATTATCCCGACGTTTCGGCTGCGTTGCAGCGGCCTCGGTCACGGGCAGACTAGAGCGGCGAAACTAACCGCGATTCGACCCGTTTCGAATCAAAATTATGTGTCAATATCGCGATTCATTAAAAGCCACTTTTGACCTTATGATGAAAACCAGCGTCGTCAAGAAGCGTGTACCTAGTCCTCGAAACCCTGACGGTACAATTTGCTCCGTTTTTTTTTTCCTTTTGAGGTGCGGAACCTTAAAATACCGTTTCCAAATCGGTTCAGCCGTTTAATAGCTACTGTGCCACAGACAGACATAGACATTCAAAGTTATTTTAATTTTTTACCCCCTCTTTTTGGGTTAGGGGTAAAAGTTTAGTATCTTAAAGAGACAGAACGATACAGTGTAATTACAAAGTGATATTTTCAATTCAGAGACAGGCGATTAGACACAAGTAGTATGCTCACCTTGACTGGAGGCACTGCCGCAGTCCCTAATATGCACTGAACTTATGAAACAGCCGTGAATCATCGTCTGCATTACTGTGAATTATTCACATCCATAAATTGCGCCGCGGAAACCACGATGGGGCTTCGCTTGTCGCTTTGGGACATGGATTTAATTCAAGGAGTTTATTTCCGAGATATTTTCCTCTTTAGATACAAGTTTGATAAAAGAAATGGAGCTTTAATTTTATTATGATTCAGTACATGGATGACAAAAGACACTAACAAATTTGATAGTCAAGTTCATAGAGAAATCGAATACAACCTTTTTATTTTTATCATATTCCTACAGCACCGGGGTTCTAACCAGGAACTTTACATTTTTAACAGACTATAAAAAAAGAGGAGGTACTCAATCCGACCCGTATGTATTTTTTAAATGTTTGTTACCTCAAAACTTTTTCCTAGGTTGACCGATTTGATGATTTTTTTTTGTTTGGAAAGGTGTTATTCAGGTGAATGATCTAAGTCGCCTCTGTTCGACGTCTGGAGAGGTGCTACTAAACGCTGTTCAATATAATCAGTGGTATCAGGCATCAGAAAGCAGGTTTTCTACAGAGTGTTTTTAGATTTGTGTTTTATCAAAATCGGTTCAGCCTTCGGTTGGAAGCTAAACTGTCGGGGGTGTTTAACATCTTCATTTAGTAGTTATTCCATAGTTCTACCACAAATCCACTGCTACGAAGTGCTACACCGCACTACTAGCTACAACTTTATAGCGTAGGTAGACCATAGAATACAGGACAATTTTTAAATTGCTATTCGTCAAACACCCCAACTTCTAAATGTGATTTCCAACAACAGTATTTTTTTTTTTTTTAATAATTAGCTGGAAAAAACCACAGTAACAAATAGGAGTAGGAGCCATTCCAGCGATTCCAGCTTGGAGCCATTCCAGCGCGATACACACTTTTGAAGAATAAGAAACGTTCAATAAATAAATAATAGATCGCGAGTGCTGCCCAGCTATTTCGCCTCGCGAGAGACAAAGGGGGATATGCAGAGCTGACCGCCAACCTTCGCTGAGTCGGAGAGGCACCCTAAGAAGAAGAAGAAGAAGAATAAATAAAAAGTAGAACTAAAGTTGTTGAAAATCTCATTTAAAAGTTGACTTGTTACAGGAAAAAAGCTATTGAAAAATTGCCCTGTATAGATTCAAAGGCTTATTTTTACCCTAAGCTCTACAACCAACCCAATACTACGAAGTGCTACGCGCTACGACTGCGTAGACCGACTAAGGGCGAGGCCCCATTGGTGCATTGCGCTGCGTTGCGTCGTCGTTGCGGATCCGTCCATTGCGAAGGCTGAACTGAGTCGCAGATGCGACGGCGTGTATACCCTCTTGCATCGCGACGTCGTGCGTCGTCGCAACGCAGATGTGGCATACAATGCGTCGATCCGATGCGACGACACAACGCAACAATGGGGCCTCGCCTTTACATAGGTGCAAGGGCTAAGTTAGCCGCATCCCCGCCGGCCAATTTGGGCAAATTCACGTCGCTCAGCAGAACTTACACGCGGTAGCCGACACACGGCCAAAGTTATAAGCTTTGCACGGTTTTAACAGCAACGCGGACGTCCGACGACACAGGGCGACATCGCTCCCTAACAAGGTGCCCCGGTCAAACTTTGGACGATGTAAATCAACTCTAGAGATGAGTCTGTCACAAAGGAGACTAAAATCAAATGAAGCAATTTTGAAAATAAACAGGGTGTTAAAAGACCGCCAACAAAGCGGCAAACCACGTATTGTCCTCATCATAAGGAACATTTTTGCTCAAGGAAGTATGCCTGGGAAATCATCGGTTTCCGAGATAATGAGGTTCAAAGTCGGACTTTTAAAAACTTTTTTTTGCAGAAATTTATTCAGTATCTGAAAATGAAAATGAAAAATATTTAGTTCTTAACATACCTTCTGAAGAAGCCATACCAAAATTATGAATAATTCTTTCAAAACACGACGTTAAAATTGCAACCCTATGCAATGCAATGCATGCTAAACATCGGCACTTCAAGCTTAAGTAACATAAACTTATACGCTTGCGCAATATGACTTCTGTGCGTTTCACGTCCATTGCGTAATAAAATATTTTTCTAAATTATAACCTAAAAAACCAAAATCATTTCCCAGCAATAATTTATCGAAAAAGTTCTTTGTTTTGGTGTCTAATATGCGTGGCTTTCGGGTCTGTTGGCGGTCTTTTAACACCTTGTATATCAAAGAATAAAATAAGTTAAGATATAATACGTTAATCAAAGCTGAAACGTAGCATCGCATGGTTTTTGCAAGTTGATAGCAAGGCTTTTCCAGTTACAGTAGCTAAATATGTCATCTCCCAAAGAAAAAAGCTCGTGATTATACTCGTATTTCAGACACCGGAGCCGCAGCGGCGGCGCACGCGACCAATGTTATATCTCAAGCAAACCCAATAAAACTCAGACCATGGCGCAAATTCTCGGCAATCTCGAATGTGACTTGTTGCTAAGGTTTTCTTCGTAGAATCTCGAATGTGCCATACCCGGGAATTTGCCCCCAGGGGGCTAATCTCGCATTCGGCACATCTCGAAGGAAAAATCTTATTTTGCGGCAAATGTCACATCTCCTATTCTCACAAAGTCATCCTCGACATATGGCCCGAGATTTCTGCGAGATGTTTGCGCGACATGACTCTAGTGATCAGACATGAGATTTTTCTTTCGAGATGACGTGTCGAATGCGAGATTACCGAGAATTATTAGCCCCTAGGAGCCGCGGCGGCGCGGCGCACGCGACAAAATAATATCTCAAGCAAATCCAATAAAACTCAGAGCAGCGCTGCGCCGCGGCGTCCCTCGGGCTTCGCGAGATATTACACCTATTTACTGGAGTGAGACCCGCCACTTGCGCTTAACTGACAGGACGGGAGCTCCAAAATTATAGCTTCTCTCTTTGGGGTAAAAAAACCCGGCCAAGTGCGAGTGGGACTCGGGCGTCGAGGGTTCCTTACTACCATTCTATGCATTTATTTGGAGGTCAAATTTTGATTCCTTTAACTTAGAAGCTTGATTTTTACTCGTATTTGGCTCCAAGGAACAATTTGTCAAAGGTACTGCAGACCTGAGTAAATACTCAAAATTGATATAATTTTCAGAAACAGATACCTCCAGGCGTTCTTGACGAAAAGTGATCCTATAATGGTTTACTTTTTCGTTTTCAGGCCTGGAACCCTCAAAATAAAAGGTGGGCACTGCAGCGACCGATTGGTCACTTTACCCATCTACAGTGAGTGAAGGTGCCACTGTCCAGTATAGTATTTATCGTCAGTTTGTGCTCCCCCTGCCGGTGATATAAAACAGTAAAGTGGCTAAGAGAGATGTAAAAAAACTAAAAAATTGCCATAGCTGTTACTTTTATTGGAGTTTTGCTTTATTTTTGTCATCCTCCATTGATCAAGCAACGCGTAGCTATAGAACTGTACTTTCCGTCATATTATACAACTCTGGGTTTTTCATATTCTAGTCGTTTATCTTTTGTAATAGGCGCTACCAACAAATCTATAACGATAAGATAAGCTATCATAAAAAGCTATCATAATCATAATATTTTTCACAGGAGATTCAAGAAACAATTTTAAACGTTCTCACGTAAAATAACTCAAAAACAAAGCCAACTTTATCTCCTGAGATGGCGGCATCCTCAATAAAACAGCTTTAAAATTAAATTACATTTTACGCGTTTTTTTCCCCAAGTTTCCCACTCGAGCGACCGCGTCGCGGGTCCGCGTGCACTGTGGGCCACCTCCCTAACAAACGCGGCCAAAGCTTAAAAAAAACCTTCAAGACTTTCTCCTTTACCAGCATTGTTTCGAGAGTTACCGCAGGAATTTTCCTGTTGCAAGGTTCCTTCGCAAATGAGGTGGCGGTAGTGTGAACGAGTCGCGAACAAGGTGCGTAGAATAAGCCGTCTGGACTCAAGTAATATGGTAAAAAAATATTACCACGCCGTTACCGCGCGCGCTTGTTTACCGCGGCATGAATATCCGCGGGACTTTGCTGCCTTTTTTTTTTCTTTCGCAAGTTTTCGCTTTTTTTTGCTGGGAATTTAATGAAGTAGATCTACACCTTATTCATATACAAAATGCGAACGATGCTTGAGAGTAGGGTTGAGAGATGAACTTTCGAACTGTTCGGTTATTTTATTACATCGTTAAAACACGCATTATAGTTCTTTAATCTCGCAATCAATTAAAATCTACACGACCCGGTGAAAAATATCACGTTGTAAACTTTCATTATTGCTGCGTAATTATGACACGCTGCAGGATAAAAAAAATAACCAATATAAAATGGTGTTTACTTCACCATCTGAACAATGTCCCAGGCACCAGCGTCGAATGGTCTCTTCATCCATCTAGTCTGAGTGAAGGTGCTACTGAACGCTGAATAATCATCTCATTACGTAGATGCAAAGGCCTTAGTTTTACTTGATGATATTATGAATACACCTCATTAAAAAACGACACCAAGAATGAGCAGCGAACTTTTCCAATGTCCCAGTTGAAATGAAGTTATTGCCGTATTTTCTAAGCTTGCATAATGCTGCTAAAAGACCTTTATCAAGCTTTTAACCAATTGGTAATACTTCGGCTCATAGACGCCCTGAGGGTACAGAGTAGCTACCACGAGTGCGAAAAAGCTGTGCCGGACGTCTGCCGGACGTCTGTCATGTATCCTAATACTATAGTAGTAAGGTTGTTTATGCAACTTATCACTTTCAGTGACAGTGACAGTAAGCACTCGTGGTAGCTGCTCTGGATTTTTTTTTACCCTAATCGAGCGGTTAAACCTGACATCTTTTTTTTATTAATATTTAGGAAAACCTGTGCCCTGGACTGTCGGACGTGTATAGGCTCCATGTTACTTACTTTGTGAAGAAACCACAAAACTTCTCCAGTCCCTCATGTCACGATGTCCCATCGCCCCAGTAAAGGCGACTCACACTAGCTAACTAGCGCAGTGTGTCTACACCTGATATTAATTTCCCCGCGGAGGTATAAATTTTGTCTGGCGAGCGCTGAGCGCGCGCGCGACACACTGGCTCGGCGGATGTGTCGCCACAGGGAGATAGGATCTGGAAAGTTAGGGATTAAAGTCTGTCATCGTTGTAGGCCTTCTAAACTGAAACTTTGGTTGGAAGCACTTAAATTCTTCAAATTGCAGATAACTGCTAAATTGAAAAAAAAAATCCCCACAGCTAGGCTTCAAATTAGCATATATCTCATGAACTGCTGAACCGATTTTGATAAAACATATCTAAGAACACTTGCCTTCAAATAAAAAAAAACGAATCCATATCGGTTCACACGTTTGAGAGCTACGGTGTCACATAAAAATAAAAGTGTTTATTGCCATTTTAGGTACAGTATACATTTGCTGTACAGTATTCACTGTAGGTACAGTATACACATACCGACACACAGACAGATAGAAAGACACACAGAACGACGGATACACGTACAAATGTAGCAGTCAAACTTATAACACTCTTTTTGTGTAGGGGGCTACAAAGAAAAACCAGGGGGTTAAAAAGATAATGTGGTTTATTTGCATTGACAAAAAATCGGTAAACAATAAAAAACAAAAGACTACCACAAAACGAGGTTTTTTGTTTGACAGCGTCATTTCTTTTAACTATAATAAACTAGTGGTTCGCCCCGAACTACGAACTCGCGACGCTATATCTCAGCAACCCCTCGACCGATTTGGCTCATGTTCGAACTTAAAAATTCTCTTTGTCTCATTTAACCGCCTACCAAATTTCATGACGATCCGACTCAATTTACTCAAGTTATCGTCGAAGGAACATTCATACATACAAACATACATACATACAAACATACAAACAAATGCCGGATTGTTCCAGTAGACTCGGAGAACTTCGCTCGCTTCGCTCGCTCGTTCAATAAGCAACGGTCACAATAATTTATTAAAATAGGTACTGGTTTGACTTGTATGAGTAAACCCTAACGCAAATCATCAAAAGTACAATCTGACTCTTCCTCGTTCTTAGCTCCGTGGCGCGACGTGCCCAGACCAGAGCCACTCGTCTCTCTTGTTATTTGCGCGATTTTTTCACCGTTACGTGTGTAATTTCCCTGCTGATTGTCTCAGCTCGTGACGAAGGGGACGACGGGATGGTGGGAAAGTTGTACGGTTGGTGGGACGGCCATAATAATATATCTGTTGATGTAATGATATTAAAACTGTTATGTACACGATGCGTGTCTTTTTGAATTTTGTGAACGGTTTAACTTACTTGTATTAATGTCGGTGTAGCCGACTAGTTTCGGTTCTCATTCGGAAACCTTAATCATGGAGCTGAGACGGCCCTCGCGACGCCGTAGCCAGTCTCAAACTGCTACTGCGTGTAGTCATTTTCCCAAAAATAATAATAATATTCGTGGTTGAATGTGCTGAGCGTTTAAATATCAACTTATTTAACGGTATAAAAAGTAACATCAACGAAAAAGTAGTTGGAAGTATTTAATATCTGAAATGTAACTACGTTTTTAACCACGATTATTTCAACGGCCACCGACAGGTTAAAATTACACATTCTTTGAGCTCAGCTGAACTCAGCTCAAGAGTGTATTACCTACAGATCTGAAAATTCTTACCACATCTTGCCAAAGCAACTGCTGAATCCCGCGGGGCAAAGAGGCAACAGTACCGAAGAATTCAAAACAAAAACCGATTTGTATAACGAAACGCAATAAGGCTAAAATATCACATTTACACAAAAAAAAACTGGAAAGGCGAAAGAATATTCTGACAGCGGCCTTTACTTCACGCGCGGCTTCCGCGCAGAGTCCACAGAAGAACCGTTCTTATTGCATCTCTTTACACTACAAGGAAACCACTATAAAAAGCCAGCTGCTGTACACGGGTAGAGTAAATAGCTGAGTCAACTAACACACTACTTTACCAGTTCCAAGTACTCTACCAATTTAAGTAGAGTAACAGTTTACACGTAAATGTTCATTTTGTCGGTAGAGTTGTCACTCTAGGTAAGAAGCACTAAAAAAATGAACGTCACTAATCGAGAAGTTAGTGTTGCATGTTGTAAACATGTTTGAACTAGTTACTCTACTAACCGTTTACATGGGTCGAGTATTCGGTAGAATAGAGTGAACGTTGGAGTGAGGGAAGGAAAGTGGTAGAGTAGCTCGCCCACGTTGCTAGTTACTCTACTCTACCAAATTTCAGTACTCTACTCTACCAATGCTGTTTACATTGGTATATACTCTAATTTTTAAATCGAGTCCACGAAATGACAGTTGCTAGTATGATACTGTCAGATAAAGCCTTTGTAGCAACTGTCATTCCGTGTAGCCAGTGCAACCGCACTTTTACAGTCAAGATAGGCTACATAAGTAATATGAGGGCACATGACCGACGCCTTCCCCAGCCGCAACAGTCGCCGTGACCGAATCCGGTCGAATGGAATCATCATCATCATCATCATTCCGTGGACTCGATAAAAAAATTAGAGTTTAGTTAGTGGGATAGTTAGTACTCTACCGCTCTACTTTACCGTTTACTCTACCCGTATACAGCAGAGGTCTGGGACAATGTGATAGTGGTGACTTTCAGTAGTTTACCCAACTATTATTAACCCCCGACCCAAAAAGAGGAGGGTATAAGTTTGACCGCTATGTTCACTCTTTTCTAGAAAAACCTAGAAAAGAGTTCTGAGTCAACAAACATAAAAAAACATGAAGTCGGTTAAAAATGCAAAGGTCTATTTTAGTTTATTGGAAATTATGAAGATGGCACTATGGTCACATCTTCTATTTGATCTTCTCTTTGGTCATCCATCTTCTCTTTGATTTGGCCGAAATGGCTTCTCCGTACTTTGTAGCCCGAACTCTGCAAAAGCGTACAAAGTAAAAGGATTAATCGAAGATTAATTTAAAGTTACGGCTCTTGATTGGCTTGAATGACCTGAGGTTGGACCTTTGATTATCAATGATCAATCAGACGTAACAACACGTCTCGCAGAAATTGGGCGTATCTTCATATGATCTGTTTTTCCAGAATATGACGCGGTGACCGCATAAAATGCCCAAAAAAGCTGAGGGCCCTCTTGCGACAGACAGTTGACAGTCGCTTTGTTATCCTGAGGCATATAAAGTTGATGATCAAGACGGCGGTGGCCTTGTTCTTCTGTTGTTATTCGCACATCTCCCAGATCCACTTCACACGCGGTGAAACACAAGCGGCATACGCAACCCTTCCGGGAGCCTCCTCGCACGGCCTCCATAACATGGGTTATTGTCAAACGGTCTAAAACACAAGTGTTCTATGGCAACAGCTTGTCAACAAATTAACTGGTCTAAGAAGCAATTTGTTTGAAAATAATTTTGCCTACTTATTTATAATTGGAGGGAAGCCTTAAACTGGATGACAATTAGTCCGAAGACCAGCAGCCCGATGGTCGGATGACATTGTCACATCGGCGGAGGGTCCATGGACACGGATGGCGAGGGACCGTGAGAGGTGGCGTGAGGGGGAAAAGACTCAACAGTGGGCAGTGGTGGGCTGATGATAACGATGATTAATTTTGATAATGCATAAGTGATCCGGCCGCCTTTGAAACAACTCGTCAGATACTATAATTAATAATAAAACTAAAATATCCTCGGCTTTTCTCGTGTAAAATTCAGCTTATTTTGCCATAGACCCTTACGTTTTAGACCATCCGATACTAACCCCATAACATCGGTACGCACAATTTTTCCCGAATTTACTCGCGAGGCTAAATAAGTTTGTAATATTATGATGGTTCCCCCCCCCCCCCCCCACGTCCGCCCCGCGTCCCCCGGGCATTTGAATACGGACTGTTTACTGCGCGCGCTTGTTCTCGCTTTTTCTTGGAAATACAAAACTGAAAAGGGCGGATAAACCCGGTTCATGAGTCAGTCACGAACGTCCATTTGATAAGCCAATTCATTCTGATGGCAGTCAGCCTCGGTTTCACGTAGTAGTATGTTAACTGTTTTAAGTCAATAGAATTCGATTCGAAGGCAATTTTAAGTCACATACTCTTTGCACAATTACGCTAACTATATGTTTTCGTTTGAAAGATTTCGACAGTATGGAAGGCACCCGAGCTGAGCTGTCGTTCTGACGTACCAAACGGTTGTTTGTCAGAATTACCAAACATTTTTCGACTTAAATTATTATTAGCCGCAGGCCCATTGGTGCTCTGTAAATCAGCATCGTCTCATCGATTCGAGTTTTAATAGACGGACGGACGATGATTGCCTTTTTCTAAGGCCGAGCGTCTTTTCAGTTCCGCTTTGAATAATCGACGGCTCATTGGGTAAGATTACAATGCCGCAAATCTTTATTTTGGCGGTACAGCCTGTGGCTTTATTCACATTTCTATGAAAGCTTTATCTTGATAAAAAATTACACCAACCAAATGAGGTATCGTTGGATTCGTCTCAATCACTCAGGTGACATGGGATAGTTTAAACAAAGTAAGATTAGCCTGTACAATTGTATGTGTCCCACTAGCTGGGCAAAGGCCTTCTTTCAGAGAGAGAGGATAGTTTCATTTTCAAAAAATCCAAGATGGCGGCTGTGGTGCACCTTAAAGTGGTGGAATTATCGTAAGTAGAAAAGTAAGAACTGTTTTCGCTTAGATGCTAATTATAATGGGTTATACTTTCATGACATAACTAGAGCAGTAATAAACGTTTTACATTCGAAGTTTCAAAGTATCTTGTATTCAGCTGCATCAACAGAATACTCAATTTTTCGAAGTAACCGTACACCCACGTGTTGACGGTAAGCCGGCGCGGACGCGACGGTATTCCGTGAAAGACCAACATTAGCATGTTGTGCCTGGGGCTTTAGCCTGTAACGGAATGGTGCCAAAATGGGCTCAAAGTTGACGGCTACAATTACAATTTATTAATTCTGTCGGTCCTTTTAATGTTTTTGTAGTACAGCAAAGAATATTCTGATTCGAATTCTAGCGGATTAGTTGTTGTTGGAGAAAAACGAGGAAACCCCGGTTTTGTCCTTCTGCTGGGATGCCATCGATACGCCATTGCGTTACAGGATAAGGCCCGTGGTGACTAGCGCGCGCGCGCGGCTCCGCCCGCATCAATATTTCATGAGCGAAAACAGCGCGGTTACACGCCTCATCGACCGCGCCCGCGCCCGCGCCCGCGCCCGCCGCACGCGTCAGCTGACGGCTCTCGCTCGTGGAGCTACGAAGCGGGCCTACTTGACGGTCTAAGGGTGGTATTCTAGAACGCTACTTAAACTCAGTTCAAACTAGAACGCTACTTAAACTCAGTTTAAACTCTGTTCAAACTAGAAAGCTCCTTGAACTCTGTTTAAACTCAGTTTAAGTAGAGTTTAGTAGTGTCGACTGTCGATAAAACAGCGCATGTTTTGATTTGAATATCCTTCATATTAAAACATGCACTGCTTTATCGATAGTCTGAACTCTGTTTAAACTGAGTTTAAGTAGCGTTCTAGAATACCAGCCTAAAATTCTAAATAGCAGCTATAAGAACAATGAGCCGTTTCCAGCACAAATTCACAAAGCATTTCGTAGATGGTGCCTGCAGGCGTGGCCATAGAAGAACCGGAATACGGCGGTCTGTGCTGAGCGAAATTTAACAGCCGTATTCCGGTTCTTCTATGGCCACGCCTGTAGGCGCCATGTATGAAATGCTTTGTGATTTTGTGCTAAAAACGGCTCTTAATCAACTATTTTTTTAAACATTTATAATAAGTTGAAAAAATTCACTCGGGACAGGACTTGAACCCGCAACCTCTCTTGACGGAGACTAGTTGAAGAAATTCGCATCGACAGTTACTTGACTCGGTAGCTCAATTGGTAGAGCGCCTGCACGGTATGCGAGAGGTTGCGGGTTCAAGTCCTGTCCCGAGTGAATTTTTTCAACTTATTATAAATGTTTAAATTATTCCCTAGCACGGGTTAGTGCTTTAGAAAAAACAAAAAAGTAACTTTTTTTTTTTTTTTTAACTTTTTTGTATTAAATTTTTGTATAGAATATCTTGTTATCTTTAACTAAATCTAAGCCGTCTCATTGTTTTGTGTAGCTGTTTCGAAGGATACAGCTAAACTGGTTACCATCCTCCGATAGGAGACGGTAGGCAAAAAACAGAACTACGAAAAGCGCAGACTGCCGGGAAGGATTGTAGCATGTGTTTCATTCATTTTAAACTTCGTTCGACCCCGTTTGACTCAAACAACTGTGTCTTACTGTGTCTGCAACCGGTTTTTTTTTCTGTGAACAGAAACAGAGCACAACTGCACAACTGCTTTCCCGATGCGAGGCTGGATCTATAAAATTCGTAGTTTCACGTCCGAAACGATACAAACCCAAACCAACGCCTTTTAAGCTCGCAGCAACTTGCGGCAAATAATGTTTTATTTATTGCCTATTAAAATATCTCTCCCCCCCCCCCCGCACCTGTCCCCGCCTCCCCCCACGTCTGATGGCTGGCACTCAATAAACAAGATACAGAAGGTTCGTTAAGTAGAAAATAGTAGAAGTTTACCCGAGGGAGTAAACTACAGTTTTTAAGGCGAGGGTGTTTTTTTTTTTATCCAGAGTGGAGCGAAGGATTCTAGAGTAGAATCCCGAGCGTAGCGAGATTTTGTAAAGTAGAATTCTGAGTGTAGTGAGGGATTTAAAGTACTCGAGCATTAACATCCTCACACACACACACACACCCTCACATATACACTTTTTATTTCATGTGTTTTCTGAAGTATTTTTCACTTCACTTTCACTTTCATATAGGTATATATAGATTAGTCGCATGAGCAGCATTTTCAATACACCACAATAGTACGATAGGTACACTTCCCTCTCCAGACTACCTTTTTTATTATAGTGGCCCTTTTACCGACAGCTCAGGTCATGAAAAGGGCACACTAAGTCCAACAAACGATCGAAACCGAGTGCCGGGACCTATGTGCGGTAGGTCTTGCCGCCTTAGCTTGTGCTTCGGTACTCTGCGAGTGGCTCGTGGATGCATGTTTCCGCAAGCAGCGAGTCTGCTCACAGCTCGCAATTCGTAAAACTGCGTACGATAGGTACACTTCCCTCTCCAGACTACCTTTTTTTATTATAGTGGCCCTTTTACCGACAGCTTAGGTCATGAAAAGGGCACACTAAGTCCAACAAACGATCGAAACCGAGTGCCGGGACCTATGTGCGGTAGGTCTTGCCGCCTTAGCTTGTGCTTCGGTACTCTGCGAGTGGCTCGTGGATGCATGTTTCCACTTTCCACTACCTTCTGTCCAGGAAGGTGCCGGAGCAGCGAGTCTGCTCACAACTCGCAATTCGTAAAACTGCTAACGGTTCAATCCCCGCTCGGGACACCCGTTAAGCAGGCTACTTGCTCTCCTGGCAAGCACCGGAGCTGTAAGGCTCGCTCACTTCCCGATTCGCTATTGCTCGTCTGCCCTTGACTAGCAGCAGGGTTCCTGGAGAAGTGATCCAGCTATCATCTCTACTTATTTGTCGGAACAAGTCCCGGAAATGCGTCACCATGTACTAAACCAAGTGCATTGTTCGGCTATAAGGGACTTTCAAACCCCCGCATCTGACCACCTCGGGGCCCTTCGCCTTAGACCGGTGAAATCAAATACTAGTTGCGCGCGGAGAAGGACGCACAGACACGTCATAAGACATACTGAGCAGACGGACATGTCCTTCCCCTGCAACTAACCAACGAGCCACCACGAGTCCTTCCTCAATGTAAAGGCCACCGACGAATCGGTGCGGGCCGCCCTTACCCCGTGGTACCCAGCTCCGAACAAGCCGGACCCGTAGTTCCTGCTATAACCTTAACTACCTGGGTTTGGTAGAGAAGGGTGTCAGATCGTTAGCCGCCCTCAGCACGCTTGTGCCGACTTTGCGTTTCCAGGGTGCATCGCGAGGACATCATCTGACATGGCACCCCGTGGCAGCGATAGGTACAATAGTAGTAGCAGTAGTAGTGGTTGTACGGTCGGCAACAGTCACAGATACCCCATGGCAGCTCTTACCGCGCGCGGCATAAGGGCGCCAATCGAACAAAAAGGGGTATCCTAGTGTGTGGCCGACTGTAAGTGTAATTCTTTTTTTTTATAGCGCCTCCGCCGTTCACCTTGAGTTGTACACATGACATCACGTAGACGCTTACACGCTAGCTCGGTTGTGTTACGGGCGACTTTACAAACAAAAGTGTACACTCTGACGTGCTGTCGAGTGTACATGTGTGCAGAAAAGCTCTGCCATACTAAAAAGACTGTGACGTCTACTATAACCGCAATTTATAACCGAATGTAACTTCTGTGTGTTACCGAGATGTGCGCGCCAGGTGGCTCCAAAGAAAACTAGTTGAGTTTACAAAGTGGCGCCATTTACATGCGCCTCACTCGCGAGATCTGTATTCAATAGATGAATGAATACATCTCGGGCACCGTTCAATGTACCGAATAGAACCTCTTATTTACTTTTGCACAAAGGGATCATCGTTTAGGGGATTAAATGCCAGGTTTGCTTCTTTATTACGGTATAGATGGCGTGTACAATTTCAAAAGTCGAAGTTTATTTGAAGGTTTCTAGTTTTTCTGGATGTTTTTTTTTTCTATTACATAGCCGAACTAACACCCATACCTAGATGGCAATTATTTTTGTATTATTTATCGTATTTTGAGGACTAGTGTATCAAAGTTTTACTTTGATACACTAGTCCTGCGCTCACAGCGCAGCGGAAGCGCTCACAGCCTAATTGTACTATCCCATAGACTTACTACACCTAGACGGAGTCCGTCCATTCAAAACGCCGCCCGAAATTGAGGCGCCTCGCTTTGTATGTGTGCGTAAAGCTGCTGACTGTGACAATCGCCTACACAACACATGCACCCTAATAATGCTGCCAGCGTAATAAGCTTTTCACAATATTGTGACTTTCCTTCTGGTTGGTAAGGTGATAAACATATTAAATTATGTTTGCGGACAAGAAGTCCATGTTATTTACAGTAATAGTTCTCAATATTTGTGCGTATGAACTTTAAATCTAGGATCTGCACTTTAAACAAAAAAAGTTATCAGTTGTGGTTGTACGGTTGTACCCGACTGCCCTAGAAGGAGGTTTATGTTTTTTGAGTATATGTATGTATGTATGTACATTTCTTTGACACGCTCTGCAGCCTAAGCGACTTGATGGATGCGAAGTGTCGTTAGATTCATCTTGATTGTAAGAGTGACACTGGGTAGATCAAAAAAACAAAAATAGCTGATTTTTAGCCCCAAACAAAGGTATTTTTTATTTTTTTAAACCTATCGAGTGGAGAATCAAAATGAAGGGTTTTACAATGGCTTACAAAAATATATATTTATACAAAAATATAAATTGTATAGGTACAACTTATGTTTAAATGTAATTTTAAATGAGAAATGCTACTCAACTTTGCTTTCGGGGGAATTTATTTAGATGCAGATATCTCCTAAATATCTCATAAACGGCTGAACCGATTTTGATGAAATATGTTGCTGAACCATTGCTAGGAAACCTTCGTTCATATAAAAAAAATCTCATCCAAATCGGTTCACTCGCTTAAGAGTTACGCTGCCACAGACACACACACATTCACACAGACACAGCGTTCATACTTATAACACCCCTCTTTTTGGATCAGTGGTTAAAAAAAAAACAAAATCGGTCCGAAAGGTAAAAAGTTATTGTTTTAAAAAAGCTACACAAATTGGAAACCTCCTACTTTTTTGAAGTCGGTTCATAAGTCGTTCATTGTTAAAGGAAAACTAAAACAAAGCTCTCTAGATTGATATTTCTAAAATTGTTTTTTTGTGTATTGTGATTTTTGACATTCTACCTACTGGCAACCCCATAAAACATGTTGAATGTCATACGGAAGAATAATTTTGAATCTAAATACGATCTTTTTCGACATAATATAAAGTGGAATCGTTGTTATTACTGGTGTAAAGTGATCCTCGTGCCTTCATCTTTCTTATCCGTGCTGTTTCTGCAGCCAAACACAGCAAAAACCCGTCATTTTGAATAAAATTGCAGGAGCTCCGTTCGCTAGAAAGTGACCTTGAACACTGACATGCCGTTTTAGAAAGCGTACCAATTTGGTATGCATTTATTTGCTTCACTTTGCGAGCACTGATTGCGATTCTAGGTGTCCTAATTCTATGTACTATCCGTTCTTAATCGATTGGCAAAGTTAAGCAACAACGGCCGCGGTCAGTCCATGGATGGGTGACCGCTAGTGGCAATAATATCTGAGCGCTTCCGTGCTTCGGAAGGCACGTTAAACCGTTGGTCCCGGTTGTTGTTGATTAATAACAATCGTTAACCCATGTCAGAGACCCTTTGGGTGGCCTAAAAACTCTGACACCAGGGGTGGCCACTACCTCATACGATTACCTACCCTACTTTGATTAGAATTTATTGTTAGAATGCTGCAAGGAAATCACGAGCTAGTCTGCTAAAGATCTATTCGACCACTTTAATTCTAATCCGACAGAGGCAGGCTCAAAGATACCGTCAGTCGGTAGACTGCAAATAAAGGCAGGTAAGGTGCTCTGTGCAAGAAGACCTTCTTTGGTGACCTCCAGATTAATACAGACACTCTGTCTGTCAGGGCACCCAGATACATCACCGTACGGAAATACTTGGTATAGTCCAGGGGTCCTCAAAGTGTGCAGCCGTGTAAGTGATAGAGAGGGAAATACGGTAAACAGTGATCTTTCAAGGCACTTATTTAAATTTTCTGCGGAAATACAGATCACTTTACAATTTAGGTACACAATTGATACAATCTGATAATCTTGGCGTTTATTAAAATTACAATAATTGAACGAGCAAGCGAAGCGAGAAAAGTTCTCCGAGTCAACTGGAACAATGCGGCGTCTGGTTAATTTTGTTGTACTACCCATTTTTCGTGACGAAATGTTAAGCCTGTAACTAATGCGCTGAATAAGTTTGGGAAACCCTGCTTTACTTCAGGACTAAGAAGCCCGTTGCGTCTGGTGATCTGTCGCTCCATACACCAGGTATGACTGCTCATAACCCGAGCCAGCATCGCGAAGGATAGAGCAGTTTGTAAGGCGGGGACACACAACGGGTATTTGCCTGCGCGTCTCCCGAGATGCAATTTAATTTGCTTTGATTCCGTCGCGAGATGCACATAGCGACATAGCCTGGCAAAGTGGGCTCGATATAACTAGTAGTTCGCCCCGAACTGTGAACTCGCGACCCCAGTTACAGATGACAACTTTTTGCTAACACCATTAGCGCAGGCGCGCGCTTCGCATATAAACTGTACAACCTCATATCTTGGCAACCCCTGGACCGATTTGGCTCATGTTCAAACTTAATAAATATTTCATGTACCCGCCTACTAAATTTTTGTATTATTGTTAGAACACGGGATTCGTCATCAAATCGATTCAAATCGCGGTATATGTATAAGAATACTGTTTTCTCACAATAAAATAAAGTTGCTTGCGTTGATGAGATGAACGACAACTACATTAAAAGTTTCACATAGTCTAAACTAAACTAATAAAGTATCGGTATACAGGAAAGGTTTTCCAGGCTGTGGCGCGACGACAAAGGCGCAAGAACTTTGCGATGCGGACGACTAATTGATTTAAAATTTTCATTTTAACTTCAAGTTTCGGAACAAGGACGCCTCGAAATACTTTTGAGCTTCGGAAATAGTTGTGTCTGAGGTAAATGATGAATTTTTTACAAACGGAAGAGTTTTTCTGAGGTTGTGGGTTCAAGTAATCTACCAAGCGTTTTTTTTTTATTTAGATATTTTTTTATATTTAACCCGACTTAGTTTAAACATTACTGCCTTAGCAAGCTGGCGGAACCAATTTGCAAAAAAATACAGGTAAAATATACCCAGATCCCATCTTCTTCTTGTAGTGCCGTCTCCAATCGGAGGTTGGCAATCATCTTGGCTATTTCTTCCTTTGAGGCTGCCAAACGGAACAAGGAGCTCGTGGATTGTTGGTACCAATGGCGTAAGTTCTCAAGCCATGATATCTTGGTTCTTCCAGGTCTCCTCCTGCCTGGTATCTTCCCTTGGATGATTAGTTCACTGAAGGAGTCCATTGATCCAGATCCAGATTCTATAGATAGGATATATTATTATGTAGATGATCTAAACAAGGCTTTAAATAATAAATTTAAATAAATATTTAATTAAAAGGGAGCCACCAATTTATTGCCTGTGGAACATCGCATCGTCCAAAAATAGAAGTTAAAAACTAAAACCCGACTACTAAAAGGCTTAAAACCAGACCTGTTTATCCTTAAAATAGACTCATAGATAATTAATCGTAGTCGGAGGCCATCGGTTTATCAAATGCGAATGTGGTGTCCTCCGACTACGATTAATTATCTATGAGTCTATTTTAAGGATAAACAGGTCTTGTTTTAAGCCTTTTAGTAGTCGGGTTTTAGTTTTTAACTTCTATTTTTTTTTGAGCTTTTTAGTAAGTCATTTTGGACGATCACCAAGAATAGAACCAAGAAGGGCAAAAAAAACACATTTTTGAATTTTTTGTTCTATTTGTTATGTTGACGCTACATGTGTTATACATTTTTGAAAAGGTCTTTTAAAGCCCTTTCATTTGATACCCATGACGATGGTATCCGATAATTTTTATTTTTAGGTCCACCACTTTAGGGCGCAGCACAGCCGCCATCTTGATTTTTTTCAAAATTAAACTATTCTATGTTACCTGGGTAATGAAGACAAATCCAACGACACTTCATTTGTTGAAATCGGCCGAGTAGTTTAGGCTCTGCGAGGGAACAGATGAACACACAAACATACATACATACATACATACATACATACATACATACATACATACATACATACATACATACATACATACATACATACATACATACATACATACATACATACATACATACATACATACGCTGCTAAAATCATAACCCTCCTTTTTGCTTCGCGTAGTCGGGTAAAAATTAGGCATTTCACCCGACTAACTAATTAGGATTTACTAATCTAGTTTTAGCAAAACGACTTTGTAAAGCACTTCAATAGTCACTAACGCTAGAGTGTTGGAGTAACAAATAAGCATTTTAGGAACCTAATCAAATTTTGATATTGCTAGGATTAGTTTTAATAATCTTGACTATACAGGGTGTGGTTCTAAATAAATGTTTTTCGGAGTTTAGGTTTTTAGTGCTTGCGATATTTTCTTATAGTGCATAATTAATCGAATTTACTACATTTTGGTATTATTTCTTAAGGTTTTGGATATCCGAAGGTCACTTTGGGGTTTATCAATACCATTTCTCTGTAAAAACTAAAGAAAATGATACATTCTTACACGTTACCTTGGCCAGCGCATTAGCCTGGCCATTCAAAGAGGCAACGTGCCAGCACTCTGGGGACTCTCCCCAATGGCAGCGGTTAGTTTTATTTTAGATTTAGATTATCTTTTATTATATGTATAGTTTGGATAGTACTAACTTGCTTGAAGATATAAAAAAAACTTACACTTAAATTATGGCCTCACAGTTTTTGTAGCTTTTAACAAAGATACGGCAATATTTGTCACTAATTTTGACACACGCAAGCGCACTCTTTGAAACTCACCTAAATCTCTCCGCTAACGTAGAATCATGAAAAGAAAAACCAAGCAAGATACTTTCTAAAATAATTACGCACCAAAATAATCAGAAAGCCATTCCAAACTAAACTTCTCATTCGACAGGACAAGAGTGTGTCAAACAAACTAGACACGGCTTCCCGAGGAGCCAAGTTGTCGACACCGCCTTTATCCCCACTGTCCCCTTCGAGATTGCCACCAGGGCTGAGGTTGAGAACTAGTCGCGTTTACCACCCCGGTGGCTAATATTAATTAACCGATTTTAAATAAGAGGCAGTACTATTTTTTTTTTATAATAGTTTCTTAGTTATTTTAAGAAAATTTACCATTCCCCCAGCTTATCTCCAAAACTACTGGGCTTCAAATTTAGAAAAAAAAAAAAACCTACGCACCAAAATAATCAGAAAGCCATTCCAAACTGAACTTCTCGCTCGACAGGACAAGAGTGTGTCAAACAAACTAGACACGGCTTCCCGAGGAGCTAAGTAAAGTAATTGTCGACACTGCCTTTATCCCCACTGTCCCCTTCGAGATTGCCACCTGGGCCGTGGTTAGGAACTAGTGGCTTTTACCACCTTGGAGGGTAAAATTAATTAACCGACTTAAAAAAAGGAGGAAGTACTCAATTTCGGCCCGTTTTTTTATTCTCTAGTATGTTTGTTACCTCAGAACTTTATTCAAACTAGATATGGAAAGAAAAAAGCGTTCATCGGTGGCACGTTCAAATGGAACGGTTGGGAATATAAAATTCCTATTTGCCACTGGGGCAGTAAATGCCATTAGTTTTTAACCCCCGACCAAAAGAGAGGGATGTTATAAGTTTGATCGCTATATTGTGTGTGCGTCTGCTTATCTGTGGCACCGTAGCTCTTAAATGGGTGAACCGATTTGGTTGCGGTTTTTTGTTTATTTGAAGGCATATTTTCTGGAGAGTTTTTAGATATTACGTTTTAACATAATTTATTCAGCCGTTTATGAGATATGCTATGCTTATTTGAAGCTAAAATGTCGGGGATATTTTTTTTTGTTTTTAATTTTGTAGTTTTCCTAACCACCGTAGTGGCAATCTCGAAGAGGACAGTTGGGAGTAAAGGCGACACTGCGTGTAGACAGCGCAGTATGTCGCCATTGAATCCTAATTGCAAATTAAGTCGCCGGCGCTTGAGAAGTTGTACCAGCTCACTAAGCTCCGGCTGAAAGCTGTACCTACTTATAGGATTCTAACTGCTCGTGACTATTCAAATACCCGGCTCGAGCTACATGATTTATGCTCTCTACTCAAAGGCTGTGTAGAACCCTATGTTCTATCGCAAGTTCATTAGCTAAATTGCGCTCACAGCCTAGTTGGACTAGCCATTCTTAATCGATTGGCAATTTTTATATTGATATTGATTTAAAAGATAAAGATAAGATAAAATATTCTTTATTGTACACCAAGAAACATATACAGACAGGAAAAAAGTTACTTAACTAAAAAAAGGTACAATTGGCGGCCTTATTGCTTACAGCAATTTCTTCCAGGCAACCACTGATGGAGACAAAATGCTAGGGAGTTGAGTGACGGGTAGTTGGTGCAATCATGAATATAAACTACTTAAAAGTAATCATAAACATACATAGATCATACATAAATACAAAAAAAATACACATACATAAACATATTATAAATTCAAAGCGAGAAGGACTATTATGAAATTTATATACCTAAATATTAATAAAGGAGGAACATACAATCTAGATAATAGAATAATAATATTATAGAGACAGATAATACGATTTCAATTTACTTTTAAAAATGGTTGGGGTTGGAGAGCGTCTTATAGGTAACGGCAGATTATTCCACAGCCGGACAGCAGTAGCAGTAAAAGAGTTGTTGTAGAAGCTTTTCGTATGTATTGGTGTCGACAGTGTCAGGCTCTGTGCTGATCGCAGTGTTCGGCTGGAGACATCACTAAGAAACACAAAACGCTCTTTGAGATAGACGGGGGTGGCAGGATTGAACAATACAGAATAAAGAAGAGATAGAATGTGAGCATTCCTGCGGAAGCGGATGGGGAGCCACTTGAGCTTAGCGCGATATTCGGAGACATGGTCATATTTACGTAAACCAAATATGAACCTAATAGCAATATTTTGGAGGCGCTCAAGTTTGTTAAGTTGCTCTTCTGTCAGGTCAAGATAGCTGGCATCGGCGTAGTCGAGGATAGGAAGCAATAGTGACTGTGCAAGCTCAATCTTGGTCGCAGTAGGTAGAAAATTGCGTAATCTTCTCAGGGAGGCTGCTGAAGCGAATATTTTCCGGCTCACCTCCGCCAGCTGTGGTACCCAGGACAGACACCTGTCGATCACAACCCCCAGGTTCTTCACTTTCTCACTGTACGGAACATACACACCATCAAACTGGATATGGGGAAGCTGATCCCAGTTGATTTTGCAAATCATTCTTTGGCTTCCGATAATAATAGCCTGGGTCTTGCTAGGATTTACCTTTAAACCAAAGGATTTACTCCAATCCAAAATACAATTTAGATCAGCATTTGTCTTGGAGATAACTGAAGGCAATTCATCGACAGGCGATTGAGCATAGATCTGGAGATCATTTAACGGTTTCGCTTACTTTTATTATTTGTCGTAATAGCCAACATATTTCGACCAATTAAATATCAAAATGTGCAGTGTCTACGAAAGTTTAAGTTGTAAAATCAACGGCAAATCGTATATTGTTATCTTGAATTCTCTGTCAGATTCTTGGCTCTACAAATTATGTATCGATCGATGAATCCCATCGTTAGTTCGGGCTCGGGGCTCCATTTAGATTTCCGCCCGCCAAGATGCGCGGGAGCAGGCCGTTAAATGACCGGGACCGTTAAATCAACATCGGGCGCGGTCAGTCCATGGATGGGTGACCGCTAGTGGCAATAATATCTCAGCGCTCCCGTGCTTCGGAAGGCACGTTAAACCGTTGGTCCCGGTGGTTGTTGATTTATAACAATCGTTAAGCCATGTCAGAGGACCTTTGGGTGGCCTAAAATTCTGACACCAGGGGTGGCCACTACCTCATACGATAACCTAACCATTAGCTAAATTCGGTCATGTATACAGCATGTGTACGCTTTTTTGGCACAAACAAAGCGCAATAATTTAGCAACTTATGCACCGTAACAATTCATTTGTTTTGCTAATAAATTATTGTGAATATGACAGTTGTTTAAAAGCATTCTCGTTTTTGCTAATTGATGATATTGCACTTTGTTTTGGCAACCTAAAGTTTGACGATATAAAATTATTGTTACCTCGAAAATTCAAGTTTGGCATTTTTATGCAAATATTTCATCATCACCATCATCATCAGCCTGTTAACACCAACTGCTGAGTAAAGGCGTCTGGCTGGTGGTCTGCCAACCGATCTATTTCCGTCCCAAGGTTGCCATTACATTACACAATGGACTTCGTTATTCTGCCGTCAGTGTGCCTAGCCAAGTATCCTGCCAACTTCCACTTCAAAGACGTTATGCGTTTTTTCGACGACGTTTAAAGATTTACGATGTAGCCTACCTGTACAATTGTACGTATCCCACTAGCCGGGCAAAGGCCCTCAGAAAGAGAGATCGACCTAAATCACCACGGGTGCTCAATGCGGATTGGCGACTAAGGCCCGGTTTCTGAATTGAGAATTTTACTAAGCAAACACTCAACTATCGTTCTGTCACGTTCTTTTGTGAGAAATCCGCAGAGGATATTTAAGTGCCTGCTCAGCGAATTTTTCAAATCAGAAACCGGCAGTAAATAGCTTTTTTCCTCAAACACCCCAACTTCTAAACAACCTTTTACCATATTTTTTTTTTAAAGTTTTTTTTATTTTTTTGGCAGAATTTCATATAGGAGTGAAAGGCTGGAAAGGTGGTAGAGTGTGGAGGGGCAAGAAAGCTCGCCGCGAAGGCAGCGCTGAAATGGTACAAATGCAAACTTTAAAGATAAGATAAGATAAGAAACGTTTATTAAATAAAAAGTATCAATCATTTCGAGAAGATGTAAAACCAACACATTTAGAGTTCAAAGTTCAAAGTTCAGTTCAAAATATTAATTTGCGAAAACATTACAGATTACCTACATGAAGCAAGGGTCTTAATAGCTAAAACGTTAAATGTAATCAACCGCTTTATCAGTGGTGTGCAAATTGAAACTTATATCTAAAAACATGCTATATTTAGAATTAGACAATGGTTATCATTATTTTCAATATCTATTTTATAATTATTTCAGCAACCAATTTTATTAATTTGATAATGATTAATGTCAGCTCATTGAAGATGACCTGTTTCAGGAATAAAGCTATTTAAAATTTTCCCTGCATAATCAATATTATTTTCTGCGAGCAGACAAGCCATGACAAGGCAACCAACCCAAGTACTCCACAGTTATCGAAACTCACTCCTAAACTTATCATCAATAGTTCCATTTGAGAACAAACGTTCGCTTGAGATAGAAATGCAGTAAATAAGCTGATCCGGCGCATGCGCAGAACTATTATAAAGCTCAAGACAGATCGGAGGGACTTTAGAAACGATTGAAATTCAGAAAAGAAATACGGTCAAAGCTTTATATTGCTTCATAGACGTTGGAGCCACAAAATGGGCGAGACATAAAAATAGGTCCTCGGTGTTGTTATACAACGAGAATTTTAGGAATGCGTATGGACTTTGCATGAAGCTTTTACATCTTTATTGGTGAGAGCACTGGCACAGTTAGACAAAGGTTGCGGGTATTTATTTGTTTTTTAAATTTTTCCCAACGTTTCGAGGCTTATTTTGACCTATTTTGAGCAGGGCTCGTATTTGCGGTATAGTGCTCGTGCAAATCTAAAAAAACATTGATCTTTTAAAATTTTAAAGTATACCAGCAAGAGGGACACCTCCTGACCATACTAGTATAATAGGTATAAAATTACATAACATCTGTCATGGGAATATCGAATCCCTCGTAAAACATATCCAGCCTTAGTAATAATGAATCCTTACTCAAGCTGTGTACGACTGTTATAAGCTCTATGTAAGTTTTCATAGAAACGAAGCTCTTTTAATGACAGCTGGTATACATCCGATCTGTCAATTCAGGCATTATTAGTAGCGCTTTTCTTATTTACTGCTTATTCATTGAATAAAAATCATTATTAGTGTCACTTCCACTAATTTTGGTGTCATTTTTATTTGTGGTTTTTCAGATAAAATTATGTTCTTAATACATACAGTTACGTGTTGATTTCTCCACTACATAATTATTGCTCATGGTAAGAACATCAACTTAGCTAAAACCCATAAATAAAAAATTCCACCAAAATTAGGCAATAATTTTTCATCTGAGAAATTATTACCTAATTTTGGTGGCATTTTTTATTAGATGGTTAGCCATCTTTTAATAGCACCGAATTTCGCTGTCTGTAACAGCAGTATCCTTGCCGCGTATCTCGTGGCCCGCCCCGGCACGTATAGCGCGGCACGGCGGCATGCATTATGCATCGCAGCGGCTACCGCACACAACGACACACGCGCGAATTAAATTTGGCATGCAAACGTCATCGCTGACGTCGCGCGTCAGTTGCGTCGCCGATTGCCGCCTCAGTGGGCATTTATCCACCGCACCGCCAACGTCAACGTCAACTATTTTTTAACACAGATTTTATTTGTCTATAATTATGTCCTCTTAAGTATACCTTGACCAGGCAAAATACCTCCGTGAATACTTAGTTTACCTACCAGTGCTCAATGCGGATTGGCGACTAAGGCCCGGTTTCTGAGTTGAGAATTTTGCTAAGCAAATACTTAACTATCGTTCTGTCACGCTCTTTTGTGAGAAATCTGCAGAGACAGGACGATACTTACATATTTGCTTAGCGAATTTTTCAATTCAGAAATCGGTAGATAAACTATTAGTCTAAAATCATACACGGCCTTTGATTGACGCGATCCCAGCTCCCAACCAATTTACATGGCGCAGCCGGTAGGCTTGTATTTTAGAAATTCCTCTAAACGGCCGTAGCATAGAGATTATCTGCGGACATCCCATGTAATGAGCAAGACAAACAACCTTAAGGCTGTGTAGACTGCGTTGTGTACACACATGCGAATGTGTGAGCAAAGGTTGGGTCACAGTCACGACCGGTTTGTTTAAACTAGTCCGGATCAGCCTAAGCAAACCTGATTATCTAAATATTATATTTCACGTTCATCTCACAGACCCTGCCATCTATTCCAGTTCATTAGACCCCATTCAGTTATGATTTAAGTAATTACAAACACTGTACTTACAATTATCTTATTGATCACTCAAAAATTATGCCGTATTCATGACATAATGACTCGAACTAGAAGGTTCATGGGTTTGTATAGGGACATCAAATATGCTGAGGTAGATAATCGCTAAAGCAGCATTCGGTAACGGAGACCGCTAAGCGGGGAAAGGATCTTATGCCCGGTTTACATTATTCCAGCGCTGGAATGCTACTGGAATAATGTAATTTGCTACTGGAATGCACTTTACTCATTCCAGTGCATTCCAGTACCGGTTTACATTATTCCAGTAGCATTCCAACATTCCAGCGCTGGAATAATGTAAACCGGGCATTATGTGTGCCTTGCACACTTAACTAACCTATATCGGTGCGTTAATAATCCTTGGTGATTTCCACGCCAAAACTAAAGGGTCCTAAGAAAATAAAAATATTGTGTAAATAATAATTATTACTGAACACATAAATGCCGATGGTCAAATATTACTACACCTCGTAAATACTGGGATCCAATCGATAGATATCGATTTCAAATTCAATCCGGTTTAGGCATAAAAACGTCAAAAAAAATTCTAAATCTTGTGAATTCTTCAACAAGTTCAATTCGTGTACTTCTTCAATAATATGGACATGATGGTTGTATTATACACATTATATTTTAATCATAAACCTCCAAAGCGTTACAAAGTCACACCAATCCTCTTGAATTAAGCGGCTTACGATCGGCCAAATATGGCCGATATCGGTGGAACGGGCGTTAGAGATGACAATTATCGAAAGCCGTCGCTAAGCCGGACCGTGCATTTGCATTTGCGATGGTGTGGGACCCCATGCCGTCGGGACGTGGGTTGTCTCGCACATTGTTTGCATGCTCGTGGTTTTAGGCTGCCCCACACAGACGCGTTTTTGCGTTGGCGTTATTGCGATATATGTTTTCAATACAATTTGTATTAGGATCGCCATGGAGTTACACACTGCTGCGGTAAATTAATAGCATTCCTAATACAAAAGTACTGAAAACAAATATCGCCAAAACGCATTCGATCTTACCGACCAGTAAAACGCACCTGAGCCTAGTTTTCCCTAGCCAAAGATGCTGGAAAGATGCTTTACTGAAATGATGCACCACTTTATGTCCCGCTCTAAGCAGGTTAAAATAAATACAGCGTCCTGTGGCACTTTCACTCAATGGTGAAAATACTACTCGGCGCTGCAGCGCCTGGGACATTAGGAGTAAGCTTGCCCAGCACCTATACCATCCTGACAGCTTAGTCGACCTAGCCCACAGGAAAGACAAGTCATACGTGTGGAGCCAACTATGCCGCGGGTTTCTTCACGATGTTTCCCTTCACCGTTAGTGAGTGGTTTTGCTACTTCAAATTCACAAATGTAAACTTTGAAAATAAACAAAGTCATGGGTACATGCCTGCGCCGGGAATCGAACCTGGGTCTCTCGCTTCAGAGTCCAATGTTCTACCAGTAGGCCACATTATTAGACAGGTTAACAAAGAGGAAACCGTGATTATATCGCGCGTCATTTATATAACGTAAAAATAATCTTATATGTACACACGACAGCACGTCGACCTTTACACGCTAGTACTCTACTCGGTTACGTTACGGGTGACTTTACAACAAAAGTGTACACTCTGACGTGCTGTCGTGTGTACACTCATTGAGTACACACACCGAAAGATACCACCCACGCACGAACGACATTTATTATCAAGCTTGTCAATTAATCATTGTCAAAATTAAGGAAACAACATTATCATATTTTGACCAGTGAACTGACCCGGTGGACTAGAGGTGTGTAGTTCGCGAATGAATGCTTCGATTGAATGCATTCGTTATATGAAACCATTCATTCATTCATTCACTACCAATCTTTACATATCACATTCACTCTAGTCCACGTAGTTCATTCTTCAAGAAACATTCTTAAATCTACCACACTAAGAACCAAAATTCTGTAACTCATGCGTCTCGCCTTTGTCATTCGAGGACTACCTTGAGTCAAAAGATACGTGAAAGAACTACTGAGCTATGAACTATGAATGAGCTATGAACTATGAATGAACTGTGAATGAACTATGAATGAACTGTGAACTATGAATGAGCTGTGAACTATGAATGAGCTGTGAACTATGAATGAACTATAAGTGAACTATAAACTAAAATAGTGAACTAGTTCAGTGAAGGTAATGAACTATATCATTCTTTTCTTTTCACTGAAGCATTTCGCGCACCTCTACGGTGGACACCACCTACAAAAACTCGCTCCCTCGAAGTAGGCTCGGCGACATAAGCCGCACCATGAATCATGTATAAATGCAAATGGCCGCGCGATTACAGCGCGGTATCGCGCGCCCGCGCCGCTTCGCTCGATTTATTTACCTTCGCCCGTTTGACCGCGCGTGGCATGTTTATTCAAAGGAGTACAAACAGAAAATAGTTTACTGACCGAAATATAGACAACAATTTACATTGGCTACCGCCATGGGCATAAAATTAAACAAGTGGGTAAATGTGGAGTAGACTATTAGCTAAGTCAGCCTAGGCATGGAAACATCGTGAGGAAAACTGCGGCTAAGTTGGCCCCGCTCGTACTAACAATTCTTGAGCTTAAATACAACTAGTGAGCTTTTATTTCATCCGTTTAAAACCTGCTCACAAAATTTCACATACGATTTTTTAAACGTTATTTGCGACTTTTTTTTTGACAAATATAAACAGGTTAAGAAATGAATGCGACCTGTAGCGGAGAAAGCACACGAAATCATTTTTGCCCAAGCCAAAACGGAGAACAGCGCTCACTTCGTTCGCTCGGTCAATAAATAAAATTGCGTGTTACAGAATAAACTTGTACAAGAGCCTGTAGAACTTCACAAAGATCTACCACTGAGAAGAAACGCTGTATTTTTTGTGAAACGCGCATCGCCGCGGAAAGAGACTGGCTGACTTGTCAAGTAAAATATTTATAGTGTCCGAGCTCAGGGAACGGGCTAGGCGAGCGCCGTGTAGCTACTGGAAATGAAGCTTTGTTTGGAAGTATACTCCAAAATCTGACCTAAAAAGTTGAGTAACCGAAAACTGGTTAACTCATATCATATCTTTCGTGACAAACGCTACTCAAAGCACCTGCATAGAGCCTTCCTTGCACACCTCGTAAAATCGTAAAATTAAACCCTCATAAAATCCTCTTTGTAGCTTAAAAAAAACTTTTTCGCTTGTAGCAATGAGTAAAACTACCATGCCTCGAACTTTCTCAAAGCTTAAAGCATTAATAGATCTATCGTAGCGGTCTTGATCACTGCAGACTCTTGTAGCATTAAAAAAAACATTATAGCGAAGATTAAAGCCTCGTAAAACCTTCCTCGTAGCAGGAATAGAAATTCGTAGCGGCCATACCCGCGTCGTAGAGCCCTCGTAGAGTGTGTAGAACCCACGTTGTATGCGTAGAACCCTCGTAGCATGCGTAGAACCCGCTGTATTAGCTCCTGGGTATATTAAATGAGAAGTGGACTGTATGTATGTAATAAAATTATGTAATTAACCAAATAATCGAAATATAGGTTGTCGACACGACAAGAGCAAAAAGGTGAAGTGAAGTTGCGCTGGCTCCGATAGGTGGCGCGGCCGGCGCGACCGGTTTAGGTACCGCGGCGCCTGCGCCCGCGCTCTGCAGCATGACGTAGGGCTCCAACACCCGCATAGCATGCGCAAAACCCTCGTAGCATGCGTAGAACCCTCGCAGCACGCGCAGAACCCTTGTAGTATGCGTAGAACCCTCGTAGCATGCGTAGAACCCTCGTAGCATCCGTAGAACCCGCGTAGCATGCGTAGAGCCCTCGTAGAGTACGTAGAACCCTCGTAAAGTGCGTATAACCCTCGTAGAGTGTGTAGAACCCTCGTAGCATGCGTAGAACCCGCATAGCATGCGTAGAACCCTGTAACAGCCTCGTAGTATTACTACTATACCTCTAGCATACAAGAATAGAACTGGTAATTAAAAAACCTCACATCGCGGTGGATCGCGCGCGTCGCGCCGAGTCGCACACTAACTTATATTGAAAAACTTCGCCGATCCTTTCCGCCGACAGTGATAATTGTTTCAAAGAATATTTCACTCCTTTTATATTATCGCTAGGGCCGGGACTTTGGAAACTTAGGCCGGTGTACCCATTTAGATGAAAAGGAAGCGTTTTTTAGTTTTGGTTTTGGCTTACTGAGTTTTGTAGTCACATAAAATCAAGAACAAGGTAACTTTTTGACATCTAAATAAACAATCAACAACAAAAAACAGAGACTGTCTCTAATTCCCTGTTAACAATAAGTAATCAAAAAAATAAAATATTTACTTTATGGCATAGACGATTAACCATAGGATTAATTTTATAAATATAAGACCACGAAACGATGTCTAGCTTTAATTAATAACGTTAAAAAAGGATTAAGAAGTCGTGCATAGCCCGTGCGCAAAGAAAAATGACCAAAATTGTTTTCTGTATCAAATACACTAAACGAATCGGAAAAGTGCACATATAGAATACTAGAATTAGGTGAGAGCAAATTAAAGCAACACTCTTTCGCATTCTTAGTTGGGATTATCCTTCCCGTAAGCCGATTGTCAACATAAGATTAAAGGCTTCCCCACACAGGCGCGTTTTTTTTCGGTCGATGCGTTATTGCGATATCTCTTTTCAGTACATTTTGTATTAGGATGGCCATGGAGTTACACACTACTGCGGTTATAACGTCGCCGTGTGATAATACAGCCTGTGTGTGTGGTAATAAGCCTTAACTTGTAGTAACACAAAGACAATTAAAGCGCTATCAAATTATTATGTTATCCCACGGATATTCATAACAGAGCCTTAACCAGATCTTTACCTACCCTAATCCAATCTCTACATTGAGCGAAAGTCAAAGTCAAAGTCAAATAAATATGCAATAAATAAATTATTTACATTGAACTTAAAATCGAAATTAATATTATCAAAAGTCAAAAATTGGAAAAAAAACAAAACGACAGTAAAGAAATGAATGACACAGAAAAAAATCGAAAAACAACTTTGATTTGACAAGTTAGCGTTTCTCATGTTGCCATCACGATATTTTCCCCTTACTGGAATGCTGTGCAAGTAGTTAGCATAGCTGTCTTCACGTAGCTTGCGCACGCTAAACTGAACCCAAAGGGTAAATAAACTTTTCATCTCCCATGCTCGGAAAGTACCCTGTTACTTTAAACATGCGATCGTAGAAGATCGTTTTTTAAACCGCTTTGTATTTTTGTGCGCTTCGAAATTTGAACTCGACGCCCTAATTAAAAAAAAATAAGGAACTCCTTCAACTTGTAGCATTGCCTAGCAACGGGTTGTTGATTTTATGACACTTCAAGAAGACACGATTTGTAATCAACAACCCGTTGCTAGGCAATGCCACATACTCCTTTGTGAAGAAGCAAAAAAGAAGGAAACTCATTTCACTAACCTCTATGGTAGGTACCTAACTACCTATGTCTATTGTTTGTCACGCTTGGCTAACAAAATCATTTCCTCGCTTCTGTGAGATGAAAAGTTTTGTGTTTCGCACGAATGCAATATTATTTGCGTTTCGTGCTTCTGAATACCTCGCTACGCTCAGGTTTCTTTTTTTGAACCACTCGCTACGCTCGTGGCTCAATTTTAGAAACCTTCGCTAGCTCGGTATTCAATACAAGCACTCGCCGCAAACAATAATTTTGCATTCTTGCATAACAAATAACTATTATTTAATAAAGAGGAAACATTATACAACACGTAATCGTATTTTTTGTATTTCGAATATTTTGGTGTCGCGCCGATTTACTCGCCGGATGACAGCGCTCGGATATCGTGTCGTGTCGGCGCGGTGGACAAGGAAAGATAGCAAATATATTAACTTTATATCGATGACGGTAAAATATCGTGTCGTGTCGTGTCGGATCGGTGCGGTGGACAAGCGCCCTAAGAAACATCCCATCAGAAATCATTTGGACCGAGTCCTGAGATCGCTCCGATCCGAATGATCTTATGACGACGCCGCGGTAAGTCAGACTACGAGTATTATAGGTTTGTCTTAAAGCTACGCAAGTGACGGATGCCTGGTAAGCCACGGGTGTCAGCCGACAGAGTTGGAGCTTGTGAATTTGGCCGCAAACTCGCGCTGCTCCGCCGCGTGTGCGTTCACGCGATATTAGTTAGCCTTGTTACTGTCTGGGCTCCAAGGCGCGAGTGTTTGGCGAACTAGAACGTTGTGAAGAGGTGTTTATGTTCTGAAGAGCTCTTCAAAAGTTAATGGTTCTGCCTTTTACGTCTCAAGTGGGAGTTTTGAGGGGTACTTTGGAATTTTGACGAAAATATTTCTGTATCAAGATTGAAATCTTAAGAGGTTATAGATTTGCTCATTTGGTCATCCTATTTTCCACCTATTGATATCTTCAAATTGACGGCTAATAGTGATGAAAAGACAAAGACAAAAAAAGCACACGGGATATAATGACATCTTTCGGCCCACATCCATGAAAACCCACCGTGCGGTGCGACGTGAGCGCAAGGAAATCTTTCGGCCCGTGCTAGTAAAAACCCACCGTGCGGCCCATGCCGGTAAAGACCCTGTGTGCGGCGCGGGCGGACGATACCGGCCGCTTTACGAGGGCACACGCGGGCGCGGGACGCTCGCAGGAACACTGAGCTAATACCTGAATAAGTAACCAGTAATACTATGAGATAAATCAACTTTAGCATATTATTATGAGATATGCTAATTTTAAGCTAAAATGTCAGTGGTATTTGAAATTTTTTAATTTGATGGGTATTATCATACAATGCGTCACCAGTTATTTCTATCTACGGCTAAGTCTATGGCATAGTGGGTACCTATACTGTGGTGTTGAGTATTGAGCGGATTTCGTCGGTCCATCGTGTCGGGAATCTTCCTCTTAAACTCTAATTTTTAATTCGAGTCCACGGAATGACAGTTGCTAGTATGCCACTGACAGATAAAGCCTTTGTAGCAACTGTCATTCCGTGGACTCGATTTAAAAATTAGAGTTTAGTTGCTTTTTACCCGACTACGCGAAGCAAAAAGGAGGGTTATGATTTTAGCAGCGTATGTATGTATGTATGTATGTATGTATGTATGTATGTATGTATGTATGTTTGTGTGTTCATCTGTTCCCTCGCAGAGCCTAAACTACTCGGCCGATTTCAACAAATGAGGTGTCGTTGGATTCGTCTTAATCACCCAGGTAACATAGGATAGTTTAATTTTGAAAAAAAACAAGATGGCGGCTGTGCTGCGACCTAAAGTGGTGGACCTAAAAATAAAAATTATCGGATACCATCGTCATGGGTATCAAATGAAAGGGCTTTAAAAGACCTTTTCAAAAATGTATAACACATGTAGCGTCAACATAACAAATAGAACAAAATATTCCAAAAAGTGTTTTTTATTGCCCTTCTTGGTTCTATTTTAGGTGATCATCCAAAATAACTAACAAAAAAGCTCACAAAAAAAATAGAAGTTAAAAACTAAAACCCGACTACTAAAAGGCTTAAAAAAAAGACCTGCTTATCCTTAAAATAGACTCATAGATAATTAATCGTAGTCGGAGGACACCACATTCGCATTTGATAAACCGATGGCCTCCGACTACGATTAATTATCTATGAGTCTATTTTAAGGATAAGCAGGTCTTTTTTTTAAGCCTTTTAGTAGTCGGGTTTTAGTTTTTAACTTCTATTTTTTACGTTTAATAGGGATTTTTCCAAGTGTCAAATTTGACAGCGATTCTTACTAAATCGCGCAACTAAATCTGTGGTTTGTATGGACCACAGATGAATAGACTGATTTTGACAGTTATTCGCGCTATTTTTGATGCTTGGAAAAATCCCCATTACTATACTACCCTGTATAAAGTCCATGTTTCTCTGAGGCAGGCTGCCTCCAACCGCTGCGTCCTGCGTGTGTCGTGGGCCGAACGGGTTTCCATAAATCATCGCTTTTTATTTCCTTACATATAGGTATCTAATCAGGTCGGCTCTACAGCGTGCGTGGAGATGTGAAAGTACTGACTCCACGGCAGTCTTCTTCTCTCGTCTCGTCGCGCTCCCAGAAACGTGCTAACTTGATCGCGCTGGAGGTCGCCTCCAGGAGACCCTGCCAGCTGCACTGTGGAGCATCAGGGCGGGTGTGAAGATGGGACGTTGTCTGTGCGGCTCCACATCGGCACGAAACATCTGCATCTTCTGGCAGTATCCCCCGCTTTCTCATATTATGCGGTTTAGGGATTTCCACACGCCCCAATCCTCTCGTCCTTCTCTCCATTGTTTTCCCTGAAAATCCACACCGAAAAAGTGCCACCAAAATTAGGTAAAATTTATCTGCTGAAAATGACCCATTTAAAAAAAAGGTTAATAATTCACTGAATAAGACAGTCCATATTTTGCGATTTTAAACCCATCCTAAATGAATGATTTCAAGCCTTCTGAAGTGAACCAGGAATATTCCGTAGCACGCTGTAGTCTGTATGCCAGAGCAATATTTTTATTTGCGAAACGGAACGACAAATAATTTCGGGCCCGACTTTTTGCCCGACCAAGAAATATTAGGCATCGGAAGCCTTTTTTGTGCGACGCGCGAGTTGCGTACCTTTTCCTTTTTCGGGCCTTTTTTCTGGAGTAAGTAAATAAAGTTATGTAAAATAAAGGTAAAGAATAGAATTATATTTTTTAGATTAATTTAGATTTTATTTTTTAGATTATTTTCTTTTTTGAATTATAGATATTACACTGGAACTTGTTAAACACAATTTATCTGAATCCCACGATACAGGTTCGCCTAGTATGGCATTCGCAGTATTGTTGACCACTGTTTAATTCTATTCACGAAAATAAATACCTTTTTACTTTACTTTTCTTTACTAGAATGTTCCATTCAAATGGTTTAGGTGCCAAAATCACCGTCGCATGACTTGGTGCCGCCTCATCCACTTTATTCTTGAATCTACTGATTAATCAAAATATCAAATAGTTCTTTAAGGGTGCTATTCTAGAACGCTACCTAAACTCAGTTTAAACAAAGTTCAGACTGTCGATAAAACAGTGCATGTTTTGATATGAAGGGAGGGATATTCAAATGAAAACATGCACTGTTTTATCGACAATCGACACTACTAAACTCTACTGAAACTGAGTTCTAAATGTCACGTAATATGCACGGTACGTAAATAAAATTTTACTACAGCATAATTAGTGAGTTGAATAAAATTCACTTGTTAAGTGCACCCTAAACTTTGTCACACGATTTCTCTCCTCAGTAGCTTTTTAACTTATTAAGTGTACGTTATACTAAGCGTGGAACCATACATATTTACACGTTAACTTTTACAAATCATTATACAATTCGGCAGTCTGTTTGCCATGACGTGTTCGGTTATAGACCCTATTTTGCTCCTTAGGATACCTACAACGATAACTCTCAAGCTACCCTATCTACCAGCCTAAAGTCTAATTCTTCATTCAAGATAGTACACTGACGTTTACGGTGTGACCAGTCTCTGGTGAAAATTAAATAGTGTGGTGACAAAAAGTTTGAAATGAATCGAATTGCGCAATCGATATAATCGATTTATAGGCCGATTTATGAAAAGCTTATTATATGAAATTAACTAAAAACTTATTAATTAGTAATGAGAAAGTGTGTTTTGGTCCACTTTTTTGAGGAGTTTTAAATGTGTTAAAAATTGTGTTTTTTAAATGATCTATGGAAATATTGCGTTCCGAACGTTTTTTTTCCGTCCGGAATTCCTGACGCACGGGCTACCATGCGGAATTTCGTATTTCGCTTTTTTTGTGACTGAGCTGAATCGCACAACGAGCGGAATGCATCACTATTACAATAAATATGGCAACGTTATTTTGCAAAGTGACAGTTAGCATCTGTCAGTTTACTATCCTGAATAAAGAATTAGACTTTAAATGTTTGTTTGTCAAAAACTAAAATTTTCCACCGTCGTTTGATTCTGAGCGAGCCAAACGTTTGCCCAACGTGAAGAGACGGCTCTGTAAAGTGGGCGAGTGTGTGTTGTGTTCTTAATAAACATGATATCGCCGTGTAAGGAGGGAATATAAAATTACACTAATTAGCAGTAGCGGAGTCGCCCGCCGCGAGCGAGCTGCGAAATGTGTGGACCTCTCTCTCAAAGGTTCAATTAGTGTGTTTGAGTTACTGCCGTTTTCCATTTGGATAGGTACTGTTTTTGACTTTGCAACCAATTTTGGAGCTTTGTAACTACGTAATGAGATGAATTTTATACAGCATCCAGTCAAAGCAGTGGCACTGCCCAAAAAAACTTGCTAATGACCAGAACACATAATCAACTGAATTATTGTTGTTCTGTTGTTTGCAATAATGAAAATAATACTATTTTATTGCCGTGAACGAAAAATCACTAAGCAAAAATAGCTCAGATTAGCTTCAAAACTGAAAAAACTGTGAAATTTTTGAATTTTTCGCCACGCTGCTATCGTCCAGCCTTAAACCTAAGAAGGTACGTTTTGCCTCAATCGCCTTTGCCAGCTTGGGGACTTGGTGCCCCGTCTTCTTAGTTTACGTCGAGGTCCCAAGCATGCGTGCGCTCACATAGGTGTATTCTAGGGAAAAGTTTCAAGTGTAGCCTTCCCCCCCTCGCCCCCCTCGCTCGTCGTACCTGCTATTAATTTCCCCGCGGACCGGTTACGTTGCACACACACGCACGGGCGTGCATGTGTGCGTGTGCGCTGGTGAAACCCTTGCCGAAGCAAGAATCATTATTGTAAACTCTCCGAGCTACCTAATTAGTTTGAGTGATGTGATGGGGCTTATATCGGTCTGATTAAAAGAAAACAAAGGTGTTATACCTCTACTTTATGATAAACCTAGAAATGGATAGGTAATGGAAGAAATCGATGAATAACTACTTTACTTATTTAAAATTCCCCCGACATTTTAGCTTCAAATTAGCATATCTCATAAACGACTGAACCAATTTTGATAAAACATAGATAATCTAAGAACACGCTAGAAAATTAACGTTAGTGACATGACGGTTCGGTGTGGTGGACAAGCAGCCTAACGAATAAATACAAAAGTTTTGAAGTCTGTTCCTGTATTTGTCAAGTTCATTTCTCGGGCACTAAAATAAGCCCAATATATTACAGGGCAATTTTTAAATAGCTTTTTTCCTAAAACACGTCAACTTTAAAAATTGATTTCCAAAAATTTTTGTTCTACGACTTTTAGTAAAGTTCATAATATTTTATTTTATAAGTTTGCATTTCTACCATATTAATATTTTTATTATTATTTCAATATTTTTGAAAATATTTTTTTTGTTAAAAAAAAATTGTCCTTTTTCCAAAGTCATAGAGCAAAAATGTTGGAAATCACATTTAGAAGTTGGGGTGTCTGAAGAAGTAACCTATTTAAAAATTGCCTTTTTGATATAGGAACCGATAAGAACCGATATAAGAGCCGATACATGGGCTGGAGGGTGACAAATCTCTGTCGGGGAAGTAAATAATACGTGCGATGTATCTCGCGCGTCGCGAACGATCAGCCCGTGCATTTATATCGTTTATGTTTGACAGGTCCCGGCGGCGCAACGCATGGGTGATGGCGATTGACAAAAGGAAAACAACTTAATGTTTTCTCAGGTTTGCACATGCACTATGCAGTTTTTAAATAGCTGTTGTTTTACGACTTTTCGAAAAGCTCTATTATACAGGGTGTTAAAAGACCGCCAACAAAGCGGGAAACCACGTTTTGTCCTCATCATAAGGAACATTTTTGCCCAAGGAACTATGCCTGGGAAATCAACGGTTTCCGAGATAATGAGGTTCAAAGTCGGACTTTTCAAAAATGTTTTTTTGCATAAATGCATTCAGTATCTAGTTCTTAACATACCTTCTCAAGAAGCCATATCAAAATTATGAATATTTCTTGCAAAAAACCACGTTAAAATTGCAACCCGCAATGTATTCTAAACATCGGCACTTCAAGCTTAAGTAACATAAACTGATACCTACGCTTGCGCAGTATGACTACTGTCCTTTACACGTCCATTGCGTGAAAAAATATTTTTCAAAATTATAACCTAAAAAACCAAAATCATTTCCCAGCAATAATTTATCGAGAAAGTACTTTGTTTTCGTGTCTAGTATGCGTGGCTTTCGGGTCTGTTGGCGGTCTTTTAACACCCTGTATACATTTTATTTATTGAACGTTTTTTATTCTTAAAAAGTGTGCATTTCTACCATTCCAGCTTTCATGCCTTTCCACTCTCTACCACCTTTCCAGCCACTCGTTCATATTTATTTTGTTACTATGCGCCAAAAAAAAATCAAATTTGATTTTGGATTTTCTAATCAAAACTTTTTTTTCTTTACCATAGTCGTAGAACAGAATTGGTTGGAAGTCACATTTAGAAGTTGGGGTGTTTGAGCAAAAGAGTTATTTAAAAATTTCCCTGTATACTTTGAGGCCTAAGTTTTTTTGATAGATACAGCTCAATGCACCGTGTTTTCGCTAGCTCTCCTGCCTTGCACCTACCGCAGAGTCGACACGCGTGAAGTGGGTCCGGCACATCGCGTCAGGCTCGATGCCCCGCTGGTCTGTGTGGTGACTCGCAACACGCTGTCAAAACGTCACACGCCCTCGGTCACTATAGTTTGATGATAGTAAAGAAAACTGGCATGAAACACATTTGAGACTCTTAAGGAAATTAAAGAAACTGCAACGTTACGGACCCAAACAGTGGTTTTTAAAAAACCGGCCAAGTGTGAGTTGGACTCGCCCACCGAGGGTTCCGTAAAACCGTACCTCTATTTAGGAAAACAATAAAAACGAGGTAGGCTGCATGCTGCAGCATCTAGAGTTGAGGTTTAGAACGAATATAGATAGATGGTACTCGTTTCTATGTTGTGTGTGTTACATTACAACGCTCCATTGCATACCTCCTTGCATAGGGACTCCATTTTTTGTTTGAATCTTTTGATTCCGTTTAAATTGCAGAAAGAAGATACGACAAAAGGGGAGCTAACAGTATGAGTATGACTACATAAAAAGACGCCGTAAACTTGCCAACAGTGGCTAACAGCTATTCCCACTATAAATTAAACGCTTGAAGTTTCAACTAGCCCACGCTCGTCAAATATCGTTGAGCATTGAGTTATAAAAGCAAATGTTTTTGTCAAAAGTTTGATCGCGCGGGACGTGGGTGCGGGTGTGGGACAGCAGCCGCGGTTAGTTCAGCCGCGCCTACGTCAACATATCCGCGCGCATATTTGCACAGCCACAAATCCCGAAGAGATCAGCGGTGGACCGGCATTATGCATATCGAAGCGCTGTTTGCCGAGGGCCGCGATAATTGAAACTCAAATAAGTGAGCGAACGCGACGTCTTCGAGGCACGTTCCAATTCACGCCTAATGCCAGCTCAAACAGAGCGACCGACCGCCGGCGCCGCGGCGACCGCTCGAGAAAAATCATTTTCAACGCGAAATCAATTTCCAACTCGTATTATTTCAGCGGCACTCGACGCCGCCGGGGAAGAGCCGACGGAGAATAGATTCCTTTGTACTAAAATAGACCACTTCTTCACGTACTCCGTACTCTGTAGCGCCGCGGCGGCACACGACTCTCGCCCCAATAGTGATTCATTCGATTTGATCGGCTGGTAAGTGAAGTTCCGGGTCGTGTTATGATTAGATAGGGCCGATTCACGTCATTATTCTCGGTACAAATATTGACTGAGCGGGCCCTCGATGCAAATTACATTGTAATGTTGTAATTTCAGCTGGAAGCGACGAGGGCGGGGCTTTCTAATTGGAAAATTAATCAAATGTAAAGTTAGCGCAAAAACAACTGTATTTATAGGATCACCTATGCAAGCTCAATAATTTTGATCAATTATTGAGTACGGCTATTTTTGGTTGCGCGATAAATTCATTCTCATTTAAGTAGCTAAAATATTCGTAACACTATAATTCAATCTTCCCCGGTGTTGAATTATACCCACTGCCAATTATTTTTCAATGTTTTAAGATAATTTATTAGGCCTTTGCATCTATATGTATAGGGCGTCCAGTGGCACCTTCACACATCGATCGATAGATCGATGAAGTGACCACTCGGACGCTACAGTGCCTCGAATAAGTAAGTAAGTATAATTGTACATGTCCCACTAGCTGGGCAAATGCCTTCTCTCAGAGAGAGAGTTCGAGCTTAATCACCACGCGTGTTCAACGCAAAAATCACCAATCCGCCTGGAATAAGATTTCTAATTTTACAAACAAAAGAGACTAAACCGAGTTCCCATCTGGTGTATCGTCGGCGAGACTTTAAATAGATCACAAGAAGGGTACAATAGAATACAGGTGAAAAACATCGCAACACTCCATCCGTGGCAAAACTCAAAAAGAGTTTTAATAGAATAAAACTGATTCGCTTATATCCAAGTAGGTATATTCCCAGACGAAGGGAGGAGCGTTTGGGTGGCCACAGAATAAACAGGAAGAGAAGGCTCTAAAGCCATTCTTTGAAATTTTTTACATAATAAACACACAAAAATCGGAAAACCCGTTCATATTGTCATGTTAATTTACCAGTTTGTATGAACCAATATCTCAACGTCGTTCGAGTATTTTCTTTATTTTGGTGAATATTTATTTTAAATTTTAAGGGGATTAGAGACAAACATTAGTGTATAAAAATTAAAGTACCTTAAATGTTTCGCAAATTTACTATTTAAGGTAAACCTATTCTGTAAAAAATCACAACCTAATTTTTTTTCTATAGGACGTTCCGTTGATTTTTAAATTAACAAAATGCAAACGCTGTGGGGCGAGAGAAAAGTATTTTTAAATATTCAATTCAATTCAATACTTTTTATTTCGGACGAATCCATTGTTTTAATTGATTTTCACATTGTTTTAATTAACAACTCAAATATTTTTTGAGCTAATACCGAAAACAAAATCATCATCATCATGAGCCTGTTAAGGCTCGGTATAAGGCTAACCAGCGCCACCAATGTTAAAAAAATCATATCTTCCTTTAGAAGAAGTTTCTGAAAAAATCCTAAGATGAGCCTATGCGCCATGCTTTTCTAGATTTTTAATTGTAGATACCCTCTTCGAAATTTACTTTTAAGCTAAAAAATCTTCGATAACCGCCAAAAGCGGCCGTTTTTGGCGGTTATCGAATTTTTTTTAGCTTAATACTAGAAATTGAGTTGGGTACCTACACTTAAAAATCTAGAAAAGCATGGCGCATGAGCTCACAGAAACTTCTTCTGAAGGGAGATATGATTTTTTCAACATTGGTGGCGCTAGTTAGCCTTATACCGAGCCTTAAGGCTCCGTATAAGGCTAACTAGCGCCGCCAATGTTAAAAAAATCATATCTTCTTTTAGAAGAAGTTTCTGGAAAAATCCTAAGATGAGCCTATGCGCCATGCTTTTCTAGATTTTTAAGTGTAGATACCCTCTTCGAAATTTACTTTTAAGCTAAAAAAATTTCGATAACCGCCAAAAGCGGCCGTTTTTGGCGGTTATCGAAATTTTTTTAGCTTAAGTCTAGAAACTGAGTTGGGTACCTACACTTAAAAATCTAGAAAAGCATGGCGCATGAGCTCATCTTAGGATTTTGTCAGAAACTTTTTCTGAAGGAAGATAGGATTTTTTCAACATTGGTGGCGCTAGTTAGCCTTATACGGAGCCTTAACACCCACTGCTAAGTAAAGGCCTTTTTATGCTCACGCCACCTCTCACGACTTCTCGAGTGACGATTCACGATCCTGCGCCAGGCGCAACCACTGTTTTCCGTCTACTTGGGCTATGTCGTCGGACCATCTGGAATACAAAATAGTAATGTATTTTTTTTTGAGGTTATAAAATAAAAATTGTTTTTTTTTTAGCGAGTAGACATTCTGTTACACCTTGTAAAAAGAGTTAGGATATTTTGTAGCACGTTGTATTATTATCACAAGCTTAAAGCCAAATAAAGCCTTCACTTAGCTTTACATCGTGGAAGCGAGAGTTCTGCCATATTCTATGGGAGGGCAGGAGGGGAGTCCTCGCGAAAAACGTTGGTAATTCCAACGTGTGACTTTTGACTGACATTTGCATGGCGAAATTTAATTTAGCCACCTGAGTGTAGCCTGATGCATAATACATGCGCACTCTGCCCATGTGTGTGTGAGAATTTTTCCACTGTATCCAATGTCTTGATCCCTGTTCAATTATATGAAAAAAAAAATGCCTAAAGAGAAAAAATTCCACACTTTTGAGAAAATTATCTGGGTCCTTGACCGAGACCTTTTATAATGCTTCTTCTGCACTGAAGGGAACCACCCATTCCTTTATTATAAAAAACTAAAATAATATAACTTACGAGTGTAGGCATCTGAATAAATTGAAACATTATTTATTATTATTATATTGATTTTGTTCATCATAATTGAACGAGCGAGCGAAGTTCTCCGAGTCTACCGGAACAATCCGGCGTTTGTATGTATGTATGTATGTATGTTTGTATGTATGAATGTTCGTTCGACGATAACTTGAGTAAATTTGGTTGGATCGTTATGAAATTTGGTAGGCGGGTAAACGAAATTAAAAGATTTTTTAAATTCGAACATGAGCCAAATCGGTCAATGGGTTGCCGAGATATGGGGTTTATAGTTTATATGCAAAGCGCACGCGCGCCTGCGCGAATGGCGTAAGCAAAGTTACACATCTGTAACTGGGGTCGCGAGTTTATAGTTCGGAGCGAACCACTAGTCCATAATAAGTTTTGTCGCATCGAATATTTGTTACTCTATCAGGCTGAAACGGTTGAACAAATTCGGATTACAAAAATCCAAACATCCATCAAAACAACAGAGGTACCACATACACCAGAATAACGGACGATATCGCAGGCAAAAGTTTAGTTGATAATAATTTTAACAAATGGGAACACAAGCAATAGGGATAGCGGGAACATAATGAAGGCTGTATGTGTGCGTTCTACTTCGCGCTTTAATGATCTTATTATATTTCAGGTGGAAAAATGAGGGTACTCTCCGTCTGAATCTATTTTTTCTGTTGCTAGACGGGGTATATGAGTTATGAAGGACATTTTAGTTTCGGTATTAGCAATTCAGACAATTCAGTCATACGCGACATGGCTGCTTTATTAAAGGTGTAACAATGTGACTGTATTTCAGAATTTTTACTCTATTGTTGATTAGTCAGTGTACGGACCAACGTAGTATTAGGTACATTCGCTAATCAATATGTTACAGGGTAATTTTTAAACAGCTTTTTTCCTGAAACACGTCAACTTCTAAATGGGATTTCCAACAACTTTTTTTCTACGACTTTGGTGATATCGAAATTTTATTTTACCATTCGAATATGCAGGGCAATTTTTATATAGCTTTTTTCCTCAAACACCCACTGTTGTTTTACGACTTTGGTGAAAGCGTTTTTTTTTCGTATACACACTCACACACACACACACACACGATAGCGGTCAAACTTATAACATCCCTCTTTATTACCCGACTGTTGAAAATTTAAATGAACTGTGCGTCCAGTCTGCGGTCGATATGCGGGAACGAGCAGATGGTCTAGTTTGAGTGCGGATCGAGTTCTAATCAACGGGCCGGCCGGCCGCCTGATCTGCCCCTCTACCCTTGACGCATTTTTTCAATACGGCCGCAATATGGCGGCATTTAAAAAATTTAATATTTTACAAATTAAGACGCATTTTGTGTTTTTATTGAATAAAACAGCCTTACCTTTGAACAAACATTACAAAGTATTTTACAATCAAAGCATTACTGTGTGAATTCAAAGAGGAATTAATTTGTAAACTTTTTCAATTTGATCGCAATAGCGTCAAGGGTAACCCCCCTGATAGCGGGAGATGGCACTGGGACTATAATCGGACTTCGTCTACATAGAAATACTAGCTTTTGCTTGCGACTTCATCCGCGCAGACAATTTTTTTTCTCGTGAGATTTTCCGTTGTTTTAATGGTTATTCTGCTATTCGGGGCGGAGAAAAATCCAAAGAATCAAAAATTATAAAAATCGATCCAACCGTTCTCGATTTATAAATGGTGTCACTAACACGACTTACTTTTATACAAGGTGTTACAAAAGATGCTAACTCTTTTTACAGGGTAATAGCACCCGGTGATAGGGATCGCAACCTAAATATGTTTTTTTGCTCTATGCCGTTCCGTTGATGTCTAAATTAATAAAACGTGAACGCTGTGGCGGGAGAAAAGTATTTTTTAAATATTGTTTTCATTGACTTTCACAATGTTTTAACAACTCAAAGCTTTGCAAATGCACCTACACCCACAAACATATTTTTAAATGTGAGCTAATACCAAAAACAAAAAAGTTATGACTTTTTTTCAATTTTGGGGTTATAAAATAATAAAAAAAAAACAACTTTTTTTTACAGAATTGACATCCTGTTGACCGCTCTGTAAAAAGAGTTAAGATATTATCTGTATTAACAACGACATAGCTACGGATAGGCAGCTAGAAGGAAAAGCAGTGCTTTTATGATCAAGATACTTACATACTTTTTGTATTTCGTAAACGGTTAAACTTACTTGTATTATGTCGGTGTAGCCGAAAAACAAAATGTGCAGTGCTTACGAAAGTTTAAGTGTAAAGATACATACTGTTTATGGAAAATAAGGTACATTGTTTAACTTTAACGGGTGTACGTATAGTTCGGTGACTTGACTTTCCTGTGGGCTAGGCCGACTAAGCTGTCGGGATGGTATAAGTGTGCTGGGCAAGTCTACTCAATTTAACAAAGTCCCAGGCACTGCAGCGCCGAGTGGTCTCTTCACCCATCTACAGGGTGCACTCTAAGTCGATAGCGGAACTTTAAATAGGCTGGCTACTGATCACTACAAACAACTTGTACAGTCAGCCACACGCTAGGATACCCCTTTTTATTCGATTGACGCCCTTATGCCGCGCGCGGTAAGAGCTGCCATGGGGTATCTGTGACTGTGGCCGACCGTACTAGGTGGCGAAAAAAAGAAGCGAAAAAAAATCTGCAGTTTCATACATTTGGCGCAGTACTGAGTCGACCTTTTGTATGGAACAGCTGATATTTTTTTCGCTCCATGTTTTCGCCACCTAGTACAAGTTGTTTGTTGTGATCAGTAGACAGCCTACTTAAAGTTCTGCTATCGACTTAGAGTGTACCCTGTAGTGTGACTGAAGGCGCCACTGGCCGCTGTATAAATCGTCTCATTACGTAGATGCAAAGGCCTTAGTTCGGTGCTTGAACGGAAATCCTCCACTACCTCAAAAATGTAGCAGCATTTGCGACTAGTAGACTAACATTACAGAGTTCTATTGTTTTGTTACATTATTCAATATCAATTTATGCGCTGCTCTAACGTTTGTGGCCGTGCGGTCGGGGCACAGCGGGGATGCGATGGACGAGTCGACTCTACATCCTGTCAGAGGCAAATCATTTAATAATAATCTCATTTTGTACACTATATGCAGGGTGCCACGTTTATTAGAATAGAATAGAATAGAAAAATATTTATTTATAATCCAAAACACATATTAGGTACAACAAGACATAGATGTTATCACGTTACAGACATTGTGTGAGTTGGCTATAAAAAGGATCTGGCTCAGCATATACAACGTGTTACAAAAGATACTAACTCTTTTCACAGGGTGTAACCTGCTGGTCAACATAATGACAAATCTGCAAAAAAAAGTTGAAAAAAACAACTTTTTTTTATAACCTCAAAATTGTAAAATTTTCAAAACTTTTTTGTTTTTCGATTTAGCTCCAATTAAAAATATGGTTCTTTGCTTAGCTGTATTTTAATAGCTTCAGGCTGTTAAAACATAGTGAAAGTCTATGGAAACATTATTTTAAAAATACATTTCTCCCGTCACAGCGCTTACATTTTAATTATTTAAAAATCAACGGAACGTCATAGAGCTAAAAAAATATTTTTGTTGTGATCCCTATCATCAGGTACCATGACCCTGTAAAAAGAGTTAGCATCTTTTGTAACACCTTGTAGTTACGGGTATTTATAGCACGGAATATTGAGAAGGAGAGTAACTTGTCAGTGGTTAGCGAAAAGCTTTCGGTGTTCGTGAGGGCTACCGTTTTACTGCTTACTGCTTAGTTGGTGCCACTGTTGAAGTGTCGAATAAGACCAAAAAGTATAGATTTTAAAGTTAGATACTTTTTAAAGTTGTCTTATATAATAATTAAAGTATCACATTATGTACCCTGTAAGGGCATTGCAAATATTTGAGTAGGTATTTACATTAGGTTGTAATAATAATTCATTTCAATAGTAAATAATAAATTAAAATTTAATTATATAAAATATTTGATAATGAGTTAAATTGCAAAGTACTAACTAATGTAAAAAAATACCGTTTAATACCTACCATAAAACTATACTTATAAATCAAGCAAGCCCCATTTTATATTTTAAAAAAATTTAACACAATTTTCCGAATTAGAAAACTGTTTCAAAGAAGTAGTTAGTAGCGGGCAACAACTATTTGCCATAGTTAATCTCAGAAATTGCAAAATATTCACACCATTATTCTAATTAGGAATAAACCCACGTTGTGATATTTTTGACCTCGCGCTTCACTACGCCCCTACCGGAAAATCTTTTACGTTTTAATTTTATGAGAATCCCTAGTTTACTTTGTTTGTATCTAAAGTCTAATTCTTTATTCAGGATAGTAAACTGACAGATGCTAACTGTCACTTTGCAAAATAATGTTGCCATATTTATTGTTATAGTGATGCATTCCACTCGTTGTGCGATTCAGCTCAGTCACAAAAAAAAAGCGAAATACGAAATTCCGCATGGTAGCCCATGCATCAGGAATTCTGGACGGAAAAAAAACGTTCGGAACGCAATATTTCCATAGATCATTTAAAAAACACAATTTTTAAAGCATTTAACATTCCTCAAAAAAGTGGACCAAAACACACTTTCTCATTTCTAATTAATAAGTTTTTAGTTAATTTCATATAATAAGCTTTTCATCAATCGGCCTATAAATCGATTAAATCGATTACGCAATTCGATTCATGTCAAACATTTTGTCACCACACTATTGAATTTTCACCAGAGACTGGTCACACCGCAAACGTCAGTGTCCTATCTTGAATGAAGAATTAGACTTTAGTATTATTATGAAGGACTTTTCTTCGTATGTGTTCATCTTGATGTAAAGAGACAAAAACAGTGCAAACGTGCAAAAAAATCCAACAAGACCGTCGTAACCGCCACACTGCGGCGCAACTTATTACGAGTATTATATCGATAATCCTTCGTCCGAAATTCCCTCTTGCGTGCTAATCGCGATTCGTACCTCACATTAAAAAATAATTGTTTATCTATCCACCAAAGTACTTTTCCGAGAAATAACAAGCTTACGATACAGAGAGAGTCTTAGAAATAGGGTTCCGTAGGCAGCCTTTTGTACGGACTCCTGAAAACTGTTTCCGTGTGGTCGGCGTCCATCACGCACAGGACAGCCCGTGATAGCCGGAACAACAACTGGCGGCGAAAATACCACCCGTCATATGGACTAAGCAAATAAATAATGCAATTTTAAACAATGAGTACAATATAGCAACGACTGAAAAGACGACGTTTTATACATTTTATATACACCGTGGATTTTTAGTGGTTTTAAAGCCGAAGGTATTTAGTTGCACTCGTGATTCTGAGCCAAATTCCAAATTTTACTTAAGAACGAGCGAAAAAAAAAACACTTCCCAATACAAACGGCTATCGCCAATCGACACCATTTGTATGGAGAAGTGAATTTTTTTTTCGCGCGTTTTGGAATGAAATTTTGTAATTTGGCTCAGAATCACTAGTGCAACAAAATACTTTCGGCTTTAATACCACTAAAATTCCACGGTGTATCCTTACGACGTTTTTCTCCATCGTTTACGAGTTTTCAGGCTCTGCAGAGTCCAAATGGTCAACGCATCTACCTAGTGTTAGTGAAAGTGTCACTGGACGCTGTATGAATGGTCTAATTACGTAAATGCAGATGCTTCAGTTATTTTCTCTTCAATCTAGTGGTATTTGCTTTGTTACCTCTTGCGGTTATCCCCAAATGACGTATCTTAAAATTGAGCATATGTTTCGCAAGGTAACAACTCCGTTTCTACTCTCAACTATTTCGGATCCAATTTACAAGCTGCTAGTAGGTATTTCCCAGAACTGCAGGTTTGCTCACAATCAATGTGAAGATTTCAATCAGGGGCCTGAGTCTGTAACGCCATGGTGCCAAAATAGGCTCTCAGTTGACGGCTTCAATTACGATTTATGAATGACGTTGGTCCTTTTAATGTTTTTGTAGTACAGCATAGAGTATTCTGATTTTAATTCTAGAGGATTAGTTCGCTGGTTGTAGGAGAAAAAAGAGGAAACCCCGGTTTTGTCTTTCTACTGGGACGCCATCAATACGCCATCGTGTTACAGAATTAAGCCCCAGAGCGAACGCTTACAGCCGTCACAAACAAGCCCGCAACTAAATGCCTAAATTCATCCAGGATCATAAATAGACCCGCGGAGGCGCGCGCGCAATTTATCGCTTAATCTGCGCGCATACGGCGTCGTAGCTTCACGACGAACCGCCGCAGGGCTGCTGGCGTTATTTAGACTAGACACAGACACGAAGACTGCTTGGAAAATAGCAAAAGGTTAGGCTTAAGTTAGAGTTCATAATATTATTAGTTTGGCCACGCGATTAAAGCTGCGGGTAAAAACTAGTAGTTAGCAATACGTTTGAGTTAATACAGCTAGATCTTAAACCTTCCGAGTACGTTTCCAGCAAACGGAGGCTTCGGGGGTATGAGGGGGACGTAGCATCGATTAGTGGGACGTCCCTCGATGCATCATTTAGCAAGTTTGTTGCAAGGAGCTGCTCCAGGGCTCGGAAACTTGCCGAGTTGTCTGTCGCTGCACTACCGGTAAGTACGTCCGAGTTGTCTGTTGCTGCATTACCGGTAAGTACGACCGAGTGGCAACTGTGAGTAGGTAAGCCTTCGCTAAGCCAGCCTCGATGACAATAATAGTTACCAGCGTTGAGTTGGCTAGGTACTCGTATCGTGCGGTAGTTTACGATGTACAGCACAAAATTGAACCTAAGTCAGACCGAAAAGAGGGGTCGAAAATACACAATGTTAGGTATTTGACCGCCTTTTGCCTGAGCTGATTAATAAACTGGGAAAGAACGTACATACTAAATATCTGTTCGAATAAATAAAATCTGCCAGGCCCATTTGTGTATAAAATGCGTAAAAATTTACTCATTTTTTTATAAATTTACAGTTCCGTAAACTGTTAACCACAGAAAACAATATCTAGCTACATTTCGGCCAGTTTCATAATCTACGTATACCTATAGGAAGTTTTTTTGGAGAAAAAGTATGCCAACTTCAACTAACTAACAAGATAAATCGGTCTGCCAGCCGGCAGCCTTTATAATGGGACATAAAATAATAATTTATTAAACGAAAATTAAAATAACTAAACTAATAAGATATTATAGTAAGAAAACTGTACTAATTTATCCTTTATAATTGTACTTTATATTTATTTAAAACACCGAACTAAATCCCATAGAATCCGCATTACGTATAAAATCACAATAATAACTTGTCCCCACAGAAACAAAAGATATCAGCAATAGAACATTCGTATTGTTCATACGAAACATCATTTCAACCATACTGAAACGGACCAAATTGATTTTCCAATCGATCCGTTCATCATTCACAAATAAATAAATAAAATGAGAAATTATTCATGTAAATAATTGCGCCATCTGTTGGTGAAATCAGGAACTACGATGTCAATTTTCAACTAATCAAATAAATATTAATAAAAAAATCATAACGCCATCTATAGGGCAAAGAGGGAACTAATCAATAGGCGACATCTTGCGGAAGGAGGAAGAACTACTTCAGCAGTATTAGGAATGATTTGAATTTATTAAGTTTAAAAAGCGAAGTACTAGGAATCATTGAGTTGAAAACGCGAAGTACCACTAAAATTCCTTTACTGGGTTCCTTATATTTAATTGAGAATTATCAAGGCAATATTATCAAGGCCGGGGCCAAGTGTAGGTAGATAATGGCGCGAGGTTTGTCCAACAAACGGCCATCGCGTATTCAAAATTCGAATGTAGTGATACGTTAATGGAGTTTTCGGGTATTGGAAATAAAATTTGGTATTGACGGGCCGCCATCATGGAAATCCCTTGCACTTCATGCAGGTTGACGTTTACGGGGTTTTCATTGAAACCTAGGGATCCCTTGGAGAGTGGAGTGAAGTTGTTTCATGAGGGATATCTCTCACCCATTCACGCTTGTGACATGTTTCATATATTCTAGCTCATTCTTTCAGTTCTATATTTTACTTTAATGGAGGAAATGTCGTCATTTTCTCTCACTCTTTCACACCTATGTGATAATTAGTATAGGACTATCTCTATTTTCTTCTTCGAACTGAAGTAGTCGTTTTTCATAGGGAATTTTGGAGCATGGGAGAAGGGGGTATAAAACGTTCAGCGCGGTAGCGGGAGCTTTTATTATTCGTCGGATTTTCCTAGTGAATTTAACTTTGGTGATTATTTCAAATAACTGAGAGTCTTGTTGTTCGCTTGAACCTTGCTGGTTGCATTTTTGAGTTGCCAAAGTGTGTCAGACTAAGAGCCAAGGTACCCCTTGGGTTAGTACGACATTTTTGATCTTGTGGTTGATTCCCTGGCGACAGATTTCTTGGGAAGCCTCTGCTTGATTATATTTGGTAATTTGATTATAGCGATTAGCTCGGAGAGATTCTAACGTGGTGTTTTCGTGGTTCTATGAATTGCGGAGGCATAGCGAAGGGATTTCTATCTGCGCAGAGGCAATTAGTTATCGCGGTCGAAATAATTGATTGTTTTTGAAGTTCGTGCTTTTGTAATTTAACTTAGTTGAGTGTTGCTGAAATAGTATTCTTGTGTCATGCTAAGGTGTGCCTTGGAGATGCAGGAATATTATGGAAGTGACTTTGTTTTATTTTACGCAAAGAACAATCAATTATATTTTAAAGTTTTGTTAGATTCACTAGTGAGGCAATAACAGAGACATGGTTCTTTGTTAGAGAATAGTGTGTAGCCGCTGTCTCCTCGTTTTTTATTATTACGAGTTGCTAGCTACTCGGGCATTGGTTTATTTAGAGCGAGCGCTTATTTGACAAAACTCTGGATACACCCTTGCGTCGCAGCCTTATTTATATATTTATCTATACACAAACATATAGGGAATTGTCAAGTTCATGGCGTGATCCCAATCCTATTGCTCGAACTTGACACTTTTGGGTTATAGGGACACACTTAGGTACACACCTAGCTGCGAACCCACAGCGCTTTCTCTTAATTTCACTCTGCTAGCAAATCTTCATTGCACAATCGAAGATTTGACATCACACACTACACGTTTAAAGTAAATGTGAAGCTGAAGGCTTCTAGCTTGCCTCAACACAGTAGAAATTGCGGGGTTAGTGGGATAGGCTGGGCAATAGACACATTAGGCTAGGGATCGCGTTTTATTGGGAGTCAATAACTTAGTTAGGCAATTTAACCTTCCAAATAACTTCTTTATTGAATTTTGCATCAGTTTTAGCTTGGGGAATGGGTCAGTGTTTTGTATTGAAAATTATCCGAGGTCAAGCAAAGCAGTACCTTAGTCAATCTTCATACCATGTGGGTGAAATTGTCTAGCAAACAAGGATTGTTTTTGATATGATTCAGTGTCTCCGTTTCACGGGATGAAATTTGGTGTAACATTCGATCCAAACCTTAAGATAACTTACCTTATGAATATTCAGCACGATGATGGTAGGAAATAAAATTATACCAATTTATAATTAAACTCAATAAATAGAGTTCTGTTCAGTCTAATAAAAAGAGACTAACTTGATATTATAAAATTATAAAGTGTTATAAAACATTTTCATAACCATTATAAATAAATATTCATCTTCGCATCCGAACTGCCTAACAAGGAGTTTGAGCTGTGAACCTTTTAGAAAAATCTAATGGGAAATATTTGAAGGTAGAAATCTAAAAACTACTTTTCCAAATAAATGGAATTATCTGTTAGGATCAGAGCTATTTAGTGAAGAATTTAGTTCTATTGACTTTTTGAATTTGCCTAAGGGTATATTTTTATTGAAATTAAAACCTTTTTATTCTAAAATTTATGGAATAATAATTTGCTTCTCAAGTTGTAAATTCTTGCATTGTGAAATGATAGAAAAAGGAAGTCTAATCATTCACAAAATAAAGTAAAATAAAGATTCATATTATAATAATGTAAATTTTGCAGAGACTTTGCCTGTATTTTATTATTGGATTTGAAACTTAAGTAAAATAAATACTTACTAATATTTCTTGTTCAGCACAAGAATGAAGTGCAAATGAACATAGAATTTACTCAATATTAAATGTAAATTTCAAAGAAGAAATCAATAACAATTTATGTCCAAAAGAGACGACATAACTTTGTTATATTATAAAATCTTGAAGCACACATGTGAAGTTTCTTGCTGGTTCTTTTCTTCATGATAAGTGCTTTACGAACCAGTGGTACTCATAAATTATTTAAATGAATAAAGTAAAGTTAAATGTAATAAAATTATTTTAGAGAAAAAAAGTTGGAGGGAAACCCAATTCCACAAGAGGTGAGGTTTACTAGGTTCAGCGGGTCGGAGCTGTCCTTTTACCAACAAACAAAAATGTTTGTATGATTTTTAGCATACAATTTATTCACTTTATCGAATTTCTAAAATTTATCTTTTTATTCAATGGGAAATCACTAAATAAAGCTCAAAGTTTATAAACTAATAATTCTACGTAAAATCTAACTTTTAAGAAGTATAAAGTTTCAATCTAGAAATAAAAGAAGGCAGAAAAGGTCTAATCATTTAATTACTTACGGTTGTCAGAGCACTATTATGAACTTAGGACTATTCACTTCTATATCCATTTATTATCCGTTGATAGGATCATTAACTTTTGAGTCGGCTTTCCATTTCATTAAATACTTGCTCTAGTAAAAATCTAAGTTAATACGGGAACATAATGTAGGTCTTACCACTAGAACGATCATGACAAAGGCCATAATTATTATTTTAAATTCACGGAAAAGTTAGCTACTTAGTTATATTATTTTTGTTTACTGGACTGGGGTAGAGATTTACTGGGTAAATGAGATGTTAGTTAAGGCTTTAGGCCAAAATAAATAGAAATAAAAAACAAAAAATAGGAAGGGTGTTACAATTTGGTGCCGTGACCAGGATTTAGCTATTTATTCATGTGGTACCTTCGAGTGCCACAATTTGATGCTGTTGAGATTGTGAGAGGTATTTGATGTAATGGAAAGTTGACTTTAATTCACTAGGATTCACTAACACTTTTGCACATAATGTCTTGTCTTGCTTATCTTCAAGCGAAAGCTTCGTGGCTGTAGGCAAAGTCGGTTTCTTCATGTTTTCTTTGTCATGATGTGATAATTCTGAAAGAAAACAAATTGAAAGATTAGTGGGTGGATATAGGTTATAAAAATTCTCGGAATTAATGCATGGGGAGGCGAGAATTTGTCTTTGAATTAATAGATTGATGCAAGGATTATTACATTCTCCTTGGTTTCTATCTGTTCACATAGATTTGCTGAGAGATTTTCAGAGGGATTTTGTCTGTATTTGACAGACAACTTTTCAATCGAATTCAAAGATAACAAGGGATGTAGATTCCTTGTAAGTATAGCCGAAAATATTTACCTTGCAGGTAGTCTTGGTTTGATTGGGTTTCATTTGCTCATGGGCGCCATTTTGTCGTTGCGGTGTTTGCGGATTTTTGTCTGAATTTTCTGGTTTCTTTCTTCTTCGAAATCCAATAGACGTGATTGTAATTATTTTGTAGTTGATGGCTTGTAGTTTGCAGTGGTGTGGGAGGCGTATTCTCTTCGTTATTTGGTTTCTTTTCTTCTTCGAAATCTAGTGGACGCGATTGTAATTTGTAGCTGATGGATTGCAGCTTGCAGTGGCACGGGAGGCGTATTTTCTTCGTTGCTAGATTCAGCAATGTACTGTTGTATGAAGGGCGTCCTGTTGCAGTTGTTTTTACGGGTTTTTTGTTGGAAAATTTGGTTATTACAAAAAAATACGTGACTGCGTGAGTGAATTTGGTGAAGGATGGTATCGAAAACTTTCATTCATTTTAACCTTGTCATTCGGTCAATTGTGGTAGTCTATGGGTGAGGGGATGTATTTCGGAGTGGACGGTCGAGTTGCGTTTCTAGAGATGAGAAAATTGTTTAGCGATAGTGTTTGTATATGAAAGCACGAATTATCCATTCTAATAATAGGCATATCTTATACGGAATTTCGTTAACCATGTACCTACATATAGGGCGGTTTTATTATAACTATGGGTGAATACCTGGCTAAGAAATAAAAATGCACGATTTAGGGTAGACATATTTAATTCTGACCTAAACGCACGACATGAAATGGCGGTATTTTTACATAAATTTAGCATTAAAAAAGTAAATGTTGACTTGCGGTCGACCTGTGCAAAAACTTTGATAAGTTTCGCGTATAGACCACCTAAACTGTAGTTCAAGAACAAATTAGGTTTCGTTCATTCATTTTTTGAGAAAGTTACGTAGCTGTGTCTATGGGAAAAGAAGTTTGGCATGAGCTTGGGAACTAGCGTTGTCTCGCTTTGATTGTAATGATGAGAGCGAGAGGGCGAGTGGTTTTGGGGTTCATTCTAGATGATTTCTTAGGTGGCACGTATGTTGTCTAATTATTGTTGGAGGCGTTCAACTATCAAATGCGTAATTTATGTATAAAATACATAGGTTGAATGTGGCTATATACGGAAAATCTAGTAATCTTTGAAAGGTTCATAAATTGAAGTAGGATAAATAATGCCGCGCTAATACTAGAAAAAATTACTTATTATAGCAGGTTTTCTACAATATTTCCTATGTATTTAGCAAAGAGCGATATGGAAGATAGGGAATTAAATAGTAGCACATAAAAGCATAGGGTTTTTAATTAAAATTGAGGAGTAAATAAATCATAGAATATACCTACTTAACTAGAAATTCAAATAAATACATGGTTATTGAATAATTTATTAACACAGTTATAAATCAATAAAACTTATTCACTAATAGGAGCGTTATGGTATAGGTAAAGAAGAATCTTTTTATTATTTTAACAATGATAAGAGGAATTTTCTTTTGTTTTACGGATTTAGACAATCACTGGAACCTACGATTAATAATACAAGTTTATAAAGTTAAAATGGGACCGAAGCGCTCATCAAGGCGTCGTGGACCACCAGCGCGTTTTGGAGTTCAGGAAGATGTAGAATCGCGAGAACCTGAGAGAGAGGAAAGACCTCCTGATCAGCCGCCAGGAAATAGTAGCGAGGAAAATGTGAGGCCAGATGATAGTGTGGAGACTGTGAGACCTGAAAAAAGAAAACGGAAGGTGATTAATAACAATAACACAGATAGTAAGAGAATGAAAATGATGTTGCAAATGCTAAATCGCACAGTTAATACCTTGAGTACAAAGGTTACTGAGTTAAATAACAAGGTTATTGCGAACAATGTGGTTCAAGAAGTAGCATCACCGCAGATTGGGAATTATGCTATGATACAAGAAGCCTCAGGCATAGTACAAGCGAGGGTCGATTTGCAAACGCCTACGAGTTCTGATTATCCAATGAAAAATATAGTGCCTAATGAGCAAGCAGAGAGTAGAACAGAAGCTCAAAGTGGACCAACCAAAGTTTTGACGGCTGAGGAGCATCGCGGAGTAGTTTATAACGTGCGAAATATAAATCTTCAGAAACCAAAGTTCACTAACAGAGAGTCGGGACATCCTATGACCTTTTTGGAGGATCTAATCAGTTATCTGAGGAGGACAGGCAATGAGGTCAACGAAATTGAGCTAATTCAAGAATGTCTACAAGGAGAAGCTCGGGACTGGGCTAGAATCTACAAGGAAAGATGGACCACTTTAGATGATTTTAAAACTGACTTCCTTGCTGCCTTCTGGAGTGAGAACGAACAGAGCGAGCTTCGTCGACAAATTGCTCAAGGTTGTTGGGACCGAAAGAAGCATCCTTCAATGCTAAGCTACTTCTTGGGTATTACGGGACAAACCAGTATGTTGAATTTCAAAATGTCAGAAGGACAAGTGATCGCAGACATCATGCGGCATTTTCCGAAGAATGTGCAACAGGTCTGGGCTACATCCAAGACGAACACGTTTATAACGACGGCTGAGTTTCTTCGTGTTATGGACAATATTATGAAGCAGGAACCGCACGTATACTCCACAACGGCGAAGACAACTGAAAAGAAGAAAGAACAGAGTTATAACACATGGCAGCGACCAGCACAAATGGCGAGAAGAGGCGCGGCGCACAATCCGGCAGTAAACTTGGCAGTTCAAGAGGATGGAGAGGCAGTCAGCGATGAAATAACATTAAACTAGACGGGGCTGAGGAGAGGGTTCCCGCATCAGCTCCTAACATAGGGAACAAGATATTTTTGATGATGGTTAAAATGGGGTGGAGACCAGGACAAACTTTAGGCAAAACTAATAGTGGGTTAAAAATACCTATAGTAGGAAAAGTACTAAAACGAAATGATAGAGAAGGACTAGGTTATCGGCCACCACAAGAAAAAGAAATGCAGGTACCCGAACAGTTGGTAGAAACACTAAGGTTAAAAGTGGAACAAATTGATGGGGAGTTGCGTGATTTGTTATCAGTCTTTGAGGAAGGCCCGAAACAAGAAGATAAAGTAGAGATAAAAGCCGATATTGACATACAAATATTTGACTATGAGGTTAAAGGTCTAGTAGACACAGGCAGTGACATAACATGTATTTCGGAGGAGTTATGGAATGTTTTGAATTCAAAATATAGTAATTTACCAGTAATGCCAATAAAACCTATACAGATTAAAACTGCAGTGGGACACAAAAGTGTTGAAATACGATTTATGACATTGTTGCCAGTAGCTATGGGACCGATTACTATGGATGTAGGATGTTTGATAGTACCAGGGCTAGTTAGGGCATTTATACTAGGAATGGATTGGATGACGAAACATGAAGTTATAATTACGTTGAAAAGCTCAGAAAGAGGAATTTGGGTAAGACAGAATGAAGGGAAGCATCTCATTAGATTCTCAGAAAATAGTACTGAAGATGTTGCGTGTGAGGAAGTTACAAGGGAAGTAGGAAAAGAACTGAGGGTGACTTGTGGGAAATTAAAGACGGGAGAGTCAGTAGGGACAGAAGAAAGAAGAAAACTAGAGAAACTGGTACAAAGATATGAAGGGTTATTTAGTGACAGATTGGGCAGGGCGAATTGTTATGAGCACAAAATATCTATGAACAATGAAGTACCGAAGATCAGGAAAACATATCCTATACCTTATGCTTACAGAACCAAAGTAGAGGCAAAACTTAGAGAATTTGAAAGTCAAGGGATAATAAGTAGAACTGCGACCCCCTACTGTAGCCCGTTAACGTTCACATTGAAGCGAGATGGAGACATACGGGTACTGCTTGATGCACGGGAGATAAATAAACACATGATAGCGGAAACAGAGAAACCACCTTTACAACTAGATGTGCTAAACTCGTTTCATGGGACAAATTACATTAGCATAATAGATTTGAACAATGCTTATTTTCAAATAGGGATATCTGAGGATAGTCGAAAATATACAGGGTTCACCTTCAATGGCAAATCGTACGTGTATAATGTATTACCACAGGGCTTGAAAACATCGGTAGGGAGTTTTTCGCGAGCAATGGATATTGTGCTGGGTCATGAAGTCAGAGAATTTTGTGTAAATTATCTTGATGACCTAGCCATCATTACCACAGGAAGTTTAGATCACCACCTAGAATGTCTAGAGATTGTGTTAGAAAGATTACACAGAGCCGGACTTACATGCAACATTAACAAATGCGAATTTTTGTGCAAAGAAGTGAAAATGCTGGGTTATATCATTTCTACAGAAGGGCTTAGGGCCGATCCAGATAAAGTAAAGTCAATACAGGAATTCCCGGTTCCGAAGAAGGTTAAGCAAGTGAGGGCTTTCTTAGGGCTATGTAATTTTTATAGAAGGTTTATACCTGAATACAGTTTGCATATTCAACCTCTGTGCGAGTTACTGAAAAAGGAAAAACGATGGGAGTGGGGCTTAGAACAACAGCAAGCGTTTGTAACAGTTAAGACTTTGTTTCTAAGCACTATTCAACTACATCACCCAGATCTTACCAAAAGTTATATTTTAGAAACCGATAGCTCAGGGATAGGTATAGCTGGAGTGTTGTATCAAGAGACTGAGAGTGGAGAGCGACAGATATTAGGTTTTCACAGTAAAGCATTAAAAGGGCCGCAATTAAATTGGACAGTTACGGAGCAGGAATTTTATTCAGTAATCTGCTGTTTAGAAAAGTTTGAGACGTATTTGAGGGGTTCAAAGGTACTAATTAGAACAGACCATAAGGCGCTGGTTTTTGTGAAAAATTGGAAGCTTTATAATGCTAGAGTTACCCGATGGATAAATTATTTGGAACAATTCCAATATGAGATACAGCATATTAAGGGGAAAGAGAATGTAGTAGCAGATATATTATCTAGGTATTTACCAGAGGGAGACTTACTGCAGGAGGATAAAGTTAAAGTGCCAGAGATATTGTATACAGAGACTAGTGCCAACAAGGAATTAAATGCTAAATTGAGAAAACTGCCCATGTTGCAAAAAGAAGACCCAGAGTTAAGAGAGTTAATTAGTGACATTGACAAGGGGATGAGTCTGACAAGTAAGAAACGTAGAATTTTGGCTCATTGTCATATGGAAAACGACATTTTATATTTTACGCCTAGAGAGAATTCGGACAAAGTCATCTATCTGCCGGAACAAATAAGGGAAGAACTTATCAAACAAGTGCATCTGGAAATGGGTCACCAGGGAGCCTATAAAATGATAAAGTACATTCGCGATCGATTTTATTGGAGAGGGCTTACTCGGCAAGTTAGGAAGTGGGTAAGGAGCTGTTCGAAATGCCAATTAGTTAAAAGCAACAATACAAGTCAGGTGGGACCATGTAGACCTATTATAACTGAAGGAATAGGGGAATTGGTTATGGTTGATCTGTATGGACCGTTACCTACAGGAAAGTTTGGTATGAACTATATTCTAGTGATTCAGGATTCTTTCAGTAAATTTGTGAAATTGTATGACTTGAGGAAAGCAACGGCACTATCGGTTCTTTGCAAGTTTAAAAAGTTTATGAATATAATTAGGCCAAAGGCAGTAATGTCCGATAATGGGTCCCAGTTTGCTAGCAAAATCTGGAAGGAATACATGAAAGATGAAGGAATTGATGTAATCTATACTACAGTTAGAAATCCACGACCTAATACGACGGAAAGAGTGAATAAAGAGCTAGGGAGACTATTTCGTACATACTGCGACACAAATCATAAGGGGTGGGTGACCGTATTACCAAAATTAGAGTTGCTATACAATAATACTTATCATGAAAGTACAGGGTTCACGCCATGCGAAATTATGTACGGAGCAACGACAGAGTTGACTTTTGATGCCATGTTAACAGGAATTAACAGAGAGAGGGATTTGAGTCAAATAAGAGAACAGGCAAAACTGAATTTGAAGGAAGCTGGTGGAAAGCGTCAGTTCAAGTTCAATCAAAAATATAGACTTGTACAGTACCAAATAGGAGATCTAGTTAAAATAAAAAGGTTGAATCGTTCAAATGCAGAGAAGAAACTAACAAAAAAGTTTGCGCCATTATATGAAGGGCCTTATGTAATAGCAGCGAACCCTTATCAGAATGTGTATATACTAGTAGAACCAGATACAAATAAAGTCAGGGGAAAATTCAATACTATACATTTGTCTAAATTTTACCAATAAACATAGGTTAGTTTAGGGATAACAATACATAATAATAATATTGTTCATTGAAAATGTCCATAGGAGCTGGTGTGGGTACTCTCTCCGAACCAACTTAAGTTATGAATTGTACAAAATGTCTAACTGTTCATTTATGTGTAAAGTAGAGGATAATAATGTTATTAAACCAAGAGGTAATTAAAAAAAAAAAAAAAACTTTGTAATAACAAGTAATCAGGCAAAGGAAGAACTGCAATGTAAGTAAATTGAGTAGAAAATAAACAGGTTACGAAAATTCATTTAAAATGTTAAATCAGGAAAAGTTATTGATACATAATGTAATTACTGTTTAAATGTTAGTAAGAGCAAAATATTATAAGAAATTGTTTAAGTAAATAATATTGTGATTTAAATACTTTGTGAATTTGTTATAAATAAAGGAAAATATATAAAAAAAAATGAGATGGCGAATTGGAATCAGCTCGGCTAATATCTTACATTGGTTTTTCAGCCTAAAAGGGTGGGAAGTATTTTGAAGGGGGAATAAATATTATAAAACTGATAAAATTAAATTAAGTAATTTAAAGGCAAAGAAAATCAAGTAAAATGATAGTCGGAGGGGTGGACGGCGGCTGGTTAAAAAAAAAAAATATATATTTTTCTTTTTGACTAAATTAAAAAAAATAAAAGCTATTGAATTCTATATTGACTCTATCAATTAATTACCTAATTTTATAATAACATAAGTTGAGGACTCCTTTGGGAACTATTAGATGCGAAGATCGAAGCGGTCATAATGTTAGGAAATATAACAAAAAGAAATAATACCTAGAAACAATAGCTTCATTGAAGCGAGTATGTGGTTTAGAATAGTCATAGTTCGTTAGTAAGAAGTTTAGTACCTAGAAGAGAGTGGTGTTATGTAGTTGTATTAGGAATTTTAGACTGCATTTGAAACTGATGATGTAGGCTGCAGTAAACGTTGCTCAAAATGGAGACTCAGGGTACAGGTTGTTGCTGGCTGCTGTCATCTGGAATTGAGAAAGAAACATGTTTATATTTCAGTAATAACTTAATCAATTTAGGCTCATGATCAAACTTGAGGGTTTTCTTTGCTTCATTTGCCTGTCTACCGAATTTAATGATGAACTGGCTGGGTTTGTTCGATTTATCGTGGAGCATATGTTTGTACATACAAACATACATTCATGCATGTAGACATGTGAGTGCTGGTTTGTTTGGGTGAACTCGGGGAGCTTCTTGGCTTCATTCGCTCGTTATATAAAAAATGGGATTAACACATAGAGAGAGAAAACAGAGGAATAGTTAGAGTAATGGTGGTCTAGTGGGTAGAGTGAAGGGCTAGGAGGTGAGAGGTCTGGGATTGAGATCCAGTGTGGGGCATTATGTCTTTAACGAAAAAAAAAAAAGTCGCCAACCCGCATTAAGCATGAAGGTTTTTGCCCGGCTGATGGGCTATGTGTGGTTGTGCAGTATACATCTTATCTTTACTTATAAAGAGTTGATGCATAAGTAAGAAATTTTTTCATTGTATGTCATTAAATTACAAAATAAAAGGGGGTATTAAACTTACCTATAATAAATCCATGAAGTTGGAAAGCGAGTAGTGGAGATTAGTGTGTGCTGATTAGTGCTGAAAAAATTAAATTAATAGGTTATTTATTGTGTTGCCAACTAGTTTTGCCCGCGATTTCATTCATTCAGAATTTGTTTTTTTTTTTCTAGTATCACATTGGAAAGGTAGCCTAAGGCAATCAACAATGATGTGAACTATGATTAGAGAAAGATTGCTAAATCAAACAGATAGTTTTGGAAATTACTCCCTACAAACATACATACAGGACTATCCTTCTTATAGTATTGGTGTAAAGTTTAATAACAATTAATAACTTAGATTATTGTATAGGGTAGTGGCCAACCCTGGTTTCGGAGTTTTTTGGGCTGCTTAAAGGGTCTGAAACTTGGCTTAACATTTGTTACTAGACCATAACAACTTAGACCAATGATTTAATATGCTTTTTGTGGCATGGAAGTGCTTAGATGTTTTTGTCACTAGCGGTCACTCGTTCAAGGATTTACTGTACTGATGGTGGTTAACAATGTGAATAATTGAAACTGAATAGAACAGATACAGGGAAATCGAAGTGTAAGATGGTTGGTGTAAGTTTAATCCGCTTGACATTGCTAGGAACATTTTAACAGGGTCTCATTTTCAACATTGTGCGTTATTGGAACTTACTTGAATTAAAGCTGGAGTCCCTTTCGTTTTGGCGAAATAGGTGGTTGGTTGTGCTGTTTACCGAAGGATGGGAGTCTTGTTGAAGTCGTTCCTATGTTCTTCAGCTAGTCTTGCCATTGTTTCACGTTTCTTCCTTGGAGCAGCTTATTGAAAAAGGTTTTCATTGCATAGGATTGGGGCAGTTTGGTTTCAGTTCACTTCGATGTCATATATGATTTGTTTGGTGCAATCCTTCGAGCTGAAACATGCCAGTAGTTGTTTTTTTAGTATTCAACGGTGTAAGATGTAATTTTGCAAGAAAAGTTATGAGTTATTTGTTGGGTACTGCGGCCTGAGGTTAGAGATTGGTTGACAAGTTTGCTTACGTTAAAGTCAAGAAATTGGTATTAGCGAGGGATTAGAACGTGTCCCACATATGTGAGGTATGTTGCAAGGAAGAGTTACGATATATCTATGTAAAACCTGGGTGTAATAAGAAGAGGAAATGACAGTAAAACTTACTTCATGTATTCCGTTTGTGTTTGAGCTCTGACGAATGACATCACTGGTTGTTGGTTTTGTTTCCATTTGAAGTTAACCACACGCAACCTCGTATGTTTAAAATGTTTTAGAAATTGGCAGTAAGTAACTTCATTTGTGATCTACGAAAGCCAAGGTGAGCGATTGAGCGGGAAGAATTCGGAGAAATGTCACATCAAATAAACCATAGACAAATTTAATGGCGTTTGGGTTAAGTTACGGAGTCAATTACCGCACTGTTAAGTTTTATTAAAAGATTAGGGTGTAAAAATGTTCTTAATTAATTTCCAAAAATTAGGCAAATAATAAACAATAATTAATTACTAATTAGGTTATAGCTTTCATTCAGGGAGAAAGAAATAAAAATAAATGGACATGATTTGAGGCGGAAGTTTGTATGGCTGGATTCATGACGCTGTGTTCCGAATTTCGTTTTCGACTAGTTAAACTAGATGGAATTTGTTGCCATTGTAAAGTTAAATCATTTTAAATCATAAATCAGCGGAAGTTGAATGTACTTTTCTTGATATTAACGCTTATTAATGTTATGAGACCTACAAGGGACTAAAAAGCTACGAAATTGAACATAATAAGGATAGATTGGTTTCAGAGAGTAGAAAATTTGGAACCAATCTGTTTTGTCAAAGTGTCAATTTTATTCTGAATACCTAGTGATGTGCTCTTTGCGATACATTGTTTTTGATATTCGAATGAAATAACTAATTAGTAGTCTCTAAAATTAAAACGCTTTTGTATTGGTTGCATAGAAAAGTATTGCTAATTATGGGCTATCAATCTAAACGGCTATGGTAGTTGACAGTGTTGACAACTTGACAGGAATAAGCGAATGGAGTTAGCTAACTGGTGGTTCGCCCGAGCTGTGAGCTCGCGATTCCATGTGGACTTGGCAGCCCCGTGTCTCGGTGGCTCTTCGGCTGGTTTGGCTTGTGTTCGGGCTGAGGGGTTCTATTTGCCTCATTTGCCGCCTGCTGGCTTTCGTGGCGATTCGATTTTGTTTGCTCGACTTGTTGTAGTGCGAACATGCATACGAACATGCGTGAATGTAGGCATGCGGGCGTCGGGTTGTTCTGGTGGGTTCGGGGAGCTTCGCTCGCTCGTTTAATAGGTATAAATAAAAATAAAAAAACAACTCGTTCTGATCTACGGTGGCTTGAGGCAGCCAAATCATTCCTCGACTTTGAATGATTCTTGAGATCAATCGAATTGAGATGAAATCGAAATAATGGTAGTTTGCTAAACTTAGTTTTAGCTACTAATCGGTTATCTAAACGTATAATTCGACCGAGTCGAATGATTGTCTGAGTCGAATGATTTAATTAGTTTCATTCATTATAATCGCGCAGCGCTAATTCCGAGGTTATGTTTACAATAACAAAACTAATGTTACTATTTTAATCTAAAGAAAAATGTAGTTAAAATCTATTGGTGTTCGATTATAATATGTTCAGGTTGTGACGTGAGACCATGGACTAATTAGGGGTTGTGAGATAGTGGAAATATGTATTTGTTATTGAGAGTTACAAGCAGTGTTAGAGTGGTTAATAAGATTCAAAAGGGTCTACAAGACCTGTTTATTAGCTGCATGCAGCTGTGTGATAGATAACATAAATTACTCAAAAGTTTGGTGAATAGTGATAAATAGCTCAGGAGTGTTGGAGGGGTCAGGTAAATGGGCAAGTGTATTGGTTGGAGTGAAGATATTGCAGTCGGGATTAATGGTAAGTAGCTTTGTATATTTTTGGCTAAAAGGGTTTATGAACGAAAGTAAGTATTCGGAAATTGAGTACAGATGTGTACCTAGTATGTGAAATAAAAAAAAAAAAAATGTGTGGCTGAAAGAATGTTATCGTGGACAGCAGTGTAATAAAAAAAAAAGAGTGTTGGCGGGAAAAACGAAAAACTTTTCTCAAACGGAAAATTTTAAACAAAAAGGTAAGTTTGAAAATTATTTTTTCTCTTGTAATTTAACAATTTAGGATGTAAAATTTAAGAAAAAACAGTTAAAGAAGAGTTTTACAGCTAATGGAAGTATTTTAGATCTATTTCCTTGAATGATTTTTTTTTCTCATTGTTCTTAATAATTTATTGGTGGAATTTTTATTTTACAGCGAAAAGAAGTATTAAAGCAGCATGGAAGGTGCGGAGGCTGACTTCCATTTTACGATGAGCGTTCTGGCGATGTTAAAATCTTTAAATGTCGAGGAGAAGGTAGCGTGGAGGCTGGGAGTGTTAAAACTGTTCCAGGAAATTTTAGAGAAAAGGAGGCTGCCCACCCACGACGTGCCGACGCAGGATGCCCAACAAAGTTTGGCGGAGTTGTTTCCAGAATTTTTTTAAATAATTGAAGATAATAATGGGGAATTATAAAGAATTAAAGGGGGGGGATTTAATCAAGGGGAAACGGGGAGATTGGGGAATAAATAATGATTAACCTAGTTCAAATTGTTTTATTTATATTAAAGACTAGATATAAATTATTTAGGAAATTATGGTTAGCTATGAGCAATTCTAACTGATTGGGCAGATGTTATTAAAAATAATAATAATAAATTTACTGTTAGAGAGAACTAAAAACTGAGGCTGAGCGTCTAAGTACATAGTGGGTTAAATTGTGTGATGTCCGGTGAAGTTTCCTTCGTATAGTGGATGAAGGGACCACGTGACGTTGCGGTGCATAGGTGGGTGGGTTCTGTTTCTCAGTAAATAATGCCTAATGTGTAAAACTGCTAGTTAGATTGGGTAGTTTACATTCCATTTAAAAAAATAATACAATACAGTATCTAAAATAAAGGGTTTGGTAGTTAGTGGGGTATTGTTTAATGAATTAGGAAAGTGAAGAGGTTAATTATTCAAAGGGAAGACATAGTGAGTTTAGAGAGATGCTTTCTGAAGTTTTTGTAGAGTGAGTTATTGATGGAAAACTATGGGGTTTTAATTATTTCAAGTGAGGCAGGCAATGAGAACTGCTGACTTAATTGAATAAAATAATGTAAAGTAATTGGTTTTAATGAAGTCTTCTTTCTGATGTGGGTTTTTGGTTTTAATAAGTTGCGTGAATCGGGGTCAAGAGTGAAGATGTATGTCTAATTGTATGAATAATAGAATAATATTATTATTTGGTATTTATTTATGCATGGGTATTTATTTTTATGTATTTGTTATAAAACTTTCTAGGAAGGGCTTACTAGAGTCAAATTATCCCACAAAGAAAGAAGCAAAGTTTATGAACAGTTAAACTCTGAAACACATACACATTTACAAATACCTTCCTATAAGAGATGGGCATAGATTGTAGATCAGTCATTCAAGAGACACGCTCATGCAAAGCAGGCTTATATGGAGGTCTAACTCTACATGCAGCCATTTGATTTGGCAATCATTTTCCCCACACTAAGTCATGCGAATGGAGAATCATCACAAACTATTTAATATTCTTGGTGTCAATAATTAATAAGAATTTTATATTTTGCTTGGGACACGTTGTTATTTTGAAACTTTTCTATTGGAATAAAAAAGTTTCTGGTTTTAGAATTGTTGAGATAACAATGCTAAAGAAGGAGGAGAAGAATTTTAGTTTAATTTTCCGAGATTTGACATCAGGCTGATTCTCCTTTCACATACTTTAACACACACCAAATTTTAAGATGCGATCTTGTTGAATGAATATTGGGATATGGGGCGGAAGGATTTGTATAGTAAATTATCAATCTTAAAGGATGGTCGGGAGAGGCTACTGTCTCTAGGTCTATAGAGGGGAAAGTTCATTTATCAAGCTGCGCAGTACAATGATGAAAACGGAGGCTTCATGAGAGAACCTTCTTTCCTTATGAAAGAGAAGAGATTCACAACCTTTTCTTCCCTCATAACAATGGACTCCGTAAATCTTGGGCGAGAAGTTGCTTTACATGATTCAGACGTCAGCTGTCTTGTTATTTGTTTAGTGAGGTGGTTGATTATTGTTTGGTTTAAAATACACACCACACACAAAAAGAATACAGCAGAGAGGAAATGTTCATAAATTTTATTAGAGTCATTTGTGAATGTAAATTTATTTTATTGGGGTAGAAGTAATCTATCAGTTATTAACTTTCGAAGACTTCGGGAGGCGCTGAAACGGACCAAATTGATTTTCCAATCGATCCGTTCATCATTCACAAATAAATAAATAAAATGAGAAATTATTCATGTAAATAATTGCGCCATCTGTTGGTGAAATCAGGAACTACGATGTCAATTTTCAACTAATCAAATAAATATTAATAAAAAAATCATAACGCCATCTATAGGGCAAAGAGGGAACTAATCAATAGGCGACATCTTGCGGAAGGAGGAAGAACTACTTCAGCAGTATTAGGAATGATTTGAATTTATTAAGTTTAAAAAGCGAAGTACTAGGAATCATTGAGTTGAAAACGCGAAGTACCACTAAAATTCCTTTACTGGGTTCCTTATATTTAATTGAGAATTATCAAGGCAATATTATCAAGGCCGGGGCCAAGTGTAGGTAGATAATGGCGCGAGGTTTGTCCAACAAACGGCCATCGCGTATTCAAAATTCGAATGTAGTGATACGTTAATGGAGTTTTCGGGTATTGGAAATAAAATTTGGTATTGACGGGCCGCCATCATGGAAATCCCTTGCACTTCATGCAGGTTGACGTTTACGGGGTTTTCATTGAAACCTAGGGATCCCTTGGAGAGTGGAGTGAAGTTGTTTCATGAGGGATATCTCTCACCCATTCACGCTTGTGACATGTTTCATATATTCTAGCTCATTCTTTCAGTTCTATATTTTACTTTAATGGAGGAAATGTCGTCATTTTCTCTCACTCTTTCACACCTATGTGATAATTAGTATAGGACTATCTCTATTTTCTTCTTCGAACTGAAGTAGTCGTTTTTCATAGGGAATTTTGGAGCATGGGAGAAGGGGGTATAAAACGTTCAGCGCGGTAGCGGGAGCTTTTATTATTCGTCGGATTTTCCTAGTGAATTTAACTTTGGTGATTATTTCAAATAACTGAGAGTCTTGTTGTTCGCTTGAACCTTGCTGGTTGCATTTTTGAGTTGCCAAAGTGTGTCAGACTAAGAGCCAAGGTACCCCTTGGGTTAGTACGACATTTTTGATCTTGTGGTTGATTCCCTGGCGACAGATTTCTTGGGAAGCCTCTGCTTGATTATATTTGGTAATTTGATTATAGCGATTAGCTCGGAGAGATTCTAACGTGGTGTTTTCGTGGTTCTATGAATTGCGGAGGCATAGCGAAGGGATTTCTATCTGCGCAGAGGCAATTAGTTATCGCGGTCGAAATAATTGATTGTTTTTGAAGTTCGTGCTTTTGTAATTTAACTTAGTTGAGTGTTGCTGAAATAGTATTCTTGTGTCATGCTAAGGTGTGCCTTGGAGATGCAGGAATATTATGGAAGTGACTTTGTTTTATTTTACGCAAAGAACAATCAATTATATTTTAAAGTTTTGTTAGATTCACTAGTGAGGCAATAACAGAGACATGGTTCTTTGTTAGAGAATAGTGTGTAGCCGCTGTCTCCTCGTTTTTTATTATTACGAGTTGCTAGCTACTCGGGCATTGGTTTATTTAGAGCGAGCGCTTATTTGACAAAACTCTGGATACACCCTTGCGTCGCAGCCTTATTTATATATTTATCTATACACAAACATATAGGGAATTGTCAAGTTCATGGCGTGATCCCAATCCTATTGCTCGAACTTGACACTTTTGGGTTATAGGGACACACTTAGGTACACACCTAGCTGCGAACCCACAGCGCTTTCTCTTAATTTCACTCTGCTAGCAAATCTTCATTGCACAATCGAAGATTTGACATCACACACTACACGTTTAAAGTAAATGTGAAGCTGAAGGCTTCTAGCTTGCCTCAACACAGTAGAAATTGCGGGGTTAGTGGGATAGGCTGGGCAATAGACACATTAGGCTAGGGATCGCGTTTTATTGGGAGTCAATAACTTAGTTAGGCAATTTAACCTTCCAAATAACTTCTTTATTGAATTTTGCATCAGTTTTAGCTTGGGGAATGGGTCAGTGTTTTGTATTGAAAATTATCCGAGGTCAAGCAAAGCAGTACCTTAGTCAATCTTCATACCATGTGGGTGAAATTGTCTAGCAAACAAGGATTGTTTTTGATATGATTCAGTGTCTCCGTTTCACGGGATGAAATTTGGTGTAACATTCGATCCAAACCTTAAGATAACTTACCTTATGAATATTCAGCACGATGATGGTAGGAAATAAAATTATACCAATTTATAATTAAACTCAATAAATAGAGTTCTGTTCAGTCTAATAAAAAGAGACTAACTTGATATTATAAAATTATAAAGTGTTATAAAACATTTTCATAACCATTATAAATAAATATTCATCTTCGCATCCGAACTGCCTAACAAGGAGTTTGAGCTGTGAACCTTTTAGAAAAATCTAATGGGAAATATTTGAAGGTAGAAATCTAAAAACTACTTTTCCAAATAAATGGAATTATCTGTTAGGATCAGAGCTATTTAGTGAAGAATTTAGTTCTATTGACTTTTTGAATTTGCCTAAGGGTATATTTTTATTGAAATTAAAACCTTTTTATTCTAAAATTTATGGAATAATAATTTGCTTCTCAAGTTGTAAATTCTTGCATTGTGAAATGATAGAAAAAGGAAGTCTAATCATTCACAAAATAAAGTAAAATAAAGATTCATATTATAATAATGTAAATTTTGCAGAGACTTTGCCTGTATTTTATTATTGGATTTGAAACTTAAGTAAAATAAATACTTACTAATATTTCTTGTTCAGCACAAGAATGAAGTGCAAATGAACATAGAATTTACTCAATATTAAATGTAAATTTCAAAGAAGAAATCAATAACAATTTATGTCCAAAAGAGACGACATAACTTTGTTATATTATAAAATCTTGAAGCACACATGTGAAGTTTCTTGCTGGTTCTTTTCTTCATGATAAGTGCTTTACGAACCAGTGGTACTCATAAATTATTTAAATGAATAAAGTAAAGTTAAATGTAATAAAATTATTTTAGAGAAAAAAAGTTGGAGGGAAACCCAATTCCACAAGAGGTGAGGTTTACTAGGTTCAGCGGGTCGGAGCTGTCCTTTTACCAACAAACAAAAATGTTTGTATGATTTTTAGCATACAATTTATTCACTTTATCGAATTTCTAAAATTTATCTTTTTATTCAATGGGAAATCACTAAATAAAGCTCAAAGTTTATAAACTAATAATTCTACGTAAAATCTAACTTTTAAGAAGTATAAAGTTTCAATCTAGAAATAAAAGAAGGCAGAAAAGGTCTAATCATTTAATTACTTACGGTTGTCAGAGCACTATTATGAACTTAGGACTATTCACTTCTATATCCATTTATTATCCGTTGATAGGATCATTAACTTTTGAGTCGGCTTTCCATTTCATTAAATACTTGCTCTAGTAAAAATCTAAGTTAATACGGGAACATAATGTAGGTCTTACCACTAGAACGATCATGACAAAGGCCATAATTATTATTTTAAATTCACGGAAAAGTTAGCTACTTAGTTATATTATTTTTGTTTACTGGACTGGGGTAGAGATTTACTGGGTAAATGAGATGTTAGTTAAGGCTTTAGGCCAAAATAAATAGAAATAAAAAACAAAAAATAGGAAGGGTGTTACAATACGTCTAATATTCGAATGTCAACCTTATTGAATTAGTGTACGGTTTTACTATAATTGCATGGACTATGAGCAAAGGCAATTTGGGCATCTAATTTTCCAGACACATTTCAGAGTTCTATGTTGTATCTAGGCTGACCGATTGAGATACCTTTGAGTCTATTATATGAAAAATTCCCTTCGCAATAATGAGCATGATCACCCAGATCATGCTCGGCATTATGAAGGGAAATTTTTCACCAAGTAGATGTTATGCTTGGGGATCGGCCGGGTCCAACCAACTATGGTTGGTTGTTGCATATGTAGCAACGAGAAATATTTTGCTGGCGCTAGGATTGAGAGAGTAGAGTAATTAATTACCTAACTATACAGGGTGTTAAAAGACCGCCAACAAAGCGGGAAACCACGTATTGTCCTCATCATAATGAACATTTTTGCTCAAGGAACTATGCCTGGGAAATCAACGGTTTCCGAGATAATGAGGTTCAAAGTCGGACTTTTCAAAACTTTTTTTTTTCAGAAATGTATTCAGTATCAAGATCTTAACATTCCTTCTCAAGAAGCCATACCAAAATTATGAATATTTCTTACAAAAAACAACGTTAAAATTGCAACCCGCAATGTATTCTAAACATCGGCACTTCAAGTTTAAGTAACACAAACTGATACCTACGCTTGCGCAATATGACTTCTGTGCGTTACAAATCCATTGCGTGATAAAATATTTTTCAAAATTATAACCTAAAAAACCAAAATCATTTCCCAGCAATAATTTATCGAAAAAGTACTTTGTTTTGGTGTCTAGTATGCGTGGCTTTCGGGTCTGTTGGCGGTCTTTTAACACCCTGTATGTAGCAGTTTCTGAAGAAAAGAATACAAGGTGTTACAAAAGATGCTAACTCATTTTACAGGGTAATAGCACCCGGTGATAGGGATCACAACATATTTTTTTTTTTGCTCTACGATGTTCCGTTGATTTTTAAATTAATAAAATGTGAACGGTGTGGCGGGAGAAAAGTATTTTTTAAATATTGTTTTCATTGACTTTCACAATGTTTTAACAACTCAAACCTTTGCAAATGCACCTACACCCACAAACATATTGTTAAATTTGATCTAAAACCAAGAACAAAAAAGTTATGAAAAAATTTCAGCTTTGCGGTTATAAAATAAAAAATGTTTTTTTCAACTTTTTTTACAGAATTGACATCCTGTTGATCAGTAGGTTACACCCTGTAAAAAGAGTTAGGATTTTTTGTATCACGTTGTATAATGTAAAAACGTTTATTATCATTGAAAATCAACAACTTACAAAGTATACAATATATTCAATTATTCAGATAAAAATTAGAAAGATGTTGATACAATGATAAAGGTGACAAACTCAGCATAATATTACGCTAAAGTATGTAATTGCCCAGCGCTGGTTTTCAGTTTGCCCCCTGCGTGACAGTTGATTTAATAGGTTGGTGCAATATTTTGCTAACACTCATGCAAATCGTGAAGGACCGATAGGGATCGCTCAAAGCCAAAGACTGATATAAATTGAGGACTAGACTAATCTTTGTCTTACCTTATAATATTACGTTTCCTATTGTTGTGCATAAATTGCCGCAGAGCTAACGGCAACATTAACTCCGATCAGGCGACAGTCCTGCTACAAAGCGCCAAATCTCCGCACAGACAATGCTGTTGTCTGAGTCCGACCGACGAATGTAGGCGGTGGGATAAGTTGCAACGAATGTTGAGATTTAGCAAGGGACCGTACGGCAACAGGAATGGAAGCATCTTGACTTTCGATATGAAATTGTTGGTTTTTATTCGTTTGTTTTTCTTGCGCCGTGTGGGCACCTCAACAATTTTTGGTAGTCTATTCCTATCAATGCACTTAAACACAGTTACATTTTACATTTTTAGAGTGCATTGTAAGAACGTTTATTCTCTTTGAACGAAGCGCGTAGACGGTTCTACGAATTTCGTAGCATCTCGTAGCACGTAGCGCCGCGCCGTAGCGGCATCCTCGAGTTCTGTAGTGTTCCAACTAGGCAGTTTACATTGAATAAAATATTTAAAAAAAAAAACTCATTTTCTGTATATGAACACCATAAAATTATATTTGATTTAAATACCTTTTTTACTTTTGATAATATTTTGACGTTCAATGTATTAAATGTTCAAAATTAAACTAGTTAAATAATAATATTTGAGCGCGATCGCCAGCGTCGATCTGTATAAAATTGGACATGTGCTCATACCATCAAAGGCATAACAAAGTGCCCAGTGATTCAACTGAGACGATCAAGCCCTACTAGAGCCACTTTGTTCTAGCCCTTTCCGTCGGTCGGAGGGTACTGCAGACACAATAGCAGCGAATTGGAAGCAAACGCCTTGACGCCTGTCGAACCACAGCGGGGCTAAATGCAGCCTGCGGGCCTCGGAGGGGCCAGTCCGACTTAGATAATAAGATGTAGCCTGTACAATGGTACATGTCCCACTAGCTGGGCAACGGCCTTCTCCCAGAGAGAGAGTTCGGGCTTAATCACCAAGCGTGCTCAATGCGGATTGATTCAATCAAAAATTAGGATAATTTGTAATCTCAAAAAATAATGAAAATTGTTGGCTTGAAGAAGTCACTCTGACCTAGGAGGTTACCCTTGACGCTATTACGATGAAATTGAAAAAGTTTTAAAATTAATTTCTCTTTGGATTCGCACAGTAATGCTTTGATTTTAAATACTTTGTAATGTTTATTAAGTGGAGTGGAAGAGAAAAGGCCTTTGCCCAGCAGTGGGACACAATAGAGGCTACATAAAAAAAAAAGTTTATTCAAAGATAAGGCTGTTTTATTCAATAAAAACACGAAATGCGTCTCAATTAGTAAAATAAAAACGTATAGTAACGACCATAACGGCTATAACGGCGATAAAAAAGCTTGTTGTATTTACGAGGAAAGCGACCGCGTGCTACACGCGACCGGAAATTGGTATCGGCGTTCGTTTCCGGTTCAATTCCGCTAAAGAGTTGCCGTTGTAACGCGACCGGCGGGCGCGGCGGCGGACACTTGTTTGAATTTGTTCATTAATAGAAAAATCAATTAGTTAAGCTGTTTATAGAAAGCTTACCTTTTTTGTTACCTCTTTTATGTCTAAACGGCTACTCAATGTACATCGATATTGTCAAAATAAACTAACTCAGGCCTTTGCATCTACGTAATGAGATGATTTATGCAGCGTCCGATGAGTGGAGACCACTCGGTGCTGCAGTGCCTGGGACATTGTTTTTTAAATGGAGTAGGCTTGCCCAGCACCTATACCATCCAGACAGCTTAGTTGACCTAGACCACAGGATAGACAAGTCAATACGTGTGAAGCCAACTAAGCCGCGGTTGAAGGAAAACATCGTGCGTGAGGCATAATAATAAACTATGAATTTTAGATTTATGAAACGCGCACCAGGTAGGAAAGCTCAATTTCAAGATAAAAGTTTTATCCCACTATCGGGTAGCGGCATCTCGCTTCATGCTGTGAAATAAAGCAAGATGACGATAGCTGATAATGGGATAAAACTTTTATCGTGACATTGTGCTCTCTTAGCAGGTCTTGATCCCCAACTTTATGCCGAAACGCTATATCATACACCCTCTACAAGGTGTTACAAAAGTACCTAACTCTTTTTACAGAGTAATAGCATCCGGTGATAGGAATCACAACTTAAATATTTTTTTTTTCTCTATGACGATCCGTTAATTTTTTAATTAATAAAATGTGAACGATGTGGCGGGAGAAAAGTATTTTTTAAATATTGTTTTCATTGACTTTCACAATGTCTTAACAACCCAAAGCTATGTAAATGCACCTACACGCACAAACATATTTTTAAATTAGGGCTAATAACAAAAACAAAAAAATATTTTAAATATTTTAAATTTTGAGGAATTGTTTTTTTTTTTCAACTTTTTTTTTACAGATTTGACATCCTGTTGACCAGTAGGTTACACCCTGTAAAAAGAGTTAGCTACTTTTGTAACACCTTGTATACTCTACAATATCTAATTATTTTAGATATGATATTAGTAATTGTGGTATATTTTTTAGGACTGACCTATTTTAATGAGGAAAAAAAAAACAGACAAACTAAAAAACTTTTGCTGTTTTTACAAAAATAGCTTTTTGGTGATTTTAGTCCCCTTTCAACAGACAACCTCAAAATAATACACAATTTAAATACTGTACTTTAATAATCTATTTATTATTTGATGACAGTGATTCGTTTTTATTCGAGCGAACAACCTTGTCCGCTGCAGAAATAATAGCATATATTTTCATAAAAAATTTGATGCCCGTATCTCATCTCATTATGTTGCAATTTCAATAATTATGTTCTGTTAGTAGTAAATGAAACATTTCGTAGGTTTACATTTAGTTTCACATTTACTTATTTCTATAAGGGCAGTAGTCTATTTGTTAGTAGATTTTTTGTCAATCTCACTTGTTGCAAGAAAATGTTGTCATTTTCTTTTAGCTCTTCACAGAACTACTGACTTAGTTCCCATAACTGTACAAAAGCGGTCTTATTATAAATTCCTTAAGTTCTTTCTAAGTCTCGCTGCAGCTTGTTCGGATGCACTCAGCACGGAAAATAACAAAACACCAAACATATTCTACAGTCTACTCAATAGATACGGTAGGCCACAGTCACAGATACCCCATGGCAGCTCTTACTGCGCTCGGCATAAGCACGCCAATCGAACAAAAAGGGGTATCCTAGCGTGTGGCCTACTGTACAAAAAAATTTGGGACTGTGCTTCTTATTCGATGATTTCCGGCACGGAAAAGAACAAAACACTAAGCATATTCTACAGTCTACGCAATACAAAAAAACTTGGGACTGTGCATCTTATTCGATGATTTCGTCAGCGTTTAGTGGCCTCTCCACTCACACTAGATGGATGAAATGAGCACTCGGACTGCAGATTTATTTTTTATGTGTGTTACCTCAGAACAATTTTCTACGTGAACCGATTTTGATAATTATTTTTTTGTTTGAAATGGAATACATCCCATGTAGTCCCATGTGGTGAAGATATGATGAAGAACTTCGGCGATGGAAAACGAAAATCCTCAACGGACAGCAGCAAATCACTCGAAATCAGTACATTAGCTTAATAACAGAGGTATATTTACACCAGTGAAGTCGGGTTACTATATGGAGAGGCTGGCCTAGCAACTATACTAGTGGTTCGCCCCGAACTATGAACTCGCGACCCCATATCTCAGCAACCCCTCGACCGATTTAGCTCATGTTCGAACTTAAAAATTCTCTTGGCCTTATTTACCTGCCTACCAAATTTCATGACGATCCGACAAAATTTACTCAAGTTATCGTCGAACGAACATTCATACATACAAAGATACAAACATACAAACATACAAACATACAAACATACAAACATACATACATACATACATACATACAAACGCCGGATTGTTCAAGTAGACTCGGAGAACTTCGCTCGCTTCGCTCGCTCGTTCAACTATTCTGTCCATTCTGTCTACCCATTACAATCATTCGTTTTACTAGGTCTATTACCAGTACGTATTGACAGTGTCTTTCTCGTGGACTAGGCCAACTAAGGTATAAGGTAGTATGCCGTATTGTTTACTTCACCTTTCGTATGTGGTAATCTTTTACAACATTGGAACGTCCCTTTATTGGCAAGATCTCTCTCTAATACTAAATATAATTATTAATAATGTATAATGATGTTATCTGATATTCCCTAAAACCCAATGTTACTACGATGGAACCCTATCGCAGTTTGGCCATGCGTAAATTAGTGGCAGACGTCAATTTTATATTACTGTTTTATTTATTCAATTATTGCCGTCCAATGCAAACCAAATAGTTTTGGTTGTATGCGAATACTGATTAATTTTGGAATTATTACTAACATATTTTGTTTGTCACCAAGTAGTGTAAACCTGACTCTGTCATTTGTGCACTACATTGTTAGTTTGTAGAAAACGAAGAATAGTACCAAATAATGCATAACGTTATGTTTATTTCAGGAATGGCCGAAAAGATCCATCATGCTAAAGATTTTCACAAGCTACAATGCATGCGCAGTGTATAAAAAATCAAGTGCAAGCTAACATCGCCCAACTCACGCGGTTACAAAAATATATACAATCGGCGTGAAATACACGCAACCGTCACAACAATAGGGATAGCGCAATAGAATAACTCTGCTGTTAGTAGGCACAATACAACTAGCGCCGCCAATGAAAAAAAAACATATAATACGAGTATGTTGTGCGGCCGTGGATAGAAACGTTGTATTTATTTGTTTGGCTCAACCTCAACGCCGCGTGTTGTTTGCTCGTCACCTGTCACCTGTCATCTGTCATCTGTCACAAGTTCACAACGTCGCAGTGTCGCGGCGCTCGCCTGTCCTCGTGTGTTGCGATTTATTGCAAGCTTTTGTCAGGTGAACGTCATCGCGCTTTTGGTTTCGGTTATACAGGGTAATATTGGGTCGCTTTCAGAGATCGTATTACCTGCGAGTCTATTCTCTTTAAAAAATCCACTCACGCGTCAGCCGTCAAAACTGGCTTATTTGCAGGAAATCAGCCCTTATTGAAATGTTTTTTTTAACCCGCAAACCCTCGCATACCATGCAGGCGCCTTACCAACTGAGCTACCGAGTCAAGTAACTGTCGATGCGAATTTCTTCAACAGTCTAGTGGCCACTTTTGGCGGCGGCGGGTTTTATTCGTAGGTGTTCTGCGTTGGAATCTAAACCTTAGGTCCTAAATATAGTTAAGCCAAGGGATTATCATTTTCCGTTTCGTTTTTAGCAAAAAACGCATCCAAAAAGAAGTTTTTTTTTTCCATTGGCGGCGCTAGCTGTGCCTAGGTTTTAACACTCAAGGTTTAATCACCAACGTCGTATGATGAATTGACCACTTGCTCTTCGAGTTGCAGGTCTACTTTGCTCTCTTTGCTATTTTAATACGGTAGCTTAGAATTTTACTGTCTATTATTGTATTTTATAGAGCCTTGGGTTTTTTCGTTGAGTCGGTCGCTGCGTCGAACGAAGGCATCAATCATTCACAGCGCATGCGTTTTATGTCCGATAATGACGATAAAAATATTTATTGCGCGCGATAAAAAGTACGGCGCCGGTTATTGATATTGAGTCTAGCTCCTCCCCCCAACCGGGAGGGGGAGTAATCTGTTTTTATGTTGAATTTGTTTAGTACCTAGTAAGTAGACGCAAAAATGCCTTTGAGTGAACGGAGACTGTGATATGAAATATTTTGGTAAAGCATAAGCGGAAATATACGAGTATATGCGGAAATAACTATACCATAAAAATTACGATATCGTGAATTTTCACTAGGGAGGCCGAGATATAGCTGTCAAAAGTTGACAGATTTTCTATAAAATTATTTTCTTTAGAAATAACGCTCCTTAGTACAAAGATGTAAAGTAATTTCGGGAATTCGGTCCATTTTTAGGCCAAAGTTTGTGAGGCCGAAGGCCGAGCCGTGGAAAGTTCAGCTTCGTGTCACGAGGCCGAAGGCCGAGTCCCGCGTTGAGCGAAGCTCAGAACCACTTGACAATTTCGCAGACTTGACAATTTCGCAGACTTGACAGATTCGCAGACTTGACAATTTCGCAGACTTGACAGATTCGCAGACTTGACAATTTCGCAGACTTGACAGATTCGCAGACTTGACAATTTCGCAGACTTGACAGATTCGCAGACATGACAATTTCGCAGACTTGACAGATTCGCAGACTTGACAATTTCGCAGACTTGACAATTTCGCAGACTTGACAGATTCGCAGACTTGACAATTTCGCAGACTTGACAGATTCGCGAGGTCTACAGCTCACAGAGCCACTAGTTTTTATTTTTGTTGGGATAACAAGCGACTTACTTATATCTTAACAACAAGCTCTGAGCAGAAAAAGTAATAACAGTTGACAGGTGAACGAGCACCAACAGTAACGAAATACAAGAACCCGATGCAAATTAGCCCTTAACACTAATGCAATAAGAATGCTTCCAAGTGCAAAGGCGAGTTTTTCTCCTCCCTACGGTTAACTAATGTCTCGCTGACACTTCCATCTGTATGCAAATAATGGGGTTGCTCCGTACTCTAACCAAGACGTCTGAACCTACTTTGATTCAAAAACACTTTTGTACCGACATAAGAAACATTTCTGCTATTCCGACAAATAGCAAAAGTAAGTGAAACCGTTAAACAAAAGAAAAGATAACAAAAAAATTCCAACCAAAGATATATTCTTGTTTGTTTTACTCATTCGGTTCGTGGTTCAATATGAGCACCATCAATGGCTGATGAGATATTTGTTATTATAAAAATTTATTTAAAAAATACTAATTTAAGGTAGAGTAACGGGAAAGTGCAAATTTTCTGAAAGATCTGAAATTCAGAAATTTTTGTTTCACATTAATGAAATCAAACAAATACAGCCTCCTTCAACTGATATACAAGGCAAGATACCAGGCAATTAAATAGGAGACCGTAGACCCAAGATATCATGGATCCAAAATCTGCGCGAATGGTTCGTGCAGAGCACCGGCTCATTGTTTCGTTTGGCGGCTTCGAAGGACGAGATAGCCAAACTGATCGCCAACCTCCGATAGGAGACGGCACGCAAAGAAGAAGAATGAAATAGTATGTATTATTTTTATTATCATTTTTGGGCGGGGGTGGGTCTATTTCCCTAATCACACGCGCTTTTGCTTACTTCACCGCTTTGCACCCCTGAATTAGATCCACACCTATCTTGTCGGCCGCTCCTGACCGATAAGTTGGCGAATGGCTTTGGGGCGAGCGCTAGTTTTGCCACGACCCTCAAGGCAAGTCTGAAAGTCAGCCTACTCGTGGTTGCCGCCTGTTATTGGTCTGATTCCCTCAGAAACGGACGTAGCTGAAACTTTCAGTCGAAATTCACCTCATCTCATCATACCCCTCCGCTTTCCTACTCCTTCCCATCCCAAAACCACGGCCAGGAACCTGTGGATGCGTTGCAGGCAAGTAGAGTGTGGCATCCACCTGCGTTTGTGGCCTACGCAGTTGAACGCCGTAAGCAAAGGAAGAGGGAATCCTGGAGGGTTGAGCCAAGCGTTTGTTGCGACACTCGTAAGGCAATACGCCCTCTTTGGCCCCAATTTCTTAGCGAAACGGTGCCCTTGCAGCTAGCCACTGCAAGGGTAATGGTCTTGTGTCCCGTCAGAGGGCCACGGCGAGGGGTATTTGGGGAAGGCGACTGTCATGCTGACGGGGTAAGGGTATAGGGAATCCCCTGTGGGTCGAGGTTGGATCCACTTGCCCTATATTTCGAGCCCCTGATGTCGCGCAGCTTCGTCCAGCCAAATGCACCTATACCCTTCTGGTATCCCTAACGACCCTGTCAGTTTGTGGCAGGGCGTTCCAAAGGGCGGGCTCCGTGGTGGGTGGGGAGCCAGAAGGGTGAACCTCTACTTCCTTATTATGGAACCCTTAGATTCAAAAACTAAAAATAAAGGCCGGGACGCAGGGAAACCTGTGGCTCCGCCGACCAACATGGCGAAGGCTTCGGTTCATACCGGTGCCTCCCAAACTACAGCTGACACTGGCCGGGCAGTGGTCCAGGTTGAGAACACTGGGAAACCAGTGAACCCTTCCGGGATCGCAGCCCAGGACGGAGATCAGCTCCTACTACAGGGCTGGCGGTGCGTTGAGCGCAAACGACAAGGCTCCAAGCCAAGTCGGGAGAGCTCCAACGCCCAGCCGATCGAACCATCGGGGAAGAGGGGGCATCGCAGCAAGAAGGCGCGTGATGCAGCGAAACGCCGAGCGCGCCTAGCTGCTGACGCCGCGGCTGGCGCTGAGCGCCCCTCGATACCGAGTACGTCGTCGCCAAAACCGGAGCAACGGCCAGCAATGACCGCCAAACCGGAGGCGACGGTGAAGCGGACTCCCAGTGCGGAGGTTTCACGACCGACGGAGGGACCGGCTCACCCGCCAGGACGCAGACACAACCGCCCGACGTTCGGCAACAATGCCACACGGAGCGAGGTCTCACGGCCAGCGGCGGAGCCGGTTCACCCGTATGAACGTGGACACCATCGCAATGGGCGTGGCGCGAACAGGGGCGGGCCCTCACGGCCGGTGGGGAGACCGATTCAACCCTCGGGACGTGGGCAGCTTGCTGCCTCGCAGAACGAGGCTAGAGCGGCCCAACCACCTGGACGCGGGCAGCAGCGACAGAACTGGGACCGTGGATCCTGGCGCGGCGGGCATGGCAGCGAAAGCCGGAACACCGAGAGGGCAACGTCCTCTGCCAAGCGGACTCGACTCGACGACACTGTGTCTCCCCGAGGCGAGTCCAAGAAGCCGAGGACGGCCGCTCAAAGTGAACCCGGACCGAGCCATGCCAGCTATGCGGAGGCCATGTGCTCGGAGCTTGTCGCAGCCGTCACCTCCACTACAGGTAACCTTACCAGACTACAGGCCGATGAGGTGTCCTCCGCTTTAGTGGAGGCAATCGAGGCCATCACTCAAACTCCGCCACAATGGGGTTTCCCTATTTTTAAGGGTAAACCCTCGTACTGGAACGGCCATCTCAGGCTATGGTGTGAAGACCTTAACACCCTTGAGTGGCTGAAGACCACAGTGGCGGCGTTAGACCTACCTTCAGGAGTCAAGCTGGAGACGAAACGCCAGATGGATGTCCCGCGGCGCAAGCAGTGTGGGATATGCATACCAGGGGTGTGGCACGACAGCGTCAGAGTCGGCCGACTGCTGAAGGCTGCCAACCCCTGGGCGAATATCGATCGCTGGTTGGTTCTCTCCAACATTGTACAGACCGAGAACACGTTCATCGTGGTCAGCATACCCGAGGACACGCTCGAAATTATCGTGAAGCGTCAACGCCGACTAAACTTCACGCTGGGGTCGGTGTACGTACAGATCCTGGTAAGGAGGAAAACCCCGGTGGACCCCCCCCAGAACATGGAAGTCACCCCCCAGACAGTACAGGCATATGAGCCAACAAACAGCGCCAAACCCTCACACGACGCCACGGCCAGCCAGGCTGGGACAGTTGAACCCTCGGGGGAGGTCGCCCCGCCGCCGGAACCTGTCGCTGACGTCCCGATGGCGGCGGCAGACCACGACGTGGACGAGTTCTCCCGGGAGCTAGAGGAGCTGGCGATCGAGGAGGGCGACGGACAGGAGACCAATGGCGTCCCCTTCGTCTAGCTGCGCACTCCTCCAAATCAACCTCCATCACGCTATCACCGCCACGGCCCAATTGCGAAAGTGGTTGGAGGTTAACAAAACAGCCATTGCACTGATTCAGGAGCCGTGGATCAGTGGCGGCAGAATATGCGGCCTTTCCAACGCAGGAGGTAGGCTACTTACTTGTGCGGGCCCTGGTATCAGGGCCTGTATATACACTACTAAGAATATAGTTGCGCAGCCTTTAACAGATTTCTGTTCCAGTGACCTGTACGCTATAAAGCTTACCCTACAACAAGACTCCGACGCCCCGGGACTGGTCGTTGCCTCTGTCTACATGCCAGACGGCGACGAACCACCACCCCCTGAGATGACGAGGCTTGTAAAATACTGCGAGGACAGTGGACTAAACATCATCATCGCCACCGACTCCAATGCACACCACCCCCTGTGGGGAATGGAGTGTGAAAACAACAGAGGTAACACACTTGTAGAATATCTCTTAAATACGAACCTTGTTATACTAAACACAGGTGCCAAACCTACCTACGTCACTAGACGCAGTCGTACAATCATTGACCTGACCCTGGCAACAGAGGGAGCTGCGAATCTCGTCTCGAACTGGCACGTATCCGACGAGGCATCGTGTTCGGATCATAGATGGATTCGCTTCGACTTGCAGGTAAATGTCAAACCTACACCACCCCGCCGGAACCCTCGCAAAACTAGTCGTGCTCTCTACACTAGTCAGCTTACTGTCAAGCTAAAAGCGATGGAGGTCCCAGAAAGGGTAGAAAACGCACAACAGATAGAACAACTGGTAAGCAATCTAACGGACAACATCGTAGAGAGCTATCACACTGCATGCCCTATGACGCAACCACCCGAGAAGGATCCTAAGGGGGAGTCCTGGTGGGGCCCTGAACTCGAAAGACTCAGAGGTAAGGTTAGACGTCTCCTGAATAGGGCAATGAATACATGCGCCGATGAGGACTGGGATAATTACAAGCAGGCTAAATCCCAGTATAAACAACGCATAAGATACAGGAGATCGATGTCGTGGCGCAAGTTCTGCAGCAACATCGAATCCAACGTACAGGCTAATCGGGTAAGGAAGCTCCTAGGCAGTCAACCGAACCAATTGCTGGGATCCTTACTCAAGCCAGACAACACCTTCACCAAGTCAATCGAGGAAGCGCAGCAAGTCCTACTGCAAAAACACTTCCCGGGATGCAGGTTTGAGGTCAGTACAAGTTGGTCAGACAACTATATTACACCGACAGACGATTGTTGGACTTACGCCCAAACTATAGTTACAGAGGACAGGACTAAATGGGCTCTAAGTAGCTTTCACCCCTTCAAAGCAGCAGGACTGGACGGCGTATTCCCTGCATTCCTTCAATGGGGTGGGGGGGATATGATCCAGACCCTCACACCTCTGCTAAGGGCATGCCTGGCCCACAGGTATATCCCAAAACAATGGAGAGAGGTGAAAGTCATCTTCATACCTAAACCGGGTAAAAGCGACTACACAGATGCAAAGTCCTTCAGGCCAATCAGTCTTACATCTTTCCTCCTAAAGACGCTCGAGAGACTGTGTGATCGAGAAGTGAGGGACAATGCCCTGAGTAAAATACCGCTGCATAAAAACCAGCACGCATACTGCACTGGCAAATCTACAGAGTCTGCACTGCACATGGTGGTCGGCAGGATAGAGGAGGCCCTGGCCAACAAATCCATGTGCTTAGGCACCTTCATTGACATTGAGGGAGCCTTTGACAGAACTAACTTCACCAGCATATGCACGGCCCTGGACAGGCACGGGGTCAACAAAGTCATAACAGGCTGGATCAACAACATGCTCAGCAATAGGATCATCAGGCTAGGTGGCGAAGAGACACAAGGAGCCTTGGTAGCAAAAGGTTGCCCACAAGGTGGTGTACTTTCGCCGCTCCTGTGGAACCTGGTGGTGAACGACCTGATCACCACTTTGAATGAGCAACGATACTACACTATTGGCTATGCAGACGATATTGCGATCATGATCACAGGTAATGTCACCAACACCGTTTGTGAGGTCACGCGCTCAGCACTGCGAATAGTAGAACGATGGTGTGCCGACAACGACTTATCAGTGAACCCGGCAAAAACGGAACTGGTAATGTTCACAAACAAAAGATCATTAGGTAGGTACCAACTACCTAAGCTCTTCAATACAAAACTCCAACTCGCTACTAAAGTTAAGTATCTTGGGGTGATACTGGACAGTAAGTTAAACTGGAGTGAACACATACAGCACAAGCTGCAAAAATGCACCATTGCTTTCTGGCAGTGCCGCAGAATGATTGGTAAGAAGTGGGGTCTCACCCCCAAAATAGTTCTGTGGCTCTACACGGCAGTGATACGACCAATGATTTGCTATGCGGCGCTAGTTTGGTGGCCAAGATCCGAATTAGCGTCTGCAAGCAAAAAGCTACAACAACTTCAGAGGCTAGCTTGCGCCGCTGTCACGGGCTGCATGAGGACGGCTCCAACCGCAGCGTTGGAGACGATGCTTTACTTGCCGTCGCTGCCTCTCTACATCAGACAGGAGGCAGCCTGCTCAGCTGTACGCCTGAAAAAGCTCAACCTTCTGAGGTATGTTCGGGTCCCACACACGGCGGTACTCAGCGGGGTAACTGAGGACCTCCCGCTCTTTGAAGCTATATGTGATAGGATCCCCCCTCAATTCTCCTTCGATAAGAAGTATAAAATACAACTGTACGAGGAGGACTTTGAGAGTCTCAACCCCAGAGAACTTCGAGTCTTCACGGACGGTTCAAAAACTGCATCTGGCACTGGATCCGGAGTATTTTCGGAAGACCTGAATATTAATATATCTAAGCCGCTAGGCGCCCATAACACAGTTTTCCAGGCCGAAGTTATGGGCATCATTCTAGCAGCTACTGCGATTGCTGAACGAGAGGTGAAGGAGTACCCCATCCGTATCCTCTCGGATAGCATGGCGACACTACAGGCCCTCAATAGTCATACCATCACTTCGGGCCTTATCTACGACTGCCATTGTAGACTGACAGAGGTATGTAAACACTCTAGCATTACGCTCCAATGGATCAAAGGTCACAGCAACTCACGCGGGAACGATGCCGCGGATGTGCTAGCGAGACAGGGGTCGGACATGGTTGCCGTGGGCCCAGAGCCCATTGTACCCATGCCTTACGCCTGGCTACGCACACAGATACGACTCCGCACACGCGGATTACAATACTCCAGCTGGGCTAACACCTCTGATTGCAGACAGGCCAGAGAGGCATTGCCAATGGCAAACCCTCGTCTGACCAGGAAATTTCTTAGGCTAACAAGAAACCAGCTGCGAACGGTGACAGGAGTAATAACCGGTCACGGTCCTTTTAACAGACAACTATTTTTAATAGGTGTCACCGACAGTCCTCTGTGCAGAGCCTGCATGGGGACAGACGAAACAGCCGCTCATGTCCTGCTGGAATGCAGGGAGCTGGCAAAATACCGGGCTACCCACCTCGGTTCGCCGGGGTCGCTCCCCGAAGTGCTCCAGAACATCCGTGGACTGCTGGACTTTCTGGAGGAGCTGGGTTGGCAAGGATGAAAAATCCCACCAGACGCAAAATAGGCGCAAGTAGAGACGTCGAGTTGCGGAAAACGGCCCGTTTTACCATTACCATTACCATTACCATTATTATCATAAACAACAGAACAACAATAATTAAGCTGATCTGTTTTTCTGGTCGACAAACCAGTGAGTATTCACTGGTAGAAACGTCACAGGTCCGATACGAAACATCTCAAATACTGCCCCCAACCCCCGCGCGTCGCCTTCACCCCCGCTGGGGCCCGCCTCAGCCATTTAGTTACTAAGACGTGGCATAATAGACTAGTTTGTTATGCATAAATAAGAGCCTCAAAGAGCAAAAGAAGAGAATGTAATCAAAAATATTGTTATAATTCGGCTGATTTACGAGGTAGGTTTCTTGTGTATTTGAGAGCTTATTGCTGAGGACTAAAACGTTTTAAGTTGGTAGTGATGTATAATACCTCATCCTGCCTTATACTTACATCTAATGTTTTCTGAGCCGAATAATTATTGTAGATATCTGCATTTTTTAAACGGCTTTATTCCTGAAACACTTCAACTTCTAAGGGTGGCATTAATAGTCGTCTGACATGACCTACTTGAGCTGGATTTTAAGTAGGTGAACTCAGAAAAGTGAAATACTAATGTCAAGCCTTGGCTAAGAAATAACCCGAAATAAGCCTTTATGTTGGGAGACTGTAACGGAGTCCTTTAACATGAGGGTTTTCAAGTCTGTGATCGAATATCACGCAAGCTGTGCTGCATGCAAAACTACTGTGGACTAATGAATATGCATTAGGTCTATGTAAACGCTGGACTGGACTTAATTTATTTGCAACATAATAAAATACTTGTAACAAATTAGGATCGCTGACCTCCTGTAGGTACTTTGATTGCATGTTTGATTACGATGTTGATATTACAACATAATTATGAAAATTGAAAGTGAAATTTAAAAAAGTTGTAGATAGTAATAAGTTATATTTGGATTTATATACTTTTTTACTATTGATTATATTTTGACGTTCAATGTAAATAATTTATTTAATGGTCTATTGAATAAAACCCTTTGACTTTGACTTTTGTAGCATTTGTACTAGTACACAGCCATAAAGGCTGTATCAGTCAAAGAGTGCGCATCTGTAAGTGAAACGTCACTCTTCCGCCGGCGCACTCATCTGTATTGCCTCAGCATTCACCATTTAAGGTGAGGTACGAATCGAGATAATCTATCAAGAGGGAATTTCGCACGAAGGATCATCGATATTAAACTCATAATAAGTTGCACCGTAGCGTGGTGGTTACGACACACTTGTTGAAAAAAATTACGCGTTTTCCCTGTATTTTTTCACTTTTCATCAAGACTAACACGTCAAAGGGGAGTAAGGGGGAAAACAGCTCTAAACATCTAGCTGGCCCCAATTGTCAACCTCACCTGCTCGCATCGGTATTCTCGTCGAATAACCGATGGCGGTGGCCAACAAGCCGCCGTGGTGCTCCCTGCTAGATAACGAACGAGGCACTGACGACCGAGCAATGGCGGTATAACCACACGCCCGGTCCCGCAAGTGGCCGGAAGGGGCTTTCAAAGGCCCAGGGGACTAAATAACTCCTAAAAGAATTGGTGCAGTAGGCAAGGGGAAACCACTGCAACTACCTTCCCAAGAAAGTCATCATGCCAGTACAATGAAATGAATTACGATCGCCATGCGAACCGCTTAGCAACCGGCGCCGCGCTGCGTCCGGGGCTCGCGGTGGGAAATTGGTTACCGGCCATAGAGATGTGGATGACCAGGCTCTCTGTGGAAACTCTGCTACTGGAACTAACGTTAAGTTGCGACAAATCCAGAAGATAGGGACGTGGAATGTGCGTGGCTTGCTAAAACCAGGTAAACTTACCATCCTAGAGAGAGAAATCACCAGATGCGAAATAAACATCTGTGGACTAAGTGAAACTCACTGGAAAGGAAGCGGACATTTCCTCACCGAAACACACGCCGTTTATTTCTCGGGCAACGAAACATGCAGCCAGAATGGGGTAGCAGTTATTATTCCTTTACAACAAAGGAACTGCGTATTGGGTTACGAACCAGTCAGCGACCGAATAATGAGTATCAAACTAAAATCGTCGCCAGTTAACCTAAACATCATACAGATGTATGCTCCCACAAGCAAGGCAAGTGACGATATTGTTGAAGCCTTCTACACTGAACTATCAGCGACCATGGCAAAGATCTCCAACCGAGAGATGCTTATAGTATTGGGAGATCTAAACTCAAAAATTGGAACTGCCTCTCACCTCCTCAGCAACTGCGTCGGGAGATTCGGACTAGGAGATCGCAACAAGAGAGGCGAACGGCTGATACAATTCGTCACTGAAAACAACCTTATTATAGCGAACAGTCATTTTCAACACCACCCACGTAGACTCTACACCTGGATAACACCAGACGGAAACTATCGAAACCAGATAGACTACATTATGACCAGGTCACGCTGGAGAACGTCAATCAGAAATGCCCACACCCTACCCGGTGCCGACTGCGGATCTGATCACCAACTGTTGATCGCCAAAATAAAGCTGAAACTGCGAGCGGCCAGGAAACTCGACAAACACAGACGGATCGAAGTAAAGGATAGCTCAAAGTTCATGGCAGCACTGGAACAGAACTGGTTGGAATGGGCTAATATAGACCACAACGCTGGGTCTGTCGATGAACTATGGAACAGGGCCAAGTCAATGATTGTTACTGCAGTCAATGAGTCAAACCCGAAAGTGACATCTCAAAAGCGTCAACTCTGGATGACCAACAAGACCTTTGCGATAGTCGAAGAGAGACGTAAAATGAAATCACAAGGTGCACAGATCAGGGACCTGAACCGAAAGAATGCCGAAGTTCAAGCCGCATGCAGAAAAGACCAAAATGATTACCTTCGCAGCATATGTGAAGAGATTGAAGTCCATGCAGAAAGGTGCCAATCCAAAGACCTATACCACAAGATACGTGTCCTCACAAAGTCACTATCTTCCAAAACGTGGGCAATCGAGAACAGTCAAGGTGAAGTGGTAACGGAACTAGACCAGATATCCAAAACCTGGAGAAACTACTGTCAGTCACTGTTCAATGACCCCCAGGCGCAAAACTTTTCATCCACGGAACCAAATCTCGAAGAACTAGAGCCAACCATTTTGCATTCAGAAGTCAAGGCCGCAATAAAGTCTCTAAAGAATGGTAAAGCCACTGGTAGAGACGACATCCCAATAGAAGCAGTGAAAGCGTCAGGAGAACACGGCATCCATATTTTCCATACCATCTGCAACAAGATATGGCAGACTGGGACATTGCCTACGGAATGGGCTCACACGGTCTTTATACCCTTACACAAAAAGGGGTCAACCAAAACCTGCAGTAATTACCGTCTCATTGCACTAATATCACACGCGAGCAAAATTCTACTGCGTATTCTCAATGAAAGACTGAATGCCTTTCTTTCCAAGGAAATCGCGCCAGAACAAGCTGGGTTTGTAAAGGGAAAGGGCACAAGAGAACAAATTTTATCAGTACGACAGATTATCGAGAAGGCTAGAGAATTCAATAAGCCGACCTTCATTTGCTTTGTTGATTTCTCAAAGGCGTTCGACTCGGTAAAATGGCCAGTGCTCTGGAGCACTCTACTGAAAATGGGAACCCCAAAACACCTCGTACACCTTCTCAGACGACTCTACGAAGAGGGAACTGCCTCAGTTCGGACGGACGAAGTACTGTCCAACGACTTCCATCCCAGTGCAGGCGTACGTCAGGGATGCATTATCTCACCTCTCCTTTTTAACACCTACACAGAGCTGATAATGCGGATAACTCTAGAAGACTGGACTGATGGCGTTACGGTTGGTGGACACACAATCGCAAACTTGCGGCAGATGACACGACACTGTTTGCATCTAGCGCTAGCCGGATGGAATAATTACTTCTAAAGATGGAGCGCATTAGCCTACAATTCGGTCTAAAAATCAACCGTAACAAGACCAAAGTGATGATTGTGGACCGAGCCAACAACAACTTGCCCGACGTCACTAAAATTGCAAACTGCGATGTGGTCCAATCATATATTTACTTGGGTGCACTGATCTCAAATAATGGGGGCTGCGTTGACGAAGTAAAGCGTCGAATGGCGATAACCAGATCGGCAATGGATAAGTTAAAGAAAATATGGAAGAACCGCAACATTACCAAAGCCACTAAGACCCGGCTCGTGTACACACTGGTGTTCCCCATTTTTCTCTACGCCGCGGAATCGCGGACACTCCGAGAAATCGAAAAGGGAAAAATAGACGCTCTGGAAATGTGGTGCTGGAGAAAAATGCTTGGAGTATCGTGGACAGAATTTAGGACCAACGACTCCATCCTTAGAGAACTCGGCATCAAGCAGCGCCTGTCAAGTACTGTACAAAGTCGCATCTTGAGATTTTTTGGCCATGTATCACGACAAGACAACAACTCCGTTGAGCGCATTGTAATGCAGGGAAGGGTCGAGGGCACTAGAACTCGGGGAAAACCACCGATGCGATGGACTGACCAAATCAAGACCACTGTGGGCAAAACACTGTGTGAATGCACCCGAGAAACCTCTGACCGAGAGAAATGGCGTGGCATCGTAAGGCGCGCAACATCAGCCACTGATGATGATACTACATGTCGACCACGACCGCTCTGACAAGAGTGCAACGATGAAGAAGAAGAACACGTCAAAAGTTTTTTTTTTTTTCATTATAATACTGGATACAGAAAGATAAACTAGGGATTCGTATAAAATTAAAACGTACAAGCGTTTTCAACACCAAGATTATGACGAAAAAAGGAGTTTTCAAGAGGTGACTTCAAACATTTTAATCAACAAGAAAACTTTCACCAATCCTGTTTTCCTTCACAACAATACTTGATAATGCCTTCTAGTTTCCATTGCCAATTATTTTCATTAATGGCATTTCGTAAGAGCTGAGAAGTTTAGTTAGAAATCGACGAAAAATGTTTAGTTGCTCCTCTTAAATTTTGTTCGGCAACATTCTGCGAAGTAATGTTGAGGTAGTAGTTCCTTGCCGTTTAAACATATACAAAGTTCATCGAAGCTAGAAACATTCAACATTACGAATGGCTGGCGTTTTTGCACAGATATTTGTTTTGTCACAAAGTTTCTAGCTTCAATAAAAGTCGACATTTTGTCTTGTGGTTATCTATGTGAGGGGATGGGACACCCCAACAATGCTTTAAATATTTAACAAGACTATATCATACCAAAGTTTCTTTAATGCTGTAAAGAGATTAACAGATTTTAGACAGTACCCATCATGAAATACCTAATCTTCAAAATGGTCGGTTCAAAGCTGGTTTTATTGAAACGTAACCAACCATTGAACATAATTAAAATAATGTTTAACCCCCGAACAAAAAAGAGACGCTTGTGGGTCTTTTAGTTACGAAGGATAAGTGTGCCTCACTTCACTGTATGTGCTTCTACGATTTTTAACCCCCGACCCAAAAAAAAGAGGACTTAATAGTTGAATTAAGCAACCTTTCAACAATAAATGAAATAATCTTCTGATTATGATAAAGCTTAGTTATTTTATAATGTGCAAGGATATTTGCCTTCTATCTCCATGTCAATGACAGGAGAAAGTGATAAAATGTGTCAGATATTTACAATATCGGTGCCGCAATATCCCGGCCGGTGCAGGCACATCGGTGCCGGTAGCGCCGCGGCGTCAACTCAGGCAAATCCGCGCCGATACTATTTGAATGCGATTCAGAGCTCGGCGTCGCACACAGAAGAAGAGTTGCTAAAAGCTGCAAGTCTACTTCCACTAATCTAAAAAATATACTAAAACAAAGTCGTGTTAGTTACACCATTTATAACTCGAGAACGGGTGGACCGATTTAAATGATTTTTTATTTGTTTGATTTCTCTCCGCCCCGAATAGCAGAATAACCATTAAAACAACGGAAAAACTCACGAGGCAAAAAAAGAATGCGCGAACGAAGTCGCAGGCAAAAGTTAGTTTTTAATCAATGTAAAATGGTGAGTGAGTGTGTGCGTTTGTTAATCTTTCATGTATAAACTTGACGGTTTTGACTGAAATTTGGAATGGAGATGGCTTTCCAAACAGCTAGCTATTTCACGCTACTTTGTATGTACCAATATCGATAACGCGAAAAAATCAAAGTCTGGCGGACGAAGTTGCGGGCGAAAAATATCTAAGTACTAATCTGGGGGCACGGCAGTGCCCCCGCCAGGTCGAGCGCGAAGCAAACACTGCCGTACCATCCTTTACTGGAACCATTTCGCCGCATTTTCAGGCCCCTATTTGAGAACCTCTGGATAAGACCAGAACGCAGAAATTTTCGTCATCTAGTAAGCTATAATCACATACTTAAAATCCAAAATTTCAAGTCTGTAGGTCATTTAGTTCCGAAGTTAAGCGAAAGCAAAGTTTCGCATTTATGACACACACTCACTCACTCACTCACTCACTCACTCATGATCATCATAATAGAACTAGTACTTCCCATAAACTCAGAGAGCTGAAATTTGGTACAGAGTTAGGGTTTAATGGGCACATAAAGGGAAAACTATAAAAACTAGGATAATCGAAGATCTGGAGTACCTGGTGACCCTGATTAGAAAACACAAGAGCCCTAATAGAACTAGTACTTTCCATAAACACTGAGAGCTGAAATTTGGTACAGAGTTAGGGTTTAATGGGCACATAAAGGGAAAACTATAAAAACTAGGATAATCGAAGATCTGGAGTACCTGGTGACCCTGATTAGAAAACACAAGAGCCCTAATAGAACTAGTACTTCCCATAAACTCAGAGAGCTGAAATTTGGTACAGAGTTAGGGTTTAATGGGCACATAAAGGGAAAACTATAAAAACTAGGATAATCGAAGATCTGGAGTACCTGGTGACCCTGATTAGAAAACACAAGAGCCCTAATAGAACTAGTACTTCCCATAAACTCAGAGAGCTGAAATTTGGTAGAGAGTTAGGGTTTAATGGGCACATAAAGGGAAAACTATAAAAACTAGGATAATCGAAGATCTGGAGTACCTGGTGACCCTGATTAGAAAACACAAGAGCCCTAATAGAACTAGTACTTCCCATAAACTCAGAGAGCTGAAATTTTGTACAGAGTTAGGGTTTAATGGCCACATAAAGGGAAAACTATAAAAACTAGAATAATCGAAGATCTGGAGTACCTGGTGACCCTGATTAGAAAACACAAGAGCCCAAGCAAACTATTATAGATCGACATATAGGTACCGCCCTTACAAAAAATATTCAACTTGGTGGGCCGCTTCATTTGATGTCAAAAATCTAAGGTCTGAAGTATCTGATGAAGAACCCTCAGCTGGTATCAGCTTTATTAGAGATATTATGGTAATGCCCCTTCTACTATTGGTACATAAAAAAATCGACTGACATTGCAAAAATCCAGCGTAGTGGGACACATCTTCATTTAATCCAGCCTATAGCGTCCCACTAGTGGTTCGCTCCGAACTATGAACTCGCGACCTCAGTTACAGATGTATAACTTTGCTTACGCCATTCGCGCAGGCGCGCGCGCGCTTTGCATTGAAACTATACAACCCCATATCTCGGCAACCCATCGACCGATTTGGCTCATGTTCGAATTTGAAAATTCTTTTAATTTAGTTTACCCGCCTATCAAATTTCATAACGATCCGACCAAATTTACTCAAGTTATCGTCGAACAAACATTCATACATACAAACATACATACATACAAACGCCGCATTGTTCCAGCAGACTCGGAGGACTTCGCTCGCTTCGCTCGCTCGTTCAACAAGAAATAGTCGGACGATTTTAGAGAACTATTTATTCATGCAAAAAGAAAAAAGTCAAATAATACAATCAATTACAATAAAATTCACAAAAAAGCTTCGTCTTAAATTAAAACTAAGATTAATAAAATAAAATAATAAAATCCATCATAAAATTATTAAAAAATAATACGGAATGTCAAAAACTATAACTAACTAAACAACCCGCCCCGAACCATATCTGACCCAAAGGTCCCCAACACGCTGGCAGCGTTTCCGCGCTGCACAGCGAGGGAGACTCTTTGCATCAAAAATGCCCCGGAGCGAGAGTCAAAACCACGGTCCCTCAAGCGACGGCCCAACTCCATAATAAACGTTTTCGCCTGTGCCCCCCAAACTCGACGATTAACTTTATTCTACTCGAACATTACACAAATTTAAAAACTGTGTCAAATAAGAAAATCTAATAAAATTAATCAATATGCCCTCGTCTCTACAAAAAGAAGTGAAATCCCACCAAAAACATTCTGTAAAAACTAGCCAGGTCTCGATGGATCTGCTTGTTTATCTCTAAAAAAGTAATGAAATCTAGACAAAGTCGTGCCAAGTCTAAGGTTCCTTACTGCGATTTCTTTATTATTATAGTTAATGTTGTGAGACTTGGCTGTTGAAGGGTACACAAGGGTACAAAACCAGGTGCTCCATGACACCATTGCACCAATCTGTCGCCAGAACCGCTTGTGTACCCTTCAACGGCCAAGTCTCACAACATTAACTATAATAATAAAGAAATCGCAGTAAGGAACCTTAGACTTGGCACGACTTTGTCTAGATTTCATTACTTTTTTAGAGATAAACAAGCAGATCCATCGAGACCTGGCTAGTTTTTACAGAATGTTTTTGGTGGGATTATTTGTTACACAAACAACCCTTGGAACGTTACTTTTAATATTGCATGCTTGCTTTGCGCTTGGCGCTCTATAATATTATTTTTTTAAAAAGGCGATGTCTAACAGCGCTATATCTATTTGTACTGTGGTGTATCTGCATTGTCTGATGTTATTACTACATATGTGGTATGTTCAGTCAGCAGTGAAGCAAAAGTTAGCGTTCTGTATTTTCCTGTATCCATAAAGTCGCTATATCGGGACACCTCGCATTCAAAAGATATTCAGATATTCAGTGAGTAATTTTATGTTGGAACATTTCAATGTAATTAATGTGTAAACAAGAAAATTTTCGGAATTATACTTTGTGAGTAGCCGGAAAACAGTGGTTGCGTCTGGCACAGGATCGTGAGAGGTGGCGTGAGCATGAAGAGGCCTTTACTCAGCAGTGGGTTTTAACAGGCTGATGTGATGATGAAGGAATTTGCTTGTATTTTGTAAATTGTTAATAATCTTCTACCTGAATCGTAAACATAAAAGATAAAAAATGTTTCATTTGGTACATTTAAATTTAAATTCAGCTGCAGCTTGGTTCGGTGGTCGCGGTAAATGACGTTTTATTTTGAGCACAAACTGCCGCTATGCCTGTTTTGTGCGTCGCTTAATTTGCTGAAATTTATAAGGTTAAACAGTTAAACAGTTTAAGTTAGTACCCTTGTTCGCTAAAAATCAAGCAGTAAGCGGTAATCAAGAGGGTAAATGTTCTTATTCAGATATTGTGTCATTTGCCGCCAGGGGCGCTAGTGTAGAACAAGGTCAAAGTGAGGGCTACTCGGGTTTATTTCTAATTAGAAGAATGTGGTGAATATTTTGCAAAAACTGAGATTAATTATGGCAAACAGTTGTTGTCCCGCTCCTACTACTGCGGTGCTTTGAAACAGTTTTATCTTTCGGAAAATTTGTGTTCAAATTATTTTTTGCACATAATGGTGCTAGCCCGATTTTAATGTAAGTATATTTTTTTAAGTACTAACTTTAAGGAATATCTAACTTTAAGAGCTTTAAATTCTAAAATACACACAAAGCTTCGTCAAAAAGTTGGGTAACAAATACATATTATAAACGGGTACACCAATAAAAAATTAAAAACAAAAATTCCGCCCCGCGACACACCCGACGCAAAGGTAGAGCTTGAATCCTTTAGGGCCTTAAGGTGAAATACGTCTCACAAGTAGCGCCGCCAATGGAAAAAAAATCATATCTTTTTTTGGATGCGTTTTTAGCAAAAAACGCTCCTGCGATTCCTCAACGCGAGGCTTAACTATTTTTAGGACCTAAGGTTTGGATTCCAGATCCTAGAACTTAAGAATGCAATCGATTCTCGCCAAAAGTGGCCACTTTTGGCGAGAATCGATTGCATTCGTAGGAAATCCAATCCTGGAATCCAAACCTTAGGTCCTAAAAATAGTTAAGCCTCGCGTTGAGGAATCGCAGGAGCGTTTTTTGCTAAAAACGCATCCCAAAAAAAGATATGATTTTTTTCCATTGGCGGCGCTACTTGTGAGACGTATGGCGTCTTAATCAACAGTGGCGCTAACTAGTGAGCACTGAAACGGTAGCCCTCATAATCTGAGAAGCAAAAGTCCACAAAGCGCCACGACGACCCATCTTTGCGTGTATAATTTAATAATGCTAAAAACATTCATTTTTGAGAGGCCCTTAACAGTTTCTTTTTAACTGACTTACTTAGACCATTACTGGCAAATTATTGAAAGAAATTGTTCCCCCCCGGAAGGCTGCACTGACCAAGGTACTTTGAGCCCTGTTTCTTGAACAATAGTGGTGATTTTGGCGTGGTGATGTGGTCTGTCTTCTGCTACTTGTTTAGCTTTCTTCTTTGTGCGTAAAATGATCCATCTTTTTTATGGTTAGAGTCCCGCGCGGGCGGCCCGGCGCCCGGCACGGTCCGCCCGGCGCGGTCCATTAGCAGCTAATTAGAGCTTCCGTATTGTGTCGTCGCGCCTCCGGCACCGGCAAGGGGCAGAAGGTTAGCTTCAGCGATGTTTTAAAAAAATTTTTTTTTTTTGGAATCACATTGTCCCTAATTAGGTATATCCTGTTAAAAGATATGGGGCGAACTACTAGTTAACATGTTTTTTTTTTTCTCGTCAATAAATTTTGACGAAGTTCTGTGGGATATTTTTGTATTTTAAAATTTAATGTTTTTTTTTGCATATAAATAAAAGTCGTTAACTTTATTCAACATTTTTTAACAATCACTGTCCATCTATTTATTGTGAAACATTATTTGCATTGTACTGTCTCAAGATATTATCTAAGATAAGAGCCAGTCTAAAGAAATAAGAAGCACATCAGTACTTCTCTTTGCAAATTTACTACCTATATTTAACTTTGTATTTTCGTACGTTATTTATACACTTACCTCCCGTCTATTTTATTATATCCTCGATCTCCATTTTCCACCCAAATGTTGTCTGGAAGAGATTGATTTTAGCAATAAGACCGCTCATTTATCTATATCTACTAATTAAAAAAGAAAATTCTATGTAAATAATTCGTTTGGTGTACAGTATACATATATAAAGAGTATTCTATCTATCAGTACTTCTGTCTTTCTAGTGTATCTCTACAATCATGCCTGTAGTAGCCACTGCCGCCTCGCGTGTCTCATCGCTGTTAATTGGGTGTCGTGATTTCATTTACAGCTTAATCTTATAACTGAGTTAGAGATTCAAAAGAAATGGTATGGTGTCATCATTTATCATAATGAAAGTAAAGTGCCAACAAAGAAAAGTACAACTCCAGCAGTATTACATTTACTTTTAGTAGATTTTTTTCATAAAAAGTTAAGCAGCTGCTACCATTACGGCTCGTTTTTAGCAAAAAACGCATCCAAAAAGGAAATATTTTTTGTCATTGGCGGCGCTAGTGGACGGGGTACCCTAAAGTGGTGCAGTTTGTCCAAACAGGGCGAGTCAACAGCGGCACCACAGTCACAGTGGGTCGGTACCATCACGCTACCGCCGGCGGGGGTGGGCAGGGAAGAGGACAATATAAATGCTAATGCCAAACGAACGCAAGTGCGGTCGAGGCAGGGGTTGCTAACCTTTTCACTGCAATCCTTGTACAGTCGGCCACACCTTGTTTTGCTGTTTGCGCCCTTATGACGTGGTAAGAGCTAGCACGGGGTATCCTAGACTATGACCGACCGTACACGACGTGTTTTGTTTGGGCATGTTGGTCACTTTTGAATCAGAAAAGTGGTCGGTCTACTTTGGGAATTTGGATAACATATCGATGCACAGGATAACCATTTGGTACGCAGGTATTTTAGGACAAAAATGTTTAAAGGCCTTTCCTAAAAATATGTCAACTGTCGTTTTAATATGCGCGATCAAAGTGGCCGACAAAAGCTAGTACGGAATATGGTGAATATCAATTCGCTAGAATTCATTCTGGATGCATGCATATGAACGCATACATAAATATTTTAAGTTTTGATGATACAAGTGAAATTGTGTTTAAACTCCTAAAGCTTTGAAAAGGTTGCCCGCCTCTGACTCCAAACAGCGTTCTTCAGAGCTGCGACAAATCATCGGACAATTTGGAAGGAATTGACAAATAAAGCGCGCGGCCACTGCGCCAGCCTCGCTCGCGTGTGGAGAGCTGTGAACTTGCGGGCTTATATCTCTTTCTATCCGATTCAGGTGAAATTTACAAAGATACATTGATAGGTTCTACGAGCACTTATTACAATTAATATGAAAAAGGATTATAACGCTAATGGTAAAGGAAACATACTGTGTAATTGACACAAAATTCCCGCCGCCTCCTCGCCGCTCGGGTTGAAGCTTAACACGCATGTATGCAAGGAGTTAGTGAGACCGTTTGTTTCGGTAAAAGCTCGATATTATACCCATTGTTAATGCTGGGACAATAGAGAATCCTGCTTGATATACGAACGGGGTATACGAAATATAGTTTTTAATCTGTTTATAATCCAACTATATTTAAGCCGGTATTTGCACAGAATAATAGTTAGGTTCTACTCGCATCCATCTTGTTTTGAGGGCATGCTTGAGGGCCAAATGTGCTTTTGTCGCTCGTGTATTTTATAATAAAATCGAAATAAAACTTTAAAATATAACATCTGAAAATCGAAACTTACTGTCACTCAATAAAAGTTGGACATTTCAACCCTCCTACCTATTTTTAACCCCCGACCCAAAAAGAGGGTTGTTATAAGTTTGACCGCTATGTGTGAGGGTGGTTCTTAGATATATTTTTATCACAATCGATTCAGCCGTTTATGAAATATGCAAATTTGAAGCTAAAATGTCAGAAATATTTTTTTTATCTTTTATTTAGTAGTTATGTAGTGACTTCGCTACAGTTCGTCGTAGCGCTTCGTAGACCTTGCGTAGCATCCTCGTTGCACCTTCGTAGTATCTCGTAGCAGGTTTGTAGATGCTTGTATTTCGTATAAATTGTAGCTTTACTTTACTTACCGCAGAGCCGTTCAAAGCCTCCGTGGGATCCTCATTAACACATTGTATCCCGTAAGCCTTTGTCTATTCAAGCGTGATATTTACAAACGCAGCCCAATATGCGCCCAATAACTTAATATTGGCAATTAAAATTCATGCCGCATTCGCCGGCCGAAAAGCCGGGACAAACTGGCGATGCGTCAACAAATAAAAAGATGGAAGGTTGGTTCAACGGTACGAGATAGGGATGTGCTGTTTTGGGTTGGTCATGCTAGTCTGTTTGTTTAGTGTGGGGTAAAAACACTGTTTAAGCTATTTATTGTCAAAATGTAGCGGAGAAATGCAGGAGGGGTGACATGTGACTTCTCGTCTATACGACCGATTCAAAAAATGTGTAAGGCACACTTTGTGCCAAAAGGCCTATTACAGAATAGATGATTATCTAAATGAAAAAGAAGTCTGGCACTAAACCAGTTCAGCGCACGATCACCACACTTACCAATGTGTTATTTTTTAAGTTCCTACCTGCATTACAAAATGTATTATTTTTTTAAGCACGAGATCCTTGGAGTTTCTTTACCATGCTTTTTCTCCAAGAACGATCAGAGCTAGTGAAGCTGGAGAAAAAAAAGTAGCTAGATACTTAGTATTAGATAAGTATCTGATTTATATACATTTTTTACTGTAGATAATATTTTGACGTTCAATGTAAATAATTTATTTATAGCATATTGAATAAAAAATTTGAATCTGAATCTGAATCTATACAAGTGACAGCTAAGTCAGGCATCACTGAAAACTTAACCCCCGTACCGCTCCACTACCACAGGAACCTACTGAGATAAGCGCTATGCCTGTGTAACTCCACGTTTAAACCATTGCGCGTAGCAAAGAAGTATTTTTGGTCTATGTAGTCAGAAATGTATTTTTAAAAAGCGATTGATTAGCTACATACGTACTAGTGGTTCGCCCCGAACTTTGAACTTGCGACCCTATATATCTCAGCAACCCCTTGACCGATTTGACTCATGTTCGAACTTAAAAATTCTCTTTGCCTCATTCACCCGCCTACCAAATTTCATGACAATCCGACTACATTTACTCAAGTTATCGTCGAACGAACATTCATACATACATACATACATACAAACGCCGGATTGTTCCAGTAGACTCGGAGAACTTCGCTCGCTCGTTCAATTAGGAACCAATCACCTGTAAACAAAACTAAATTGTGTCTGACAAAGAAAACGCACAAAATGAACCTTTCGCGTCTTTCTAAGTGGGACCGGTCCTAGCGCGGGCGAGCTGGGCCGCGTCCGACATTATGCGTCGTTCATTACCAGGGCTTAACGCGCTCTTAACGGCCAGCTCCGTCACCAGCCTTCGGTGACCTCGGCTCTCTTGCCAGCTAGTTAGGTTCACACGTCACCAGAACCGTCTTTGTATTCCGAGACTTCGCCCCAAAGTTGCTTCACGATCGAGTGGAGTCGCCGTTTGACACAGCTCGAGAGTTAAATATTATTGCGTGTTTATTTGAGTCCAGCATAACTTTGTAGTTGTCAAATTAGCATGCTTTTATCTTATTTATTTTTTACTGGAAAATAGATAAACGGGGTTATACTTTTATTAGGTTATTAATGAGATTTACAGATATTTATGAACGCCTGATTACAAACTGTTTGTAAACGTTCCTTATTAAATAAGTTGGTATTCGATTTGTAGTTTGGGAGAGGGGTTTCACTACTCGAGATAATTTAGAGAACGCTTTCTCAAAATAGTGCCTTGAAAGTACAATTATTCATTTTTAATTTCTCGTAGGTATGTACCTGCTTGATTACCTCAAATAATAACGCACCCTAACAGGTAGAACATGCTAAACCTATATCTTTTACCACCATCTATACATTATTGTAAACCATGTTTCTTGTAAATAAATTATTCTATTCTATTCGGAATACAAACAACAACAACCACATTTTTTGTTTACTTTATCAAATAATAATTACATTACTGTCTGATAACAAGGTGAATAAGTCCTACAGCCTATAGACCCAACAGTGGGCAGAGGTGGACTGATGATGATGTTTTAAGAACGTGGTATCAAGAAAATGTCCTTTCCGTATCCATACCCAGTACCCAACTCGGTTCTAAAGTTTCAACAATCTGTTTATGTATAGTTTTTCGCGTGCCAGAGCGCCCGTTAGCGGTTTAATTCCAACGCCCTTCGTCACTCGCCGCGCAGCGCCATCCGTCTCGTTTATAGCGTCTTGCGACGTAACGACGTAACGACGTAACGACGCTTAATTGCATCCAATGTCCTTTATTAACGGCCTTAAGTCACAAGTTAAAGTTTCATTTGTCCGTCGATAAAACGAGCGGAGACCCATTTGTCGGTGTGTTAGCGAGGCGCCTCTGAGTGCTGGCGAGCTGATGGGAAATAAGCAGAAGATTCACTTCGTAGGTACTGTCCCTTTACCCTTGACGCAATTTTTTTGTGCTCACTAGTTGGCGCCACGGTTGAGTAAGGCCATGAAGTATAGCTCTTAAAGTTTCTTAAAAAAAGTACTACTTTTTACTTACATTAAAATAATACTTTAAAACTATAGTAATAAATTACATAGAGCAAGCCCGTTTTGTTCAAAAAAAATAAGAACACAGGTTTCCGAAAGATAAAACTGTGTCAAAGCAGTAGTTAGTAGCGGGACAACAACTATTTGCCATAATTAATCTCAGGAATTGCAGAATATTCCCAATATTATTCTAATCTACACTAATATTATAAAGAGGAAAGAGGAAAGATTTGATTGTTTGTTTGTTTATTTGTTTGTATTGAATAGGCTCCAAAACTAATAGACTGATTTAAAAAAATCTTTTACCATTAGAAGCCGACATTATCCGTAATGAACATAGGCTACTTTTTACCGCGGGAAAATGTTTCATTCCTACGGGAACACGGGTAAAAGGATAACAGGTAGTAAGAATGTATCCTTTCGTACTTATCTTTTTCACATAACTTCTAAACGGCTGAACCGATTGGGTTGAAAATTTATATGGGTATTCCGATGGTTTCCGGGATGATTAAAAAATACAATTGGACCTGGTAGGTGGCGCTGCTGTCGGTATGTCAACTACTAAACGGCTTGACCGATTGGGTTGAAATTGACGGGGGAAAATAGAGCTGCAACCTTTTATCTTAGTCACCGCGGACGAAGTCGCGGGCGAAAAAGTAGTTAGAAATAAAACTGCGTAGTCCATTCAAACAGTGACATTTTGGACCTTACGCTTCACGAGCGCCCCTAGTGGCAAATCTGAGCGTGTTAATATCTTCTACGGATCCTACGCCCTCCTTGTCAATATCTTCTACGGATCAGTGCTTTTGCAGTTACAGGCCGCCCTGTCCGTAAGTGGTCGTCATTGAAAGCGTTGTCTTGTACCCGCCTTGTACCGCTTGTGCGGCGGCTTTGAGCGCAGAGATGGTGCTGCCACACTGCCACACGTTACTTGCGCCAACCAGGGTTACTGCCGGTATCTGAATTGAGAAATTCGCTAAGCAAATAGGTAAGTAAGTAAGTAAGTAACTCTTTACTGTACAAAAGAAATCGTTTTACATATTAGTTCAAGAGTTGTAGAATAAAAGTACAAATGGCGGTCTGATCGCTAAAAGCGATTTCTTCCAGACAAACTTTCCAGACGTAAGTATCGTCCTGTCTCTGCAGATTTCTCACAAAGGAGCGTGACAGAACGATAGTTAAGTATTTGCTTAGCAAAATTCTCAATTCAGAAACCGGGCCGTAGCCAGTTAACCCTGAGATAACGTCAATAATTCAATGGAAATGTCAAATTAACTCAGAGTTAGTTGGCTAACTCTCACTGACGCAAGTCCGCCTACTCCGAATTGAGGGCATTCCCTCAATAGGAAGGAGACGAATTATTATTAGAAATAAAAAAATAAAAAAATAATTTCAAATTCTTCAAGGAATTTTTGTACGGAATGAAGCTTCTACAGCCTCGAACGGTGCTATCCATAAGTGGCGCATGGAGCGGTTTTCACTGAAAGCGTTGTCTTGTACCGCTTGTGCTGGCTGCTGCCATCAGTGCAGAGAGAGCAAAGAAGCCATCTCAAACAATAGTATAACATAAAACCTTCGCCTGTTAAACCATTTATATGCCATGATATACAGCGGGTTACAAAAAGGTCCAGTCATACCTAATGGGGTCATTTAAGTCACCAATCTTTTAATATGGGGCTAAATACGAAATATAGCTGTTCAATACTATAACTACTAAATTCAAAAGTTCAACTTCAAATTAGAATATCTCATAAACGGCTGAACCGATTTTGATGAAACATGTCTAAGAACACTCGCTAGAAAACCTTCTTTCAATTGAAAAATAACCGCAGCCAAATCGGTTTACCCGTTTAAAAAGTTCGGTGTCACAGACACACACATAGCGATCAAACTTACGATAACACCCCTCTTTTTTGCATCGGGGGTTGAAAATTAGATACCTTACTGCATAAAATATATGAAGCAGCTGTATTTTTTTTTAGATTACTCTTTTGGCCCTGTGGAAAATGTTGCTGTATTAAACGAACCTCTCAAACAAGACACGGTCTTTCTTTAATACCTTGTAGAGTCCGTAGCCCACTCAGTCGTCTGTAAAAGCTAAACTTCTCAGAGAACTGCGGAAGGCTTCCTCTTACTTATTCGTACAATAAAATATGGTACAGTCAGCCACACGCTAGCATACCCCTTTTTGTTCGATTGACGCCCTTATGCCGTGCGCGGTAAGAGCTGCCATGGGGTATCCTAGACTGTGGCGGACCGTACTTCAAAGATATAAATCCAAGTGGTAGGAGGACGCACAAAGCTCTCAAGTGCATCGTCGGTGCATACGTGTCACTGGCACAATCGAACGCATCCTGGGGCTTAAGGCTGTAACGCGGGTTTTCCTCGTTTTACTCCGACAACCAGCTAACTAATCCTGTAGAATTAGGGTGGTATTCTAGAACGCTACTTAAACTCAGTTTAAACAGAGTTCATACTGTCGATAAAGCAGTACATGTTTTGGTAAAAAGGGAGGGATATTCAAATCAAAACATGCACTGTTTTATCGACAGTCGACACTATTAAACTTAAACAGAGTTCAAGGAGCTTTCTAGTTTGAACTGAGTTTAAACAGAGTTTAAGTAGCGTTCTAGTTTGAGCTGAGTTAAAGTAGCGTTCTAGAAGACCACCGAGTCAGAATATTCTTTGCTGTGCTATGTTTATAGCGTTTTTACATTGACATTGAAATTGAAGTAGCGTTCTAGAAGACCACCGAGTCAGAATATTATTTGCTGTGCTATGTTTATAGCGTTTTTACATTGAAATTGAAATTGAAGTAGCGTTCTAGAAGACCACCGAGTCAGAATATTATTTGCTGTGCTATGTTTATAGCGTTTTTACATTATAACGGCTAAATGAAAATAAAGTAGTGGTTCGCCCCGAACTATGAACTCGCGACCCCATATCTCAGCAACCCCTCGACCGATTCGGCTCATGTTTGAACTTAAAAATTCTCTTTATACCAAATTTCATGACGATCCCAACAAATTTACTCAACTTATCGTCGAAAAATAAATGATAAAACATATCTAAGAACACTTGCTATAAAACCTGCTTTCAAATTAAAAAAACCGTACCTGAATCGGTTCACCCGTTTAAGAGCTACGGTGCCACAGACAGACAGACACACATAGCGGTCAAACCTATTCACCCCTCTTTTTTGGTCGGGGGTTAAAAATGGGAGCCTGTCGAGGCACCATTGCTTTACAGAATCAGGCCTCTGCTTGCTCCGCGCTCCGGTGGCTGGGCGGGTGTGCCTGTGTTCCAGACATCGCCGCGGGGAGCCTTGCCTACTGCTTGCCTACGGAACAGATAACATAAATGATAACCTAAAGGGTTGACAGGTTCTGTACATTTTGCGTAAAGAAGTACTGATATTCCGTTTGTATCTGGGTGGATCAGGTGGCTCCAAATGCATTATCGTAAAGTTTTAACGATTTAAGTTATGACCAAAGCAACTACAGCGATTGCCGGTCATCTTCGTTATGGTATAGTGAGAAGAAAGGATTTTATGTACACACGACAGCACGTCCCATTTTTGTTGTAAAGTCGCCCGTACCGTAACCAAGTAGAGTCCTAGCGTGTAAGAGCTACTCAACTCTTCACTGATCCTATTTAATTTAGTCTGCAGTTATTTTTCGCTCGGACATCTTTTCTTTTCTATTGTTATCTCATTGTTTCAAGGGCCTGATCGGGTTACTTAGCGAGTTAACGTTGAAAGTGACAAGAATGAGCTGTTTTAGGCGCCATCTATGAAATCCTTAGTGAATCTGTGCTGAAAACGGTTCATTGAGGGACCGATCTAGAAGAAGAAGCTGAAAACATTTCTCACAGGCTTTCTGAACTTGCACCAACGCATTCAAACATTGTCGTTAAATCTCTTTTCATACAAAAGTTCCAACTGCGTTTCGCTGCACAAACACCTTGCACATCCTGAATGGTACAAAGCACAGTCATGAATAAAATAAAAGTGCAACAAACAGCAGGCCTCGACGTAGCCAGAGCTGGACCCCTCGTGTAGAACTGACAGTGGGGGTTCAGGGGTCACGGTGAGTGGTTGGCCCCGCAACTCGGCTCGACTCTGAGATGATTAATGAAGCGAATTAACCGGCCCCAGTGAACCCCGCTTGCCTCAGAGGCCTGTAACGGGACAGTATAGACGCTTCCATAGAGTACCTTTTTATAACAGCGCTTCTTAAACAGGGCCCTTAGCCTGTAACACAATGGTGCCAAAATGGGCTTCCGGTTGACTATTTTAATTACGATTTATTGATGCTGTCAGTCCAGTGTCGGTCCTTTTAATGTTATTGTAGTACAGCAAAGAATATTATGAGTCTAATCCTAGAGGATTAGTTCGCTGGTTGTAGGAGAACAACGAAAAAATCCCGGTTTTGTCCTTCTACCTAGGACGCCATTGATACGCCATTGTGTTACAGGCTAAGGCCCCAGGTCGTTTCAGAAAGGTCCTATGACACTGGAAGGGGTCGCGTAACTCAGCAATACAAGCAACTTTTACTATGGAACCAAGTGTGAAATCTCGAAACCTATACGTTTTGAATTCCTTGCGAGAGTCTGGTCTGCGGAAATATGTTGCATCAACGACCGTATCTTTTGATTGCGTTAACTGAGAAGCTTGATTTTTTCACAGCTTCAAGAGACTACAAATCTTAGTATTTGATATAAATTTCAACTTGATAACTTCACGCGTTTCTGAGAAAGGGGTCTTGACAGGCAGACAGACGGACAACAAAGTGATCCTATAACGGTTCCATTTTGCCTTTTGAGGTCCGGAACCCTAAAAAAAAGGCGAGAAATCGCCTCAACGCTACAAAAAAAATATATATGATAAATTCATGACTGATGAAGACATTCCATCATACGATAGGAACCCGATGATAAGATATTCAAAGTCAAACTCAAGTCAGTGTGTAGCGAGTCAGTTCACGTAGCGTGCTGCAGTCCCGACACTGTGCTTCGCCGGCAGCGGAGACGCTGCAACACATTTATCAGCCCGAGTGGCTCCGCTATTAAATAGCTCTCTCTAACTACCCGCACTTGCTCACTAGCTCACTAGCTCACTCGCTCACTAGCGTCTGCCACTGCGGCCAGTTTGTTACATCTACATCTACAACTCTTTCACTTGGAAATGGTTACAAATAAGGAAACATTTTTGCGTTACAACTAACTTGGGACGTTGCAGCTACGTTAGGTCGTATCTCTCGGCCATGATTGAGGCTTACCAATGAAGTTTCAAATGAAAATAAAATTAAGGTGTGGACTATACAAGTATACAATATAATTGTATTTGACAACGTTTTTTTACAGAATCCATCCTGTTCATCCAGTTCTAGTAAAAAGATAAAAAATTGGTCTTTTTGTCACACGTTGTATTAGGGTACTATTAAGCATATACCCCAACAGGAAATAGCGTGGAAATGGGTCTTGCTTCTAATGCAAGACACGTACCTAATAATAAGCCTGCCGTAATGTTCTGGCTGGCTATTGTGTGCAATTGTACAACCTTCTCAATCACCTACCCTCCGGTATCAACCTCCGGAGCGTATTGACAAAACAAGGAAATGAAGAGGATGTAATAACGCACTGAGTTTACATAGAGATCAGCAGGTAGGTACTAGGTAATGAGTTTACATAGAGATCAGCAGGTAGGTACTGTAGCAATCATACGGCGGCGCTTTGTGCCCCCCCCGCCCCGCGCGCCCGCGCCAGCCCGGCGCGTCAAAGACAACTTTACTAGAAGAATTGCTTAGTAGTCATACGCAGGGCAATTTTTTTATAGTTTTATCCTAAAACACGTAAACTTCTAAATATGATTTCCAACAACTTTTGTTCTTCGACTTTTCGCATAACTCGATACTTTTTTATTTCTTATCCTCTAAAAGTTTGTACAATAGCATTTGTACAATTTTAGCGCTGCCTGCGAGGCGCGCTTTTGTGCCCCTGTACCACCCTGTACTCTGTAATATCTTTCTACTATCTCCTATAACGCGCCAATTAAAAAAAAATGAAAAAAGGCCCTGGACACTTAGACAGCAGTAAATGAAAAAAAAAATGAAAAAGGCCTTTATTTAAAAATAGTGAAGTAACATATTGAAGATACATTGGTGGCCCCCACACTTAGGCATGCTGCCCAATTGTCCATTCTATCTTCTAGAATCTAGCTAGATAGAGGGCCTTACCCCGAAGATAAGACAAATCAGTTGCGGGAGAGGTTGTGGGTCCTGTCCCGAGCGAAATTTTCAACTCATTGAACGAGCGAGCGAAGCGAGCGAAGTTCTCCGAGTCTACTGGAACAATCCGGCGTTTGTATGTATGTATGTATATATGTATGTATGAATGTTCGTTCGACGATAACTTGAGTAAATGTAGTCGGATCGTCATGAAATTTGGTAGGCGGGTAAATGAGGCAAAGAGAATTTTTAAATTCGAACATGAGCTAAATCGGTCGAGGGGTTGCTGAGATATGGGGTCACGAGTTCATAGTTCGGGGCGAACCACTAGTATTTAGTTAATGCCTCGTGCCCATACGTTCGGGGATAGGCGAGTATGTTGGTATTTTTCATCTGTTTGTGGTTGCCTGTCAAATTATCTGCAGATCGAAGCTTCTGCGCGACCCTCCTGCCCGCCGGCCTCGTCCAAACAAGTTATTTTGGCGCCGCACAAAGAAGCCATGAATTTATAATGCGTTGGGAAATTAACTTTTTCCGCGCGCGGCGTCGCCGTCCCGCTGCCGCCCCGTCGCCGTCCCGCTGCCGCCCCGTCGCCGCCCCGCTGCCCGTACCTTCGCCCCGTGTATTATTTATTTACAAATGTTGCTGAAACCGTCATTATTCGTAAGAAACATCAAGACATTTGTAAATTATTATAGGTACCTCGCGGGACCCGTGGCTGTGGCAGCTCAACATTATGCCTTTACATTTTGTCTTGAGCGCAATAATAGCTTATTTCTTCAATATGAATCTTCGTTAGAACTTTTGTTTATGCGGTTGATTTTTTAAGCATCAATTCAGATGCCCTATTAGTTACGCTCTTTTACCTTTACTTTGGTCCATTACAAACTACTATTAACATGGTTTATTAACTAGGGCTATACAAAAGAAAAACTCTTATTTATTCAACAGCTGAAATACAACAAAAGAACCTAAAATATTTTTTTAAGGTGCCAGGCACTGCAGCGCCGGGTGGTATCTAGTGTGAGTGAAGGTACCACTGGACGCTTATAAATCATCTCATTACGTAGATGCAAAGGCCTTTATTATTATAAACATTTTTTGCAGGGTGTTACTGGTCAACAGGATGTCATTTTTATGAAAAAAAAGTTGATAAGTAAACACATTTTTATTTTATAACTTTAAAATTGAAAACAACACAAAAGTTTTTGTTTTTGATTTACTGAAATTGAAACACTTGATTATGTGCTTAGCTGCATTTGCATAGTTTTAATTTTATGAAACATTGTGAAAATCAATTAAATTACTCTTTTCCCGTCACGCAGCGCTTACATTTTATTAATTTAAATATCAACGGAACGTAATAGAGCAAAACAAAAAATTTGGCCCGTGATCCATATCACCCTTTAAACACAAACACTGCATAATTGAAGCATAGTACTCTTCTCAATATAGGAGCATTTACTACCAGCCCGATATTAAAACTAAACTTAATGAGTAATCAATCACAATTTGTTTTTATACCGATTTATACAGAGGGGCGCATATACTGCTATATATTCTTAATATTTGAGTCTATGTCTGCAGGCTCAATATTAAAACTGAAAATACTCGCGACCTAATAAGTAATTAATCACAATTTGCTTTATAAAGTGCGATACAGAGGTGGTAGTGCTGGTGACCTCCGGGCACATACACACAGTTAGTCGGAGTGGCGACCAAGTCTGTGCCGGCACAACGCGAACTATAGTCGCCGTTATAATGCGCTTTTAACTCGTTGCTGATAGATCGGCCGCCAGCGCCAGCCGGTGCCTCCGCTGTGAATACTGAGGCGCAGAAAGACTATGTATGATGAAACTAAACTAAGGCCTTTGCATCTACGTTATGAGATGATTTATTATACAGCGTCCAGTGGCCCCTTAACTCACACTACAGGGTGCAATCGAATCTACAAACAACTTGTATGTACAGGTAGCGTCACGCACGAGTTATGAGCGCTGACTTTGAATGCGCAGAACTTATTTTTTGGGTCTGTTTGGCGGGGTACGGAGAGGCGCGATCGGCGGCAAGCGCGGGCGCGTGATAGGTAGATCAGTCGCTCTAGCCTCTGGATACAGTCGCGCACATCGTTTTTTTGTTTAAATATAAAAGATTTAAAATATAACGAGTGCAAAATCCGCTAAGAATTCTCTCAATCTTTAAGTTTAGTCAGTTTCTCCGATTTTTATAGTATCTCACTCAACTATAGTTCAGCTCAGCGTCAGTCTTAGATCCCGCGTGGATATTGGACATTTTGCGCGCGATTGTACACACTTGCGCAGACATCCCCACCAGTTTTGTCGAGCGCTCATAACTCGTGAGTCGTGACGCTACCTGTACTAGAAGGCAAAAAAAATAGAGCGAAAAAAAATTCAGTTGTTTCATACATAAAGTAGACTCAGTACTGCGCCAAATGTATGGAACAACAGATATTTTTTTCGATCCATTTTTTTTGCCACCTAGTACAATTTTTTGTAGTAATCAGCACCTAGACAACCTTAAAGTCCCGCTATCGAACGCTGGGTGAAGTGAAAACTCGGTCGCTGCAGTAATCTTTACAGAATCTTGATTGCGATAAACCTAAGAATTGGCCCCCTGATTTGATGAAGGCATGGATTGCAGAAATGTCCCCAATTATTAGGTATTTGTGCGGCGGTATCCTTCTGTATCATTATATTGTACAGCTTCACCCCATCTTCAATCTTCACTCTTACGCCCATATCATTAAGGCCTTAATTCCTCTGTTCGTAGAGAGGAAATAAATGAACCGACGGAGTACGTCTTTTTGTTTGTGAAGTGTACGTCGAGTAAATTAATAAAGGTGCTCAATGTGCTCGTGTGTGACGCTTCCTCCCCTTGTTATGAATAGCTGCTATTTACATCACTTGCAGATGAGTTATGCAATGTTTTAATCATACTAGAAGACTTACGTGAACAGTTTTAATACAGTAAAATATTTCGTATGAAAGTTGATAACTAATGACTTTTTATAACCACTAAATTAATAATTTATAATACCCCCGACATTTGAGATTCAAACTAGCATATCTCATAAACGGCTGAATGGATTTTGATAAAACTTATTTAAGGACACTTGCTAGAAAACCTGCTTTCAAATAAAAGAAACCGCATCCAAATCGGTTAACCCGTTTAAGAGCTACGATGCCACAGACAGACACACAAAAAGTGTCAGATATTCTAATTTTTTTATGAAACCACATGTGAAGTTTATGAAACCACCCTTTCAAACGAAAAAATAATCATCAAAATCGGATCACATAAAAAAAGGTTCTGAGATAAAAACTCAAAAAATCACATAAAAAAATAGCAACTCCTCCATAATTGAAGTCGGTAACTAAATACAAAATACAAAATGTTTTATTTCTTCAAACAAACTTAATTTTAAATTACATGATAGTTGGAGCTTCCTTCTAGGCAAAAAATACCTGTGCCAGGAAGCCCCGCTCTTCCATCATCCAAATAAGCTGAGGAAACCTGCTTTGTCTAAACTTGTCCAATGTACTGCAGCGAGTCTCTTCACCCATCTAGTAAGAGTGGAAACACCACAAGACGCTGTCTAAATCATCAAAACAAAAATGTAAAGGCCCAAGCTACATCCGGGTCATGTTTCGTATTTTATACGAACAAGCGTCGTTCACAGAGCTAAGTGGCTCAATATCTCACGACACGGGACCAAATAACTAACTCGTACATTTACTTTATGAAACGCCTCCGCTCTCTTAAAAACTGACTCCCGGCTGTTGTGGGCAGGATGGAAATATCAGAAGGTCCGCCGCCATGAGAAACTATAGAGCAATCGTAGTCCAACTAAGTATGTTCAGTACGTAGGTTTAGTTGGAAAACTTCTCTACCTGTCCCTATTTCGTAAATCACATGTGGTGTAAAAGGGTCCTCATAGTAGGTTCTTGATTGAAAGCCGTGTTGAGTGGTCAAAGTATTATATTAGACTGTCTGGAGAAGAGCGCAACATACACTGTTAAGCTACTTATATCTATGCGAATGTGTGGGTGAGGTGCCACACACTACACACATAACAGACAAAAAAATTGTAATCTCAGTTGACATGTCATCAGAGCAGAGACATCAGGCCCGCGTTTCATATAACTGACATAAATATTTTATTATGACAATTCGATTTTCATTGATAGGTCGGTTTGTAAACAAACCTTTTTTGTAACCTCATGTCAAATCGACTACGCAATCTATATCGAATTGTCATAATAAACTATGAATTGTATTTATATGAAACAGGCACCAGAGCTCATTACAAAAACTTTTTGCTAACACCATTCGAGCAGGCGCGCGCGTATTGCATACAATTTTACAACCCCATATCTCGGCACTGGGGTTGTAAAATTGACCACTGATTTGGTTTATGTTCAAATATAATAAATCTTTTAATTTAATTTACCCGCCAACCAAATTTTATGACGATCCAATCAAATTTACTCAAGTTATCGTCGAACGAACATTCATACTTACATTCATACATACTACCCTTACAAACAAACGTACAAACGCCGGATTGTTCAAATAGACTCGGAGAACTTTGCTCGCTTCGCCCGCTCGTTCAATTTTCTCGAGTATTTGTTGTTCAGAACACGGGTTCTGAACAACAAGTATAGAGTACCATTTTCTGTTTCTTCAGCGCTATGACAGAAAGTCAGATAATTAGTCAGCATCGTAACTAATTAGTCAACTTTTTCCATACTAACTGCCTGAATGCAGCGAAAGGAAAAAATCATAATGGTGTATCACAGTTCGCTCACTGAATGCAATTACACTATTCTTCTTGTAGTGCCGTCTCCTATCGGCTAAGGGAGAATTTTCAATATAAGCAAGTTATAAGTTACTAGCTTTTGCCCTCGACTTCGTCCGCGTGAACTACAGAAAAAAGATATTACTTGGTTTACATTGCCCCTAAGTGTAATAGCGTGATAATAATGTAGCCTTTGTGTTGATGTTGATGTCTGTGTTGATGTCTAAGCTATCTCCATTCCAAATTTCATCCAAATCCGTTAAGCCGTTTCACCGTGAAAGAGTAACAAACATCCATCCATGCATCAATCCATACTTACAAACTATAAAGTAGGAATCTACGATTCTCTCACATTTTGTTTTGTCTCGTTGCCAAGATTGACGCCTGAGTGGATCAAAGAGATCGGCTTGAACTGACCTTGTGTCTGTCTCTGTCCCGCCACCGGGCCGGGCCGCGTGTGCGAGCGGTAACGAATGTCATTATTTACACGACACATAGGGTTGGGAAGTAACAATACTATTCATATCCACCTCGAGAATTTTGTTTATAGCCTTTCTTTTATACTGCCTTTTGATGAACTAAAAACTAAGGCCTTTGCATCTACGTAATGAGATGATTTATACAGCGTCCAGTGGCACCTTCACTCACACTAGATGGGTGAAGAGACCCTTCGGCGCTGCAGTGCCTGGGACTGGTGCAGTGATGAACTAAAACTGGAGATAGGTACTTGTTTTACTTATTGTGTCGGTTAAACTTACACACTTTGTCGACCCAGTTTTCGGCCACCAGCGAACGAAGCATATTTTAGCGTCATACTTTGACAACATTTGTAATTAACATCTTGCTACATTTGCCACGTCCCACTTGAGATTGACATTTGCACACAATGCCCAAAATAACACTATCAGAGTAACACGGTTTGGTACAAGAACGCTACAAAATTTCAGATCAAAGAAACTCTCATCTCCAGATGCACATAAGAACACCATTTTCACACTACATGTAATTTATGGCAATAAAATTAATTTGAATTTTAAAATTTGCTGTCTGTTAAAAATATTCCGGTTTAATCAGTGTATCGTAAATCTTGTTCAACAAACTGCCGATTTCTGAATTGGGAAATTCACTAAACAAATACGTAAGTATCGTTCTGTCTCTGCAGATTTCTCACAAAGGAGCGTTGCAGAACGATACTTAAGTATTTACTTAGCAAAATTCTCAATTCAGAAACCGGGCCAAAGCCTACGATCTTACCCTAAACTTAAGTGAAGTTACAAGTCACTTAAGCAGCATCGTGATTAGGTACCTCTACTATCGCGCCAAGTTGTCCCGCAGAGAGGAGTTAGTTTATAAAGTGGCGACAATAACAACAAGCTAACTTGTACATCGACTCACTAACTCGCCAGAGCGGCGATCATCACTAGCGAGCGACTAATGCGCCGCAATCAAGGGCTCATGAGCCGCTGCTCGCCTGCTCTCTTCTACTGTCACTGGATCGCATTCCACTAACACCAAAGTAGGATGATACAGGTAGCGTCACGAGTTATGAGCGCTCGACGAAACTGGTGGGGATGTCTGCGCAAGTGTGTACAATCGCGCGCCAAATGTCTAATATCCACGCAGGATCTAAGACTGACGCTGAGCTTAACTATAGTTGAGTGAGATATTATAAAAATCGGAGAAACTGACTATACGATCTAAGATTGAAAGTATTCTTTGCGGATTTTGCACTCGTTATATTTTAAACGGTTTTCTATACAATTATTTTAACGGACATTACGATAAAATGGGTGTACACACGACAGCACATAGACGCTTACACGCGTAGACTCTATACACTTACGTTACGGGCGACTTTGCAACAAAAGTGTACACTCTGACGTCCTATCGTATGTACAATCAATGAAAAATAATCTCAATCCAATATGTATGGTTCTCAATAACTTTTTTGAATCTTTCTGGACTGTCTTTTTAAAACATTTTGTTTCGGCATTCTTTCTGCGACGAAACAAAAAAACGATGTGCGCGACTGTCCCCCGAGGCTAGACCGACTGATCTACCAATCACGCGCCCGTGCTCGCCGGCGATCGCGCCTCTCCGTCGTCCCCCGCGTACCCCGCCAAACAGACCCAAAAAATGAGTCAGCGCATTCAAGGTCAGCGCTCATAACACGTGACGCTACCTGTACGAGAGTTTGTGCCTTCTAGGGGGGGGGGGGGGGGGGGGGGGCCCGCGGCAGGCAGCGCTGCGCGGGAGGGAGGCGGTCTGCAACATACTTACAGGGTGTTAAAAGACCGCCAACAGAGCGAGACACCACGCTGCGCGGGAGAGAGGCGGTCTGCAACATACTTACAGGGTGTTAAAAGACCGCCAACAAAGCGAGACACCACGTATTGTCCTCATCATATTGAACTTTTTTGCCCAAGGAACTACAGGGTGCACTCTAAGTCGATAGCGGAACTTTAAGTGGGCTATCTACTGATCAATACAAACAACTTGTACTAGGTGGCGAAAAATATGGAGTGAAAAAAAGATCAGCTGTTCCATACAAAAGGTCGACTCAGTACTGCGCCAAATGTATGAAACAGCTTTTTTTTTTCGCTCCATTTTTGTCGCCACCTTGTACAAGTTGTTTGTATTGGTCAGTAGACAGCCTACTTAAATTTCCGCTATCGACTTAGAATGCATCCTGTATTCGAAATTATAGCATAAAAAACCAAAATCATTTCCCAGCAATAATTTATCGAAAAAGTACTTTGTTTTGGTGTCTAGTATGCGTGGCTTTCGGGTCTGTTGGCGGTCTTTTAACACCCTGTAGAGAGGCGGTCTGCAACATAGAGAGGCTAGTAACAGCAAGTGCACCTACTTTACGTGCTGAAATTTGGCATCTGGGTAAGCGAAAACGAATGACTAAGCTCTTTTCTTTGAAATGCAATTTGAAAATATAGTGAAACTTTAATGTGTCGTTTACACCCGATTTCTGCAACAGCGATCAAATGTAACAACACGTTAATCGCATGTTGAACACATTTCAGCCAATCACGTGCAGCTATTTTGAATTAATTTTAGATTAATCATCTGTTACATTTGATCGCCCTTGCAGAAATCGGGTGATATACTCGCCAGGCTCCTCGCTCATAAATACATAGAGATTCAAAGCTGGCGTCTTCCGGCCCAATCGCAGTTCAAACATGGTTTAAACTCTTCGCACTAACAGTTTAGTAGAGCTTATTAATTAATCTGAGAGATTCCTTTATTAGGCTAATCAAATCAGTGAAAGTGAAAATGATGATGGTACTCCAATGACATTCCAATTACAAATGTCATTGTGGTACTCTAAGAAAAGGCCTCGGCGAGATCTACCCGTATAAAAGTTTCAAAACTTTAACTGCCCATATCTCCTAAACGGCTAATGCTAGACCCATGTTTATGGTACTCTAAGAAAAGGGCTCCGTGGAGAGGAGAATTCAGTCAAAATTGGGACTTAAACGATTAAAAAAAACTTCTAGGCTACCTAGGAACACGTTTCCAAGACAAAAAGAAAAATAATTTAAATAGTGTTAGTTCAGTGGTGAATAATACGCCTTTTCGCTAAATCCGACTTACTGTGTTCTTCCTTCCGACGGCAGCAAGGCCTCCGTAGTAATCTGTGTTGGAGACACGTTGTTAATAAATGATTCAGCCCATAGAGCCGCTCCCAGTTGTTCACCAAACAATACTACAAGCGGGAGACTTGGACCCGCTACCATGTGCTCTCGGAACGATTACGAACCAATGTCAAGGTTTTAACTTCTAAAATTCGGCAGAACGCGTAAACCATTGAACGATGGTCTTCAAATGGGATATCCGCCAAATGTTAACTTTGTATGACATGCTAAAGATGTGGTTTTTGTTAATTCCACTTCATCACTTTCATTGCTACAGGTTAGGTTTGTCTATGATTTGGCGCCTTTCTTTTCATCGCAACTCTGAAATATACCATCAAAGCAGCATCAAAGCAACTTGAGAAAAGAACCTGTAGCACCTATAAAGATTTTTTAGCAGGATATGTGCGTTAGAAAAAACAATTGTGACACATGTTCACAAGCTGATTGACTGATTTTTACTGGCAAAATCGATGGAAAGCCACCAAGAGGAAGATGCCTGACACGTTGGACCGACCAAATCCGCTCCACACTCCACGCTACAGTATACGATGCCATACATATAGCCGCAGATAGGAACAACTGGCGACGCATCGTACGACAAGATTGCTCCGATTGAATGACCACAACCCTCAGTGATGAGGATACCGATGCAAGGAGGAGGAGAGAGCCGAACTGCTGAACAGTTTATGATACAAAATTATTATTGATTCCCCCTTCGGCTCTAGAATAACGAAGATCTTAGCCATTGCAATAAGTCTTCCTTAGGCGCCAGAAGCGCAAAAAAATCTGCCATTTTACAATAAGGACGAAAATCGAGAATTGCTCCTCAGTAGAGAGTAGAGAAAGCCTAGTACCGGAGATGTCAGTTGGAAAGTTGTAGTTGTCTAAGTAGCGGTGTAATTTGGCAGGCGAGCGGCGGCGCCCGGCGGCGGCGGGCCACCTCCGCTCTCCAGTGAGACTCCAGATCCTTTAAGTGCTCAGATAAGATGATCACGCAATTACTACATTGTGTCAGATGAGACTGCCGAATAACAAATTAGACGCTGTGGCTGGGAAAAGTTTCAGAGGTAAACGCCTGCTCCATCTGAATAATTAGGTAAGCTCACAATTAGTTTGCCAAACGTCAATAGCAACAGTTAATCAAGAGCGTCAATTTTTTCAACTTATTATAATAATGTTTAAACGTAGCTCAAATAAATTCCGATCTAAAAGCCCATCCGAACTAAAAAGACCTCGCCGTGACTTCGCCATATTGAGTATTTTTTGGTGACTCTTGGCTACCAATGGCAATGTATTCTCAAATGTCACAAAAGTCATAACATTTCAAGTGTCATTTTGTATTTCGTAAACGGTTAAAATTACTTATGTGTATTTATGTTGGTGTAGCCGACTAGTTTCGGTTCTCATTTCGAGACCTTAATCATGGAGCTGAGAAGGCTCTCAAGGCGCCGTGGCCAGTCTCAGATTCAATAGTCAGACATTTACATAAGTACCTACTCGTTGCGAGATAACTGCAACCATAGACTGAATGACTGCAACATTTTTACGAGATGGAAAGTTTTTATAAAAGATAATACCTTGACAAATCTTGTTTGCTGTTTCCCAGGAAAATAAAGTTGCCTATTTTCTCGGGTACGTATAGGTGTACGTAGGTATTCCTAAATGGACAGAGCCTCGGAAGCAGTCGCTCTACACTTTATATCGACAACCGAGCGATTCGACTTGGCCTTAGCTGCCGTAGAGACTAGAGATTCCTAATCTTGATACAAAAGTTCTGGGATTTCAGCTATTTTTTTAGAATAAAAATAGGTATCAGGGATATTTTAAGGCTTGTCATTGTTAAAGCAGTTTTAAGACCTTGTAAGTGCCTATACCAGTAAATTATAGAGTTTTTTTGTTCCGTAATGCCTTGTTACAAGAAAGCATGATCTACGCCGCCAACGAATAGTTTCAAATATTAAGGTTTTTTAGGGTGGCATTAATAGTCGTCTGAGATCACCTACTTGAGATCGATCTCAAGGAGGTGATCTCAGAGGACTATTAATACCACCCTTAGACTGCAAACGGACGTCCCAAATATCTCTGGATCGACGAAGTTTAAAAAAACTAGCGCTAACTTCAAGTGGAAAATTGGAGGTACTCGTAAGTGGCGCAGGCAGGACAAAGAGAGATGGCGTCTTTTGGAGGCAAAGATTCACTTTAATGTGCTTATTCATAATCCGCAAAGCTGCTAGTCCTTAAAACCAGTTCAGCTGCGGGAAAATAGCTCTTATCGAAATAAACAATGATTTTTTCGACAAATAGCTTTTTTTTTACAGAATAAGCGCTGAGCCAGCGTAGTAAGTGATAGACTGCAAAAAATACCCTTATTGTCTCTTAAATCTTGAGATCCCAAAATCGTAAATCTGCAATCCCTAGCAGAAGCTGGGCAGACGAGACGTCGTCGCTCGGTTTCGAGCTCGGTCGGTCGGAATGTATTGTGGACCGACCGCCGCACCGCGCCGCACCGCGCGGACCGTGGCGGACCGCGGCGGACCGCGCCGGACCGCGGCGGACCGCGGCGATGTGGCGGCAGCGGCGGCGGCGCGATGGGCGCTAGAGGTACACACGACAGCACGTAGACTCTACTCGTTTACGTTACGGACGACTACAACAAAAGTGTACGTGCTATCGTGTGTACACTTAGTCAACCACTCGGGTGGACTACACAAATGCAGCCATTGATTACTGATTGATTCCATATCTACGTATGTGTCTATCTGTCGCCTTGATTGTTTTCATTTGTGGTCTGCAATCATCAAAATGTGACACCAACAGCCTATCTTTTGACTGCATTGGTTTGGGGGATTGCATTAGTAATAACTAGTAAAATGAAAATTTAAAAATCCCGCTACATTTTAATTTCAAATAAAATATCTCATAAACTTCTTAACCGATTTTGATGAAACATGACTAAGAACCATCACTAGAAAACCTGCTTTCAAATATAAAAAAACTGCATCTAAACGAATTCACTCGTTAAACTCAACACTCGACAAACAGACACACCCATAGCTGTTAAACTTATAACACCCCTCTTTTTGGGTCGGAGGTTATAAAAATACTATAGACGAACAAAAACACAGATAGACAAACATACAGAAAACTGAATGGCGATGGCTACCACAGATACCACAAACACTACGAAAAGAAAGATAGTCGTTAGTTAGAACGATGTAACGCTTGTCGCGAGGCCGTGCAGGGGGTTACCCTTGACGCTATTGCGATCTAATTGAAAAAGTTTTAAATTTAATTTCTCTTTGAATTCGCATAGTATTGCTTTGATTTTAAATACATTGTAATGTTTATTCAAAGGTAAGGCTGTTTTATTCAATAAAAACACAAAATGCGTCTTAATTTTGTAAAATATTAAATTTTGGAAATTGCGCCATATTGCGGCCGTATTGGAAAATGCGTCAAGGGTAGAGGGGCAGCTGGGGCTGTAACGTCCCTGTGTCCACGGAGCGGCGAGGTCGGAGGCTCGCGCGGCATCGCGGGGCGCAGGGGCGCGGGGGGCGGCGGGGGGAGGGGCGGGCGCGGTGCATAGCGCGGCGGGCCGCCGCATGCGCCCGGAATGCCAATAACGACGCGCCGCGGTCAAAAATACATGTGCCATTCATTGGCCGCTGTATGAACGACATAGAATAGCAACTGTTTACACAGGGTGTTGTTTTGGTTAGTGACACCCGTCTCAGGTTGAAACTAAAAGCAAGTTTTTTTTTCCAAATATTATTTTTTAATAAATTACCTTGTTCAACTTGTTCTATAATAACCGCGACGTGCGGACAACCCCGGCTTCGCGATGTAGCGCCCGATAATGCGAGTGCGGCCGCAAGCGTTAGCAATTCAATTACTTTTGGGTATTTTTCACTGAATCATTTTTATTTTTTTATATTTATTTGGCATCAGCATCGTGCAAATAATTACCCCTGAGTCGGGTGTCTCTTTACAAAACGACCCCTTAAAGCGTAAGTCAGCCGAGTGACGTGTTATTTATTCCTTTTATCTTTACTTACACACTATTTTATTTGAATGGGTCGTCCTCCAATTACGTAACGCACTTTAGAGGAGGGGATAAGTATGCCAAACGTAAAGCTATCTTAGTATACAACGTGTTACAAAAAATCCTAACTCTTTTTACAGGGTGTAACCTACTGCTCAACAGGATGTCACTTCTGTAAAAAAAGTTGAACAAAAACAATTTTTATTTTATAACCTCAAAATTGAATACTTTTCATAACTTTCTTGTTTTTGGTATAAGCTCAAAAATATGTTTGTGCATTTGCATAGCTTTGAGTTGTTAAAACATTGTGAACTTCAATGAAAACAATATTTAAAAAATACTTTTCTCCCGCCACAGCGTTCACATTTTATTAATTTAAAAATCAACGGAACGTCATAGAGCAAAAAGAAGTTTAGGTTGTGTGTGATCCCTAACACCGGGTGCTATTTACCCTGTAAAAAGATTTAGCATCTTTTGTAACACCTTGTATTGTGAGAGGAGGGCGATGAAGGTTTGCCGTACCTTACGATTATTGGAATACAGTCCTAATATTTTTTTTAATTTATCGTCACAAACCACTTAGCACGTAATGAAATGAAAGGGCATAATCCCGGCGTTACGGTTCTGGAGCGGGAAGATCTAATCTTTTACAATAATTGTGTTACGTAATTTTTGTATCACCACAAACATTCTGAATCTAAACTCAAAGACATGAGTTTCCTTACCTTGCCCCAGCTCGTCGTTAGCTCCTTACAATGAAAAATTAAGCCTTGCATCTACATCTCCCTGATATTTAAATAAATAAATAAATAAATATTCACTCACACTCACACTAGATAGGTAGGTGACCACTCGGGAGCTGCAGTACCTGGGACATTGTTTAGTAGGCTTGCTTAGCACCTATACCATCCTTACAGCTAAGTCAGCCTAGCCCACAGAAAAGATTAGTCAATACGGGTGGAGCCAACTGAGTGAAAAGTTTCTTCAGAACGTTTAGTTTCACAGTTAGCGAGTGTTATTGCTACTACAAACTCACTAATGTACGTAATCTTGAAAATAAACATCATTATTACACTTTATTGCACAAAATAAAAACTTAAATAACAATGGTGAGAAATTACATACAAGGGCGGACTTATTTCAATAGAAATTTCTTCCAGCCAGCCAAATAAATTGTGAGTTATTGTTTTGAATGACGGCGGGAGACGGCCAATACAGTAGACGTACATGAACAAACAACACATAAATAATTGATAACATACAAATACATGCTAATATACACACAAATACTTACATTAAAGAAAAACCTAGGTATGATATAATAAACTAATGCAATATAAAAATCATCATGCCCGCACTGAAAATAGAACCACGTAATTTTGAAAATAAACAATATGCTCGCACTGGACATAGAACCTGAGTCTCTCGCTTTCGAGTCCATTGTTATACCCACTAGGCTATCACCTACCCAGGACCGAGGAGCATATTCACAGACTCGGTAAATAGATAGTAATTCGGGTTAATCCCTCGTTACCCGTGAGGCGAGCGCGGTTATAATAACGCTCAGGCCCGTCCTGGGACACGCGAACTATAAATTACGAGCCTTCCGCCATAATGAAACACCCTCTACTTTAACACCTTTACAAGCTACGCGACTACGGAGGCACAGAAGGTGGAATACGAGAATATTTAAGACAAGACAAGATAAGCGTGTGGTCTCTTCACCCATCCAATGTGAGTGAAGGTACCACTGGACGATGTATGAATTATCTCATTACGTAGATGCAAAGGCCTTTATTTTTTGTTTATGTACAGATTCAGCTGCTTCTCCGGTCTTGTTTTCATTCAATTCAATTCAATTCAAATTAAAACAGTTTATTGCAAAATAAGTAGACTTAGTAGAAAGAAAATATTTGGAAAGAATATAATGAAGCTCACCTAATAGAGAACCTAAAACGTATACACCTAAATACCGAGAGGTGGATATGTTTGAGATTATTCTTCAATGTAGAGTAATACAGTGTATTTAACGTTTGTTACTGTAGAAATAAACGTAGTTTCATATTGTTAGATTACTACCACGGATTTGGAATATCTTGACCTATTTAGGTACTAATAACGCTTATGACCGTCAGAAAAATAACTCAAAGTGCGCTACAACACTCTTCAATATGCTTAAGGTGAAATACGTCTCACAACTAGCGCCGCCAATGGAAAAAAATCATATCTTTTTTTTGGATGCGTTTTTAGCAAAAAACGCTCCTGCGATTCCTCAACGCGAGGCTTAACTATTTTTAGGACCTAAGGTTTGGATTCCAGATCCTAGAACTTAAGAATGCAATCGATTCTCGCCAAAAGTGGCCACTTTTGGCGAGAATCGATTGCATTCGTAGGAAATCCAATCCTGCAATCCAAACCTTAGGTCCTAAAAATAGTTAAGCCTCGCGTTGAGGAATCGCAGGAGCGTTTTTTGCTAAAAACGCATCCCAAAAAAAGATATGTTTTTTTTTCCATTGGCGGCGCTAGTTGTGAGACGTACGTCGTCTTAAGGGTCCGTATAAGGCTAACTAGCGCCACCAATGTTGAAAAAATCATATCTCGCTTCAGAAGAAGTTTCTGACAAAATCCTGTAGCAGAACGGTCCTCCAAAGGGTTGATACCCTTCGCAGCTAATTCAAACACACTTGATACTTGTTTATGTTTAGTTTATTTTCTTTGACTGTAGAATCACTTCACTTATTATTTTATATTAATTTCACAATAGTTTACTTTAGCATTTATTTTACGAGAATACTTTTTACTTTAAATCAACACGTCCGTTCCGTCGAACGGTCGAACACCGAATGCCGCCGCCAGCCCAATCCAAGTTCTTTTATAAGCCGCATTGGCGTGGCGGCCGCATTCAAATTCGTTCCTTTTTGTTTTAAATGCAAACAGTTTAGTTATCAAAAATGCTGTTGATTATAAAAATACATTGAAATAAAGGGAAACCTAACACAATCAACAAATTATAACATTCGTCCGTCCTGACGACGTGAATGCCCTCATACACGTATCAAGTGAACACTAACATTCGGCCACAATAAGTACTAGGTAACTAACATTAACCCTTGAATTTAACCCTTGAATTAATGACTAACATGAACCATTCTGCAAATTATTATCAAAGATATATTACATAAAAACAATATAATGCAAAAATGTACATTGAAAAAATCTTCAGTTTATAAAGTTGGAGAATAATTTAACCACTCTCCAACTTTTGGAGTCCCTAAACTAAGAATCCTCCAACTTTTGGAGTCTTCAAACTAACTTATTCTCCAACTTTTGGAGTCTGTAAACATCAAGTATGCTCCAACTTTTGGAGTCCCTAAACTAAGAGTCCTCTAACTTTTAGAGTCCTCAAACTAATTATTCTCCAACTTTTGGAATCCTTAAACTAAGTACTCTCCAACTTTTGGAGTCCCTAAACTAAGAATCCTCCAACTTTTGGAGTTAAATCTTTAGTTTTTAAAATTGGAGAATAATTCAACTAATCTCCAACTTTTGGAGTCCCTAAACTAAGAATCCTCCAACTTTTGGAGTCTTCAAACTAATTTATTCTCCAACTTTTGGAGTCTGTAAACATCAAGTATGCTCCAACTTTTGGAGTCCCTAAACTAAGAGTCCTCTAACTTTTAGAGTCCTCAAACTAATTATTCTCCAACTTTTGGAATCCTTAAACTAAGTACTCTCCAACTTTTGGAGTCTCTAAACTAAGAATCCTCCAACTTTTGGAGTCAAATCTTTAGTTTTTTTAAAATTGGAGAATAATTCAACTACTCTCCAACTTTTGGAGTCCCTAAACTAAGAATCCTCCAACTTTTGGAGTCTTCAAACTAATTTATTCTCCAACTTTTGGAGTCTGTAAACATCAAGTATGCTCCAACTTTTGGAGTCCCTAAACTAAGAGTCCTCCAACTTTTGAAGTCCTCAAACTAATTATTCTCCAACTTTTGGAATCTGTAAACATCAAGTATGCTCCAATTTTTGGAGTCCCAAAGCTCTTAAGTATTCTCCAACTTTTGGAGTCACTTATCTCTTAAAGTTCTCCAACTTTTGGAGTTCCATCTTGGAGTTTCCCCAACTTTTGGAGCTCTCCACAATCTACAATCTAAGATATTCCAACATATACATCAAAACCACTCCAACTTTTGGAGGAGAAAATCACAACTAATTCATAATATTAAAATGATATTCTTAAAACTAGACCACTTCATAAACAATACGAGTATTTACATCTGTGTATACTTTTATCCTGTTACTAGGTACCCATCAGCATATTGTAGATTTACCATTTTTGCGACCAAATTATACATTATTAAGTATTTCAATAAACATCCTAATAAAATTATCCAGGTAGGCACTGCTAACCACTCCATACATACTTTGCAGTACCTACTATTATACCTAACAATTATTTCTCCACAAACCCATCTGAGTAGCTAAGCACCGCAAATCGATCCATCCATACTTTGCGGTACCTACCACCATAACATTAATTTGAGGGAACCATCCTCAGCATCGAGGGAACCATCTTCAGTATTAAGGGAACCATCCTCAGCATTGAAGGAACCGTCCTCAGTAAGTTTCGCACAGCCAGTCAAGCGTCCTTGCCAGATCCATATCTGCGAAAGAAAAACAAACGCAAAGTATTTGTTCGCTCGGTAATACCCGACCAAGAATATGTGGTCAAAGTCTACCACAAAAGCAGGAATCATAATCTAGAGCCGTTCATTGTCATTTGTCATCATCTAGAGTCCTTGCATCGCCATTAGCATTGCAATAACATCAAATTTTACTTCCAGTATTTTAAGATCAGAACAAACTCACAGAAAATCAAAACTAATGCATTGAGTATCAAATACAATCAAAACAACTGCTGTTCAAACTCAGCTTTTAAATTAACCTTAAATTTGAATAAAATCGCATCAAAAGCAACTCAGATGAAATTAGATGTCACATTCGTGGTCTATAGCTCACGAACGAGCACACACAATGACATCTTCTCCCAGGATCATAATAAGAGTCCAACGATGACTCACTTTAGTCTTCAAAAGACTTACACTTAGACCAACCGAATTGTGCACACCTTTTCATCGTTACTGCATCAACAATTTTGAACATTCACTTCTTAATTTTCGGGTATTTGAACTTAGCTTGTGCTAGGGTACGATAAGGAATTACTAAGGATGATCTTTCCAACTCTTTCTTAGATCAAACTTCTTACATTGAATCTAAATTGACTCAGCCTTGATTCTACGTTGACTAAGTTTCACTTTCCAAAAATAAAAACTGTTGAAGTTTTACAGGGACTCTAAGGCCTTTGCATCTACGTAATGAGATGATTTATACAGCGTCCAGTGGCACCTTCACTCACACTAGATGGGTGAAGAGACCACTCGGCGCTGCAGTGCCTGGGACATTGTTTTTAGATGGAGTAGGCTTGCCCAGCACCTATACCATCCTGACAGCTTAGTCGACCTAGCCCACAGGAAAGACAGGTCAATACGTGTGGAGCCAACTGATCTGCGGGTTTCCTCACGATGTTTTCAGTTTACAGGGACTCTACTCTCAGTATAATTGTTGAATCATTCTGAGGATGAGGAATACTGAGGCACTAAGTCATTAAATCCACTAAGTTCCACATCAAATAAACAAAAGTATTCCCAACTCAAATCATAATGCTTCCATAGCATCAGCCAAATAGTCACAAACAATAACACCTGCCATAGACCACAGCTTCACTGAGAGTCTTTGCAGTAAGTACACAAAACAGCGTTCATAAAACCGTCACACAGTAACTTTGGCTAGCGCTAATCACCATTATTGTTTTCATTACTCGTTAATTTTAACACATTCGGAACTTCATGTATTGACGCTTTTTCTCTAAATGTAGGGTAGGTATTCTTCAATTTCTCAAAAATAATTTACGGAAACTGACAAACAAATTTCAAAATAGGTAGGGAATCTCAAAATAACAGAAACTCCATTTATGAGGGTAAGATAACATGTCAGCGCACACCGCACTCTTTACCATGGTAAACACGGGTAAGCATTCGGCATGGGAGATAGCATGAGGGTAAAATAACAAATTAGTAGCACAAAGTGCTCTATTACTTTCCAGAAGCAATAGAAAACATATAACTTTACTATACCGTAACGATCAGTCGCACCCTTCACAAGAGTACCAGCTACAACTAACCATACAGCGATAACTAGTGCTTTCTGAACCAATCCACAAAATAATTCACGAAAAACTTTTGATTTCATTTGACGAGACCGTCAAATTATTAAAAATTTAAAATCTTGAAACGCATCATCATCATTACCATCAGCATCATCACCATCATCACCATCACCATCACCATCACCATCATCATCGTCGTCGTCGTCGTCATCAGCATACTCCTAGTTTGAAGTGAAGTGTTACAACACACTGCTAAATCAAAACTATGAAAATAAAAAAAGAGAATTTGCTTTAAATTATTGCTCTAAAAGAAGCTACAGCTTTTAGCAAGGTACGGTATCATAGCATAGCGTTACCTTTGCTGTTTTCACCATGTAGGTATGATCAACAGAGCTCAAAATCAATATTTCGAAATAAATCAAGTCTTAGCTCCGAATCATATCTCATCTATCTCTATCTATCTCTCTATCTAAAAATAATCCAAAAGCAACCGTAACCTCCATCTGGTCACACTCGGGCAACCTGTATCCAGCGTCCGAAAAACCAACACAAACACACACATAGCCAACATTACTTACGTCCAGTGATACTCCTCAACAACAATCGCACGCTACCCACTAAACTGTAGCCGCACAGCAAAGAGCAAATCAGGTCTCGAATGGTCAAACCCTTTTATGTCTACGTCTGCGATTGTGTTTATTGGCTATTACTACTAGATTACTATTAGATGGCTAAATTTAATCGAAATAATTATCAGCAACGACTTTGAGTTCAGTCTTTCACAACCAGTGGTATAAGAACTTCAAAATTAAATTAATCTTGTTAACTAAAAATGGCAATATGACCCATCAAAGTTTCAAGGTTATTCTCAAGAAAATAGGCACTAACGTAAGTAAGTAGGTACGTACACGGATGTGAAAAGAATAAACCAAGAAATCGCTACTTAATTTGACCTTCTTTTTGCAACTTAAGACGTAACGTTGAGGAACTTTAGGAAAGACAGGATTTGACAAGTCATCACTACTGGCCTACACACGCCTAGTATACGATCGAACTTGTATGAACTTGTATGCACTACAATGCAAACTTCTCACGCCGAGAACGGCGAATGCTGCACTGCCGCAACACAGTTTCAACTAGCGCGGAGGGTAGTCTGAACCATTTCTCTGCTGTTACTCTATTGTATTTACCTAACTACCTGCATTTTTTTTAAATATTGATGCCATGTAACTTTGTAACAGCTATGTACACTATGTTTATGATCATTAAATAACTTTTATTATATATTATATTGTACGGCGGTATGCTGCGCATAAAGTCACTACTTTAGAACAGAGTAACTTTCCACTTTTACTTGAATCTTGGTTTTCTCGAATTGTTTCACGTTCTGTAGTCCTAGAATTATCAACATTTTACAAAATGAAACTACAACATCTCACCTGTTCTTATGCCTGAGATCTAGACACGTTGAGCATCACGTTGACAAACGTTAGCAGTATGCTGCCAGGTACGGTGCGTCGGGGCAAGACGTCAGGTCCTACTCCACGCGTCTCGAAGGTAAAAGTCTCACAGCTGGACCACGCAGCCACGCAGCTCCTGGCTGGCTGGTAGATGAAGAGGCATCCGGGAAACACAGCAGGTCTTCTCAAACTTGCAGCATCAAGGTTACTCTTGGGAGAGCTCATGGGACAGCGAATTTGCGTTCCTTGGGTCGCACTTCTGAAGTGTAGCAGAACGGTCCTCCAAAGGGTTGATACCCTTCGCAGCTAATTCAAACACACTTGATACTTGTTTATGTTTAGTTTATTTTCTTTGACTGTAGAATCACTTCACTTATTATTTTATATTAATTTCACAATAGTTTACTTTAGCATTTATTTTACGAGAATACTTTTTACTTTAAATCAACACGTCCGTTCCGTCGAACGGTCGAACACCGAATGCCGCCGCCAGCCCAATCCAAGTTCTTTTATAAGCCGCATTGGCGTGGCGGCCGCATTCAAATTCGTTCCTTTTTGTTTTAAATGCAAACAGTTTAGTTATCAAAAATGCTGTTGATTATAAAAATACATTGAAATAAAGGGAAACCTAACACAATCAACAAATTATAACAATCCTAAGATGAGCTCATGCGCCATGCTTTTCTAGATTTTTAAGTGTGGGTACCCAACTCAATTTCTAGTCTTAAGCTAAAAAATTTTCGATAACCGCCAAAAACGGCCGTTTTTGGCGGTTATCGAAAATTTTTTAGCTTAAAAGTAAATTTCGAAGAGGGTATCTACACTTAAAAATCTAGAAAAGCATGGCGCATAGGCTCATCTTAGGATTTTTCCAGAAACTTCTTCTAAAGGAAGATATGATTTTTTCAACATTGGTGGCGCTAGTTAGCCTTATACGGACCCTTAAGAGAGTCTTTAAAGTGATTAAAGTGTAACGTTAAGATTTCGTTCACGCTATTTACCGCTACAAATCACTGGGTACAAACGACAGCATGTCAGACTGTACACTTTTGTTGAAAAGTCACCCGTAACGTAAGCGAACAGAGTGCACGCGTGTAAGGGTCGACGTGCTGTCGTGTGTACGTAAAACGAAATGAGAGGGAGTCCCGATCAGGCGTTACGGTTCTGGACCTCCTATAATCCTACTATTTGAAATTTTATATCTCAGTTTACGTGAAAAGTTATTTTTTGCCATCCTTTCAATCCAGCCTACTTTGTAGTTTCAGCTCGTCTGCAGGTTTTATTCTCAGCAATTTCACGGAGAAAGTTGTAAGAATGGAGTCGAGCGCGGAATTAATATGTGTCTGTACTCGGGCTAGAAACTACGACCTAAATTAGAGGGCAGATCATGTTTAATTAAAGCTACGTACTATTTTAACAACTAAAGCCTATATAGTTGGAGAGCTGGTGACCTCTCTCTCTTCCGAGCTTTAGTCCCATAATTGGTGACCAATCGAGATAATTTTTCGTACAAGGGTCCGTTGAACAAGAAAATTGTTTTTTGGCCGAGCGTGGTTGAAAGTTTTATTTTTATAACCCAAAAATTCACACTTTCTAGGTTATAAAAAACAATATTTCTACCGCGTTCGGGCAGTAATAAATAGTGATTTCGTGATCAGCGGAGACTTAAAAGACAGTCTAGAAACTCCCAGCCTTGTAGACAAAAAAGAAATGACTCAACATTTAAACTTTCAAAGTCGAAAAAATCTAACTGTCAACCGCGACCGGGCCCAAAAAATATTTTTCCCTGACTCAGCGAAGTCTACTCTATCAGCCTATTACTCCCAGCCTTGTACGAAAAAATATCTCGATTGGTCACCAGCTCTCCAACTATTACACAACTTTTTAGGCAGTCAGGAAGATTATAAAGTGAACAAAATCATTTAGGTATTCGTTTGCTTCTTAGATCTTGCAGGTGCTTCCTTCTATTGCCGGGATTGTTGTAAATCCATAACAAAATGCATAATTTCACAATATATAGTCAATACTATCACTTGTAACACTATTTTTTTTGACTCCTAGTTCCATCTGTTTGTTGGAACTAATTTTTGTTTTGGCTCCTGTCGTGCCACCTAGTGAGCGCGCAAGGAACTAGCGGTGCGGCGGTTCAAAATTAGCCATTGAATGAATTCGGCTGCGGGAATTTGCGTTCCCGGCGAAAGTATAGCAGAGGCATTTTTGACATTTCAAGTACGAGAGAAACCGATAGACGCTCAGGTTGCGCGAGCGAGCGAGACGCAATTGCGTGTGTTAAGTTGGTAACTTGCAAGTGCGTAGTAGGTTTGAGGCCGCATGTTTGGTGGTGCTTCGTAACTGCGTAGGAGACTCCGCCATTTTGCGACGAGAACCCTGCCCGAGAGGTTGCGCCATTGACTCCAGTTATCCCACCGGCGATTTTTACCCCCCGAGTGACCCTGGACGCCAGCCTCCAGAGCTGTTGAAGAGGACCCTTTGGTCCATGAGAGTAGTTAGCACGATTTCGTGGTAAGTTGCGCGATATTTTGTTAGACGAGAATGTGGCCGTTAGCCGTCTTCTTTTGATCCGAATGATTGTGACCGTGTTTGTTTCTTCTTTTCAGTATATTTTGTTATTTCTCGGCGCGGAACATACCCGACGACCGCTTCCAAGTGGAACCAGCCCCGCAAGCTGATTACCCCACCGGTATGTACAAAATCTAAGTTATTTTAACGTGATTGCTAGTACCAGAATACAGCATAACCTCTAAGCGTGCGTTTGTCAGGAATTTGATTGTGGTGCCTCCAGCGTCGTCGCTGGAGCCCTGTGTAAGATGCTGAAAGCTCCACGGGGATGAGACGCTGCTTCTCAGCCAGGAATCTTAACATTCGGTCCACCGATGTGCAATAAAACCTTACTTTTATGATTTGTATGAAAATGTGCCTTGCATTGCTTGGCCCTGGGTATAATCTATCGTAGAATGTGTATTGTGATGAGACGCTGCTTCCCAGCCAGGAATCTTAACATTCGGTCCACCGATGTGTAATAATACCTGACTTTTGTGATTTGTATGAAAATGTGCCCTGCATTGCTTGGCCCTGGGTATAATCTATCGTAGAATATGTATTGTGATGAGGCGCTGCTTACCAGCCCGGAATTTTAGCAGTCGGTCCACCGATGTACAATAAAACTTAACTTTTGTGATTTCCGTGTGAATGTACCTTTCCATGCTTAGCCCCGAGTATTACCTATTGTAGAAGGTGCGTTTTAGCAAGAGGCTGCCTCCCAGCCAACAATTTTAAGATTTGGTCGAGACGCTGTGGATAAAAGGGCTCTTTTGTAGCGAGTGATTGATATTTATTTTCTGAGGGTTTCTGACCGGCGAGGAGCTTGCAGGAGTGTTGTACCAAGCCTTCTGCTTGATTAGACGCCATTTTCTGTTTTTTTTTCTGAATAATACAAATGACCAAATTTTACCTTTTTTCCGAAATTTTCTAAAACCATTCCGCGACTCACCTGAACGTCTCCTGCAAGCCTTCTGCTTGATTAGACGCAATTTTCTGATTTTTTCTGAATAATACAAATGACCATATTCTACCCTTTTTCTTTAAAAATTCTAAACATGACCGCGGTTCGCCCGTATGCATTCTGCGGACGCCCCGCTTGTTTAATAGAGTTTTGTGTGAAGTTAGCCGTTGAATTGTATACCTACTACCTACCTCCGAGATGTTTTGTTTGTATGACAGTGAATCAATGGGACCTTATATCCCCTTTACAGGAGGCGTCTACCGACCATCCTGCGGGACGCCAGTCAAGTTTACCAGTCAAGTTTACCAGTCAATTTTACCAGTCAAGCTTACCAGTCAAGTTTACCAGTCAAGTTTACCAGTCAAGTTTACAAGTCAATTCCACTTCCAGTTACCGTCAAGTCTAGTTTGCCCACCTTTGCCCACTATTGGGTATAGGCCTTTTCACCTGGTTTTTCGACTATTAATTTAAGTAATTGTAAAAACTTATAATAAGAGTTAGGGAACTTAGAATAAGTAAAGTAAGTGCGCATATTAGGAAAGCGAATCTCTTTCACCCAAACTTATATATCTGCCTGAAGAGGCCTTTTGTAAAAATAAAACTTTACCTTAACTTTTTAATATATTCTTGCACGGAATTTTGTCGTTTCATTTATTTATTTACACTTACTATTACCCTCGTTCGGCCTTCTGCCGGGCGAGGAAAATTCTCATTACATTTTGGCGCCCGAACAATTGGACAGGAGAGATTTTAAGATTGTGTGGTCGTTAGCTCACAGAATCCGCGATTTCTGGTATGCGCTCTTATTATTCTTAAATCTTTGTGTGTAGTTATTGGAGTTGACCTTTGATGGATCCATGTAAGTGTTTGAATACTGTTATTGCTTTATCTTTATACTTTGTCTTTTTTTGTAAGCTGCTTACCGGCAACGTTACTTTACCTTGATACATTGACATTATTGTTTAAGTCGCGTACGAGTGACCTAGCATTTTAAGCTCTTAACCTTTGACTCTTCGGGGTCACTTGACCACTTAAGCTTTTAAACCCACACTTAACCTTTTATAATGGAGGAAAGGCCCATTGCTTTTAACCTCTTGCATAAGGATGAACTAGAATATGAGGCCAGGATTCGAGGGGCTAAGCCCGCTTCGACGGTAACGGAACTCCGTGCTCAGGTCCGCCAGCTGAACACTGTAGTTCCCTCTGACGAAATCCAGGAATCCGAGGAAGATGTGGCCGCGGAGCTCCAGTACATAGAAACGAAGCTAGAATCTATGCAGGACCTTATAAGGGGCACTACCGTTAAGCATTGTTCGCTTAAGATACTGAACCGTGTGCAGGCCTTAGGTCACCATCTTTTTCACCGCCTGTCACGCGTTGCCCCTGATGACGCGAACCGCGGACGATTCGAAATCGTCGGTGGCCGGCTTGATCCCCTCTTGCTTAAATTGGACAATATCCTGTGCAACTTTCGAAGCGCTCTCTCTGCCAAATCCATCGAGGTGGCCGAGCCGGCTACCGAAGCGACTGTTACCACGGTGTGCCACGAAAAACCCCCATCCCCTCACTCTTTAAATATCAAATTTAACGGGAAAACGTGCGTCAAGGCTTTCGTGCAGCGATTGGAGGAGGTCGCTTTATCGCGGGGAATTCCGCATCATAAACTATTCAGTTCCTCCCCGGAGCTCTTCGTCGAGGAAGCGCTCTTTTGGTATCGCGGAATACAGGGAGAGGTTAGTTCTTGGGCCGAGCTAAGAGATCTCTTATTTACCGAATACTTGCCTGTTGATTATGACTACCGACTTTTGAACGAAATCCGTGCGAGGACGCAGGGACCGGTTGAGTCTATAATTAACTACCTTAGCGTGATGAATAATTACTTCACCAGGTTGAATAGCCCAATTTCAGAAGACGAAAAGTTCAACATTGTCAAACACAATGTCAGACCGTTCTACACCACTCAGTTGGCCTTACATTCACCCACTACGTGGAAGGAGTTGAAGTTCGCCTGCAGACTGCTGGAGGAGGCTGGACAGCGAGCTATGCTGTTTGTAGAGCCACGAAGAGAGCCTGCCCACCTTTTGGCGGCCGACCTGGCGTACAGACCACCTCCACGTAGTCACAAATTAGCAGCCCTGCAGTCGGACCTCGAACCCTTCTGCGTAAGGTGCCGAGTGGACGGTCATAGCCTTAGTGAGTGCCAGGCACCCTTCGTTTTGTGTTGTTATCGGTGTGGCGAAAGGAATTGCACTACTAGGAATTGTCCGAAATGTCGCGGTAACGGAGGGGTTTCAAAAAACGATTAACCTCGGATCGGCCTTCCGCTGATTCGAGGGTAAATTCTGATAGTTTGGTTGTTATTCCTCCGGTTGAATCAGCTGCATCGTTCCCTCCCTCTGGTGAGAGCTGTCTTCCCGACGTAGCTGTGGATGTGCGAGTGCCCGCTAACCCAAATAATAGTACTAATGGTCCTACCCGTATTCGGTCACCGTTAATCCCTACTACAGCTCCAACTAAAAGAAGTAACGTTACTAAACCCCATACCAGCATCACCCCAGCTCTCCCTAGAGCGAGTGAGCCTTGTCCTGCTTTTTCCCAGTACAGGCGCTCTAGGATTTTCCGAAAACGTAACTTTACCCAGCGGCTACCCCCTTTACCTACCGGGATTAGCCACTTCGACAAGGAGGACCGGAATGCCCGGTTGGATACCGTTAAGACATTCTTCGATTCCTTCCGTACTACCCATGTTGACGTAATACAGGGTCGCGATTTACGCCCTTTTCTTACTGTTTCTATCTATGAACTGGAGTTCTCGGGACTGTTGGATTCTGGTTCCGAGATTTCTATCATCGGAGGTGATACCTTCAAACACTTTACTGACATGGTGACCATTCATCGGTCCATTGACCTCGATAGCGTGGTTACCGCCAATGGCTCTGTATCTCCTGTCTCCGGCTACGTATTATTGCCCGTGACAGTTGACAACATTACCTCTATTATAAAGTTTTACGTCATACCTGGTGTTACCACCAATTTATTATTCGGCATTGACTTTTGGCGTGAGTTTAAAATAGCTCCGGACGTACTATCTCTGTTAGACCCGTCTTGCGCATGTGTTGAGGGTTCTCGCGTGATGGCCGTGACGTCGGAGATTCGACACCTGCATGATCTCGACTCTTTGTCGGAGAGGGATCGGGAACGAGCCGACGTCGTTCTGCAGGAGTTTCGTACCATCTCCTCTGAGGTGAAAGGTTTAGGTCGCACTTCTCTACTTAGCCATGATATCAATACTGGTGACGCCGCCCCGATAAAGCAGCGTTACTATATGTTGTCGCCGCAGAAGCTTTCTGAGTTGAACGCCCAGTTGGACGAGATGTTGCAGCAAGACGTGGTCGAGGCTAGCTGTAGCCCGTGGAATAATCCGGTTACGATGGCCCCGAAGGCGGACGGTACCCTCCGGTTTTGTCTGGATAGTAGGAAATTGAATGAGGTTTCTAAACATGACGCTTACCCATTACCTTACATCACTCAGATTTTGGACCAGTTGGGAAACGCTAAGTTTTTATCCTCCATAGACCTGAAGTCTGCCTTTTGGCAGATTCCATTGACGCCGGGTTCTAAAGAAAAAACTGCCTTCACCGTTCCATCAAGGGGATTGTTCCAATTCAAAGTTATGTGTTTCGGTTTGACCTCTGCTCCGGCGACGCAGCAGCGGCTGATGGACGTTTTGTTCGGTCCAGAGTTTGGCGGACGAATCTTTATATATTTGGACGATATCATTGTTGTGTCTGGGGACTTCGAGGAGCACCTTCGATTGCTGCAGACGGTCGTGGACCGCTTGAGCTATGCCAATCTCACGATAAATTTAGCTAAGTGTAGTTTCTTTCGAAAACAACTGAAGTATCTCGGCTATGTGGTGGACGAGTTCGGACTTAGGACCGATCCCGGAAAGATTAACGCAATTGTCAATTTTCCCATACCAACTTGTCGCAGAGAAATGAAGCGTTTCCTGGGAACGGCCTCGTATTATCGTCGTTTCATTAAGAATTTCAGCAACATTGCCGGCCCTCTGAATCGCCTGACGTCGTCTAAAAAGGGGGCTCCTCCTTTTAAGTGGACTCCAGACGCGGATAGGGCTTTTAGCGAGTTGAAAGTGGCCCTCACTTCTGCCCCTGTGCTAGCTTGTCCGAATTTTACCTTGCCGTTCTCAGTACACTGCGACGCCTCCGACTATGGGCTAGGCGGCTCTCTGACGCAGGAGATTGATGGAGAAGAACACCCGATTGCCTACTACAGCCACTCACTCAGTCCTGCGGAGCGTAACTACTCGGCCACGGAAAAGGAGGCTATGGCCGTGGTTTTGGTAGTTGAACATTTCCGTCCCTATTTGGAGGGAGACAAGCCGTTCAGAGTCATCACGGACCATGCTAGCTTGAAGTGGTTCTTGAATTTGAAAAATCCTACTGGTCGGTTGGAGCGTTGGGGATGTCGGCTTTCCCCCTACAACTTTCAGATTGAGCATCGTCGAGGTGTCGACAACGTGGTGCCGGACGCCCTGTCCCGAGCGGTCCCTGTATGCAGTTTGAATCTTCAAACTTCGGATCCTTGGTTCACCAATCTGGTAACGCGTTGCGAGACGTCCCCGCTCTCCATCCCTAATTATCAAGTTTCCGGCGGGCGTCTGTTCCGTTTTAGCAAGGATAGGAGCGACCTACGCTGCGATTTCCAGTGGAAGGAAGTCGTTCCAGAAGAGGCGAGGGAGGCGATACTCCGTGAAAACCATTCTGTACCTACCGTTGCACATTTGGGAGTGGACAAGACCTACCGTAGACTGCAACTTCGCTACTTCTGGCCGGGCATGTTTAAGGACACCAAGAGGTTCGTCTCAGCATGCAGCGTCTGCGCTTCGTACAAGCACAACAATAAATCGACCCCTGGGTTGATGGGGTCGGCTCGAATTTGTTCGCGACCGTTCCAATGCATAAGCATTGATTTGGTAGGCCCCTTTCCGGCGTCCCGCCAGCTCAACACGTATTTGCTCACGGTGGTTTGCGCGTTTTCCAAGTATTGTCTGTTTTTTCCCTTGCGTCGTGCTACGGGTAAGGTGATCTCGCAACGCCTGGAGGACTTGGTGTTCTTGGTTCACGGCATTCCTCAGACGATCTTGGTCGATAATGGTTCTCAATTTATCGGACGCGAGGTCCAGGCTCTATTCGCTAGGTACCACATTCCGCAGATCCATCTGAGCCCGGTCTATTGCCCTCAGGTGAACGTCGTGGAGAGATACCATCGGACTTTGATTACAGCCGTGTCAAGTTTCGTAGAGTCTGATCATAGGACTTGGGACCTGAATATCCACGCGATCCAGTTTGCCATGAACACCTCAGTGAGCAGTTCAACTTCGTTTACCCCTTTCTTGTTGGTGCACGGTCGGGAAGCCATTCCGGATGGAAATTTCTATGCAGAGTTTCAGGATATTGACGAAATCATCTTTGGATCTCGAACTGATTACCGAGACAAGTTGGGAGCTCTTGCGGACGTCTTTAAGTCAGTAAAGGAGCAGCTAAGGAAGGCCCACGACCGTAACATCAAAAACTACAATAGGAAAAGACGTGATTTGGAGTTTGAAGAGGGCGACCTGGTCTGGAAGCGGACTTTCCGCCAGAGTGATGCAAGCAAATACTTCACAGCTAAGCTGGCCCCGAAGTACGAAAGGTGTAAGGTGGTGCGGAAGTTGTCTAAGTTGGTGTATGAGGTGGAAGATGAAAACGGCAAAAGCTTAGGCCGTTGGCATGTGAAGGATTTCAAGTCCTTGGCTCTTGTTGACGCGGTTAATTTGAGCACGGCTTCCAGTAAGCCAATGTTGAGTTGTCCCACTAGTGAACGTGTGACAACGATGTCAGGGGATACCCTAGTTGTCGGCGAGTTAACTGGAGTCAATGCTCCTCAAGCCCGTAGGCCTTAGACGCGTAGCCCTGCCCATTTACAGTAGCGGCTGCGATGCCAAGGGCACCTCGTCGTTCATGCAGGGTGAACGACGATTTTATTTATATACACTGGTTTATACACAATTTTCTTTCTGTCTTGTTCGTTTACTGTTGTGCATGTTTTTTCCGTGCAGGAAGTGCAACGTGTGTAGGTTGTTATCGTGATCCACTGTCCCGTGGTTGGACAGGTGGTTCGTGTGCGGATGAGGGCATCCGAAGAATTTTCGTCCATTACGAAAATTCTTACCTAAGTGGGGGTGTGTTGTAACACTATTTTTTTTGACTCCTAGTTCCATCTGTTTGTTGGAACTAATTTTTGTTTTGGCTCCTGTCGTGCCACCTAGTGAGCGCGCAAGGAACTAGCGGTGCGGCGGTTCAAAATTAGCCATTGAATGAATTCGGCTGCGGGAATTTGCGTTCCCGGCGAAAGTATAGCAGAGGCATTTTTGACATTTCAAGTACGAGAGAAACCGATAGACGCTCAGGTTGCGCGAGCGAGCGAGACGCAATTGCGTGTGTTAAGTTGGTAACTTGCAAGTGCGTAGTAGGTTTGAGGCCGCATGTTTGGTGGTGCTTCGTAACTGCGTAGGAGACTCCGCCATTTTGCGACGAGAACCCTGCCCGAGAGGTTGCGCCATTGACTCCAGTTATCCCACCGGCGATTTTTACCCCCCGAGTGACCCTGGACGCCAGCCTCCAGAGCTGTTGAAGAGGACCCTTTGGTCCATGAGAGTAGTTAGCACGATTTCGTGGTAAGTTGCGCGATATTTTGTTAGACGAGAATGTGGCCGTTAGCCGTCTTCTTTTGATCCGAATGATTGTGACCGTGTTTGTTTCTTCTTTTCAGTATATTTTGTTATTTCTCGGCGCGGAACATACCCGACGACCGCTTCCAAGTGGAACCAGCCCCGCAAGCTGATTACCCCACCGGTATGTACAAAATCTAAGTTATTTTAACGTGATTGCTAGTACCAGAATACAGCATAACCTCTAAGCGTGCGTTTGTCAGGAATTTGATTGTGGTGCCTCCAGCGTCGTCGCTGGAGCCCTGTGTAAGATGCTGAAAGCTCCACGGGGATGAGACGCTGCTTCTCAGCCAGGAATCTTAACATTCGGTCCACCGATGTGCAATAAAACCTTACTTTTATGATTTGTATGAAAATGTGCCTTGCATTGCTTGGCCCTGGGTATAATCTATCGTAGAATGTGTATTGTGATGAGACGCTGCTTCCCAGCCAGGAATCTTAACATTCGGTCCACCGATGTGTAATAATACCTGACTTTTGTGATTTGTATGAAAATGTGCCCTGCATTGCTTGGCCCTGGGTATAATCTATCGTAGAATATGTATTGTGATGAGGCGCTGCTTACCAGCCCGGAATTTTAGCAGTCGGTCCACCGATGTACAATAAAACTTAACTTTTGTGATTTCCGTGTGAATGTACCTTTCCATGCTTAGCCCCGAGTATTACCTATTGTAGAAGGTGCGTTTTAGCAAGAGGCTGCCTCCCAGCCAACAATTTTAAGATTTGGTCGAGACGCTGTGGATAAAAGGGCTCTTTTGTAGCGAGTGATTGATATTTATTTTCTGAGGGTTTCTGACCGGCGAGGAGCTTGCAGGAGTGTTGTACCAAGCCTTCTGCTTGATTAGACGCCATTTTCTGTTTTTTTTTCTGAATAATACAAATGACCAAATTTTACCTTTTTTCCGAAATTTTCTAAAACCATTCCGCGACTCACCTGAACGTCTCCTGCAAGCCTTCTGCTTGATTAGACGCAATTTTCTGATTTTTTTCTGAATAATACAAATGACCAAATTTTACCTTTTTTCCGAAATTTTCTAAAACCATTCCGCGACTCACCTGAACGTCTCCTGCAAGCCTTCTGCTTGATTAGACGCAATTTTCTGATTTTTTCTGAATAATACAAATGACCATATTCTACCCTTTTTCTTTAAAAATTCTAAACATGACCGCGGTTCGCCCGTATGCATTCTGCGGACGCCCCGCTTGTTTAATAGAGTTTTGTGTGAAGTTAGCCGTTGAATTGTATACCTACTACCTACCTCCGAGATGTTTTGTTTGTATGACAGTGAATCAATGGGACCTTATATCCCCTTTACAGGAGGCGTCTACCGACCATCCTGCGGGACGCCAGTCAAGTTTACCAGTCAAGTTTACCAGTCAATTTTACCAGTCAAGCTTACCAGTCAAGTTTACCAGTCAAGTTTACCAGTCAAGTTTACAAGTCAATTCCACTTCCAGTTACCGTCAAGTCTAGTTTGCCCACCTTTGCCCACTATTGGGTATAGGCCTTTTCACCTGGTTTTTCGACTATTAATTTAAGTAATTGTAAAAACTTATAATAAGAGTTAGGGAACTTAGAATAAGTAAAGTAAGTGCGCATATTAGGAAAGCGAATCTCTTTCACCCAAACTTATATATCTGCCTGAAGAGGCCTTTTGTAAAAATAAAACTTTACCTTAACTTTTTAATATATTCTTGCACGGAATTTTGTCGTTTCATTTATTTATTTACACTTACTATTACCCTCGTTCGGCCTTCTGCCGGGCGAGGAAAATTCTCATTACACACTTAGCAGACGCTTTAGTTTACAAGTTTTGATATAGTAGACCGATAATCCGATTACGCAAAGTTGCGGCAAAGGCTAGCAAAGTTTAACACTAACTTAGTACCTATAGAGCGGGATCTCGCAGCGCTGTTGCGGGAAGCCCAACGTTCATCACTGTCGGGCAGCGGTCGCGCCAGTGGGCAGGCGAGTGGACGGGCGAGTGGACGGGCGAGTGCCCCCGCTTGATATACGCTGACGGCCGACGTAAGAAACGACGCAATTTGCACTAAAACGGACACCGTTTGCAGCTTTATTCGTCAGCGTTTCTCTTGCACTCAGAAGATTCGTTTTATGATTTCAACTTTAAACTTCACTTGCATTCAGAATAATTTAAACTTTGAAGGAGTGATCGCAAACCATGTAATCTAGGATAGAGAATAAAACCTTCGCTGCGAAAAATATTACAATATATCCCATATCCTCGACGGAGTCATTAAAACCAAAATTGACTGAATGTATCGTTTTTCAAAGTATTTCCGGTATATATAAGGCTTTTGGTCTTTGATAATAATCCAATTTTAACTTTTCCAGCGAGGAAAACTAAAACCTTAAAAAATGCTGCGACAAAATGTGACGGAATTTTACTCAAAGCCTACGGCGTCGTTTGCACCCGGGGAAATGCTCGGCTAATTCAGGCATTTTGTCCGGAAAGTGGACCAATTTCCTGCGTTTTTTTTTTCATATATATTTTTAGTAGAACGAGTGCATTGTGTCGGCAGGCCGGCCCACACGGCACGACGCGTTGTTTACGAGTCGCGCGGGAAATTACCGCCGCGTGTGACCTGGGGCCTTAGCCTGTAACACAATGGCGTATCAATGGCGTCCTAGGACAAAAACGGGATTTTTTCGTTGTTCTCCTACAACCAGCGAACTAATCCTCTAGGATTAGACTCTTAATATTCTTTGCTGTACTACAATAACATTAAAAGGACCGACACTGGATTGACATCATCAATAAATCGTAATTAAAATCGTCAACCGGACGCCCATTTTGGCACCATTGTGTTACAGGCTAAGGGCCCTGCCCGCGAGGAGTGGCTCTGATAGGAACAGCGCGATGCGTTTAAAAACTGTGGAGCTTAAAGGCTGGCGTCCACTAGAGGCGGACTATTCTACACGGGCTGTAGGCCTAAGGATGCTATTCGCTCACTACAGTACTGCAGCGCACCCTTAAATTTTTGTCATCCTTTTTTTTTCTACCGTCAATGCAGTATTGTATTATTTTAAGAATCGTCACTATTATGCGTAAGAAAAACTTAAAACTTATAAAATTATTGCCCTGCGGCCCGCCCCGCCCCTATCCACCGATAATGGACGCCGCGTCATATAAGCAGGCAGGCGGCTTTTTGCGTTGCGATCTTGCGATGCGCCCTGGTCCGATCCGCCTCTAGTGTACGCCAGCCTTAAATACTAGTTTGTAGCTTGTAGCGGGGAATTCAGGAGTAAAGGCTGCCTTTACTCCTGAATTCCTGAAGCGCTCTGTGTCACTATTGACTGTAGACGCTATGCAGCTATAAAACTTAAGCTTTATTGTAAGATTCTTGAAGTTTTGCTGCTTTTTGAAGAAGAAGATTCTTGAATTGCACTGATTCCGAGTGATTTTCTGCTGTCCGTTGAGGAGTACCGTTCTTCATCTCCGAAGTTCTTCATCAAATCTTCACATTTTTTTTATGGAATCACATGGGAAGTAAACCCTTTCAAAAAAAAAAGTATCATCAAAATCGGTTTACGTAGAAAAAAGTTCTCAGGTAACAACGCCAATACAGTGGCTTACATTGTAAACTTTTTTGCGTAAACCTTAATGGCTCGATCTGTTCATATCCTTGCCTATAAAAAAAAAAATGTCTATGCTATCAGTAGACTCTTTACACTGTATCGTTGTTTACCGCCATCTATGAGATATCGAAAGAACGTGGCCTAGAAAGTATCTTATTGAGTACCTCTTCCTTTTTTGAAGTCGGTAAAAATGATCATCTGCCATCAAGAGTATTGGAAATTGAGCAGGTGGCGCACTCAAAAACTAGATACTCATGCATAACTAACATTTCCCCTGCATCAGACTCAGCTGTGCATCAAGCACGAACAAAAGACGAAGTCGCGGCGGGCTAACATCACGCGCGATATAAACACTAACCTGCACAGGCGACACACATCGCTGTACACTTGGTGCAGGCGATATTGACCTCTAAAGGCAGGTGTTAAGCTGCAAGGTGGGAGCAGATGTTAGTTGGTTGCGAGGCAGTAATCCCAGTTAGAGCCGAGAGCGGCTCGGCGCAGACAATACGCGCCACGTGAAGCGGCTAGAGCTATCAGTGGTGGAGGAGGCATGAGTGGAGTAGAGACGATCAAACATAAGCTGCTGAAATCATAACCCTACCTTTTTGTTTCTCGCAGCCGTCAAAAGTTAGAAAATTGGAGCGGACTGAACTGTAGCATATCATGAAAATTCATGCTGTGATATTTCTTGCCGCTTTTGTGGTAATATAGAGCAGTGGTTTTCCGTTGCCTTCTGCTCCGCAGTAGGTATTCTGATAGTCTCGCTTTTCGGCAGCGCTCAGAATAGTCTACTCCAGAAACAAGTCTGCCACCCCTAAATTCGCTAGTACGTCAATATCTTGTAAAAATCCGATCACATTTGCAAGCGAAACTCAACCAGTGATAAAGCAAAAGGATAATATGTTGGATATGCCACATCCAGACCCGACTGCATCTCTTCCTCCATGCATGACCCACTCGGAGCGTCATCAGGTGAGATGCTCATTTGACTCGCGCTTTGTTTCCCGGAGACATTCACACGCAGTGCTGCCCCGCCTATACTAACGTACTGCATATTTTCTGACTTAGGTACACTTTTCAGTTTTAGTAGCAATAATAACACTCGGCTACTTTAAGGGAAAAAAAACTAAGGCCTTTGCATCTACGTAATGAGATGATTTATACGGCGTCCAGTAGCACCTTCACTCACACTAGATGGGTGAAGAGACCACTCGGCACTGCAGTGCCTGTCAAATCGAAAACATCGTGAGGAAATCCGCGGCCTAGTTGGCTCCACACGTATTGACTTGTGTTTCCTGTGGGCTAAAAAACACAACCACAACTTGGAATCATTTATGTTATTATTTGTTGGTAGATTAGTCTAAAAGCATTATGAATATTAAATATCTAGAAAAGAGCTTAGATAGTTCTGCTTCTTCACGACACAATTACCAATTAACTATCTAGAACACTGATCTGTTGAACTTTGCTGCACATTGCACGTCTATTTAAAAATTAATAAGACAATAATGCAGTAGCAGACAGCAATGAAAACGATCCTTACCGACAGCCGATACCGAGCAATCGGTCTCCGTTACACCAGTCTAGAGTATACTTCTAACTTTGCACTCGATGCCAGCAGCGGGTGATGGAGACGGAGACGGCGACGCAGACGCAGGCTCCATCTCATAGGCAGCTCTTTTTGAATGGGTACTCACACCACGGACTAGATTGGTATCACTTGGTAATGGTAACAAGCTGTTTTCCGCAACTCGACGTCTCTACTTGCGCCTATTTTATGTCAGGCGGGATTTTTCATCCTTGCCAACCCAGCTCCTCCAAGAAGTCCAGCAGTCCACGAATATTTGGTATCACTTGAAGGAATGCACGCAAAATTTATATTAGGGCACACGTGACATAAAATAAGTTTTTTTAGATGAGTATATCTGCCAATAAAAGGCGATTAAGTACGTGCCGACAAAATTTTCATGGTTGGAACGGCAGAAGTTGGCTAAATTTTTTAGTTCATTTGAGAATATTGTATAAAAAAGTAAACCATGTGGAGCGAGCAAAAAAATCACAGATCTTGAGCCTCCCGTTGAACTCTTTTCAAAGGCGTCGATCCCTTGTGATTGTGAAGTTAGACATGGACTTGGACACATAACTATGTTGCATACATTTAGAAGTAATCAATTAATCAATTGTGACTAATCGAGTAGGTAGTCGAGTAGTTCAAGCAATATGGCTGATTATATTTGTGTACCTAGCGAACGGAATACACTTTCGTACACTTTCGTACTGACCATTTGTTTCTCATATTGTAGTGATAGCTACCTACTTTGTGACTATAATATTAAATTCTAGTAGAAAGTGCAGTAACACAGTATTGTGTTGTTAATTACTATTAATTACCTCTCGCAGGAAGAAAAACTCATCAAGATTCTAATTGTTTAATGGGGCATCCAAACAGGCTATATTTTTCGCTAATATGTGTCTGCAATATTGTCAATATTTTTAGTGTTCGACAATCTACCTATATCTCGACAATATTGTCGGCAACAGTGGCCCATATTGAGTGTCATTGTAATTTTGCCAACCTTTCAAAATAACAAATAGGCACAGAGTACCAATAGAAACTTCACGGTGAACTTCATGTCATTTAGAAAAGGATCTTTTAAGCCACCACAGCAAGAGAGTGGCTGAAAAAACAATTTAAAATGCCGGGAACCTGCGAAAATGCATCGGCCACACCAAATGTTTGGCCAGGCCATTACTGCAATCTAGAATATTCCATAGGCAGGCAGGTATTGCTGTCAATCAATTTTTCCACTCATAGTATTGCTGCCACATATTGCTGATAAATATTGCCCGTTTAGGAGCGCCATTAATAAAGTTAACTCAACAATTTCCGGGTTAACACTTAACTCCGCTTTAGTGCTCGTCGTCGTACGGATTAACGACGAATTAACAGGCCATAAAATGCCGTTTAACGTCGACGTAAATATTTGAAGACTGCAAAAAATGCGTGCAAGCTTGAGTCCGGTTCGAGGTACAAACAAACAAATCAAATTTACCACCACTTTTGATTATAAATATTTCTAAACGGAAGTTTATAATGTATGCTTATAAGGCCATTATTTTTGTATTTAATAAAAATTTAATAACGCTGTATAAATCATAATTATCAGCCCACATTTTTTCACGGCTCGGTCTCGCTTTAGTATAGTATTCGTCGATAAAACTTAAATAATATAAATAAATAGTGCAAACTTGATCACTGTAAAGATTTAATTCTAAGGTTAAATTCGCTCGGAACAGGACTTGAACTCGCAACCTCTTGAATACCGTCCTTATTTTAATTTAGTCTAAGACGTTTCATGCTCTAGCTAGAGTTCAATAATTTATTTTAAATACAGGCTACGAGCGTTTTATATCGCGCCGGCTCGGGCGGGTAATTGCTCCGTAAATTCACGCAATAATCTTTTTGTTATGGGTAAGCTTGCAGCTGCGAGCAGCTTATACTCGCGTGAGTTGCTGCAACGTCGCTACCGCGACCGACGCGTGAGTTTCTGCACCACAGCTACTGCGACCGACGCGTGAGTTGCTGCGACACAGCTACTACGACCAACGCGTGAGTTGCTGCGACACCGCTACTACGACCGACGCGTGAGTTGCTGCGACACCGCTACTACGACCGACGCGTGAGTTGCTGCGACACCGCTACTGCGACCGACGCGTGAGTTGCTGCGACACCGCTACTGCGACCGACGCGTGAGTTGCTGCGACACCACTACTGCGACCGACGCGTGAGTTTCTGCACCACAGCTACTGCGACCGACGCGTGAGTTGCTGCGACACAGCTACTACGACCAACGCGTGAGTTGCTGCGACACCGCTACTACGACCGACGCGTGAGTTGCTGCGACACCGCTACTACGACCGACGCGTGAGTTGCTGCGACATCGCTACTGCGACCGACGCGTGAGTTGCTGCGACACCGCTACAGTTACTGCGACCGACGCGTGAGTTGCTGCGACACCGCTACTGCGACCGACGCGTGAGTTTCTGCACCACAGCTACTGCAACCGACGCGTGAGTTGCTGCGACACAGCTACTACGACCAACGCGTGAGTTGCTGCGACACCGCTACTACGACCGACGCGTGAGTTGCTGCGACACCGCTACTACGACCGACGCGTGAGTTGCTGCGACACCGCTACTACGACCGACGCGTGAGTTGCTGCGACACCGCTACTGTGACCGACGCGTGAGTTGCTGCGACACCGCTACTGCGACCGACGCGTGAGTTGCTGCGACACCACTACTGCGACCGACGCGTGAGTTTCTGCGACACCGCTACTGCGACCGACTTATTATGATTACAGTATTGCCTTCTTCTCCTTCAGCATTTGTTAAACCACTCCTGGACGCATGCTTCTTCACGTTATTTCCACCAGGTTAACACAGCCCGCTGAAAATATATCAATTTCACCAAAACCTGTCGTAGGAAAAAAAACAGGTTTTTTTTTATGTGTATAATGAGAATTTAAATAAAAATGAAATAGTATATCACTACAAAAATAGAAAAAAATTAATTAATTCACTAAGAATTTAAATAAACTAAAAAAAAGACATCGACAATACCGTAAGCAAGAGAGTTCGCTACGAGCTAATGAAATAAATGCTGAGCAGCTGTAAGACGAGTCCATTTCCATACGCCGGCTTGATACTGAGCTCAAGGAATTAAACAACGGAATTAGTTCGCATTAGCATCGCCCCGTGCTGCCGGAGTCACGGCTGTGACGTCACCCCGTAACGACGTTATGGAAATAGCGCGAGCCGCGGAGTGGCCGTTACAGCCTTCCGCGGCGCAGAGTGGCATAGAATAACGGCGCAATAACGAAAACTTAGGTCTACTTAATATATTGTCTTGCGTAAGAGTGTGTAAGTGACATCTTCGCTTTTTAAACTAACGAAACTATGAAGAAAGCTATTGTGAAAAACCTCCACGGTTTCTTCAACCGACTAAACGTAGGTGACGGTGCTTCCCCTTTTGTAATAATGGCTGTAAGGTTAATAGCACAGGATAGATAATTTTGATAATGACTGTATGAGGCTTAGGTAGATGCATTCAGAGGAAGTTGAGGTGCACCTTTTGTACCTAGGTGTTATGCAGTTAGAAGCTGTAACGCAGCAACGGTCGCTAATCGCGGATAATATAGAAGACTGGCTCCAGTGCGAGCTATTTGAAGTTTTAGCTGTGTTTTGCTTACTGTGCACCTAACTGCTGGACAACAGTAACTTTTTAATCGGAGCTCAGAGTTTCAATTAGTTTCGTAGCCTGATCGCATCTATCAATTAATTATACGTTTTATTCTTTTCTGCTGGCCATAACGGGAGTCCTTTTTATTTAGAAAGTACTGCTGTTTTTGTATCTACTTACCTTGAAAAAATAAAGTTTAGCGAATTCTAGCTCGCGATGGACGCAACCCCGACGCACGCGAACGCGGATTAGCGTTAGAGCGCTGCGCCATATTTCACTTAGCCACTAAACGCTGTTTAACCTACGAGTGGACACTGCGCTTTAAGCAGCGCGATTTATCACGGCTTATCATCGCAGCGGTGGTGCATGTATGATGGTTAGCTTAGCCACGGATTTTCAAGCATTTAGTTTAATTAACACCTCTATTAAAATGTTCCTGTTCTTATGGGGCTCCTAAAAACTTCTTTGCATCTACGTAATGAGATGATTTATACAGCGTCCAGTGGCACCTTCACTCACACTAGACTGGGGCTCATAAACGGGTAATATTTTTCGGAACGGTAACATTGACAACCTGTCAGCCTATGCAATATTACAGATTGCAGTTATAGCCCAGCCATATGGCCAAACATATTAGGTATAGATGCATTTTCATATTTTGCTGGCATATCATATTATTTTTTCAGCCACTCTCTATTATTGTGGCATAGTGCATTCTTTTCTAAACCACATGAAAATCGCTGCTGAGTACCTAGGTACTCTGTACCCTGTAGGGAAAATTCTTGGGGATCTCAAATGTTAGTAATGCGTTATACTATACCCTTCGATCAAGGATAAAACTAGATACAACATAGAACTCTGAAATGTGTCTGGAAAAATAGATGTCCAAACTGCCTTTGGGAGCTTATTTGCTCGTAGTCTATGCAATTAAAGTAAAACACTAATGCAATAAGGTTGACATTCGAATATTAGACGCATGGTCGAAATGATGTTTCGTATTGTTCTATTGCTGATATCATTTGTTTCTGTGGGGACAAGTTTTTATTGTGATTTTATACGTAATGCGGATTCTATGGGATTTAGTTCGGTGACTATACCCGAAAATTGGTTCCCTATGCCTAGATAGTGGAACATAATTATTGTTTGGGCTATATCTTACGCTTACTCCTGTTTATACTTAGCTAGTAGTTATATACGACGTAGGCACTATTATTTAACAAATAGCGGATGATGGGGGCAATGATATTGAGAGTGACGGACGGGGGGCGGGGCGGGGCGCGCGGGGGCGGGAGAGGCAATATTTCTTCTAACAATAAATATAGATGGCGCGGCGGATCGCGCGCGACGTGGGTCCATGCGTAGGGGGCGGACACACGCACCAGACCCGTCATAAAAGTTTATTATATTGATATACAACGTGTTACAAAACATCCTAACTCTTTTTACAGGGTGTAACCTACTGGTCAACAAGATGTCAATTCTGTAAAAAAAAGTTGAAAAAAACAATTTTTATTTTATAACCTCAAAATTGAAATATTTTCATAACTTTTTTGTTTTTGGTAATAGCTCAAATTTAAAAATATGTTTGGGGGTATAGGTGCATTTGCATAGCTTTGAGTTGTTAAAACATTGTGAAAGTCAATGAAAACAATATTTAAAAAATACTTTTCTCCCGTCACATCGTTCACATTTTATTAATTTAAAAATTAACGGAACGTCATAGAGCAAAATAAATATTTAGGTTGTGATCCCTATCACCGGGTGCTATTACCCTGTAAAAAGAGTTAGGTACTTTTGCAACACCTTGTAAATTGATATATTGTATAAGAACCTCTTTTAGCTTGGCAGGACACTAAGGGTGGTATTCTAGAACGCTACTTAAACTCAGTTCAAACTAGAACGCTACGTAAACTCTTTTTAAACTCAGTTCAAACTAGAACGCTTCTTGAACTCTGTTTAAACTCAGTTTAAATAGAGTTTAGTAGTGTCTACTGTCGATAAAACAGTGCATGTTTTGATTGGAATATCCCTCCCTTCATATCAAAACATGCACTGTTTTATCGACAGTCTGAACTCTGATTAAACTGAGTTTAAATAGCGTTCTAGAATACCACCCTAAATATCACAACAAACGCATGCACTCACATTTAATTTTGTTGGGCAACATTGTTGAAACACATTCATGTTGCTGAATGTTGCGGGCAATTCTCCAACAAATTGTTGCGGGCAAGGTTGATCACTACATTATGTCATGCTTGTTGATCGAAAACTTGGCCTCTATTCAAATTCGCTTCAAAATGAAGAAAAGTTAAACGTCTTCCAGATTTTTGTGCGGGAACATTTTAAAACATAACAGTGTGTAAGCAGCCTTACCCGCGGTGTCCGCCGAGACGCGCCTAAAAGCCTGCCCGACTCGATTGGAGCAATATTATTTTTATAATAATAGCTAAGTATGTAGTAGTTGGAGCGTTTAGCAAGTTATCTATCTATATCTATATATCTATATATATATAAAAATGAATCGCCGTGCATTAGTCTCGCTAAAACTAAGAAACGGCTTGACCGATTTGCATATTTACTGTTTTGTTTAGTGCACCATAGTTCAGGGTAGGTTTAAAAGCAAAGAAATATGGGAAAAGTTAAAGGATTCGCTGAAAAACGGAAGAAATAAAAATTTGTCATTTTGTACTGGAATCGCCATTTTTGAGGCGGAGAGTCAAACTATTTCAGGTGATACGAAGTTCACCGGGTCAGCTAGTGGGCAATAAAATAACACAAGATAGAGACGCTATTCAAACGATATATCGGCGAATCGAAATGATTCGGACTACTTTGGCTCGTTTATATAACAAAAAAGCAGCTCATTGAAGCCTTGGCGTTCATGACAAAAATTTATTTAGAAAGTTCCCAAAAAGCTTTTACTGGGAAAAATGTTATAGGTATCACGATGAGCTAAATAAGAAATGTTGTTGATTGCCTTGGGCTTATTTGCAATTGTAACTATTTCAGTAAAATTTTTATTGCAAATAAGCCGAATGCCCGAACTCTTTAATATGAGGTTAGGCTAGGTTATCGTATGTGGTATCAGAGTTTTTAGGCCGCCCAAAGGGCCTCCAACACAGCCGGAACAATTCCGAAGCACGGAAGCGCTCAGATATTATTGCCACTAGCGGTCACCCATCCATGGACTGACCGCGCCCGATACGTCTCACAACTAGCGCCGCCAATGGAAAAAAAATCATATCTTTTTTTGGATGCGTTTTTAGCAAAAAACGCTCCTGCGATTCCTCAACGCGAGGCTTAACTATTTTTAGGACCTAAGGTTTGGATTCCAGATCCTAGAACTTAAGAATGCAATCGATTCTCGCCAAAAGTGGCCACTTTTAGCGAGAATCGATTGCATTCGTAGGAAATCCAATCCTGGAATCCAAACCTTAGGTCCTAAAAATAGTTAAGCCTCGCGTTGAGGAATCGCAGGAGCGTTTTTTGCTAAAAACGCATCCCAAAAAAAGATATGATGTTTTTCCATTGGAGGCGCTAGTTGTGAGACGTATGGCGTCTTAACTTTACCAATCGATTAAGAATGTCTAGTTCAACTAGGCTGTGAACGCTCCTAGCGTTAATAATACACGCTCTGACACTGATTGAGTCAGCGCTGCATTTGCGGAGAGCAATTAAAATTAGGGCTCCTGCATCACCTACACTGGCCCTCTAATAGGTACAGTTGACAACACGTCAACACGTACATGTTTTCACTCTACGCCTCGGGCCACTTTGCAACATATGGGACAGTTGAAGTGCTTTCAGCTGAACATAGGTATATTCGAAAGGCTACAGTTAGCCACACGCTAGGTTACCCCTTTTTGTCCGATTGGTGCCCTTAGGCCGCGCGCGCTGAGAGCTACCATGGGCTATCCTAGACTGTGGCCGACCGTACAATCTTCGAGAGACTTCACGTATGTTTAGAGTAATGGTTGGTGGCCACGAGTATAGTGCGGGGCAAATCAGGATTCTTGCCCTGGACGACAACCGCAGATATTACGTTCTGCAGCGGCTGTGTAAAATATACCATTACGTATTTTTTACGATATAAGTAAATCTTCTTCTTTTAAAATAAACAATTCATATAAATAAAATAAAATAAACAAGCCTCCATTCATGAAAAGGCACAACAAAAAAAACATATCCTCTTAAAATTTACTCGAAACTACACAATTTTCATGTACCATTCTCACGAGGGCGCGCGAGGGGCGGGCGGAGTCCTGAGGGGGGGGAGGGAGGGGGGGGGGGGGGAGGGGGGGAGGCTGGGCAAACATTGCAGACGTCTACAGTGTTTGTTCTAGATAATTAATACATTACAATATGTACCGCGCGCGACCCAAGGACTCTAGCTAAATGGCGGCGTTCTGGTCGGCTCCAGTTCCTTAGCACTGGTTTAGATCCGTGGTTCACCAGAAATTATTTCGTTTTCGAGGTTAAACGGGCTTTGTATTAGTATTTGCGTCTAAAATTATTAAAATGGAATCAGTTGTACGTTTCTATTAAAATGCTAATGACCACTACTTTGACAATTTAAGATGTACATTACCTACAGATATCTCAAAAAGACAAGCCCTATTCTTTTTCTTCAGCATTTATGCGTGAACTGCAGCTGGTCTGTGGCTATGCTTAGACGCGACTTTTATCTACCTGCGAGATACCATAACTCGTTCTGCCTGCGAGAAGACATGTTAGTGTCAGTCATGTCTTCCCGCAAAACGCTATTGAAGATTAAGGGTGGTATTCTAGGGGTGGTATTCTAGAACGCTACTTAAACTCAGTTTAAACAGAGTTCAGACTGTCGATAAAGCAGTGCATGTTCTGCTATGGAGGGAGGGATATTCAAATCAAAACATGCACTGTTTTATCGACAATGGACACTACTAAACTCTACTTAAACTGAGTTTAAACAGAGTTCAAGGAGCTTTCTAGTTTGAACTGAGTTTAAACAGAGTTTAAGTACCGTTCTAGTTTGAACTGAGTTTAAGTAGCGTTCTAGAATACCACCCTAGGTCTAATTGGGTCCTAATCGCCGGCTTCGTCTACAGTAGGTAGGTACTTGTCACTTGTATACCTGCTTCGATACGCAATAATTGCCTTTAATGCAATAGAAAAAGGTTCAAGAGGGTGATGTCTACAAAAACTTTCAGTCGCGTAGAGTAGCCATGTTAGCGTTTGCGACATATTTCAAGTCGGAATCTTTTCGCACCGCGAATGAAGTCGCGTTGTGGTTGTGGGTCATAGACAGGCTGGGCGCTAATTTTACTTTTTTTGACAACTGCATGGCTAATTCCGGTGTTATTAAGGCGGTAAAATGGTGCAGTAGAATACCAACACTCAAACGTATCGCGGTTGCGTTTGGAATGTGAAGTTTCAGTCCAAATAAGCACACGCGTATAGAGGCCCAGTGGCCTTAGCCTGTAACGCAATGGCGTGTGGATGGCGTCCTAGCAGAAGGACAAAACCGGGGTTTCCTCGTTTTTCTCCTACAACCAGAGAACTAACCCTCTAGAATTAGAATCAGAATATCCTTTGCTATACTACAAAAACATTAAAAGGACCGACAGCATTAATAAATTGTAATTGAAGCCGTCAAGTGAGAGCCCATTTTGGCACCATTGCGTTACAGTCTAAGGCCCCTGGCTGAGCCTGCTGTGGCCTTCGTGAAGTCAGACGATCCCTATTCTAACAGCAAAATCATCAGTTATTAAAATCGTCTCATTTCCTATTCATCCGCTGTTTACCGCGCACATCAGCTGAATGTTTGATGGCAGCACCCGCCGCCCGACCCTTGCGGCACCTTGCGGCGGCGACGGCTCTAACACCGTGGTGTAACACTTCAAGCAGCATCGTTCATTAGGTGACGACCCTCGCCTTGAACTTGGAAAGGAGGTCATACAACACGGCACAGTGTACACAAAGAAAATTTATAATAATATAAAAAATATACATGTATTTAAAGTAATTTGTTATGTAAAGTTATTTCATACTTTTCCAGCCAACATTTAGGTGGACAAGATACCTAGAGAGAATAAAATTATCGAAATTTGATTGCATATAGGACGGGTAGGCCAAAGATAAGATAAAATATGCTTTATTGTACAGCAATATAAATACAAACAAGAAAAACTTAACTAAACAAGGTACAAGGTCAAAAAAGGAAGGACAACAGATAGTACTATCGGCTGGCAACGGTAAACCAATCGAATATGGTATTAATTATTAGCCAACAATCTTCCAGGTACTGCCGCGTCCGAGTGGTAATTTCACCCATCTAGTGTGAGTGAAGGGGCCACTGGATACTGTATAAATCATCTCATTACGTAGATGCAAATTATGGATATCCTACGTGAGTACGAAACACTATCAACCGACATGGCCGAGGCAGTCAAACGGTCAAACCAGACTGCCCCCGGCACAACAGCTTATTTTATTTGGCGAGTAAACCGATGCCGGCGCACGTTCCAGAGCAATAACACGATCGTAAAAATTGTCCCGATTTTAATTAAAACGGCAATTCATCGGTGTCAGGTCGAGGCCTAGCCAACCTGACCCCTGATACTGGGGTGATAAAGCCTATTATAGGTCGCAGGTAAGTTCCGTAATCACGGCATTAAACAATTAACATGGAAGCACCACTTACACCACGTTTAACATAGACTCTTTGGAGCATTTGAAACCTGCCTACAGTAGACAGCACGTAGAAGCGTGTAAGGGACACGCGTGTACTTTATTCAGTTATGTTACGGATGACTTTGCAACGATAGCGTAACCTTCTACGTGCTGATGTACATACACAACCGTGATACAATGACCGACATATACAACTAAAATCAATCAATGTGGGGTGTGAAAACAACAGCTCGTCAAACTATAATGTGGCTAGTATAATGGCTAGTATTCATAAAATGTCCACGGTAACTCAATTTCCGGTCTTTGCTGAGCCAGCCTTCTCCATCACTCGCACGTGTCTACGCGACGACTAGCGGCCGGCCCCGGCGTCGCCCGCGTCGTTAACGTAATGAATGTAAATCGCGCGGAACATTTTCAATTTCGTATCGGAAGCGCATTAATCACCCACTACTGGGAATGAGCAGGAGTGCACAGAAGCTTACGAAGTGCTTCAAAATACAGAGTATATCCTGTCAAAAAATACCTGGAATCCTGGTAACTTCTGCGTAACATACGAAACGCTAAAAACTATTAGAGATCGATGCAGCGTAGAACGGAGATTGCTGGTATGGTGGACCACAGTCACAGATACTCCATACTCTTACCGCACGCAGTATAAGGGTGCCAGTCGAACTAAAAGAGGTATCCTAGTGTGTGGCTGACGGTACCTGAAAGATAACTTACTGATAGATTTCCTGTACAAATGACAATAACCTTGAGTGTAAGTTTGAAACTCCGCTCGCGAGAGTCCCAGAAACATTTTTTTTGCGTAACGTAACCAAAATTGCTACCATCAAATAGAGATAAATACACCTTGACAGCCATCAATCGAAATTGTATTTTTAAGGTCAGTGGGTTAGGTAAGTTAATAAATCTACACTTGTGTCTACACCTAACAAGAGATAGGAGCGGGAAGGCTAGGGATAGAAAATATGCATTTTCTACACCTTATATTTTGAATGTAGACTGAAGCTGGCTCCCACGGGTTTTATAATAAACGTAACATTTACATTAATGCACTCAGCAATCACCTCCATGCGCTCAGCATCGATTGTGCTCGTTTATTTCCACAGTTGGTCGCTTTATCATGACATATTTAAGGATATTCACAATAAACTCATGTTTACATTTCAAAAGAGGGATGAGGGCGACGACATGGCTTTCGTTCAATACTCAAGCTTAACAGCGCTAATAAGTTGCTGAGAGTTGGAAGTGCAAGCGTAAACAATACACTACACACACATACTTGCATATACATACACGTTCTACGACTTTAGTGAAAATGCAAGTTTATTTTTCATTACAAAAAAAAAATTTTTTCATATATTTTTTTTATTGTCAATGGCGCGGAGTAACAAGAAAGGCTAAAAAGGTGGTAGAGAGTGGAGGGGAAAGAAAGCGCGCCGCGCAGGCAGCGTTAAAAGTGTGCAAATGCAAAGTTTTAAAGAATAAGAAACGTTCAATAAATAAAAGGTATCGAGCTGTTCGAAAAGTCGTAGAACGAAAATTGTTGGGCTCATCCCGGGCTACGAGCGGCGTAGCGGGCTACGAGCGGCGTAGCGGGCTACGAGCGGCGTAGCGGGCTACGAGCGGCGTAGCGGGCTACGAGCGGCGTAGCGGGCTACGAGCGGCGTAGCATATAGCGCAGCGTGCTTTTGTAATAATCACGCATTATCTTTTCAATTGCTTTATTGACTTACTTCTACCTCCACCCCACTTTAGCTACACACGCATACTTGTGCATGTGTATAATAAAAAATACTAACTTTATGGACACTAACTCCTGCAGAGAATTTATTGAGGAACATTTACTGCGCTTTTATTTGCAAATTAACTGCATCGAGCGAAATAAAATACTCGTAACTCGAATTGTAATAATATTTCTGGATTGTGTGCCATAAATTCTCGACAGGCAGTAACTTTTCGATTCAATTAAGTATATCATTATGGCCCTGTTAATCTCCCGCAATGAAAGTTACATTATTCAGCCACCATCAATTAATTAATTATTATCAATAACATGCTAGCCGATTTATGTTGCTGAACCGAGAAAAAAAAGTATTCATTGAATGAAAACGTTATTCTCAGACACTAGATAAAATATGTCACGAAAAATTATTATGATACTAAGTACTTTATTTCAAGAAAATACTAATTATCAAAAGTTAGTTGGGTGCGTTTTGTAACACAAACGTTATGGTATAAACATAAACCATTCTAGAACTTGCTATAACTGGAGTCCAAAAACAGTGTAGGGTGTATGTGTGTGTGTGTCGTGTAAGTCGCGATAAAGCTTCATTACGTGTCATAATAACAATAACGCTGAGGAGCTCATCCCTTCCCAGCAATTACCGTCTACTACCTCCCTGTAGCCACGCGACTATAGCCATTGCTGCGTGATGCGAGCGGCTAGTATTACCTGGCAGCTCCTTGTTGAACGTGCCGAATTAAACTTTACTATTGGCTTCATTTGCGTACTGTAGTGCTTCGTGGCTGTAGTGTCTATGTATCGGTAATACGAGTTTACTACGTCATCAATTCAATGCTATTGTTTACTAAGTGTGATGAATTTCGTCGGGGCAAAGTAGGATCTCGATAGCTTAGCCTAAGCCTTAGTGAGTGGGGGCAACGACGGCGTACACTACAGTGTGTTGAGAATTATTGTGCCCACGTTTTCAGATATTTTTTCATGACATTTTTGGATTTCTTAATCATTTATTTGAATTAGGTAGGAACCAAGCTAAAATCCAACGTTGCCTGAGCTTGAGGTATAACTAATTAAAGGCAATATCACTTTCGCAAATGCTTGCCTCATTATTCCACAAACGAACGCAAATAGTCATGTTCGTTATCAAATTATTAGCATAGTAAAATTGATAATCTACTACAAGGCGCTCGTCATTTTCACTGGGTTTTGTTACGTTTGTTTATAAAAACAAATATCCTATTAATATATTGTATTAATATAATTTGTCTGACATAAACAGGGATAACATAGATTCGCCACAAGTGTACCGATATCTAATACCGGATTGGCAGTTATAATGTTTAATCTAAATGCTAATTGCGTTGGTAAATCGCAGTAATCTATCCCTTGACGAGAAGACATTATGAAGATTTGGCACCTCGGTAAACATTACGTACCTACCAGCCTGTAAACGTTGGGTCGGCTGACTCTTTAGGGTGGCATTAATAGTCGTTAGCTCACGCTCAAGCTCAAGAAGGTGATCTCAGAAAACAAAATCAATCGAGCTTAAGTACCTGTCAGCATTATTATATTATAGGTTATGAATTTGTCGTGACGTAGCAAGTGGCACAGTATTTTACCTCTTCTGCATTCAGATGCGATTTCGACTATGCTGAGCCCAAATGACAACTCTGCAGCATTCTCAAAATCGATAGAGAAGAGTATTACATTCCAGTTCAATTTGTAGTAGCAGACACAAGTAGAATCGAATCGTTTGGTGAGTGATTGCTCGCGATGAGCTCGAGTGGAAGATGATTGTGTTGCGTGGCGAGTTGGCGACTTGGAGAGTACAAACAAGTTTAGCGAGCGGCGGCGGCGCATATCAAGTGGCGAGCGATCTGTGACGACGCCCCGGGCTGCTCCACAGTAAACCATAACGAATGATATGTTGATTCTTACCTTCTGCCTCTATTCGCTACTTTTTATACCTTAGAGTCTATGGTATAAACCATTTGCATTTCGATCCGGTGTTGGCACCAGAGAAGCTATTTTCGCTGATTCCAAAAATGCAAAGACAAACAGTAAGACGTGTATAATGTGCTTCATCGACTAAGAAAAAGCCTTTGATAGAGTAAAGCATGACCATCTTATCGCTTTACTAAATAACGTCGGGCTAGATGATAAGGATATTTGCGTCATACAAAATCTATACTGGAATCAGCACGCTACCATCAGAGTAGAAAAAGAAGAGTCAAACCCCGTGGAGATTAAAAGAGGAGTTCGCTAAGGTTGTATCTTACCTCCTACGCTATTCAACCTGTACTCAGAAGCGGTAATGACTGAGGCATTAGAAGATCTTGCCTGTTATGTCAGAATGAATAACCTACGTTACGCTCTGATGGAGTCCACAACTCTAGGGCGACAAACGCTAGTGCGATGAACGGTCAGAAGGCAGCCTCAGAGTCCGAATTACAGGAAATAGTGGATAGGGTGAATTAATGCAGCGAGAGGGCAGGCCTCTTGGCATGTACATCAGCAATTTTTAAATTGTATGATGGTTAGGAACACATAGTGCGCGCGCCCGACTCGCACTTGACCGGTTTGATTTTATTTCAATTTCAAATTAGAATATTCCATAAATGGCTCAACAAATTTTGATGAAATCTAGCTAAGGGCACTCTCTAATACGTCACTTTTGAAACAAAAAAATAATCAAAATTAGTCTACCCATTTGGAAGCTACGATGACACAGACAGACATACAAATACACACTTTAAACTCATAATAACATCCCTCGTTTTGGACGCAGTTACTGTTATTACAATAATTTACCTACTTAGTTTGTACTTAGTTTTGTACTTACTTAAGCATGCAAAACTACCTATTGGTCATGCTACCATGTTATTCATGAAAACTTGCTTATAAAAGCAATAATTTTATCAGTCGAACAATCTAATGCGCTTCTGGTATATGTGTAGGTAACATTCAGCTTATTTCCTGTATCAGAAAGGTAGAGAGATTTCTTTTGTACAAGTTTCTCTTTGTGCTTTGCTTCAGCAGGAGCGCATTGAGCCGCGTAGTCACAACACTACATTTTAACTATTTGTAGTTTCCTTTAAAACGTTCTTATTTCATGTGCAAACACTGGACTTTTAATAAACTAACTACTAAGTTAAAATTATAATACCCCCGACATTTTAGCTTTAAATAAGTATATCTCATAAACGGCTGAACCGCTTTTGATAAAACATATCTAAGAACACTTGCTACAAAACCTGCTTTCAAATAATAAAAAAACGCATCCATATCGGTTCACCCGTTTAAGAGCTACAGTACCACAGACAGACACAGACACACTCATAGACAGATACACACACACAGACACCCTGACACACACGCAGACAGACACACACACATGGCGGTCAAAAACCCCTCTTTTTTGGTCGGGGGTTAAAAATTATCTACACAAATCACCGAACTACAAAATATATTTTTTTATTCACCTTGTTCTGGAGGTGTTTACTGCTCAGCCCCTGTATTATCTAAAATATCCACCGTAAAAATAACGGTTTTTAAAAATCAAAAAAAGGATTGTTAATTTCAATAAGGGCTATTTTCGAGTGTTTTGACGCTCGGAGATTGAGTGGAATTTTTAGATAATAGAGGCGTAGGCAACCGTTCCTTTCTTTGTCTCGCTCTCACCACGGAGTATAGAACACTGGGAGCTTGACGAATGATACCTAAGCTTCTAACAGGCAAGCTGTGTTGATAAGTAGTTGATTGAAGAGGAGTAGTCCGCGCGGCCCCGGCGCCTTTATTCAATACCTCGCTTTGCATAAACTGTTTACTCCGTGAGCAAACTATGACCCGCCGCCCGCCCCGCCCCGCCCCGCCCCGCAACGCCCCGCCCGCCCTGAGAGCCTCAGCAGACAGCTCGCGCAGAAGGCTCGTCAGTGACACGCATCAAGTAGGAATGACCGTTATTTTTTACCCGACTACCCCAGAAGGGGGTCATGTTTTTCGAGTGAATGTATGTGGATTTCTTTGGCACGCTCTGCAGATATTTAACTGATGGTCATTCATTACAAAAACTAAAAAAAACTATAAATAAAACTAGTGGTTCGCCCCGAACTGTGAACTCGCGACCCCATCTCTCAGCGATACCATATCTCAGCAACCCCTCGACCGATTTGGCTCATGTTCGAACTTAAAAATTTTCTTTGCCTCATTTACCTGCCCACGAAATTTCATAACGATCCGACCAAATTTACTCAAGTTATCGTCGAACGAACATTCATACATACAAACATACAAATATACATACATACATACATACATACATACATACATACAAACGCCGGATTGTTCCAGTAGACTCGGAGAACTTCGCTCGCTTCGCTCGCTCGTTCAATAACAAAGAAAACCCAACTGCATCACAGTCTTAGCAGGCAGAAACAACCCAATTAGACCCAGGTTCATACTCGTACGTAATGGTTCCATCTGCTATGACTGTCATGCAGTTATGTTGTCATCTCTTTGTTATTGAACATATTTTATTTACGGTTTCTTCGCTTGACGTCGAAGCTCTCTGCGCTGAGCCATTTCACTTTAGAAGCTTTAGCTTCGCCCGTCGTTGACTTTTCAATTATTTGCTTCACGTGCCTATGAAGCAGCGAGGGTAGCAAGGGACCCTCGGGTTTAATTTTTTTGAAAACACAAATATATCTCAGTTCATCTACAAAATTTTAAAAACTCTGAAATTTTGGGTTTTTCCGCAACGCAATTTTTGTTGAACCTTATAAAAAAGATGTAGAGCTTCTGTGCCCGAGGTGTTGTGTTGGTTGATATCTCGCACAACTCACAAGCGGCTCGGGGCGAGGTGTCGTGTATTGAATTTGTCACGACTATTAGCATTATTTCCGAACAACATTCACTCGCAGTGAGTTTTTGTCTACGACGCGCCGATATTAGATCTGACGCGGTCCGTGAGAATTTCATCGCAAAGTGGCATGAATAAGTAAGTTGCTTTATGATCGAATTTATGAATCGACTGGAAGGAGTCTACGCTACTCGAGAAAAATGCTTAGATCCGTTTAAAAAAGTTAGGTTAAAACTTAAATCGCCTCTACTAAGAATCGAATCGTTTACCAGCAGCTCGTAGTTCGAGGCAGGAGCGGATGTCCACGGGCGCCGTATTGTGCCGCGGCCTCTTCTTGTACACTCTCGCTGAAGAATTGCTTTGACGTAAAAGGGGAACGCGCGACAGCTTTGATGTTATAAAACTTCGCAATAACAGCTGGAGACACGCGCAGAGTAAGTACGTCGAAGCACAGCTTATTGGTTAGTGTTGGATATAATAAGTACGTAGGTGTGCTAGCTGCGCTATGACACGCCGAATTATAGGTTAATAAACCAGCAGTGTGACTACAGCTTTCGGTCGTTTAACTTGTCCGTCCCATACGCACAGTGGCGACGAGGTTAAGTTAACAGTAAGTTATTAGAGCCAATACAACTACTTAATTTTATAAGTTATCCTCAGCTACTTAGTAGTCAGCAACAAATCTTGGCACAGATTTAAGATAAATCTTCTTACGTAAGCTGTAGGTAGGAGAGTAGAGTAAAATATGGCATATTAGTGTGTAGCATGGCACAGTATAATGCTAGTAACTACACAAATGTAGACAGCATTGATAGAAAAGAGTTGGAGTACGAAATAAAACTAGTAGAGTCCTTGGAATTGGGTAGAGTTTTTTTTTTTTACTCTACTCCTGTTGGTGTACACCAAGCTGTATGTCAACAATATTAAAATATTTGGATTAAGTACCTAAATCAACCAGTGTGTACTGCCCACTCTTACTTATGGTTCGGAGACATGGACTCTTACCAAAGACGTTATGAAAGTCAACGTTGCCCAAAGAGCCATAGAAGCCGCACAAAAGTGGTAGAACAGTTGTTACGTCTGGCACAGGATCGTGAGAGGTCGCATGAGCATGAGCAGATGATGATGGTGATAAAGTACTTAAATTCAATGAGCGTAGTTTTCATCAATTTGAGCCAAAGCTGCCATCTGTTTCTTTACGTCCTGAGTGGCTGCTGAAATTCTTCTCAAGTCGCTAACAATGCGATTATGTTATTTTGTATTAACCTCCTGACCGCTGAGTGACTACTGGAAGGACATAAAACTTTAAAAAATTCTATCTCCTCTGGTTTGAAATTAATAGCGGAAACGTACTACTAGTGACATCTTGTGTCATTTAAGAAACTAAAATTTGTCGGTTACTGTTTAGACCTTGTCAAAACAGTTCTCAAAATGGCTGATGATAGCAGAGGTGCGGATGCGCGCCCGGCGCAAAGGTAAATAAATCCATTGTAATTTTGATCCAAATGTGATGTTTTCATGCATGTTATCATTTTTTTACATTGAGATGTAATATAAGAAACTAATAATTATTGTATTTTCAATCAGAAATATAAAATGAAGAGTTTACTAACCTCGGAAGTTTTATGTTCTGTATTTAGGAACTCAGTTGTTAATTTATGTGTATTTGTTTTCTTTTAGATTTATGTACTCAAGAATTTTTTGATTATTTGGCAGAGTCTGATGTTGATTATTCCAGCGCCGATTCTGATGATGGTGTTCCGACCTTTAGGATAACACAAGAAGTTGTTCGAGCGGAAACTAAATCTGATTCTGAGGACGATGTCGAAGAATTACAGCCACCAACTTCGCCCCCGTTGTCAACCTCAACAGGCAGGGCAGCAACCTCTTGTCGACGTGGCTGCCGAGGTCGCGGTCGCGGTCCAGGTCGAAGTCGTGGACGTGGACTAGGACTTGTACTAAAACGAGATTCACCGTTACCAAACAGCAGTAATGCACAAAATGACATCTCTGACAAGTGGAGTGCTACTTCTTTTGGTGACATTTTTTTGTATAAGAATTTTGCGCTTTAGTATTTTGAAAGTAATATTGATCACAAAAAACACTGATTTACAAATAAAAACCCAAGTAAAACAACAAAATGTATTTTTTGTAGTTGTACAAAGCTTACTAGTTGACCGCACAAGTCCTACAGATAGGACATACATTTTTGATAATCATAGTAATAAAGCCCCTTTGTCCCATATGTAGTACATAAAGAAAAGCTAGATTTTCCACCGGTGGAATTTTTCCAACATTTTTTTAGTTAGAAAATACCCTATTCTGAAGCCAATTTCCGAATATCAACTTGATCGCAGCAAAAAACTTGTCTCTGTAGTCAGGAGGTTAAAGTTGTGGAATCTACCATCTACGAAGACATGGATGAAATTTTCCTGTAAAAATGTAATAAGGACATGACATTGGGGACATGTTAAAAAATACTAAGTTGATTGAAGACACTGTTGTGTTTGGAGTAAAATTAATTCCAATGTTTCGGCAACGCAGCTGCCACGGTGGTGAAATATCGCAATGGGTAGCGTGAATCTTTGACCCGTATCCAAGCCATTATCTACTTACAATAATTATGAATATACGGTAATTCATTGACAAGTAAGTATACACCGGGCTGTTCTCAGCAAATCGTCGTTTCTCGGTGGATGGGGCGCGTCCATAAGTACTTACCTACCTACGCACAACAGTGTATCTCAATCCGCAACCCGCGGGGAACCGCAAACTTTTCAGCGCGGAAATAGAAAAACTTTGCTCGTTTACAGTAGATAGGTACCAGATAGGTATCTACCGTGCGTAGGGTTGCAGCCGCCAATTATTTTTACGAGCTCGTTCGCCAAAACAAAAGACTACTTCGCGGTCGCTGGCTTGTTATCTTAGGCAGGCTGGTATCTAAGATTTATGTTGGTATCCACATGGCAGAAGCCTACTTGATGGCTGTAAAGTTGGCAGCTAAATTATGCTCTGCTAAGGTTGTTATTATACTTAGTTACACAACTTTTTCAGCCACAACTGGCTGACTAATTAGACATTAGACATAGCACACCTAGGTAAGTAATTATTAGCTGGCTATACCTAACTAGTAGACTGAATGAAATCAAATTAATGTGATAACAAAGCCCTTCAAAATATTTTACCTAACACACATGGTTTGTATCTACATTTAAAAAAGTGTGATCGTTTTTTATTTAAGACGCCATACGTCTCACAACTAGCGCCGCCAATGGAAAAAAATCATATCTTTTTTTTTGGATGCGATTTTAGCAAAAAACGCTCCTGCGATTCCTCAACGCGAGGCTTAACTATTTTTAGGACCTAAGGTTTGGATTCCAGGATTGGATTTCCTACGAATGCAATGAATGAATGAATGATTGCATTCTTAAGTTCTAGGATCTGGAATCCAAACCTTAGGTCCTAAAAATAGTTAAGCCTCGCGTTGAGGAATCGCAGGAGCGTTTTTTGCTAAAAACGCATCCAAAAAAAAGATATCATTTTTTTTTCCATTGGCGGCGCTAGTTGTGAGACGTATTTCACCTTAAGTGACAACATAGACGTTTTAAAGTTCTGCGTACTGCCTAGGTGGGTATTTATAGTTGGTTACCTATCTAGGTAGGTACCTAGCGAGTAGTCCGGGCTCGGTCGACGCCAAGGGATGGAGAGCTTGGCAAACAGTCCCGTTGCTCGCCTCATTTGAATACCTACCCTACCGCCTCTCATCCAGCCTGAACTGAATCATTCAGATTAGGCTTACATCTAACCTACTTACGAGTCGATCACAAAAGGAATAATAGGTATAACCCGTGTCATTAAAGAAAACATTTAGGATGAACTTCAAAACACTCGCCCTCTCGCTCTAATTAATACAGTCAAAACGAGACAACGCTAGATTTTTAACTCCTTCCTAAATGTTTTATTTAATGACACGGGTTATACCTAGTTAATCGGCCCTCATAGCTCTATCTAGTTTAGGTGAAAAATAAGAAAAATATGAACTTCAGCATTCTGTTATTACGTTCACAAATAGGTCTGAATTCTAGCAAAGGGATTCGTATAGCTAGTACCTAGATACTTAATTAGTATTCGGACCTGTTTCCGTGATGCTACGGTGCTACAAAACCTATAGGTAATAGGGACTCTCCTGTTTTCATTGAACGAGCGAGCGAAGCGAGCGAAGTTCTCCGAGTCTACTGGAACAATCCGGCGTTTGTATGTATGTATGTATGTATGTATGTTTGTATGTTTGTATGTTTGTATGTATGAATGTTCGTTCGACGATAACTTGAGTAAAGTTGGTCGGATTGTTATGAAATTTGGTAGGCGGGTAAATGAAATTAAAAGAATTTTTAAGTTCGAACATGAGCCAAATCGGTCGATGGGTTGCCGAGATATAGGGTTGTAAAGTTTATATGCAAAGCGCGCGCGCGCCTGCGCGAATGTCGTAAGCAAAGTTACACATCTGTGACTGGGGTCGAGAGTTCATAGTTCGGAGCGAACCACTAGTTAGGTAGAGTTTTCGTTTCCGAAATTTTGGAGTTACGAGGAGACGTTTACCTACTGATGGACATGGTGAAGTCTTGTCACAGCTGCAGGGAGAGCACAATGTAGGTACTTAGTGGGAACAGTTTTATCCCACTATCTAATAGGCTAGCGCCATCTTGCTTTATTTCACTCCGCTACCCGATAGCGCAGTGTTTTTTAGTCTTTTTCATGACGCGACCACCTACCAGGGTCTTGTTACACCTGTTGAGTACACCTTTAGACCGTAACCACGACCCCCAAAAACTTCGCGACCCCCTAAAGAAGTTTCGCGACCCCCTAAGGTAGCTTTGCGATCTCCCAGGAGTTCAAAAACACACGTTATCGATGCAGTCATGCGCCAGGGACTGAGATGTTTTCCTGTACACACGCCGACTTGCAAGAGGCGCCTGCCTAGGCAGACATTCTAATCACGAGTTCCCAATGTAGAGCCACGTGCGGCCGCTGTCAGCAGCAACCACGCTCGAGCGACCGCAGCAACCCGCACCATGCAGCCAGCTTGTATTGTACAATAGACACATTGTAGCTTCTACATAAGCATATCCTTCAATGGGCGTAGTTATGCTAGGTACTCGGGATCGCAAAGTTTTCTTGGGTCAAAAAACCTGAGATACTTACCTACAACGTTTTTTTTTTGCGGACAATAATGCCTTTTTATCTTTAACTTACCTACCTACCTATATCTTATATAGCTCCAAAAGGTAGGTACATACAGTATGTTGCCAAATACGTGCGAACGGTTAGTGGTTTCCCTTTGTTCCCTATGGATCCAGTGGCTAGACCATATTAGATCATTTTTTTTAAATCTGGTTCTTTATGGTGGTTTCGGAACCGAATCGTTTTTTTTCATTAAAGTTCTGTTGTTCAGTAGTTAAAAATGGAGGTTGGATTAAAACCTGCTAATCCTGCTATAAAATCTTCTGAACGTAAGTTGGACTCGCACTTGGCCAGTTTTTTTTTAATATTTTATTAATAAGTTAGTAGGTACTTTAGGTGTAGGTACCTACCTACTCGGAAGGCGAAAGCTTGATGTTAAGTAAACCTGGGCCCTTAGCCTGTAACACAATGGTGCCAAAATGGGCTGTCAGGTGACGACTTCAATTACGATTTGCTAACGCTGTCTGTCCTTTTAATGCTTTTGTAGTACACCAAAGAATATTTTGATTCTAATTCTAGAGGATTAGTTATCTGGTTGTAGGAGAAAAACGAGGAGAGCCCGGTTTGGTCCTTCTGCCGGGACGCCATTGACCCGCCATTGCGTTACAGGCTAAGGTCCCTGTATTTTCATCTTGCCACGTCGACATAATCCAACAGAGATGGGGATCTTCCCTCGCAAATAAAGCACTCGCATGAATAGTGAGGAGCTAAGCGAGATATTGTAATCAGAGGCCCGTAATGTAGACATTCCTATGCGAATCGTAATAAGGTCGGTGTAAAATAAAATAAAAGAACAAACGCCGCAAATTGGTCGGCCGCGGCGCGGCTGGGTCAGGACGGGCCCTCCGCTAACTAGTGCCTGCCAGTCGACAGAAGGACAGATGCAGTGCAGTGTTTGTTGGGTACAAAGGGGTCCAACTAACTTCGCTGGGGGCCCATAGCCAGCGGTATGGTGTATGTAACCCTACTTATCAGGGACAAAGGACAAAACATAGACATTTTTTTTGTACCGTTTTCCATTCTGGCGGGAAAAACTCGGTAAGTAGATAAGTTGCACACGGGTGTAGCAAAACGGTGTGAACGAGTTCGCAGTGTAGTTGCACCGTTAGTGATCGGCGATCAAACTCCTATTCCGCACGCATCTCTAATACCTACCTAGATCTGGAATCTTAGGCCAATCCCGAAGCTGTGAAATTGCCATGGTGACCTATTGGTTATAATTTTATTACCTACTTAGGTTGGTAGGTACTTAAAGCAACAGCTGTTTTTCCCGCAGACTCTTCTGTAGCTAGTATATCTTTGCGGGATGGACCGTACCGTCCGAATCACAATATATTCGCGCATTTGCATGGAACATTCTGCCGGACACCTATTCAAATGAGCCCCCGCCCCGCGCGCCTCCCCGCGCCTCCCCGCGCCGCCCCCGGGACTTCTACAACAAACAAACTTGTATCGAAAACTCTCGCAACTCGCAGTCGATCCCGATCCGCCCACAGCGCCGTGTGTGCCTACAGGGTGGACGTTTAACGATGAGGACGACACAGGGTAGCGTCAAACTTGTCGGCGAGCATGCTAGTTAGGTTAGGTAGTTAGGTAGGGATACCTAACGTACGTACCTATCCATCCTACCTACCGTTGGACGAACCTGCCTATTTTATCATGGTCTCAAGTCCATAACTGGTAAATGAAATTATTAACTACCTACCGCCGAGTTTCCCGTACAATAACAATCTACAGTTAATTAGCAGGTTCACGGTTGACAGTAAAAATACAATTATTAAGGTAAATGTCCCCTGATTCGGTATGTTAAGGCTCTGGCAACTTTATGGATTTTTATAATTTTTTCTAAATTAGGTATCACTTTGAAACCTTCGTTGTGATGAAGATTGGTCTTTTGCAAGTAATTTAAAGCATTAATCATATAGTTTTAGCAAGTACTTATTTTAATATGAATTTTCTTACAGACCTCTGATTTGAACCCTGTTTCGGTATAGTAATTTCGCTCTGCTCCTAAGATCGTGAATTCCTGTCTCCTATTTCGTTATAGTTATTGATCTGTTTGTTTAACAGTTGTTAGGTACCTAGCAGGAATAATAATGAATAAAAACATAAAAATCAGTAAGTAACTTTTTAAAATTAAACTTTTTAATTTTTAAGCAATCCTAAAAAAAACTCAGAAATAAAAATGTCACTTTCTAAACTTACATAAATAAATCAACATTATCGATATACTTATACATTTTTTAAATGTCAATAAGGTAGGAATCTCCAAAGAATCGTCACCAATAAAAAAAACTGTAATTGAATGAAAAATTTTTTTTTTTTCATTGCTTATGGAAATGCTGATAATACAGCAAATTATAAAATATATATTTTAATACTCACTAAAATTTAAAAAAAGTTCTACAAACAAAAATCTTGTTTTAATATTTTTATGAATTAAATTCTCTTTTTAATGACTAAATTAATATAATACGTATGGAAAATGTTGTTATTATATTTATTATTTAAAAATAAAGTCGTTATTTATGTACTTCAATTTACTGTTTTTCTCAAACATACATAATTTTTATAATTGTTTATGTAGATAGCCACAGATATTTAAAAAAATATATATGTTGTTTTCAGTTTTTTTTCCAAGATATCATTATATGATCCCGTTTGACACCCTTCGTGTTGGTACGGAACCTTAAAAGCAGAAATTTCATGAATTTTGGGTTTATGAATCCGGTTTTAGGTCGGGATCCTAGGCCTTAAGAAAATGTATCGCCTTCAGTAAAATTGGCCTTGTAAAATCCGAATTTAACTAATACTTATGCTTGATACTAATAGTTTTAATTGTGTATAAGTTTTTCATAGGCCTGAAACTAATAATTTTCTTCTCATTTTCCGATCCAATCTTAACTCAAAACTACATTAATTACTCACGAAATAGCGGACATTGTAAGAAAAACGGTGTTCCTTATTTCGTTATACTAGTTTTGAGATAACCCCTCACTTAATCTTGGAAATTCTTATTACATAATGTTAATAAACTATTCAGTACCCTATGCTTACTGAATATAACCAAAACAAAAGGCAATTAATCGAAAAACGAACAAAATTATGACGCTGGTCAATCTGCGTAAATCGTTTAAAATTGCCAAATCGGCCTCTTTCAAACTCGTTTTGTAAGACTTGTGTTGACAAAAAGGTATACCGAATCAGGCTCAAAAGTAACTTAAATAAGTACGTTGTCTGATGTTCACACTATTTTTCAAATATGTTAAATAATATAGAAATAAACAAACATTTAAAAAGTCTCTGAAATTCCCCTAGTTCGTAAGTGTAACGAAATAAGGGACAAGGAAAAAATATGATGTCCGCTATTTCGTGAGTCAATAAATTGCGTTTTTAAGCAATTCTATGCTTACAAATAACTCTTAACGTATATCAAATGAATCGTTATGAATCACAGAATAGCGATATCAAAAGTTTTATTCAAAAATACTTACCTTTGTCTTGCTACAAGCTTATGAGTGTCACCACCGATCCTTACGCTACCAAGAAGCGCGATGTATGGCGCGCACGTCTCGCACCGCTTTTTGTGCCTAACTGAGTGTTGTAAGCATCGTATCTTACACAGCATAAGCATAAAAATAAGGTATGTTGGTTTTTTAGATAGGTCAAAGTATAGAGATTTTTTAGGAAACTATAATGCTATTAAGGCGCTGTACATAGTGAATAGCCCGCGCGCCAAGAAAAATGCACAGAATCGAGTCCTGTATCAAATACACTAAACAAATCGAAAATTTTCACATATCAAACCCTAGAATTAGGTGAGACCTATCTAAAACAGCCAGTTTCGTGTTGACATTCATAAACGTTTTGAAGATATTTTTGATGAAAAAAAATAGGCGGCGCACTTTTTTTCAAAAAAAATATCTTGCAATCTGTTATGGGTATCAACACAAAACTGGCTGTTTTAGATAACTCTCACCTAATTCTAGGGTTTGATATGTGAACATTTTCGATTTTTTTAGTGTATTTGATACAGGAATCGTTTATGTGATTTTTTTTTGCGCGCGGGCTAATTCACTATGCCCAGCGCCTTAAACATTATATCAATTGCTTATTATTGCGCCGGAAACAAAAACTCACGAAATCGTGTACTATCACGAAATAACGTACGTTTACCTTATTGACAACGTTACGGTTAACAGATGATTTACAATTTCAACATCATCATCAGCCTGTTGACATGACACCCACTGCTGATGCTGAGTAAAGACCTCTTCATGCTCACGCCACCGCAATAACACCGCGTCTGTCAGTTTACTCTCCTGACTGATTTATTCGACTTTAGGTACCTACGCTACGGGAAAAGGGGATAGGTAAATCCCGTTTTGCTTGCACTAAATTCTATGCACAGAGGCAGAGAAGTAGGTAGGAATATGTCACAATAGGTAGGTACCGTGTGTCAAATAAAATAGGTACAAATACACAATATGTCTTCATATGCCTGCGCTGCAAGACTTCAGCTTAGCTGCTCGAGCTGCAAGACTCCAGCAGCTGATGCCTATGTAGTATGGTAGCTTAAGCAAATGATTAGTTATAAGGTTTTACTGTAACACTTTAGGATTACTGCAACATAAGCGCATAACGCTGACCTAGCATCTAAGTCAATGCTATAAATGTTATTACAACCAACATACAGGGTGTTAAAAGACCGCCAACAGACCCGAAAGCCACGCAGACTAGACACCGAAACATAGTACTATTTCGATATATTATTGCTGGGAAATGATTTTGGTTTTTTAGGTTATAATTTTGAAAAATATGTTATCACACAATGGACGTGTGACGCAGATAAGTCATATTGCGAAAACGGAGGTATAAGTTTATGTTACTTAAGGTTGAAGTTTAGAATACATTGCGGGTTGCTTTTTTAACGTCGTTTTTTGTAAGAAATATTCATAATTTTTATATGGCTTCTTGAGAAGGTATGGTAAGAACTAGATACTAAATAAATTTCTGCGAAAAAAAGTTTTGAAAAGTCCGACTTTGAACCTCATTATGTCGGAAACCGTTGATTTCCCAGGCGTAGTTCCTTGGGCAAAAATGTTCCTTATGATGAGGACAATACGTGGTTTCCCGCTTTGTTGGCGGTCTTTTAACACCCTGTATACACACACTCTCTTGTACCACCAACAACGGCGTTTCACTGACGAATCCCTGCTGCCACCCTGCTAGGTGCACCACTCCTGCACCATCAATCATAAAATACTTCACCTACGACCACTGATGGATCATACATAGCACCGCAGTGCACCTACCTAGATACCTTAGAGCAGCTCGATGCTTCTTCATAATAATTTTACTGAATCACTTCCGAACTTCGAGTGCAACTGCGTTCATCATACGCTTAGAGCTAGTTCCATTGATTTTCCGCAATTTTCCATCAGTAATGCTACACTAGTCGTGTTTGTTTTCCTTCACTGCACGGTAGCGATTGCAGCACGCCGCTGCCGGCGTCAATCAAGACTGAATTATTAATTAGCAAAAATCCGAAGCCGTCCTGATTTCCCTCGCATTTGATCAAATCGAATCCCTTTGCATTTTTTTGCGCCATTTTCCAGTTAGGTATTGACCTGTCTTTCCTGTGGGCTAGGTCGACTAAGCTGTCAGGATGGTATAGGTGCTGGGCAAGCCTAAGTACTCCATCTAAAACAATGTCCCAGGCACTGCAGCGCCGAGTGGTCTCTTCACCCATCTAGTGTGAGTGAAGGTGCCACTGGACGCTGTATAAATCATCTCATTACGTAGATGCAAAGGCCTTAGTTTTTTTCCGGTTAGCTACGAAATATTAATGGTAGGGTAGGTAGGTAATCGTATGAGGTAGTGGCCACGAGGCCAATTTTCTTTATTTCTTTACTTTTTGTTGGTGGTAAACAATCTACGTATGTATTCCGTGGTGGTAACATAGTAATTGTCTGACGTAAACATCACTTTTTAGGGTTCCGTACCCGAAAGGACCAAACGGGACACTATATTACTCTATCTAATGCCCGTAGAAATCTTGAAGTTGTAGCTATCATGGGTGGTGACATAAAAATACAGTTTAAAGTTTTAAAGTACATTTATTTCATTATGTAGTTAGTAAAATTACAAGGAACATTGAATAACAATAATACATCGTTGAGTAGGTACTGCTCGTATATTATTCAGATAAGTATGCATCTGAAGACAGTAATATTCATAGCAAGTTAATAATAAAAGTTTCCGCGCGAATGTATGTTAGATATTAACAGAATTAGTTAAAAAGGCATTTCATTCATAATTCATTGATTTAAAAAAATATACATGTGATAATAACCCGTACACCGGGGGTGAACGGTAGTACCTAAGCATAATAAATATAATAATATCGCAAAAATACTTCTGTACAAAATACCCTTTAAATTGTCTTAGAGCTAAAAATAATGATAATATTTATAGGTACGTTTAAAATGGTTTCTTGTCTAAATTAATCTATTCGTTGAGCTTATATAACAATTTAGTTAGTCTAACCAATGCTGGCCTTGGCCCGACAAATGGTTTACTGCTGAGTCGTCCTCTCGTCACGTCAAAATTCATGTGAGTGATGCCACTTTAAACAATATAATATCTGTTTCAACCCGATTATAAGTTATTTTAATTGAAAAGTGTGTTATCTTACTCCTAAATAAACGAGTCATTTGAGTGGAAATCCGGAATCTGAGGGGTTTGATCGCCTCAAAAGTTGCCTCAACAGTAAAATTATAAACCACCGTGCTTACTACTTTTAACTCTTGGAGAGTCGTATCGCGTTCACTTCGTGGATTTACAGAGATTTTAAAGGCTATAACGAATAAGCATTACAAGGTCTAAAAATTATCTTATTCGAAGCCAACATCGGCTTGACATCGCACCAAAAAAGTCTGTGGCTCCACATCGCATGCTTCAAAAGAGATGTGTTTATCAAACATGAACGAATGTGGACACGGCACCATAGTTTATTTAGGCCTTAGGAAACATTTTGTACAATAATTTAAAGGAAAGTACAAGATCACAGACCTTAGAATGTTAGTAATATTCACCTGTTATAATGGAAACAGCTTTCTCTACTGAATGTTACAAATTAACATTAAATTTGATTTTATTTACAGCATTTTATCAAGCCACTATTCATAAAGCGTTCGTGATGTGTCACTTTACAATTTATCAGTCATCATTACGAATAAAATATTAATATTATGTATGGTTAAATATCATAAAGCTGGTACGTGCGGGATCAGAATGGGATAAATACCTTTTGGAACTGAGAAGCTCGCGGTCCTGTAGCGTCAGCATTTCAGCAAACTCTAGTTGTCTATGGCAAACTCGCGTCGAAACTTGCTTGTCTTTTCTGTGCGCGTGGGTGTCTGCTCGAGTTTTATCACGTTTTATTCAATTAATGCAATAACATTGAAGGCTTTTAGATTACAACCATTAAAAATTTTTGTGTATTTCCAATTTCATAACCCTATGATAGAACGTAGAACTAAAATTTTTTTTACTGACGCTACTCGAGAACTGTCATTTTCGATTCAGTTCCAAAAGGTATTATCCCATTCTGATTCCGCTCGGATTATACAATGCGTGTCACCGAAGAAGAGACTTGAGACACCACGTGGTTTCACATGCGCAGTGACTCTATAATGAGGTCTGAGCGCGGGAGGGGGGGGGGGAGCGGGCGTCATCGGGGGCGGCGGGAAGAGGTGCGGGGGGCGCGGTCAAGTCTCTTGTTTCGTGGCACGCATTGTACTGTACACAGATTTAACCCGGATAGAGTTAGTAGAGACTGTTAATGACCTTTTTCATAAGTAATATCTCTCCCTTCCTATCCACGATATGGTATTTCAAACAACTTACGATATAATTAGTTTTTTTTTTTCAATTATTTAATAGCGGTTACATTTAGAGTTATGCTTACATAATATGTAAAGAAAAATGTCCTCTCAATAGTTATAGCGCACAACAATGCTTAATTTGGTCGCCGATTCACATCATACAAACACACATTGGGCACCAAACTTTGTACCAACGACGTGGGGCCTTACTACAATAGTTTTATTTTAATAATAATACAATGTGCAACGCCCTGTTATGTACACTGATATGGAACGGAACGCTTTCCTTATAAGGCCTCTTTTGAAGCTTGCTTACTAACTTTACATAAATCGTAGCACACTTCCAATCAATTCAAAGGTAATGAGATAAAAGGAGACATTCTTAAAGCTAGAAATGAAAGAAGTTACATCCTGCGAGTTTCTCTTTCTAAAATACATAATATAATAAAGGTGTGATGAGGGATAGGATTTGCTCGAGCTAGGTCACAAACGCGCGACATAACTGTCACCCACCAAAACGTAGGTGTACAAATGTAAAGGCGGGACCAGACGTGCGTTTAATGTATCGCGAATTCTGCATGTGGTCGACATACGGGCATTACATGTAACGCTCGGGTCTGCGCTTGCACCGATCCAGCGGGTGTGGGTTTTGTACGATCGCAAATTCTCTCGCTCTGTTCGAGTTAAATTTCACAATACGTTACATAACTTGTATCTGGTCCCGCCTTAACTTTAAAAAACTCTAACCCCCGAAATAATAAATAGTTAAAACGCTCATTAACTATTTGACGTATGTCAATTTATATTGTTATTTTTCCGTATTCAGCGTACAATAGCCACTTTGTTAGACCTCCGATAGCAGCTGTATAGCAATTGTTATAACTTTTTTAATAAGACTGTAAGTACATCTTTTACATTCTCCTGAGTCTGTTATGTCCGCAGAAGTCCATTTTACATGTCGCGTCCCTCGTAGCTCATATCACCTCGCTAGTCGGCGCGGGCGCGGGCGCGGGCGGGTGTGACGTCACCGCTGTCGCTTGCCTCGGCGCAGGCGCATATGACGTCACCACTGTCGCTTGCCTCGGCGCAGGCGCATGTGACGTCACCGCTGTCGCTTACCCCGGCGGCGCAGGCGCATATGACGTCACCGCTGTCGCTTACCCCGGCGGCGCAGGCGCATATGACGTCACCGCTGTCGCTTACCCCGGCGGCGCAGGCGCATATGACGTCACCGCTGTCGCTTACCCCGGCGGCGCAGGCGCATATGACGTCACCGCTGTCGCTTACCCCGGCGGCGCAGGCGCATATGACGTCACCGCTGTCTCTTGCCCCGGCGGCGCAGGCGCATGTGACGTCACTCGGGGCGGCGGCCCTGCGGCCGGGGCGGCGCGCTCAGGCTGTACACCTCGGGCTCGAAGGTGGGGGGGCACTGCAGGTGGGGGTACTGGGGGGCCCACGCGGGGCTCTGGACAAGGGGGGGAGGGGGGAAACGCAACTCAATATTAACAACATAAAAAAAAAACAATGTAAAAAAAGGGAAACATAAATAAAAGAGGTCAAGCTTGCGAACCGACGGACGCGGAAAACTATCAGACTCTACCTCGGAACTCCGCCACAGCGACAAACTATAATTATAGTCCTTTACGGTTTTATTTATTTACGTAAAAAATATGCAAGTACGGTTGGCCACAGTCTAGGATACACCACGGTAGCTCTTACCGCGCGCGTCATAAAGGCGCCAATAAAAAAAAGTGTGTTCGACTGTACTCGATGGCACGTTAAAAACGTTTGTCGCGTCGACGGAAATAGGGTTTAACCGTTTTTTGGCTGGTTTCATACTATAGCGCCTCATGTACCGACGACCAATGGCATATCAAGCGAAACGTCTTGACTTATAAGGCCGCAACCAATAACCGATCCACCCTGGTGTCTGTCATTACACAATATTGTACAAAATTATAATAAAACATCCGTATGAATCTTGGTTATTGATTTCATGCTTGGAGTAAAAGAAAATGTAAATAAAAACATAAATAAAGTAAATGAAGTTAATAAAGCGGTGGTGAGTCAACAGGGGTCGTGCGGGCGCGACGCCGAGTGTCACCGCTACACCTGCGCGCGGGAGTGAGCGTTAGTGTTTACACTGGTTAGTTACATATTATGTCCAGAGATATCGCTACAAGTGCAGTCCCCTAGATTCAATGAAATTACGAATCTAGGGGACTGTACCTGTACTTTAGATTCTTATCGAAATGACAAATCTAGGGGACTGTACCTGTACTTTAGATTCTTATCTAAATGACGAATCTAGAGGACTGTACCTGTACTTTAGATTCTTATTGAAATTACGAATCTAGAGTACTGTACCTGTACTCTAGATTCTTATTGAAATGATGAATCTAGAGGACTGTACCTGTACTTTAGATTCTTATTAAAATTACGAATCTAGAGGAATGTACCTGGATTTTAGATTCTTAATTAAATTACGAATCTAGAGGACTATACCTGTACTCTAGATTCTTATCGAAATGATGAATCTAGAGGACTGTACCTGTACTTTAGATTCTTATTAAAATTATGAATCTAGAGGACTGTACCTGAACTTTAGATTCTTATTTAAATTACGAATCTAGAGGACTATACCTGTACTCTAGAATCTTATTGAAATTACGAATCAAGAGAACTGTACTTGCTCAGCAAAGAGATTCGTATTGCGTGCGGTGACAGTGGCATAGTGGTACGTACTTACCACGGCGGAGGGTATAGTGGTACGTACCACGGCGGGCGGCGCGTGCGGCTGTGGTTCGTCCCGTCGTTTCGCGAACATGTTCCTTAGTCGCGCCATCCCCGACGGACTGGCGCCGCCGCTGCTCGCGCTGGCAGTCGGAAACCAACAACTTGATTATCTTCTGTTTGACGATACTACTCTTAACTTCAAAGAAGCTATCTTTGCGTGACTGTGTGTGTGAGCTTAAATTCGTTGCCAAGTGTTTTAAGTCTTACTTCTACTATCTAACTATTAATATAACTCAGTCCATAATTTTTAACAATTTAATAATCTATTGCGATGGGCAGGACACCTGGCGAGGCGGGAATACGGCCGGTAGACCAGGCCGCCCGTGATAGAGCGGCGGCCCACAGTTAGATGGCGGTCGGTGAGTAGACCAGCGGTCAGTGGGCAGACCAGCTGTCGGTGAGCAGACCAGCAGCTCAATGGTCGGATGACATCATTTCATCGGCGGATGGTCCATGGATGCGGATGGCGCGGGACCGTGAGAGGTGGCGTGAGAGGGAAAAGGCTTCTACCCAACAGTGGGAAAACGTGGGCTGATGATAATCATGATTACGATGTTTTATAGAAACTCAAACGCGAACTTAAAACTAGGTACTGACCTGTCAGTCTGCGGTCTTCCGGAGCCTGCGCCCGCGCCGTGCACCTATATGTAAAACATGCAATCATTTTATATAAAGTTTAGTCAGATACTGAATTAAACATGTTAAATACCCTCGAAATTTTTGCATAAACTTAGCATATCTCAAAAACGGCTCATAAATCTAAGAACACTCAAAAACCAGCTTTAAAATTTAAAAAAACCGCCTTCTAATCGGTTCACTCGTATAAGGGCTACGGTGCCACAGACAGACTCACCCTAACATGTAGAGTGGTCGAACTTATACCACCCCTCTTTTTGTATCGGCGGTTTTAAATAATATCAATACAACAAGTTAAGTAATTGATCAGTTAATCATATCTGGAGGCACCTTCGATCAAGGATAAAACTAAATAGTACATATAACTCTGAAATGTGTCTGGAAAATTAGATGCCCAAATTCTCTATGGGTACTTATTTGCTCGTAGTCTACGCAATTTAAGTAAAACTTTACATTAATGCAATAAGGTTATTATATTATTCGAATATTAGACGTATGGTCGAAATGATGTTTCGCATTTTTCTATTGCTGCTACCATTTTTTTCTGTGGGGACAAATTTTTATTGTGATTTTATACGTAATGCGGATTCTATGGGATTAGGTCGGTGGGAGGCACTCACCCGGTCGTTCCTGCGCAGAGCGGTGAGCCAGTACTTGTCGAGCTCGGCCAACATGGCGGTCGGTGACGTCACCGCCGCCTCGCCCCCCGCGACCCCCGCGACCCCCGCGACCCCCGCTGGCGGCTGCAACAGACAAACAGACATCCGTTCAAATGAGATCCGTCGTGCGACCATTTGGTTCTCAAATGAGATCCGTCGTGCGACCATTTGGTTCTCAAATGAGATCCGTCGTGCGAACATTTGGTTCTCAAAATGAGATCCGTCGTGCGACCATTTGGTTCTCAAATGAGATCCGTCGTGCGACCATTTGGTTCTCAAATGAGATCCGTCGTGCGACCATTTGGTTCTCAAATGAGATCCGTCGTGCGACCATTTGGTTCTCAAATGAGATCCGTCCTGCGACCATTTGGTTCTCAAATGAGATCCGTCCTGCGACCATTTGGTTCTCAAATGAGATCCGTCGTGCGACCATTTGGTTCTCAAATGAGATCCGTCGTGCGACCATTTGGTTCTCAAATGAGTCCGTCATGCAACCATCTAGTTCACAAATGAGATCCGTCTCAGCGACCATTTCGGGCTTTTATAACGGTCCAGCTACTCTAACATTTTGATTGATTATGGACTCCGTAGCGAGGCAATAGAGTTTAATTTGATGAGGGATCCATGCTTGCAACAGTCTGGTTGGACTAGCCATTCTTAATGATTGGCAAAGTTAAGCAACATCGGGCACGGTCAGTCCATGGATACTGCTAGTGGCAATAATCTGAGCGATTCCGTGCTTCGGAAGGCACGCTACCGTATTAATCAACAACAACCGGGACCAACCGTTGGTCCCGGTTGTTGTTGATTAATAAAGTGAAAGTGAATCGTTAAGCCATGTCAGATGCCTTTGGGCGGCCTAAGAACTCTGACACCAGGGGTGACCACTACCTCATACGATTACTACAGTCTCGATAAGGGTCATAATTAGTAGCTACATTCAAAAACCATATAAAAATCCGTTGAGAGTCACCTGCTGGTGTTGTCTCGCGTCGTGCTGCTCGCTCTGCTCCTCCTCCCCCGCTCTGTCCGCGTGCTCCCCCTCCTCCGCCGCTCTGTCCCTTTCTACTCCTAGTAGCACGCGGTTGGAGTACACCTGCCGAACAACAAACAAAAAAATACATTATTTACCTTTGTTCATTGACGTTTTCTTCTCCTCCCTACCGCCAAGTTAAATTTTAACGAAAATAAAATAACGCTCCGTAAATTATAGCTAGCGCCATCTGTTGATAGTTTTCAGTCAACTACCATCTCATAATAATAAAATTATGAACCCAAGTATCATTATTATGTTACTAAATTATTAACTTCATACTATACTACTACTATGCTACTATTTTCTTTTTCAACGCGAGGCTTAACTATTTTCAGGACATAAGGTTTAGATTCCAGATCCTAGAACCTACGAATAAAATCTTTTATCGCCAAAAGTGGCCACTTTATTCATAGGTTCTAGAATGTGGAAATCTTAAGTCCTAAAAATAGTTAAACCTCGCGTTGATAACCTAATGAAGTGTTTTTAGCAAAAAACGCATCCAAAAAAGGTGTGTTTTTATTTTCATTGAAGGCGCTATTTGTGCCTTAAAAAATATTGCAAAAAACATGCAGATTGAAAAGCAGTTAAGTTTCAAGTTATACGCTAAGTTCGTAGCAAAAGGCGCACCTGTTTGAGCTCCTCCTTCTGTTTGCTCAGCATGAACTGTTCCAGAGTGATGAACCCGGCCAGGCTGTCGGGGGCGCGGTGCGCGGGGCGCGGCAGCGGCGGGGCGCGCGGGAGCTCCTACAATCAATCAATCAATCAATCAATCAATCAACAGTGTACAACGTCAACAAAAATGTACAACGTCTTACAAAAGGTCCTAACTCTTTTTACAGGGTAACAGTGATAACCACAGATATACATGTCTGTGGCGATAATTCAGAAAATATACATATATTTGTTCACACACAAATTCATACATTGCTTCGTTAAAACAAAAAGGGCGGTGAGTCAAACTTAATAAACACAAAAACAAATCACAAATTAAAAGTAATCAAAAATACCGCGACACACCTGACACAAAGTCTCCCATGACACTAGCAGCGTTCCCCCGCTGCACCGCCAGGGATATCCTCTGCGCCAGGTATGCCCCGGAACGGTAGTCATAGCCCCGGTTCCTCAGACACCGACCAATCCTCTGCGCCAGGTATGCCCCGGAACGGTAGTCATAGCCCCGGTTCCTCAGACACCGACCAAATCCTCTGCGCCAGGTATGCCCCGGAACGCTAGTCATAGCCCCGGTTCCTCAGACACTGACCAATCCTCTGCGCCAGGTATGCCCCGGAACGGTAATCATAGCCCCGGTTCCTCAGACACCGACCAAATCCTCTGCGCCAGGTATGCCCCGGAACAGTAGTCATAGCCCCGGTTCCTCAGACACCGACCAATCCTCTGCGCCAGGAATGCCCCGGAACAGTAGTCATAGCCCCGGTTCCTCAGAGGACGACCAATCCTCTGCGCCAGGTATGCCCCGGACGGAACGGTAGTCATAGCCCCGGTTCCTCAAACGCCGACCAATTTCCCGTATAAAAGTTCTGCCTTCTTCCGCCCATTCACCCATGGTTTCCACAGACAGTGGCACAAACAAAATTAAATGCAGGTGCATCAACTGACTAAGATAACTTGATAAGATAAAGTAACAATAATTATAGTGTCTTAATGCAAGTCGTTGTTCTTATAAAGAAGCTATAAATAGAGTTGTATTGCTCCATGGAGTATACAGTACACTCAGTACAGACGAATGTTTAAGGCGCCGTGCATAGTGAATCGCCCGCGCGCAAAAAAAAATGTACGAAATCGATTCCTGTATCAAATACACTAAAGTTTAGTGTATTTGATACAGGAATCGATTTCGTTTAGTGACTAAACAAATCGAAAATTTTTACATATCAAACACTAGAATTAGGTGAGACCTATCTAACACAGCCAGTTTCGTCTTGACATTCATAAACATTTTGAAGATATTTTCGCTGAAAAAAAAATAGGCGGCGCACTTCTTTTCAAGCAACATATCTTGCAATCTGTTATGGATATCAAAACTGGCTCGGTTAGATAGCTCTCACCTAATTCTAGTGTTTGATATGAGAAAATTTTCGATTTGTTTAGTGTATTTGATATTGGAATCAGATTTGTGCATTTTTCTTGCGCGCGGGCTAATTCGGAACCCAAAGTTTTTTGTTCGAAAGTCCGTTATTGGCTTAAACTTATCTTTAGACAATATTAAGATACTAATTAAAATATTTTTTATTTTGGTCCAGTAGTTTTGTTTTTATGCGCTAAAATGTTTTGTTCCTATGACCGCCAACAGTATGCAGACCGTCGCGTGAAGGTCATAAAACCGTATCTTTGAAACGTTGTAAAATCCAAACTACTAAACCAAAATAAAAAATATTGAAATTAGTTTCTCAATATTGTCTAAAGATAAGATAAAGCCAATAACGGACTTTTGCACAAAAAACTTTGCCTTCCCAATTCACTATGCACCGCGCCTTAAAAGAATACTAAGGCGCCAGCCACACAGAAGACACGTGAGACGAAGATCTGACCTGACATTTGGCTTTGTCCGCGCCCCATCTCTTCTTCTATGTGTCTTGCATCGCGTCGTCACTTCTATACTTTTTGTATGACAGTGAAATGACAGTAACGTGGCGTGGTGCGTCTGGCGCCTAAAAACTTTTTACATAATAAAGAGTTCATCATCATCATCATGTTCAGCCCACATTTGCCCACTGCCATAGGGTATAGGCCAAGATTATGACCAAGATCGAAAGTAGGTACACTAATTCTTAACATGATTAGAAGATAGTTTGAGTTTGATCAATCAGAAAGTTTTGGTGGGTATAGTCTAGTACGTCACGTCACCCATCTAATGTGAGTGACGATGCCACTGGACGCTATACAGGGTGTTAAAAGACCGCCAACATACCCGAAAGCCACGCATACTAGACACCAAAACAAAGTACTTTTTAGATAAATTATTGCTGGGAAATGATTTTGGTTTTTTAGGTTATAATTTTGAAAAATATTTTATCACGCAATGGACGTGTAACACACAGAAGTCATATTGCGCAAGTGTAGGTATAAGTTTATATTACTTACGCCTGAAGTGCCGAAGTTCAGAATACATTGCGGGTTGCTATTTTAACGTCGTTTTTGGTAAGAAATATGCATAATTTTGATATGGCTTCTTGAGAAGGTATGTTAAGAACTAGATACTGCAAAAAAAAAGTTTAGAAAAGTCCGACTTTGAACCTCATTATCTCGGAAACCGTTGATTTCCCAGGCATGATGAGGACAATACGTGGTTTCCCGCTTTGTTGGCGGTCTTTTAACACCCTGTATAAATCACATCATTACGTAGTTTAGTGCGTCAAATTGCTTATTTCTTTTTATATAAATCTGTCCTAAATATGAGGGCGTTACAAGTTTGTCAGAGTTGCACAAGCGGCCCATCAAACACAAACACTAATGTGGGGTTGGTACACGTAGCGTGAAGAGGGCGTAGGCACCTAGTTTACACATACTCGTAAAGGTATTGTTTATCATAAGAATGTTATTTTTCCGTGACGACATTGTTTACCTTTTACGCTCTTAGTAATGATATATTATATTTAAACATATCCGAGGCATGTAGGACCATGTCCCTACTTCTCTTTCTAACTATAACAGTTTACGCAGCAAGAGAGAGATGGATACTAAGGATAGTGGTGCATGGAGGTATTAAGGCTTGATCTGCTAGTCATGCCGATTAGGTAATGAAAAGTAGTGTTATATTGTTAGTAAAAATATAAAAGTAGAATGTGGCCTTTGTTTGTCGTTGTTTCCACCCCACAATACATCTGTAGTTGTTTTAGAAATGAACAGACGTGCTGGACACTCGAGGATTTAAATAAATGAATTTTAAAAAAACTTAGGTGATACTAAAATAAAACATAAATAATGGCTCAGAGCATAAAAAATGATTCGGGTGAAGTTTTCGCGAAGCTCGACAACTTTGGGCGGTTTCAAGTGTATCAGTATTGTTTAATATTCTTCCCCCTCATGATAGTTGCCATAATGAACGTGAACTATATTTTTGTTGCCGGCGAAACTCGTTTCAGGTGTGTTACCAACGATTTTATTACGAGCGTAAAAAAAATAAAAAAGTTATGAATATTTTTTTAAAGGTTAAAATATTCGCTCGGGACGGGACTTGAAGTTATAAAGGTTTCTTATAAGGTTAAACTTCGCTCGGGACAGGACTTGAACCCGCCACCTCTTGCATACCGTGCAGCCGCTCTACCTAATTGAGCAACCGAGTCATGTAACTGTAGTAGTACCATATTTTTAACCTTATAACAAATATTTATAATATTCCCTAGCACGGGTTAGTGCTTTAGAAAATACAGGGTGTTAAAAGACCGTCAACAGACCCGAAAGGTACGCATACTAGACACCAAAACAAAGGACTTTTTCGATAAATTATTGCTGGGAAATGATTTTGGTTTTATAGGTTATAATGTTGGGAAATATTTTATCACGCAATGGAAGTGTAACGCAGAGAAGTCATACTGCACAAGGGTTGACATAAAGTTGTGTTACTTACGTTCAAAGTGCCGATGTTTAGAATACATTGCGGGTTGCGATTTCAACATCGTTTTATGCAAGAAATATTGAAAATTTTGATATGGCTTCTTGAAAAGAAATGTTAAGTTCTTGATACTGAGCAAATTTCAGCAATAAAAAAAGTTTGAAAAGTCCGACTTTGAACCTCATTATCTCGGAAACCGTTGATTTCCCAGGTATAGTTCCTTGGGCAAAAATGTTCAGTATGATGAGGACAATGCGTGGTTTCCCGCTTTGTTGGCGGTCTTTTAACACCCTGTATAAAAAAAGTTTTCCTCTTAGACATTTTTACACTTTTTTTTATTCACTGGCTGGTACGAATGAGAGATAAAGAAGGCTGTGACTAAATGCATCGTAGTAGGATGGAACCTAGGTAGGGATGTGTAGCGCAATCAACTTTGGTCCTTTTTCATTTTTATACAGCGTCAAGTGGCACCTTCAGTAACACTAGATAGATGAAGTTATACTCTGAACCTGCAGTGCCTGGGACATCATCGATTGACATCAACCAATTTGGTTGTTTGTAAGCGCAATGTACTTAAATCGTTTTATTCTTGTCCATGTCTGAATTCATCATCGTCATCAGCCTGTTAGCACCCACTGCTGAGTAAAGGCCTCTTCATGCCACGCCACCTCTCACGATCCTGTGCCAGACGCAACCACTGTTTTCCTGCTACTTGGGCTATGTCGTCGGACCATCTGGCTGGTGGTCTGCCAACCGATCTCTTCCCCTCTCGGGGTCGCCATTCCGCAATGGACTTTGATGTCTGAATTATTCTCAATCTATTTCAGATGCAAAGTGGCAGCATGTGATGATGAGAATGCCACCGTGGAGAGACCTCAATGGTGGCCCCAGGACCTAGACGACGCTTGTACGAGACCTGTGTTTAGTATCTCCGTCAACGAAACATGCACCAACACAACAATCGTTACAATCGCAGAGAACTGCGACGAATGGATTTATGAGGATGAAAACTCCATCGTCTCTGAGGTTTGGGATATTTATTTACAGTCACACGGTCACAGACAATCTTTTTAACCCGACTTTAAAAAAGATAATACTCATTGAATGACTCAAATCCATCAAGAAATTAAAAAGTTAGAGAAGGTTAAAGTTAAGTTTCATTCGCGTTTTAAACCAAAGAAGCAGTTTTATAGAGACATCAAAAAGAAAATATTCTGTGAAAAAAATATCGAAGTCGCATAAGAAATGACAAACTCATATCAATTTTAATGCACAGGTTCTAAAAACGCGCCCAGCTGGGTTGAATTATATCGTGACATCCCATCCCACCGTTGTACAGTTTTGAGGTAGGTTAAAAGGGCAGCACAATTAAACGTTATAGCTACAGCAAGAAGAAAAGAAAATATCGGCACTCCCCATGGATACTTTGAGAAATATCCTGAGTATTATCTGTACTCGATATTTCCGTGTAGTGAAAAACTATCGATACGAAAAGTATCGATAGGTATAATCCGTGCGGAATCAGAATAATACCTTTTGGAACTGAATCGAAAATGACAGTTCTTGAGTAGCGTCAGTAAAAAAATTGTTAGTTCTACGTTCTATCATAGGGTTATGAAATTTGAAATACACAAAAATTTTTAACGGTTGTAATCTAAAAGGATTCAATGTTATTGCATTAATTGAATAAAACGTGATAAAACTCGAGCAGACGCGCACAGAAAACACAAGCAAGTTTCGACGCGAGTTTCCCATAGACAACTAGAGTTTGCCGAAATGCTGACGCTACAGGACCGCGAGCTTCTCAGTTCCAAGAGGTATTATCCCATTCTGATCCCGCACGGATTATAATTTTAAATTGATGCCGTACGTATCCCCATTAATTGTATGTAGAGCCAGTATTAATGGTAGTCATGGCACGTGCACATCGACAGCTACTCACCCACGTCTATGGTTATGACTGTGTGAAGCTAATTAGTAATTAGAGAGGATCCACTGGGAGGAACTGGCTATAATTTCAATACTATAATTTAATTGACTTTATGATTGTTATTATTATCGAGATTATTAGCCCGGTCGCCTGGCACGTCATTTAGATCGCTGTTTTGAATATTCTTTAGTTTCATAACACATGCAACAAATTACAATTGTGAATTAATAAGATACTTACTAGGCCACGTTCTTTCGATATCTCATAGATGGCGGTAAACAACGGTAGTCTAACCTTCTTCCCTCTGTGGTCCAACTAGGTTGTCAACGCCGATACAGTGGTCTATATTGTAAACTTTTTTGTGTAAACCTTAATGGCTCGATCTGTTCATATCCTTGCCTATAAAAAAAATATGTCTATGCTATCAGTAGACTCTTTACACTGTACCGTTGTTTATCGCCATCTATGAGATATCGAAAGAACGTGGCCTAGAAAGTATCTCATTAGACAACGACATAAATAACGTTGTTTTATCACATAGCTTTTCTTCTAAATCAATTAACGATGTTTTTAATATTCATGATCATTGCATTATCCTTACTTCATTGTACGGAACCCTCTCAACGCGACTTAAACTCGCGCTTGTCCAGTTTTTTCACAGAATCGTTTTCTTTTTCATGTCTCTATAAAACTGCATTCTTGGTTCAAACCACGAATGATCCTCATTATGATAAAATTCTTTTTTTGTTTGAAAGCGTATACTTCCCGTGTGGTTCCGTAAAAAAATTGTGAAGATCTGACTCAACGGACAGCTACAGATCACTCGAATCAGTGCAGTAGCTTAATAACAGTGTACCTTTTCACCAGTGAAGTCGGTGTTTAAAGGTGTTGTTTCACTGTAGTATGGGGCTCAGGCTAAGACTGAAATTTAATTAGGACCAAAAAAGACAGACTATATTTGAATGCTAGACCATCTTTTACCGACCACTCCTCAATATCTTCATTAGGTTCCATGTAAAAAATGTTTTCATTTGATTGCAATGCAACACACACTCAACACTAAAAAAATGGCGACCTCTGTGGTGAGCCGTGTGCACAGAATAGTGGAGCTGTCAGCTGTCAAGCCATAGACTTACCAACACGCACAGGTCACCAACACACAGAACAAACTTCTTTTTTTTAAAATCTGCACAAGTGTCAAAATAAAAATAAATAGTAACCTCAAATGGTAGGATTTGGCCCGTTATGAAACAACACCTTTTTGCTATCCTTTTTGAAGCGAGCTGTGTGACCCGACCCTAGCAATACTGTTTACTTAAAAAAGATGCGTACAAAATCTGTTTAACTCTTCCCCTTCTGTTACAGCTGAACCTAGCATGCGAGCCATGGAAAGCTAATTTAGTCGGCACTATCCACAACGCTGGTATGCTGTTCTCCATGTTCCTAATGGGCTGGATTTCCGACAGGTGATAATGACTTCTACGAGTACTATTATTTCCCTGTTCCATAGTTCTATTCGGGGTAATTAAGTATGTTGTATTTTTCAGATTTGGAAGGAAGCCGTCTATAATAATCTGCTCGGTTGGGGGTTTAGTCGGTTTGGCAAAACTTGTCACGAAGAATTACTACGCGTACTTGGCAATAGAAGCTATCGAGTCTGTCCTCGCTTCGGGACTCTACACTGTTGCCATCGTATTGAGTAAGTTTTAATCACAGTTAAACTATCTCGCTTGATAGGGATTCCCTAACTCTCAATGGTATAATTTATGTTTTATTTCCAGTGATCGAAGTCGGGGGTCGCTCGAAGCGAGTCCTGGCCGGTGTTATTTTCTCTTACGCGTGTTACCTGGGAGAAGTGATATTTGCCTTCATCGCAATAGCCGTCCCTTATTGGAAGCATCTGATACTGATAACATACACTCCGGCGATAATTTTTATTTTTACCGGAATGTTCATCCGAGAAAGCGTCAGATGGCAGATCCTCAAAGATTTGGTAAAACAAGCGAAAAACACACTTATCCTAGTGGCAAGAATAAACAAGATGGACCTTGCCAGTGAAGACATTAACAATATAAGCAACGAAGAGCTGAGATCAAAGTTGAGTATTCAACAACAGGAAAAGAAGGAAAACTTGAAGGAAATTCTGGCTTCCAAAGAGATAATGGTCCGGCTGGCGGTGATGTCATATTGTTTCATGGCGACAGGGTTCGTGTACTACGGTCTGATGGTACAGTCGGTGCTTCTCCCGGGTAACAAGTATCACAACTTCGCCCTGGCCTCACTGGTGTCGTTCCCGGGAGACCTGCTGGCTTGCTACACGTTCGAGAGGTTTGGTCGGCGAGTGTCGTTGCAAGGTGGTTTCTTCGCGTGCGCTATGTTCTTGATCGCACAGGCGCTCTCACCCGAATGTAAGTCTGCTAATGCTGAGTGACATCCTATCCTACTTGATATTATATTTACGAAAGTTTGTAAGTGTGGATGGATGGATATTTGTTACTCTTTCACGCTGAAGCGGCAGAACGGATTCGGATGAAATTTGGAATAGAGATAGCTTAGACATCAGAATAACACATAGGCTACATATTATCACGCTTGAGCAAAGTAAAGCACATATCCTTTTTCTGTAGTCCACGCGGACGAAGTCGCGGGGAAAAGCTAGTTGTAAATATTAACTAACTAAGGCCTTTTTGCATCTATGTAATGAGATGATTTATACAGCGTCCGGTGGCACCTTCACGCACACTAGATGGGTGAAGAGACCACTCGGCGCTGCAGTGCCTGGGACATTGTTTTAGATGGAGCAAATATTATGTTCACACATTTCACCTAAAGCACTCTTCACCCATCTAGTGTGAGTGAAGGTGCCACTGGACGCTGTATAAATCATCTCATTAGGTAGATGCAAAGGCCTTAGTTACATTTCACACATTTGCTGTACAAACAAATTAATGAGATAAATATCATCACTGCAAACAATTTTATGGACATAAATATCCATAAGTAGATATTGTAACCGCTCGTTGTATTTATAATCATACGTTTTGTTGCTTGGGCAAATACTAAATCTTAGAAACAAAATTAAATGACACACTTATTCTGTAAACCATATTTGGTAGGTAGGTAATCGTATGAGGTAGTGGCCACCCCTGCTGTCAGAGTTTTTGGGCCGCCCATGGATCCGTGGATACATCCATCTGATCCCGGGATCAGTAGATACAACTCCGCCCAAAGGGCCTCTGACATGGCTTAAGGATTGTTATTAATCAACAACAACTGGGACCAACGGTTTAACGTGCCTTCCGAAGATATTATTGCCACTAGCGGTCACCCATCCATGGACTGACCGCGGCCGCTGTTGCTAGTTCAACTAGGCTGTGAGCGCTTCCATATTGTGAACATAATACTAAAGAATAAACTAAATCATACAGATACAGTAGATCCTGTAATCGTATGAGGTAGTGGCCACACCTGGTGCCAGTATATCCTGTTAGCTTCACAGGAATTCATAAAATTAAAGATTCCTTTGAGCTATTTGCCGTTGTCCTACAAACAAAATTGCACTTTATTTTTCAGCAATGTGTTGGCTGAAGATAAGTCTTTTCCTTGGCGGCAAGCTGGGAGTGGCGCTGTGCTACACGGGTCTGTTCACGTACAGTTTGGAGCTGTTCCCCACCAGCGTGCGAGGGTCTCTCATCGGGTTCTGCAACATGGCGTCCAGGGTCGGGAGCATGCTGTCTCCCTTGACGCCTCTATTGGTACGATACAGTTCTACCTATCTTGATATGTACCACATACAAACACCAAATATTGGAATAATATTTTAGGCAGCGTCCAGCGCGTCTATTCTCTAAATCAGTGTTTTTCGACCATTTTCATGACGCCACCCCTTACAGTGGAAAAACCTTTCGTAAACCCCTACCAGGGTTTGGTCAGTTATGTACACCTTTAGACCATAACGGAGAGCTCCAAAAACCCTCCTAGCGGTCACTTATACAGGGTGTTAAAAGACCGCCAACAGACCCGAAAGCCACGCATACTAGACACCAAAACAAAGTACTTTTTCGATTAATTATTGCTGGGAAATGATTTTGGTTTTTTAGGTTATAATTTTGAAAAATATTTAATCACGCAATGGACGTGTAACGCTCAGAAGTCATATTGCGCAAGCGTAGGTATAAGTTTATGTTACTTAAGCATGAAGTGCCGATGTTTAGAATACATTGCGGGTTGCAATTTTAACGTCGTTTTTGGTAAGAAATATTCATAATTTTGATATGGCTTCTTGAGAAGGTATGTTAAGAACTAGATACTGAATACATTTCTGCAAAAAAAAAGTTTTGAAAAGTCCGACTTTGAACCTCGTTATCTCGGAAACCGTTGATTTCGCAGGCATAGTTCCTTGGGCAAAAATGTTCCTTATGATGAGGACAATACGTGGTTTCCCGCTTTGTTGGCGGTCTTTTAACACCCTGTATGTATAACACCCATCTTTTTTATGTCGAGGGTTATAAAGCCACGACTCACCTAATCCAGTTCAATCATAAATACTAGTACTTTTTATGGCACAAAGGTCATTTGATGAAAGAGGCGTTTGTTTCAGGGAATGCAAGTGAAAATGCTCCCGTCGGTTCTGTTCGCGTCGGCTGCCGTGGGAGCCGGCCTGTTGCTGCTCCTTACGCCTGAGACCAAAACCCTGCCGCTATTCGATACGATAGCACAAATAGAGAGCAAGGCTTCAACGACTAGACAAGAACTTGTGTAATTATTATTGGACAACACGTGTGTTACAAAACATCCTACAGTCTGTCTATTAACTCTAGAAATTAAATGGCAACAATTTTTCATAGTAAACCCGACCACTTTTCGGATTTACTATGAAAAATTGTTGCCATTTAATTTCTAGAGTTAATGGACAGACTGTAACTCGGTACAAAACTAGTTCACGACACGCGCTCCCTACCAGTTCAGTAGTAAATCATCCCTCATATTAGATTAGTTACTTTTTTTTTTACTACGCGAAGCAAAAAGGAGGGTTATGATTTTAGCAGCGTATGTTTGTATGTATGTGTGTATGTATGTATGTATGTATGTATGTATGTATGTATGTGTGTATGTTTTGTGTTCATCTGTTCCCTCGCAGAGCCTAAACTACTCGGCCGATTTCAACAAATGAGGTGTTGTTGGATTTGTCTTAATCACCCAGGTAACATAGGATAGTTTAATGTTGAAAAAAAACAAGATGGCGGCTGTGCTGCGCCCTAAAGTGGTGGACCTAAAAATAAAAATCTTTGGATACCATCGTCATGGGTATCAAATCAAAGGGCTTTAAAAAACCTTTTTAAAAATGTATAATACATGTAGCGTCAGCATAACAAATAGAACAAAAAATACCAAAATGTGTTTTTTTTTTATGCCCTTCGTGGTTCTATTCTGGATGATCGTCCAAAATGACTTACTAAAAAGCTCAAAAAAAATTGAATTTAAAAACTAAAACCCGACTACTAAAAGGCGTAAAACAAGACCTGCTTATCCTTATAATAGACTCATAGATAAAATTAATCGTAGTCGGAGGACACCAGATTCGCATTTGATAAACCGATGGCCTCCGACTACGATTAGTTTTATCTATGAGTCTATTATAAGGATAAGCAGGTCTTGTTTTAAGCCTTTTAGTAGTCGGGTTTTAGTTTTTAATTTCTTGGACAATATAACAGTTATTAGTTTTCATAAACAGTCATATCATTATAATGTATCCCCGTACAAAGGTGATATCAATCAATGCGAATTCACTGGATGGCTCAGTGAACGATGTTTGCATAATAATACATTATGCTCCATATTTATTCTCAGAGATATTTTTGTTTTCTAGTGTATTTGCTATTTCGTAAGTTGCTGCTGTATAAGTTATATGGGGTGACCGTGTGTCTACTAAGTGTGTCTACTTTAATAAATGAATCTTATCTTTGACTGACGAAAGTTGTTTGCAAACAAATTGTTTAACTTTGTGGTGAAACACTTAAGTATGAAACACATGTTTAGCACAAAAATAGGTTAGACGTCAAGTCTGTTATCTGTGTTGTTGTTCGGTATAAAAGTTGTACAAACAAGAATGTTTAGATTGCGTAACTCATTTCTTTCGACCAGTAATAATGTCTCTATTTGAAGTGGCGGATTATTTACGATTTTTTGTTCGCCTGTCTTCCCAATGTTGGGTCCACCCCAGCAAAATTATTGTGAGATCGTCCCTCCATCTCCATCTTGGTCTGACACGGCACCTGTGACTGACTGACGACGAGTGGTTTCTAGATGGTGGCGATTTTACATGGCCAGACCAATGACATGAGGGCTACCGTTTTACATGGCCAGCCCAATGACATGAGGGCTACCGTTTTAATGCTCACTACTTCGCGCCACTGTCGAGTAACGTCTTGAAGTATAGCTCTTTCATATTACATAGGACCTAATTCATTTTAATAAAACGAAAGTTATTTTAAACGGAAAAAAAAAATACTGAAATTAAAATCATATTTAATACCTACCTTAAAAATGTACCGATAAAACACATCGAGCAAGCCCCGTGTTGTTCGAAAATTAAAGAACACAATTTTCCGAAAGATACAACTGTTTCAAAGCAGTGGTTACTAGCCGCGGGACAATAACTATTTGCCAAAATAATGTCAGGTATTGCAAAATATTCACAAAATTATTCCCAAAAAAGGTTTTAAAAATACCCCTGTAGCCCATACAAACAGTGACATTTCTGACCACACGCAACATTACGCCTATGGCGGCAAATCTAAGCGCGGCAGCCCTCATTATCTAGCGTTTTAGCAACACCCATACAAACCATGCGGTTTAGGGGTGTCAAGCAACTATGTTTTGTAAATAAGAGAGAGATGTATAGCCTGTACAATTGTACATGTCCCACTAGCTGGGCAAAGGCCTTATCTCAGAGAAAAAAAAAAAAAATAAAAAAAAGTAAATATTCTAAGAAAATAACTTAAAAAAAAACTGTTGCAACTTAGTTGTCGTGTGCAGCGCATCGTGGTTTCGTAAAGCTGCCAAAATGCTGCATTCTAAAGACAAATATATCTGTTCAAAGAATGATTTATACCTGTTCAGTCTGTTCATACCCATTCAACCTGTTCAGTCTGTTCATACCTGTTTAGTCTGGTCATAGCTTTTCAGTTTGTTCATACCTGTTCAGTCTGTTCATGTAGGAATGTATCCTCGTACAAAGGTTCAACGAATGATTCATACCTGTTCAGTCTATTCATTCATACCCATTCAACCTGTTCAGTCTGTTCATACCTGTTTAGTTTGGCCATAGCTTTTCAGTCTGTTCATGTAGGAATATGATAAACATAAAAAGGTTGTATTCGATATTCTCTATGAACTTGACTATCAAATTGTTAGTGTCTGCTTGTCATCCATGTACTGAACACTGAATCCTAATTAAAGCTCCATTTATTGTTTCCTGCCGCATATCCAGCGTTTAATTCCATCAGTTTATACCTGTTCAGTCGTTCTGACCTGTTCAGTCTGTTTATACCTGTTCAGAATGTTCATACCTGTTCTGTTTGTCCATACCTGTTAAGTCTGTTCATACCTGTTCTGTTTGTCCATACCTGTTAAGTCTGTTCATACCTGTTCTGTTTGTCCATACCTGTTAAGTCTGTTCATACCTGTTCAAAGTCCAGCAGGTTGGGATTGGAGGCGTGTATGTAGTGTATGGGCGCGGGCGCGGGCGCGGGCGGTGCGCGGGGCGCGGGGGCGGGGGCCGGGGCGGGGGTAGCTCGTCGGTAGTGCTCCGCGGGCGCCGGCGCCAGGGTCGGCCGCTGGAACAACGAAACAAACAAACAATCAAGCTTTATGGAACGAGCGAGCGAAGTTCTCCGAGTCTACTCTTGAACATGTATCAATGTTCGTCCGACGATAACTTGAGTTGGTCGCATCGTCATGAAAATTTTTAAATCGAACATGAGCCAAATCGATCGAGGGGTTGCCAAGATATGGGTCTGTAATTAGTACATTAGTGCCGTGATCTGTAATGGGTGTGTTTCTGGCGCGCTTAAGATAGCCGACAGAGCGCAGCTCAAGCCCATCACAGCGTGGTCGGCATTGCAGCCCTTGATGGACAAGCTGGAATGAAGGCCGAGACCGAAGATCCAGGCCTTTATAGCGCGGACAGCAAGGGCTGCAATGATTACCAAGCTTGAAGGCCGAGAGCGTAGCTAAGCTAAGCTCGATGCCATCACAGCGTGGCCAGCAGCGCACTCACTGCGAACCAAGGCTTGTTATGGCGCTTTACTAACAATGTGAGTAATTTAAATATAACTAGCTTTGCTTTTCTTTCGATCCGCGCCGGTGTATGTATTACCTTCACAGTCCGATCGTCCTTGTTCCACCTCGCGAAGATGGAGCGGAGGGTCTTGCGGTCCAGACTGGCCGCCCCCGCCGCCCCGGCCCCCGCCCCAGCCGCCCCCGCAGGCTCCGCGGTCCTGTGACCAAAGACCACGTATTGATAGATAAACAATCTGACAATCGCAAACCCAGACATTCCCTCCCGCTCCAGTTTGGTAGGGTAAATTCATGATGGATGGTCACAGGTCAAAAAAATCTTATTTTTATGATTACAAATGGCGGTCTTATCACTGAAAGCGATCTGGGGGGTTACCCTTGACCCTATTGCGATTAAATTGAAAAAGTTTTAAAATTAATTTCTCTTTAAATTCGCATAGTAATGCTTTGATTTTAAATACTTTGTAATGTTTATTCAAAGTTAAGGCTGTTTTATTCAATAAAAACACAAAATGCGTCTTAATTTGTAAAATATTAAATTTTGTAAATTGCGCCATATTGCGGCCGTATTGGAAAAATGCGTCAAGGGTAGAGGGGCTGTTCCATACAACCATTGGATTGACAGATTCTAGTCTTCTTTGATTATGTTTTATCAAAATTGGTTAATAATTTGAGATATTATGAGATAAAATGTCGGGGGTATTTAATTATTTTTACTCAAAAAAGCTCGTAATGTGGACATTAATTCGACAACCTTCTTTGAGCAAAGTCGGACTTGCGGGCTACTTGGATTAGGCGCCAGAAAAGTTGTATGGAATTTCATTAATGTCGTGTTTTGCGGCCAGAAAAACTGTATGAAAATCCATTAATGTCGAGTTTTGTTTCATAAATAGAACTCAAACATCAGGTGCAAAAAGTATTTATTTAGAATTGGGCTGTATGGGTACTGGCAGTCGACACATTGCACAGAAAAAAAAAGCGCGGCCATATTGTTTTCGACTTTTCGCGCGTTGTTCGAAGTGATTTTTTTCTGTGTTTTTGTTGAAAAAGTGAACTCTCAAAGCGACGAATCCTCGGATTTAATGTGTTTAATACCGCCGGACATTCAAAAGCAAGCGAAATTAGTAATTGGAAATTTATTGCCACCGAAGTCAAAAGAAAAATACAAGCAAGCTTACGAACAAAAAGTTTGCGGTATGGAAAATCTACGACAAATGGTAAGCTAATTAAATTACTATTTCAATTACTATTCTAATTAATATTTTAATTACTCGCATTGTTTGAGTAAAGCACTATACAAGCCTTGGTCTGCAATGAGTGCGCTTCTGGCCACGCTATGATTGCCTCGAGCTTAGCTTAGCTACGCTCTCGGCCCTCAAGTTTGGTCATCATTGCAGCCCTTGCTGGCCGCGCTATAAAGGCCTCGACCTTCGGTCTCGGCCTTCATTTCAACTTGTCCATCAAGGGCTGCAATGCTGACCGCACTGTGAGGGCCTTGAGCTGCGCTACGCTGCGCTCGTCGGCCATCAAAAGCGCGCCAGAAACGCACTCATTACAAATCGCGGCAGTAATGTACTATTATTTATTGGGTATACAAGGTGTTGTTTTTGTAAAGTGACACCCGACTCAGGGGTGATTATTTACAATATACTGAAGCAAAAAAAAAACATTAAATTGCGGCCTCCCTTACTATTAACTAACGCTTCCGTATTGTTTAGACTTTGGTACATTCGAGGATTCACGATCGACAAGTACAAAGTTTTGTTTCCCTACTACGTCGATGGTAGTTACCTGGTGGTAAGTTTCTTGAGCGAGTTGAACTTGGACTTGTCCTTGTCCTTGTCTCTCTCTCGCTCGCGGTGGCTCTCCCTGTCTCGCTCTTTATCGTCGTCGTCAGACTCGTCCGAGTAGTCCGTCTCCGAGAATTGCTTCGAATCGTCGCCCTGAAAGTGAACACACAATAGTTATTTTTTATGCAAGAATGCAAAAGTGTTGTTTACTTCGAGTGCGAAGGTTTCTAAGCTTGAATACCGGGCGAAGGTTTCTAGCTTGAATACCGGGCGAAGGTTTCTAAGCTTGAATACCGGGCGAAGGTTTCTAAGCTTGAATACCGGGCGAAGGTTTCTAAGCTTGAATACCGGGCGAAGGTTTCTAAGCTTGAATCACGAGCATAGCAAGGGATTCACAGGTATGAGACGCAAATAATGTTGCAACCATGCGAAATCTCACGTCAGCGAGGATATTTAAATGCAAGAAGAACAACTCAAAAGGTAGAGCCATCAAGTAAAAATTTCGAATATTTCTTCGAAGTTCGTTTTTCAGGGTTCCGTACCTCAAAATGTTAAACGGAACCATTAAGCTGTGGCTGCTGTTATGTAGCCAAGCCGTCATGGCTGTGAGTCGCTCAGTAGAACCATGAGCCCAGGTGGTAGCTACACTCACCAAGGTGCTGGTCCCTCCCTGCGCGGCCGCCTGTAGCTGCTGTAGCCAAGCCGTCATGGCTGCGCGTGAGTCGCTCGCTCAGTAGAACCATGAGCCCAGGTGGTAGCTACACTCACCAAGGTGCTGGTCCCTCCCTGCGCGGCCGCCTGTAGCTGCTGTAGCCAAGCCGTCATGGCTGTGAGTCGCTCGCTCAGTAGAACCATGAGCCCAGGTGGTAGCTACACTCACCAAGGTGCTGGTCCCTTTCTGCGCGGCCGCCTGTAGCTGCTGTAGCCAAGCCGTCATGGCTGTGAGTCGCTCAGTAGAACCATGAGCCCAGGTGGTAGCTACACTCACCAAGGTGCTGGTCCCTCCCTGCGCGGCCGCCTGTAGCTGCTGTAGCCAAGCCGTCATGGCTGCGCGTGAGTCGCTCGCTCAGTAGAACCATGAGCCCAGGTGGTAGCTACACTCACCAAGGTGCTGGTCCCTTTCTGCGCGGCCGCCTGTAGCTGCTGTAGCCAAGCCGTCATGGCTGTGAGTCGCTCAGTAGAACCATGAGCCCAGGTGGTAGCTACACTCACCAAGGTGCTGGTCCCTCCCTGCGCGGCCGCCTGTAGCTGCTGTAGCCAAGCCGTCATGGCTGTGAGTCGCTCAGTAGAACCATGAGCCCAGGTGGTAGCTACACTCACCAAGGTGCTGGTCCCTCCCTGCGCGGCCGCCTGTAGCTGCTGTAGCCAAGCCGTCATGGCTGTGAGTCGCTCAGTAGAACCATGAGCCCAGGTGGTAGCTACACTCACCAAGGTGCTGGTCCCTCCCTGCGCGGCCGCCTGTAGCTGCTGTAGCCAAGCCGTCATGGCTGTGAGTCGCTCAGTAGAACCATGAGCCCAGGTGGTAGCTACACTCACCAAGGTGCTGGTCCCTCCCTGCGCGGCCGCCTGTAGCTGCTGTAGCCAAGCCGTCATGGCTGTGAGTCGCTCAGTAGAACCATGAGCCCAGGTGGTAGCTACACTCACCAAGGTGCTGGTCCCTCCCTGCGCGGCCGCCTGTAGCTGCTGTAGCCAAGCCGTCATGGCTGTGAGTCGCTCAGTAGAACCATGAGCCCAGGTGGTAGCTACACTCACCAAGGTGCTGGTCCCTCCCTGCGCGGCCGCCTGTAGCTGCTGTAGCCAAGCCGTCATGGCTGTGAGTCGCTCAGTAGAACCATGAGCCCAGGTGGTAGCTACACTCACCAAGGTGCTGGTCCCTCCCTGCGCGGCCGCCTGTAGCTGCTGTAGCCAAGCCGTCATGGCTGTGAGTCGCTCAGTAGAACCATGAGCCCAGGTGGTAGCTACACTCACCAAGGTGCTGGTCCCTCCCTGCGCGGCCGCCTGTAGCTGCTGTAGCCAAGCCGTCATGGCTGTGAGTCGCTCAGTAGAACCATGAGCCCAGGTGGTAGCTACACTCACCAAGGTGCTGGTCCCTCCCTGCGCGGCCGCCTGTAGCTGCTGTAGCCAAGCCATCATGGCTGTGAGTCGCTCGCTCAGTAGAACCATGAGCCCAGGTGGTAGCTACACTCACCAAGGTGCTGGTCCCTCCCTGCGCGGCCGCCTGTAGCTGCTGTAGCCAAGCCGTCATGGCTGTGAGTCGCTCAGTAGAACCATGAGCCCAGGTGGTAGCTACACTCACCAAGGTGCTGGTCCCTCCCTGCGCGGCCGCCTGGAGCTGCTGTAGCCAAGCCGTCATGGCTGTGAGTCGCTCAGTAGAACCATGAGCCCAGGTGGTAGCTACACTCACCAAGGTGCTGGTCCCTCCCTGCGCGGCCGCCTGTAGCTGCTGTAGCCAAGCCGTCATGGCTGTGAGTCGCTCAGTAGAACCATGAGCCCAGGTGGTAGCTACACTCACCAAGGTGCTGGTCCCTCCCTGCGCGGCCGCCTGTAGCTGCTGTAGCCAAGCCGTCATGGCTGTGAGTCGCTCAGTAGAACCATGAGCCCAGGTGGTAGCTACACTCACCAAGGTGCTGGTCCCTCCCTGCGCGGCCGCCTGTAGCTGCTGTAGCCAAGCCGTCATGGCTGTGAGTCGCTCAGTAGAACCATGAGCCCAGGTGGTAGCTACACTCACCAAGGTGCTGGTCCCTCCCTGCGCGGCCGCCTGTAGCTGCTGTAGCCAAGCCGTCATGGCTGTGAGTCGCTCAGTAGAACCATGAGCCCAGGTGGTAGCTACACTCACCAAGGTGCTGGTCCCTCCCTGCGCGGCCGCCTGTAGCTGCTGTAGCCAAGCCGTCATGGCTGTGAGTCGCTCAGTAGAACCATGAGCCCAGGTGGTAGCTACACTCACCAAGGTGCTGGTCCCTCCCTGCGCGGCCGCCTGTAGCTGCTGTAGCCAAGCCGTCATGGCTGTGAGTCGCTCGCTCAGTAGAACCATGAGCCCAGGTGGTAGCTACACTCACCAAGGTGCTGGTCCCTCCCTGCGCGGCCGCCTGTAGCTGATGTAGCCAAGCCGTCATGGCTGTGAGTCGCTCGCTCAGTAGAACCATGAGCCCAGGTGGTAGCTACACTCACCAAGGTGCTGGTCCCTCCCTGCGCGGCCGCCTGTAGCTGCTGTAGCCAAGCCGTCATGGCTGTGAGTCGCTCGCTCAGTAGAACCATGAGCCCAGGTGGTAGCTACACTCACCAAGGTGCTGGTCCCTCCCTGCGCGGCCGCCTGTAGCTGCTGTAGCCAAGCCGTCATGGCTGTGAGTCGCTCAGTAGAACCATGAGCCCAGGTGGTAGCTACACTCACCAAGGTGCTGGTCCCTCCCTGCGCGGCCGCCTGTAGCTGCTGTAGCCAAGCCGTCATGGCTGTGAGTCGCTCAGTAGAACCATGAGCCCAGGTGGTAGCTACACTCACCAAGGTGCTGGTCCCTCCCTGCGCGGCCGCCTGTAGCTGCTGTAGCCAAGCCGTCATGGCTGTGAGTCGCTCGCTCAGTAGAACCATGAGCCCAGGTGGTAGCTACACTCACCAAGGTGCTGGTCCCTCCCTGCGCGGCCGCCTGTAGCTGCTGTAGCCAAGCCGTCATGGCTGTGAGTCGCTCGCTCAGTAGAACCATGAGCCCAGGTGGTAGCTACACTCACCAAGGTGCTGGTCCCTCCCTGCGCGGCCGCCTGTAGCTGCTGTAGCCAAGCCGTCATGGCTGTGAGTCGCTCGCTCAGTAGAACCATGAGCCCAGGTGGTAGCTACACTCACCAAGGTGCTGGTCCCTCCCTGCGCGGCCGCCTGTAGCTGCTGTAGCCAAGCCGTCATGGCTGTGAGTCGCTCGCTCAGTAGAACCATGAGCCCAGGTGGTAGCTACACTCACCAAGGTGCTGGTCCCTCCCTGCGCGGCCGCCTGTAGCTGCTGTAGCCAAGCCGTCATGGCTGTGAGTCGCTCGCTCAGTAGAACCATGAGCCCAGGTGGTAGCTACACTCACCAAGGTGCTGGTCCCTCCCTGCGCGGCCGCCTGTAGCTGCTGTAGCCAAGCCGTCATGGCTGCGCGTGAGTCGCTCGCTCAGTAGAACCATGAGCCCAGGTGGTAGCTACACTCACCAAGGTGCTGGTCCCTTTCTGCGCGGCCGCCTGTAGCTGCTGTAGCCAAGCCGTCATGGCTGTGAGTCGCTCAGTAGAACCATGAGCCCAGGTGGTAGCTACACTCACCAAGGTGCTGGTCCCTCCCTGCGCGGCCGCCTGTAGCTGCTGTAGCCAAGCCGTCATGGCTGCGCGTGAGTCGCTCGCGAAGTAAAAGCAGGAGCCCAGGTGGTACACTTTCCATGCGTGTGCGCGTGATTTCACCTGCAAGCAGAATTTGTAATCTTTGTGAGTTTGCACCTCAAGAGGGAACGCGGGTAACCTCAACTCCATACAAAAGAGGAAACAGGTCTCCCTTTTTACCCGACTACGCGAAGCAAAAAGGAGGGTTATGATTTTAGCAGCGTATGTATGTATGTATGTATGTTTGTGTGTTCATCTGTTCCCTCGCAGAGCCCAAACTACTCGGCCGATTTCAACAAATGAGGTATCGTTGGATTCGTCTTAATCACCCAGGTAACATAGGATAGTTTAATTTTGAAAAAAACCAAGATGGCGGCTGTGCTGCGCCCTAAAGTGGTGGACCTAAAAATAAAAATTATCGGATACCATCGTCATGGGTATCAAATGAAAGGGCTTTAAAATACCTTTTCAAAAATGTATAACACATGTAGCGTCAACATAACAAATAGAACAAGAAATTCCAAAATGTGTTTTTTTTTTGCCTTTCTTGGTTCTATTCTGGGTGATCGTCCAAAATGACTTACTAAAAAGCTCAAAAAAAAATAGAAGTTAAAAACTAAAACCCGACTACTAAAAGGCTTAAAACAAGACCTATTTATCCTTAAAATAGACTCATAGATAATTAATCGTAGTCGGAGGACACCACATTCGCATTTGATAACCGATGGCCTCCGACTACAATTAATTATCTATGAGTCTATTTTAAGGATAAATAGGTCTTGCTTTAAGCCTTTTAGTAGTCGGGTTTTAGTTTTTAACTTCTATTTTTTGTATTTTTTGTATGGAGCAGCCGGTTACCCGCGTTCCGTCTTAATACTAATTGATCATTGATGTTGCCGTATTCGACAGACGCGCGAAGTGGGTAAAGCTAACTCTGATCTGGAATTGCCGCTCTAATTGTTGTTGTTTTAGGTGCGTAACAAAGTTTAGAACATATAACTTGAGAGGATAAAGATGAAATATGTAACTTTGTAAACCACAGAAGTTCCACAGGGATGTGTTTTAGGACCTGTCCTGTTCCTGTTATATGCGGCAAGTACGCACTTCGGCCTGCGGCAGATATAGATAAGTAGGACGGTTAGAGCTACGCTAAGATAAATTTATTGTTCGTTTAACGCACTTATGCCAAGCTTGATAAGAGGTGTCTTTGTGTATCGCAAACTGAGCAGCAGCATTGAGCAGCACAGTTTATCATACTGCCGTTACGTCGGGCACGCCATCAGCAGCACACAGTACCTCTGGCGCGGGCGCGGCAGTAGCGAGCGGCAGGCGCAGCGCGGCGGCGGCGCGGGCTGCACCCTGGTGCGTGTATGCGAGCAGCACGGGCGGGTGTGTCAGCAGCAGCAGGTCCCGCGCCGCCCAGCGCCAGCACGCGCCCGCCCGCCCCGCACGGACCCGCTGCCAGGCGCCGCCCGCCCACACCGCCGCGGGCAGCGCCAGCGACATCGGCACCTGACGACCCTCTGGAACGATAACCACACCGAGCAGATTTACTGGCTGTTTTAGCAAACTCAACACGCTCACTACTTGATAATATATGAAGGATAGGCCACTGTTGCAGCATTTCAAAATTCCTAGCTCTGAGGTTATTCAACCAATTCCTCATACTCCGTGCAATTTTAGTGGTTTCAAAGCCGAAGGTATTTTGTTGCACTCGTGATTCTGAACCAAATTACAAAATTTCTTTCCAAAACGCGCGAAAAAAAAATTCACTTCTCCATACAAATGGTGTCGTTTGGCGATAGCCGTTTGAATTGGAAAGTATTTTTTTTGCTCGTTTTGAAGTAAAATTTTGGAATTTGGCTCAGAATCACGAGTGCAACTAAATACCTTCGGCTTTAAAACCATTAAATTCCACGGTGTATATCAGAGATTTTTCCGCCCATACAAGATGTGTAGAAAACCTGTTCGAAAATGATACACGGGACTAACGCATAAAGCAGTGTTTATCATTTTTGATACACAATGTTTTATGTAGCAGGTATCGATAATGATATTGGCGCAGAGCGTGTTAAGCTTCATCAACAGTAGCGTCGTGGCGGGAAGTGCACAATTTCGACAGGTTTTTCGATTTTGTAGCTAATTTTGTTCAACGATTTTTCTTTCACGGCAATAAAATTGTATTCATCTCATACACTCAGCATAATCCAATAAGAATAAGAATAAGAATAAGAATAATTTATTTTAGCAAAATGCATGCACAATATACATTAGTATTATGAATCAAATAAGAGGAATTACAGAGAAAAAGGTATAGTTAGGTACATTGCAGATCTACTTCATGATGATTAAAATGCATGTTGTTAATGGTGATCCCCACACTAGGCCTAGCCTGTATCGTGGGAACCATAAAAACGCTTACAAGAAAAAGTTTTAGCCGTTGACTTACTGAGGTAAGCAAGTACCTTATCTATAATGGTGAGTAAGTATATTATAAAAATTTCAAATAAACATTCAATGTAATATTTTGTTGATAAGATTAAACATGTTGATTTAAAGTAATGATAAAATAGATTGAAACTTGAAAAATTACAAAATTGACAAAATCTTATTTTAAAATGACAATTTTTTTTATTTTAGTGGACAATAGGACAATGTGAGAGAGTTTGTGTGTGTGTGAGAGAGAGGGTGAGTGTGTGTGTGAGGGTGTGTGCGAACGATTAGTGTGGTACTACTACTTCACGACTACAAGTAATTCTTCGGTAGTATCATAATTTAATGTCAGGAGATACTTTGTGACTTGGTTCTTTGCTTCTTTTACACTGGCACTCTTGATGGGGCAAAGTTTAACAATTCTGTTGTAAATAAAGGAAGAAGCGTAATAAACGAAACGGTGTGCAAAACTGGTGTCGACCAACGGAGTGAATATATGAAACACTCTTTTGGTGAGTAAGTGGGCATATTCGGGGGAGTTTAGTACTCGTTTATGGGTACCGAGGACTATGCTCAAAATGTATAGTTGTCGTACTCTCAGCAATTGACAATCTTCGTGAAGGAGATCGGTTGGGTATCTACGGGACCTCTTGCACATAACCTTCAGAACTGCGCGTTGTGATCTTTCGACATTTATCATAATTGTCTTACTGGATCCACCCCAGACTGGGATGCTGTACGTTATAAGGGATTGACATAATGTGAGATAAATTGTTTTTAGAAGATTTTTATCGGCACTATTTCTTAAGGACTTCATTATGTGAATCACCTTGCGAACCCTTCCCGATAGCGCATTAACGTGTGGGCCAAAAGTTAGACGCTCGTCCAGCAAAACACCCAAATAACGAATACTTTCGATACGCTGGATGCCCGGACAAGAGCACGATTGACTATCGTGATCCACACAATGGTGTACTTTTATCTCCGGTGAGACCTGAGGGTCAGTAGCAGCTGTGATGTGAAATGATAGGTATTTGGTTTTACCAGTGTTGAGAGTGAGCAGGTTTTCATCCAGCCACTTGGCGATCTTACGCATGCCAAGTTCGGCATGACTGAAAACTTCTGGCCACGATTCACCATTAAAAATCAGCGCCGTATCGTCGGCGTAGCAAACTATCTCAGCGCCGAGTGATGGGATGTTAACAATATCGTTCATGTACGCTATAAAAAGAGTCGGGCCCAGTATGCTACCCTGTGGCACGCCTACGTTCATATGTTGTTGGTCACTGAGATAGGTTCCAATTTTCACGCATTGTCTTCGTCCAGTGAGGTAGCTGTTGAACCAATCCAGAGCAAGTCCTCTTATGCCTAGAGCTTCAAGTTTCCTTATCAGAATCGGAACAGAGACCGTGTCGAAGGCTTTGGCCAGGTCTAGGAAGACGCCCAAGCATCTCTCACCGGAGTCTAGGTGTTTGGCCACCAGGTCCACCAGAAGTGAGACTGCATCCTCCGTTGACTTTCCTCTACGAAACCCAAACTGTCTCGCATTGATAGCACCTGTCTTCTCAAAGAAACTTACCAAACGATTGTTAGCGACTTTCTCGAGGACTTTGGATACTATGCTTACTAAGGAGATAGGTCTGTAGTTGCTTGGGGTGTCCCTAGGTCCAGACTTGTGAATTGGTGATACAGATGCAGTTTTCCAAGGGCCAGGAAATACACCGCTTGAGAGACTTAAATTTACTATGTGGGCTAGTGGATCTACGACCGAGTCAATACAGCGCTTCAACAAAGGAGCTCTTATGTTGTCGGTGCCTGGCGCACTTTCTTCCTTCAGCTGTTTTATTATTTTACTAATTTCTGACGAGTCGGTTGGGTGAAAAAAGAAAGAGTCCAGATGTGCACTTGCGTCTACTTTAACTGCTGCTGCGAGACGGTCCTCCTGTGTATTGAGCTTGGTAAGTATTTCGTTGGCCAATTTTTCTCCTACCGTAGCAAAGTACTCGTTGGCTTTATTTAGGCTCTTTACTACTGTAACGGATGGATCTATTAAGTTTGCTGCATCACTTCCTTTCCTGTTTGTTTGATAAATACTTTTAATTACTTTCCACAGCTTTTTTGGTTCCGACTTGCTATCCTCTAACATTTTCCGTTCGTGAGCTGATTTAAGACGATGTAAGAGATCGTTACAAAAATTTCGATACCTGAGAAATGTTACTTTGACAATTGGGTCATTAGGTTTTTTTCTATATTTTAGGTGTAATTGGTCTTTGTGCTTCATACAACGTACTAGCCCTGGAGTTATCCACGGTTTTAAGTTGTATTTGGTTCTACTAATACGTACTTGGGAGCTGTGTTTTGCTACTGCGGCATTAAGTAAGGATGTAAACTCGGTGACTGCTTCGGACGCGTCTGTGTGGCCAGTAATTACTGACCAGTCTACGTTACGTAGATCGTCCGATATTGCCTCGTAGTCAATTTTAACGATATATCTGTTATGTTTGCGTTTTTCTCTAATTTCCAGCTGAATACCAATCATGACAAGATCGTGGTCAGTTACAGCCGTGGTACAAATCACGGATTCCACCCTGTCACAAAGTATTGTTCTCACAAAAATGTGGTCCAAACACGTTTTGAGCCGAGTAGGTTTAGTTATGGCTGGTATAAGGCCCGATTCAGCCAATAAACATAGATATTCATCCCGTGAAGAGTCTGTGTCACCTGGCAGAATATTGATGTTTGTGTCGCCGCAAAGAACAAGTGAAGTTTGGTGTTTAAGTTTGGTGACTAGAATGTCCAATGAAGACATAAAAGCATCAGTGCATGATTCTGACGGCGATCGATATATCCCTACGATAGTAGGGCCTTGTGGTATGTCAACAACCAGGCAGTTAGCATCATCGAATTCTGGCTCGTAAGCCGATGCGGACCAAAGCTCTTTAACGTAGATTACTACACCACCGTTTTGGTTTGTATTTTTTTCTGTATGGAAAGTGTTGTAGCCATCCATCCCTTTAATTAGTGAGCACTTCTCCAACCAGCACTCCGTCAAAATAATAGCATCAAATTCAATGTTTAACCGATTGAGAGCAACTAAGAAAGCATCGAAATTTTTGGAGATACTGCGTATATTAAATGTGAGTATTTTCAAGTTAAACTTTGAGTCAATAATGTGTTTGCATGCTTCTACGGACTCCAGCTTGTGGCAGCTAATATTTAGAAGGTCATCTATGTGTTGTGTTATGTCGTTATTCATTTTTGTAAAGGTTTGTTTTAAAAAACACAATATAAAGCTTATTTGTGTGAAGATTTATAGCTAGCCACGAGCTGGGCAGGAGAATGAGAGTTTGTAAATTTAAATAGCATGGTATTTTTATAGGAGTGTGATAGACTTTTAGTAGACAGGTTAGACGTGCATTATTTGCAATTCCATGAGTCATAGAATAGTAGTTTTTGAAGATTGTATATGAGTTATGTCTGTTGAAGTGTGAGTAATTATGTGTGTGTGTTGCGGTGTTTGTAAGATTGTTGTATTTGTATTTCGTGTGGAAGTTGGGTGCCGCTGTCCTTTTACAGTAGGCAGATAGTAAAGGAGAAAGCAAATCTAACAGTTTTAAACAGATTGTAGCAATCCAAGCGTTAATACACAGTAATAAAAACAGAGAATTAGCGAGGATTAATGCCCCCAGCCTGGGGTTCCGCCGGTTTGCCATAGGTTGGCGGGTTGTAGGTAGGAGTAGGCAGACAAGGGCCAACATGCTGATCAAGGTCATCCAGGTTGCGTATTTGTATGGAGGGCTTTTTGTCCGCTCTTCTGACATGGATTTGTCCATTCCGAATCCAATGATATTGGAAGCCATGTTGTTTTGTTCGGAGTCGCGTCTCACGAAATAACTGTCTGTTTTGTTTCGTGAGCCTCTCATTTATGTAGATCTTATTTTCTGACCCTTTTACAATATCATTTGCATTTAGGTTTCGTCTTAACCTCGCTGCCTTCAGCATTTCATCCTTCTTCGCCCGGCGCAGCAGTCGGACAACGACCGGCCTAGGAAAAGTCCCTCCGGATTGCGCGTCGCCAGTGGAGACTTCACGATGACGTGGACCAACTCTCGTTACCCAGTCGACATCGACATCCGGTAGGTCCACTCCGATCTTTGCAGCCGTCAATAGAAGTACGTGATGTAAGTTCTCGTTGGTAACTTCCGGTATGCCTACGATTTCAATCTCGTTTTTTAATGCGGCTTGTTCCTGCGTGGATAGGGTCTGTCTTAATTCCGCAACCGTAGCTGACAGGGTGGTTATTTGTCTCTCCTTAGCGGCATCCCTCTTCTCATATTCCTCAAAGCGAAGTTGGTACTGGGCAAGAGTGTCTGTTACTGCCAGGAACTGGGTCTTGAGATCAACCATGTCGTTACGCATAAGGCGAATCTCCTCTGTTAAGGTGGCTAGTTCCGACGGTGGCGCTGCGGTGGCCGCTTTACCCTTGTTTGACGATTGCAGGGTGACATTCTGCTCGGCAGGCGAGTTACTGCCAGAGGGAAGAGTCGGTATAGGTAACTCTACCGTTTGGGGGCGGCCCAGTCCGCGTACAGGGGTGTCGCCGTCTTTGATGAGCCGTTGTTTACATTGGCAACCCTGGCATAGCCAGCAGGATTTTGCCTTGTCATCCAAAGTGGCAAAAATAGCACGGGTGATATTAGAGCACGGGAGACAGTGGGGTTGTTTGCATGTAGCGCAGCAAAGAACAAGTTTTTTGTCTTTGGTATCGATTTTGCAGCCGGCGCAGGCATACGGATTTGTAGGTGTTGGCGGCAGTTTGGATGGAGGAGCGCTATTCTTGGAAGCCATTATTCAAGCTTAGCAGAGAAGCCTGTACGTTTTTGATTAGCAGGCTGTAGGTACCTGGAGCAAGATGCTGGCGGCAGAGACGCAAGCGCAAGCAACACTCACTTGGATAGTCGGTGTGACGTCACGGCGGTCGGGCACTCTCGGCGGGCGGCTAGGCGGTGGGCAATGATTCACCGAGTCCCCCAGCAGTTGAGTCGTCGTCTATGTGTGACGTCACGTCGAGCGGCCGCTCCGATGCAGTGGTCGGTTCGGGTAACTCCGTGTCGCCTCGGCACTCACTCGGCTCGCGCAGTCGTCAGTGGCGGCCGGTCTTGGCGGCGGTTGATGGTGACTCACCGACAACGGTCGCGCGATGCTAGTTATCCGATCGACTATTCACTTTGTTTGGTTTTTTATTTCTTCTATATTTCCTGTTAGAGAGGGTGTGGAGTGTTCCAAATTCACCAGCGTCGAGATGGGTGTACACTTCAACTTTATGCAAAGTATCAAGTGAATATGAAACACATAAACTAGACTTTTGATTAAATTAGCAGAGAGCTCTACAGATTGTGTGTTGTACGGTCAACGGCGCGCGCGAATCATCCAATCAACAATCAACAGTCACTCACTGGCGAGCAGCGAGTTCATCTTTTTATTAGTCTTGTGCTTGGCGGGCGTGTGCGGGGCGCGGTGTGCGGGCGGGGCGGTCGGGGGGGCGGTCGGCGGGGCGGCGGGGGGCGCGGGCTCCGCGTTGAGGGGGGGCAGGGCGCGCGGGGGGCCCCCCGCCAGGCGCCGCAGGGGGAGGGAGATCCCCCCGCCGCCCCCGCGGTACGGCTTCAGGGCGGTCGGGCTGGTGAGGCCTGAGGGACAGAACAAATCAAATCAAATTCATTGATTGACACAAACAACACAATCAAGGAAATAAAATATTTAATACAAATACGATGGCTGATACATTAAGGCGCTGTGCATAGTGAATCGCCCGCGCGCAACAAAAAATGCACAAAATCGATTCCTGTATCAAATACACAAAAAAAACGAAAATGTTCACATAACAAACCCTAGAATTAGTGAGACCTATCTAAAACAGCCAGTTTCGTGTTGACATTCATAAACGTTTGGAAGATATTTTGCTTGAAAAAAAATAGGCGGCGCACTTTTGTTCAACCAAAATATCTTGCAATCTGATAAGTATATCAACACAAAACTGGCTGTGTTCGATAGGTCTCAACTAATTCTAGGGTTTGATATGTGAAAATTTTCGATTTTTTTAGTGTATTTGATACAGGAATCGATTTTGTGCATTTTTCTTTG